>BOPP01000012.1:307272-386940 GCA_017312745.1 Gryllus bimaculatus
CGACCTCTGGCGCCTCGCCAGCCGAGTGACAGACGTTCGCCCCGCGAGCTGTGCTCCGCGCCGGGGTTCCGGATGATTAACTCCCGGGCTTTTGGCGCGTTCGGCGGGCACGCGCCGCGTGGGCGAGCGTGTTTTGTAAACTCCGGGCGAAATAAATTTCGTTCGCTTCTGTGCCATGTGAGGGCGTTGGGTGCTCGCGAAGTTGTGTACGTAGAATTCGTTACGTGTGGGAGTGTGAAGGAGAAAAAAAGAATGGGATTAATTTACCGTTTAGTTTCGTGGTGAAAGGTACCATTTCTTCGTTTATACATTTTGTACTAAACGAGGAAATTTGGCTGTGCTTGTAAAATGTGTTAACTGCTAATGGCTTGAGTACTTTTCTTTCATTTCTATTCTGATTATAAAGATGGTATGATAATTTATTTTATAGTCCTACAAGCATCATATTTATGCAAGGTGAAATAATTACTTATTTTAACCTAAAATAAATAAATGTGTAAGTTAGAAACAATTTTGTTTCTTGAAACCTATTTGGTGGAGGGACCAAGGTAGTTTCTTTGGGGTTTCGGATATTTGAATTAGGTCGAACTAAACTCTCAACTTTACGGGGATACTCGTATCAGGCTATATTCTCATCCACAATCAGGATAGTAGTACAGTGCATTTTGTCGTTTGAGGACATTATTTTAGACATGATTTTATTTTTTATTAATTTATCCCAACTTCAATTTTAATTATTTAGATTTACTTATTTACTAAATAACTAGATGTTAACTTGACTAGTTTTGTCTTTTCACATTTCCCTTCATAATAGAACATGTAGCATCATTCAGCTGGTTTCTTATTTTCCTCCTAAGACATGGTGAGCTATTACACAGCCTATCAGACTTCAGTCAATGAGTTTCATGCACCAATTTGAGTTACAATATTAGCGAGAATTTTAAATAAAGTTGGATATCAAAATTATCACCTTCTTACATGTCATTGACACAGATACATGAAGCATTTTTTAAAAATATTGCATTTCAACTACACCTTCATCGTACTTTTTTTGGTTGGTCACCGTTGATAACTATCACTTTATGTCACTTTCAACATTTTTCTCAACACTTCTCGCTTGCTAGGTAGAATGGCGTCCAGGGACTGATTTGGCTTTTCAAACGAAGTGCTTATGATGAGGTCACGTGTTTCGGACGTATCTGCTGCTGCGCAGTGAGCACGGGCGCCAGCTCACTTCAGTATTTTCACCATGCTTCTAACCACGATCCTCTCGATTAGGTAAGTTATGCAGCAAATACAGAGTTCTGTATCGAAGGCAATAACAAGCAATAAGGTATCAGCAACAAATAACAAACATATTTTCAGAGAAAAAAAATAAACAACCCTTCGTGCAGGCTACCAGACACTTTGCAAAGTCAAGCTCCACACTTATAAGATGACAATATGTTGCTTGTTCGAAAAGTAAAATTACCTTCAAACAATACTAGTACAGCGTTATACTATTCAATTTGTTTTAAGAGACATTTCACTTATCACTGAATATGAGGAAATTCTCGAAGGTACTTTTTAAAAGCCAACTTTCGCACTTGTGCTTTCTCACCCACCTTTGCATACTTTTCACCTAATTAAAGCGTGAAATTCGACAAGATTCAGTGTGATAATAAAACAAAGTAAGAGGAGGAACAATATTGGGCTTAAGACAAAACGTTTTTACAGATTTAATCCATTAAATCAACCTATTGTATCTTGAACACAATTGAATACACAAGGCCTTATAATTAACGCTGTATAAAGTATACATCAGACAGCTTTCTCTTCCTGTTTTGTTAGAAACCGGTTTGAATAATTTATACTCCCTGATACTTTTACGAATTGCCATTGTCGAATGCCATACCATTGTCTGAGGGCTGAGTTATTTACCATCGATTTACGATTAAACAATGGATTACATTAACCTACAGAGCGTCCAAAACTTTGGAACAAATAGATAATGTACCAGATTCTTTAGAACGTGCAGATGTTTATCTTAAATCAAATTCAGAAATAATGGGCTAATTAGCTGGAAAATTTATTTAATGCAAAACTGATACACAATAAGGCCAGGACAATATTAAATAAGGACAGGGCAATATAAACTGAGGATCAGCTACAATCGAATGGGACATTAAAATAACAATGATACAAAGTAAGCTCGAGAGTAAATTCTAATGAAAACCTTTTAGACCGATATGTTTCATACAACATAAATTCTGCACAAGCTAGGTTTATGTTAGATTAATCATTTCTTTTTAAATACTCTGTAAAATGTAAATGCTTTAGAGGAACTTGGCCAAAAACTCACCTGAACCAGGTCTGCGGTTTTCTGCGACTTGGCTAAAAACTTAGTCTTGTTGTCAAGAAGTACGATTTTTTCCGGACCCAGTCCCAGAAGACGTGCTGTCTGTAACACACAAAACTAATAACATTATAATGATTATAATATAATTAGGAACACTTATTACATAGCTACATCAAAAAATAATAAAACTATAAAATAATATAAATATATACACGCAATATTATTAGAATTATAAAGCAGAAAATAATATAAGCAGGAATATAAATCAATATTTTGTTTCAATACTCGTGCCGAGACATTTGTAAAGGTGATGGAATCACATTGTTGGCCTAAACAAAAACAACACCAACGGAATGAATTTTCTTACACGATCCCAAAAGTGTGTAAGTCGATGAATACATCATTTCGTGGAAGATATTCCAAGTCACGAATCAAGATACTGTCATCATGAAAGCGCCGAAGCGTCCAGTGATGAATACATTCCCGGAGCAAGGAGCCGACGTGTCAATAACCAACGGCTATTCACCAAAAGCAGTCTGATAAGGTAGTTAGGAATCATACAGGGCTACATATGGAGGCTATGTACTGGAAACAAATAATCACTGCACATATGGCGAACACGTTTTTAAGAAACCGCAAACAAACAACACCTTGACACATTTGAGAAAATTCTACACCACAGGTTGACGTAACAATAATCATTTCAACAAAATTCATATTATTGCAGGTTTGATATTTTTCTAGGATAAGAAATTCATTTTAGGTGTTCGTGTAAGGGAATGAGGGGCAGGATGAGAAAGGCAAGATCGCGGGCGATCTGCCTGTTAAGGTTCTGTTCAGGCATTTGCCAGGCATTGCTCAGAATAATCTCAATCGGAAAACAAACATGATGATCAGAGCAGCTGGTTGCTAGAATTATCCTTCAGTCATCGGCTAACATAGTTCTAGAAATGTAGCCAGAGTGAAAACCCACCAATGTTGGGCCTCGGAACACACTGAATCTAATTCGTCAGTCGACTGTTCTTATCAGTGGTGTCCGTTAATTGCTTGATTAAGTGAGCGGTTAGTGATTACGGGAGCGTCAAATGCTAAGATCGTTAGTCCCGAAAGTGTAGTGCATGTTTATATCGTGGGAGGTGGTGGCGATCTTCCTTCCCTGGATGGTGAGATCCAGCCTTTGACGTCACTTCCTGGCACCTTTCCTCACACATGTGGCGCGGCGTGCTCGTTTTGTGCGTGAAGAGGAGATATTGTGAACGGATGCAAAGAAGAGAACTGAGAATAATACACGAGACAAACGTCGTATATGATTAACTTTTCAGTCTTCTTGTCACAATTCATATTCGATCATACTCATTCATACATTCTCAAACCATTCTCACATTTTTGAACCCAGGATTGCACGCAAACAGTGTTCCTTCTTTTATCCATTTTGACGTCACAGATTCAGCTTCAATAACGCTAGTTGCTGCGCCGTAGTCACGATTGGTTGCAAACTTAACCACAATGAAAAGTATCTCACTCAACATGAACAGTGTTTGAATGTGAATTCTGTTCGCAATTGCTGACTACTGTTTAGACTTCAATGCTTTTGGCGGTGTCTAAGGAAACATT
This sequence comes from Gryllus bimaculatus, assembly GCA_017312745.1. NCBI lineage: Eukaryota > Metazoa > Arthropoda > Insecta > Orthoptera > Gryllidae > Gryllus > Gryllus bimaculatus. The sequence continues at coordinate 311,225 of BOPP01000012.1, forward strand.
TTTTATCTCGATTACATACAAAAAACAAAATGACTGTGTCAAACGCTGATTCTTGTTCATCCAGTTTCGATGCCGAAACAGTGTAAATGAATCACGTTCTTTGTGCATCCACTTTCTGTACAGAAAAACGATGAACAAATGTCCATGTAAAAGTCTTTAGGGTCCAGCAATAGAGAGATAAACCTTACTGGTAAAGCCTATTCCACTGATGCAGAAGATCATCGACTAACGTCGGTGATTCGAAAAAGAGCGGCAGGATGCGAATCTCACAAGGCAATAAATATGTCTCGTGTTGGGCAAAAATTGAAATATAAATAAATATAATGATTATAATTATGGTGGTGGTTGTGATTATAATGATGATAAAAGACATTAGGTATCGGTAAAATACTAAATCCAGGTGGCACGCTGTTTCCTAATTAGCAGATATAGTGACTGTACGTGTCTCTACAATTCTTGGCGCAAAAAAATGTATGACCCCAGTATCGCGATATCTTGCACTTTCTTGACTTTAAATTGACTGACAGTTCGAACATGCATTTTGCGGAGAAAATCCAAGAGCTCTGATAACCATTGGTACGTTTTACACTGCCCTACATCTGGCTGATCTCGAAACCCAAACTCTTATGTATACGTTTCTGGGCCTTATTGGTGACTGATCTGATCGTATCTACTATTAACATCTACTATTAAACACGATGTTTTCTCCGAGTCAGGATAATATCGGGTTTTCTGCTGCTATTGTACAATCAGTACGGATTTGTTGGTCGTTGAACATTACACATATTCAAAAATAAGTCACTTGTTTCTTTTTAGTGTTGGTGCCACTTGGAGTAAATGTATGAGTTTGAGGGTGTGATAAATCTGTTAGTGGAGGTAACGGAAGATATTAACATGCCTTTACATGTATTACAAATTTTCTAGAATTCGATTGATTAATATCTCCGTGCACGTTAACTACTACAGTAATTAGTCCTGGTAGTGTAGTGAATGATTTTCTCACGGAAGGAGGCGATGTTGTCCCCCCCCGGCTGGTCAGATCCGCCGCTGAGCAACACGTAAGCTTGCGTGGGACTTCCCTCCTCCAAATATCTCCTCTAAGCGGTGCACCACCCTAATCGGTCAAGCTCTAGACTCCCCTCTGATCTCCCGACGTGTGTGGTAGGTAGTACATTTAATAGCATGTGTGAGTACAAGGCGGAGGGAGAGGAAAAGAATGAAGGAGAAATCGCGTCCAGTCTCTGGCGCGTTTGGTAAGCTACTGCTGTGGTATTTGGTTGGTATTGACCGGAGAAACCACTGAAAACTGCCGATCAGAGCGGCCAACTGCTAGATTTCTAGAGCTAGAAATGGACAAGCTGAGACAAAATTATCAATAATTTATTATTATTACTATTATTATTACTACTATTATTATTATTATTACTATTATTATTACTATTATTATTAATATTATTATTAATATTGTTAGTTATAATCATTATGATTATTATCATATCATCGAGAGTAACGAAATAAAGAAATTTCGTCACTAAATAGAAACGCATATCAACTCCGCAACATACTGCACCTGAAGCCCATTCTACCACCTCCTCTCTCGGAGCAGGAAGCTCCCACGGATGACCAGCAGTACCCACACGGCGCTATTGCGTAGAGGAGGAGGAGGAGGAGGGGAGGAGGCGGGCCCCTGGGCCAATTACGCGTGGGGGCTGCATATTTTAAAGCGAATGAGCGTTTTCAAAAAGCGTGCGTCCGGATTATAAGCGCGTCGGGTCGAAGTCGCTGGGCTGCAAACGCGGCCGGTAATAACGCTTTATTTATATTCAATAGCGGCGCGGGCTTGTATATGCATGAGGGCAGTGGGCCGCGCGGCGCGCGAGCCCCAACGCGGATAGGCCCGGGGCGGCGCGCGCGTCAGCGCCCGCGCCGAGCGTCGAAGGACGGACTCAGGGATTCCTGGTCTCAGCCACTAGTCCCGGAAGGGTGGATATGTTTTTATCGCGGGAGGTGGCGCAGATAATTTCCCCGCTGACCGGCGAGATCCGGCGCCGACCTACACGTCGGGTTTCCAACCAGGTACCTTCCACCGCTCCCGCGGGGCCAAGCTGGATCTTCCTATTGGCCTTCCGGCATGTGTGGTAGTAGAGTGCGTTTTAAGTGTGTGTGTATGTGTGTAAGTGGGAGTTGAGGATAGGACACGGAAGAAGCAGGAAAGATCGCGCTCAGTCAGTGGCCCTTTTGTTAAGGTACTTCTCCGGCATTCGCCTGGTGTTGGTCGATGAAAGCACGGGCAAGTGCTGATCAGAGTAGCCACTCATTAGAATTCTTCAGATGAAGTCTGAATTTAATCTAGATATCTAGGTAGAGTCAAAATTCCTACTACAGCAAAGAGTAGAACCATAGGACATCGGTCTAGATTAGGCGTGGGTGTAGGCAGGGACGGGCGAGTGCGGGCGAGGGAGCGCGGGTGCGGTCGTTGACGCGGCGAGATCACGGGCACGCGCTCACCGACTGACGAAGGCGTGGGCGAGGTCGGGGGGCAAAGTCGCGGGAGAAGGCGAGGGCGAGGGCGAGGGCGAGGGCGAGGGCGAGGGCGAGGGCGCGGGCGCGGGCGCGTGCGCGGGCGCGGGCGCGGGCGCGTGCGCGGGCGAGGGCGAAGGCGAGGGCGAGGGCGAGGGCGAGGGCGAGGGCGCGGGTGATGGCGCGTGCGGGGAACTGGCGTGGGCGCCGGGGACGGACGCGGTGGCGGGCGATGGCGCGGGCGATAGCGCGGGCCGCGGGCGCGGGAGCGGGTGCAGGTGTAGGTGCTGGGGCTTTGGCGTCGGCGTCCGCTAGCTCTGTCGCTGGCTGCGCGCGCGCGTCAAAGGCGATCGGATCACTGGCCGTCATTAGCGCAGATCGTGTGGCTCGCGCAATCCGTTTAGAGGCGACCGCGCACCAACGCGCGCTTCGATCGGAGTCTCTTGACGGCCCTTCGATGGCACTGACTACCTTTTACAATCTTGTACACTAACTGTTCATAGGTGCCGTTTATTAGTCAACAAATTAAGTTTCGTAGAGGTTTAATCCCGTGTCTCGACCATGAATAATAAATACTAGATTACTATCTAAGCAGGAACGGCGCCTGCAATATTGATGAGGGTTGTAGGGGTCGGCAGAACTGTTGTCGTATATCTATGGTTTCATACAATAATATCCAGGCAATGCCTTAACAATTCCTTAAAGAAAGGACAAGAGAGACCTTGCGACCTTTTTTCCAAATGTTTTCACTTCGCCTATGTGGTCGGGCATTGAGCTGACCCCTGCTGTAATAGCCCATCTTTCCTGTTCTCGAAATATTGTACCATCAGGTTACCTAAGTAAGCAAGTGTCAGGCCAACACTGGAATTTGGCAGGAGCGAGTTGAAAAAAAGAAAGCTTGTAGATGGAGGCTCTTGGCTGGAATCCACGTTACATGAGCCACTTGGATGGGTTGCTTTTAAAATAGTGTTGATTGTTTTTCGAACAATGCGTTGCAGTCATTGATAAACGAATAATACGATCATTCTTTGAAGTTTTGCGTCTTATAAGTTGGTTGAAATTTGGACGTGTAATTTGGTTTCAGAAATGCCTACTTGTACCGTTTTACCAAAGATTCTTACCAATGATAATTGCAACCAATGTCAACGTTTCAGAGGAATAAAATATAGCCTCAGAATTGTCGAATTTCTCTTTCTTTTGGATCTACAATTTTTCCACTCCAATTATGATTCGGAGTGTATTTACAAAAGCTGATATCAAAATAGAATTGAAAATTTCAGTGAATAATAAAGCTAGACGTTTTACATTAATAATAGATTTCTTTAGCAAGAATTAAAGTCACCACGTGATAAACATACCCGTACATTAACAAAGCTCCAAGATGAACAGTAGGTGAGTAGAATGTAAAATTTCCTACATACTTTCAGGATTGTATAGGATATACTTTTTATAAACTCTTGGTAACTCTGGGGTGATGGACAGAACTCTTTTAGAGAACGTTATGACGCGTGGCTTGTTATTCCAGAGTATGTTCAACTGTGCCACCATACGGTCTATCTCCCTAACACTCGAAACCTCGGGGGAGGGGCGGGGCACGTTGAGGTGGAGTAACCGAAACACGAGGCGAGGTGGAAAGTCTTATCTTGGATCGATTAAATGCGTTTTCGATGAAGGACATTTTCCAGCAAAAGCAGCGCCCGCGGATTTGGAAACTTATCTTATCTCAACCGCTGCTAAAATACGCATTCCTGTGTCCCACTTTAGGGATCTGTGGAATCATTGCACGTGTTCCCGAGAGGTCTGAAAATCCATCGTTTCACCTCGCTGGGGATATAGAAGCCCTGCGGTGTGTGTCCATTTTACGATACTTTCTGTTTCAAAGTAATGATTGTGCTAAGTAACTACATACAAATTTTTCAAATGAAAGAGAAATATGAGATTTGGCATGTGAAAATACAATCAATACAGGTAAATACTTAAAAAAGATACGTTTTATATGGTCGAATGTTCTAGAATCGCTTCAAGTTTGAATATTCATTTGGCTCAAATTTTGCCAATAATACAAACATATACCGCCAAAGATGGAATCCTCGAATTAAAAGAAACATACTATTGAATTATGTCTGGTAGAATTATTTTTAAATTGGATACATAATGTAAGGAACTCCTTATGTTTGCCATTTAAAGACCTTCGTTGGAATGAACAGGTAATAGTTGATATACTGCACTTATGATTACAGAATGATAATAGCTGTGGATATTATTAGGGTTCTAATGATGGCGCAGCGATAAAAATTCCGAGGGCTATTGGCCCGAGAGTTGTTTGTCGCCAGATATTATTAGGTCCAGTAACTACCATGGTACACATAAGATCTTATTTTTTACCTAGTTTTAATGATTCAAATTTACATATTTATCAATTAATTCGATGTTAACGAGTATTTTGTATTTTCATATTTCCCTTTCCCAATTCCTTTCATAAGAAAACATATAGCATCATTAAATTGTTTTCATATTTTCCTCGAAACCACGGTGCACTCTCTTCACGAAAATTATGCAACAATATGGCACTCGCTCCCGAAGGTAATAACAAGCAATGACGTTTACGTAAACAAATAATTCTACAATTTCTTTAATGATCACATCATCTTGTCAACTTGATGGTACATGAAATTATACACACAATAAAAAATAATTCTGTTCTAAATAATTCTAGCGCAAAAATTCTGTTTTTTGGCCGTAGGTATAATAATATCTTAAATAAAGTCATGGGCTTCCGCGGCCAGAGTCATGTGCGTGATCTGGGCTGTCCGGGTGACGCGGCGTCGAAGGCTGTGTTGGCGACGTTTCAACCATCTTGTCGTGGTCTTCCTCAGGGCTGGTATGCCATGGGCATACCTTGACCTGGACAGCCCAGATCACGCACATAATATCTTCCCCACAACATATGTGAAAGAGGAGAGTCGAGCGTCCATTGTTTCCGGAATATTCCAACCCAAACTATTCAAACAATGACGACGCGGCTCGCTCTCTAACCTCCCCGGGCAACCAGATCGGTCATCGCGTCGTATGACCAAATAGCAGAGATTCTTTCGTTGTTCAGTCACATTCCTGTGTTCAGATAGCAGGGCGTTTTTCCTTGCAACCGATGCCGGTGCCAAGCAACTTAGCAGACCCTCCCAACCTTCCGGAGCTTGCGTCAGCTCGCCCTGCACCGTTGTGGGTCCTGGCCGCGGGGGGAGCGGGGCAGCAGAAGACGGGCAGCAGCGCAGGCGGCAGTTAGGGGACTGTGTTGGGGCAAGAGTTGGGCCCAACTGAGAGGCGGCGTAGGAAAAAGGGCGGGCGTGGAAAGAGGAGCAGGGAGGGAAAGGGCGCGTAGTCGGGCACATGAAGCAATGAAGAGCACATGGGATTTAGACCGCTGAGTGCGGGGTAACATAAGCGAGGACGGGGTGGAAGAAGGCAGCCGAGGATGAGGAATAGTCGAGGACAGGAAATCAGCCAGGATAGGAAATAAGTGAGGATGAATATGTGTGGATGTAAACAGCGAGGAAGGAGAATCGGGAGGGCGGGATAAACGCTGAAGCCTGAGGACGTGGAGAGCTGGCGAGAGGTGCACGTCGGCATAGGCGGAGCGACAGGGGGCAGGGGCGGCATTGAAGAGGTAACGTGAGTGGTGCTGGGGTTCGACGTCGGGGGCTGTGTCAGGGGATGTGCCGAAGACTGTACGGGGGCTGTGACGGAGATTGTTGGGTGCTGTGTCGGAGGCTATATCGCGGGCTGTGTCGGGGGCTGTGTCAGGGGTTGGAACAGTGATAAGCATGGCTTCGTGGAGGGCGTGGGGGCGGTTGGGAGGTATTGATGGTGACGGCAACAGGGAGAGTCCTGTTCGCCCACGCGGCCAGCCCTTTCGCCAAGCGAGCATCGGCGGAGCTTCGCTGACGTAACGCCAGCTGACGCGGCGTGGGCGTCAGGAAAAGAGGGGGAGGAGAGGGGTGGTGAAGGCGTGGATAGGCGCCCTCCAACTGCTCTCGCTCACGTCCCGCGTCGCCCTCACGTCGCTTCCGACTCGTGATCTCGATCCTCCTCATGTACAGTGCGACCATGCATCTCCCTGCCCTAGTGCCGCCTCCACCCCCCTTCGTGACGCCGCCAACGCATTTCAACGACTGTTTGCGGAAGGAGCAGCAAGTGAAGGCAGCGGGATTAAGAGTAGTACGTTTCCAGGATTGCAATTCGTCGCCGAGGTTTTAGAGTGATGACGTTGTAGCCAAGGTTCAACTCAACGGCACTCCACGAACGTGTCAATTTATAAAATATTTATAAAGAGAAGGAATAAGAGTTCGTCTCAGGTAGTAAAATTACTTTTTGTGTCAGAATAATACCTTGCAAGTTCGATAATAAGAATCAATGGCATAAAACAATATTAGGTTTGAAAACCTCTATGACTAATTAGTAAAAAAAAGCCTGTTGACACAGCAGAAATTATTTGTGGTAGTGGGAAAACTTAATACATAATTTCATTTCTTAATCTATAATGCACGATGATAAAAATGATATCTTCAAACGATCGGGAATATCTTTCCTACGTTCGTAGATCATTATGAAATGACATTGACAAAATACGAGACAAGATACTTCTTTTCCAAAAACCAATTTCTACTATTATTAATTTATGTTTAATACGCATGAATATAAAATTATACATTTCGGACCAACAATAGACTACCACGTATTTTGTGTCTCCTCGTGCGTAAAAATTGAAGTGAGTTTTATGATAGTTATTCTAAGGTATTTTATGATATATATATATATATATCAATAAATATGCCATGGTTATTCGGAAAACACTAACAGCTGATAGAGTTAAATTCACAATATATTTTTTTATTACAATAAATTTGAGTTCGTTTAGCCCTTTTCAATCACAGCATCTTTCTACCTTTAGTGGCGCATTCTGCGACTGTGCCATCTCGTTCCTCTTCTGTCCTCGCTCCGCTCAAAACAATGAGGCTCCCGACAACGTCCACAAAGCAGGCGAGGCGCTCTCTAGCCCGGAGTCTTATTTCAGGCCGGCATTCGCCTCAACGTGCATTCGCCATCTCTTCTTCCCCCTCTCTCTCTCTCTCCTCTCTCAATCCACTTCTGGCAAGATGCTGCCCCCACTGCTAACGCACCCCGCTTGAACACCTCGCTGCTCTGCGCTCCCTTTAAAAACGCAGAACATCGCTCTCAACGTTATTCTTGGTTACTAGGAATCCTCTGTTATGACTTTATGTATTGAGTAACGTATAGTGAACGTGGCATGCTTCGCTAAGCAATGTATTACACTTCACATGCTATTTGTCACGTGATTGTTAATCACATATTACGTTACGCTCTGCAAAAATTTTTAATAGATGAGACATTCTCGCATATGAGAATTTCTATGTCCTGGATTCGTCATGGTTATCAAGTATCCAACAGTTAAAACATTCTCCCTCAAGTTTGGGAATAATTTGCAATGCCACTGTCATGGACACTTGACTTGTCTCTCTCTTTACTTGTCGGATATAACATTCAAGTACTAATTCCGGTCGACATTTCACAACCGCAGGGGCTGAATATGCAGCGAAGACGCGCTTAATACTTGAGGCTGCCGTGGGATGCGTAGATCTTTCGTTCAGGGGCCCTGGAGTCAGCATAAACGCACAAAATCATCAATGCGCGCCTATGTGCGACAGGAAATCGCAGCTTCCCAATACACTATGCGCGCGAGTACAAGCAATAAGTTGACAAAGTTTTGTTGCAATCGGTTGAACGGTATCGCAGCGCATAAAATACAAATAAACAAAAATTGATTTTCATATATTAAATGAAATATAGTTTGTATTAAAGATATTTTACTGAAGTTATTAAAAAGAAAACATAAAAAAAGAAAGGTGAATAATATTTATTTTATTAATATATTACAAACCAACACTCTCCGCTCGTCCTCCCTGCAAACGCCTCGCACCGCCCCGCCCTCGCTGCGGGCTTCCCCTTGGAAAGAGAGGGGAAGATGGGCGCGCTCGCCGCCCCGGCGCACGCCCGGAGAGGAACTCGAGAGCTCGCGATCCGCGCGAATTGCTTCACCGAAACAGAAGACGCCGGCCGTCGCGTGCAGCGGGCCGGGCGGGGAGGGGCGAGGGGTGGCGTGTCAGGGCGGGGCGAGTGGGGATGGCGAGTGGGCGGGGCGGAGTGGGGCGGGGCCGGAGTGAGGCGGAGCGGAGTGGAGCGGGGCAGAGTGAGGGCGGAGCGGAGTGAGGGCGGATGCGGAGTGGGGCGGGGGCGGAGTGGGGCGGGACAGAGTGGGGCCGGGGTGGGGCGGGGCGGGGCGGAGTTGAGGGCGGGGCGGAGTTGGGGCGGGGGTGAGGCTGGCGGAGCGGAGTGAGGGGGAGTGATTCGGGGTGAGGCGCGGCGGGGCGCGGCGGGGCGCGGCGGGCGTTTGCGCGGCGCGGCGGGGCGTGGTGGAGCGTGGCGGAGTGGGGGGCGAGTGGGGCGGGGCGGGAGGTTGGCGCGGCGCGAATGGGACCGGGGCGGCGGGGCGGGGTGGGCCGGGGAATGAAAGCAAAGGAGCTGAGGACTGAGGACGGTATGGGTGGGCACGTGCGGGACAAGCGGCGGGGTCACTGAAGCTGGAAGAAAAGAAGGCACGGGCGGTGAAAGGGGGGAGGGGTACTGGTAAATGCCGACCCGAGGAGTGAGAGAACAATGAAGCGAGTTATTGGTGAATGAGATAGTAATGCTAACTACCGACATTTCTCAATGTCTTTTTGATTCTTGTTTTCATGTCTCGTAGTAATATCTTTGTCGATATGTGGTTTAGTGACTACACATGATCATCTAGCACGGCGTAGCGTAGGGCAATCAATAGCAATATTTCAAACAATTATATTTCAAACAATTAACCACTTTTGAGCATCTGCGCGTGCGCAACTCTAACTGTAGATGACAAGGAGGAATATATTTCTGTCGACTGTTGTAGACCTGTTTAAATTACCTTATGATTAATGATTATGAAGAGTTAGACGGTCTTCGGTGAAGTTACTATGAAGACACCGATTAGTTGCGGGATCCGCGGGTTGGAATCTCGCCTCGGGCATGGATGTAGCTTTGTGTGCAGTTGTATAATCAGCGATTTCTTTGCGTTCTTTCCTCAGCCCTGATAGGGTGATTTTGTCAGTGTTAGGAATCTTCGGAGCCTTACGTTCCCGTAACAGCGTAGGCACATGAAGTGCTCGCGACCGTTTGTGAGGCTAATAACTAAACAGCTGTAGTACCTCTCACCAACCGTCCTTGTCGGTTGGTCTCCCTCTTGAGGTAGTTTAAATATTATTTCTAAACACAATATATTGTTCATGAATTCATCCATCAGCGATGAATCGACTATTTTATCTTCTCTGTGTCACTTCAGAATCTCCTTTTTCAAAATTTCGCTACTATCAGTGTTTTATATAATCTTTGGCCAATTCGTTTCTACTTGGGTTTCATCCAGTTGATATCATGTACATAGATATTCAAGATAGATACTCAAGGCACCTACACACAGGCTAGATATCCTACACACAGGTGTCCATTCAATAGCGAGGCCACCCCAGTTCTCTTCTGAACAAATCTGCGTCCGCGGAATAATACGTGCGCGCCACCTGTCAGGCACCTTTCCTCCACAACTACAAGGACACGGTCTCACGGGTCACAGACGGCTCTATACATACAAAGCCGCAATACGCCGATGAGCCTCAGCGGTATGAAGAAGTGGGAGGCTGATGCGTATGCACCAAGTTTCTGAAAGGCAGTACTAAAACGAAGAGTAGAGGACGCTACCATATGCTCACGACTACCAACGTCAAGTCTCAGGATGATAATGATTTGCCATCATGAAGTTATTTTACGAATGATGGAAAACTGAAGGGATGATAGTCACGATAAATTAGTCAACTTCGAGAAAACCTGTCGTGTACCCGTTTATTTTATTGTCCACGAAAAATTCTGGGTGGAACGCCCGAGATTTGAATTTCAATACCCAGAGGTAGAGATATTGCTCATTGCCTGCTTCAGTATGTGTTGCCCGATATGTTGAAAATTATACTTTTTAGAATGATTCTCTGTTCCTGGCTTTGTCGGCTTTACCTGAGTTGAATGGTTTGAGTGACGGTGATGTTTATGCGCAAGCATTTATGATTTCAGGCGCGCCAACAAACTAGGTTATATTCCAGAAAAAAGCTATGTTATTACTCAGCGGAATGGGAGATCCGGTGCCAACTTACACGTCAACTTACGGGTTTTATTTCTCTCCAGCGAAGCACAGCTCCGGTTTGGGCACGCTCGACGTTCCCGACTAATTCCCTGACAGATGCGGTAGAATGATGCATGCAAGTTTAAGTGTATGTGCAAGGGGAGAGGATAGGCAGAAAGAGACGAAGATGACGTCAAGTTCGTGATCCCTTTGTTTTGCGATTGCTCCGTCATTTCGTATTGATCGGTAACACTACACAAAACTATCGATCAGAGAAGTCGGTCGGTATAATTCTCCTCCAGTCAGTGGTTGAATTCGACCTCCTTTAGGTAGTCCCGAAATCCCGTCGGCTCTCAAACTCGGTTAACGAAGTTGCAGAGGCTACAGGATCGACACCGAGTCATCACAGTCAGTTAAATGTGTAGCAATGCAAAGAAATCCGCAAACCCTGCAAAGAATGCTTTAGTCAACACGATAAGCAGACAACGTTGAGAAAATCTAGGGTTTTCTCACAAAATTTAGGCTTTATTTCTATTTCTTCAACGTTGGAAGACCATCAGTGCCATGCACTGTCACGCACAGCGCTACAAAACTGCTACAAAAGCACTGTTATTTTCCGCTGAGGCTGCAGGGGAAAATGATGTTCTTGAAAAGATACGACGTAAATTGTGAAAACTGTAATACAGGAATCCCGGATTCGAGTCCCGGTCGGGAATCTTACATTTTGAACAATCACAAACATACTTATTTAATATGGTTACGTCGTAAGTAGGTCACACCACGGTCATCGACTACTGAGTGAAACAAATCTTCCGTCATATTTAACATAGCCATAAAAGTGACAGAGTGCTGGGAGATGAATCAGAAAATTCATAGGTATTTCGATTTAAGAGAAAAGAAAAACAAAATTGGAAAATACAAAACTTAAAACTTGACCTAAAGTCAAAAGGGTTCCTTTTTAATAGGTTTTTGGAAGTAGTCTCAAAGGAAGAGGGAGATCAGAAGCCAGGAAGTGTGGAGGAGGAAGAGGATGAGGTGGGAACCGCAGGGGGAGTAATTTGTAAAGGGGAGAGGGACCCTTCTGCCTTGGCGATGGGAAAGGGCTCGCCTCTTCGCAGTTCAATGTAATTAACGGTAAACTGGTTAGAAACAAACTGCAATTTGTAGGTCAAGCAATAGGCGTGCGGGAAGGTAAATGAACCCTGTCGAGGCTGTAAGGAAAGAGAATCGTTCACAAAACAAATTTGAATTCCCCGTCTTCTCAAAGAGGCGGAATAAGAAAAGTGAAATATGAAGTTCTGCTGTAAGTGAATTACTGATCGCAAATAGCCCGAAGTTGTCATTGTCGTATTTGGAATGCAAATATCAGAAGCTCCTTAAGTTTCTTTGTATAGCAGAGAAGCTAGTAAGACGTTCTTTCGAAAATAAATGCATATACGAAAACCATGTGTTTTAAAGAAATCTACAAAATATTTGGAGTGACGCCACTTTAACTAATTACTAATTTTATTCAGAAATGAAGAAAATGTTTAGGTTTTAATATTTTATCTATTATTGTTAAGTGAGGTATTATTTACGTAGTCATTACACAGTAACACAAAAAACATGTCGAAAAACGTGATCGTGTCTGGTGAGGAGACTATGTTTTCTATGCTTTGGGGATCGTTAAATCCGAATCCAGTATCCAGTTTTCTTCATCACATCAGATTTTTACACAATCTCAAAAAAATATAAAAATAAAGATTTGTAACTGAGGGGTCGGACCGTGTTTCTGATATGTTTTGGGGTAGCTGAAAGCGAATCTGAAGTCTATTTAACTTCATCACATCAGATTTTTTAATTTACATCTATTATAGTTGATAGATAATGTGGCATTTGCCCCTGACGGGGCAACACTCATCACGTTGCTGCACAGCAGATTGTCTACATCGTTGATGACAACAAATCACTTGCCTTCTCTCCAAGCAGACAGGTTTTTAAAATTGTTTGAGGGTATGTAAAATATCTGAAAAGATGGAGTAAAATAGACACCGGTTTTGGATTTAGCGATCTCAAAACAATTAGAAAATATAATCTGATGCCCAGATTCGAACAACAATTTTTGTGTATGGCTGTCTTATCGACAAATTAAAGAAAGCTTTTATTCTAGTTGGTAGAAAAGTATTTGTTATGAATATGTAAACAATTTATTGATTGTGTTAACTTTATGGCTTTCATTTACATACACGTTATGAAGAAAATAATGTACAGCACGTGTAGAAATATTTTATTCACTCGAGAGTTGGCCCGTCACGTTTCCTGTCGTTGACTCGGAAGCTAATGAATTTCTCACTCATGAATAAGATTTGCCCAACACAATACATTAACAACAACATATGAATTTAACAACAATAGTTAAGAATTTAAATTTATTATTTTAATCTTAATAATGTTTGGACAGTGGTTACGGTTCGTTGTGAAATCAACAAAATCGTTTATGAATCCGGCGCGAGTCTGCCGAGTCGGAGTTACTCGTATAAGCTGGTCCACCAGCCAGGCGCCGCAGCTAGGAACCGTAGTACACGGGGAAAGAGGAGTGCCGGCTATACAGAGTAGCTACACCTTCTGGGATTTGCCGCGGGGGTCAGACCAGAAGGGAAGGCACAGTCGAGGAGTTTGTTGTCTACTTTAGTGCCACCTGCATCTGTATCTTCTACGAAATTCATGTTTGTAATTCGCGATAATAAGAACTAATATTCGTTGCCAAAACAGTAAGTAATTCGTGATTCAATGTAACTATTTTTCAGCAGAAGGTTTTTGCAGAAATTTTAAATATTATGTTTGCTGAACTTGAATCATCAGAGTATTTTGAAGTTCTGTCAAACTCTGAAAAGCTAAGGGTGCGGTGGCAGATAGCATCCGGCTCGGAGGACCAACGGGGAATGCGGCGTGCCGTCTAAAGGGACCAGTTGACAGCTGGCGGCAGCGCCCAACTGGGAGGTGCCGAGGAGGGGGTAAGCGCTGTCGTGCGGGTGGCTGCCTGATGCTTGAGAAACCGCAGCTGAATCGCGTCACGCCGCGCAGCGATCAGGGCTCGACGGCGGCCGGAGCTTCCGTCTGCATCCGCGCAGCCAGGGGGGCATTCCGAGCGCTCTGAGAGAGCCCTCAGTACCAGTACGTGCAGGTCCACCGACAGATCACAGCAGCTGCTTCAATATATGGTGAATCATAAGGTTAGCGAAACAAGTTCGTCCAATTTTAATATATTTTAAAGGAGTGATCTGATGTAGTACGACGTAAGTTCGCTCATTCCGTATATGTATTAATGAATAAATAACTTTCTTATTATTATTACTATTTTATTTTTATTTATACATGCAAGAATTTCTACTTTATTTTTTATAAATAATATGGCTGCAGAACAATGGGGTACAAGCGTAGAAAAGGTGCAAAATACTTGCAATTCTACTAATACATCCTTGCTTGTATTCAGGTGGCAGCAGAGATCTCGTGATACTTTATGTTGATATACCAAAATTAACGAAGTAATTAAACCAAGTAAACATTTACGTGGTTTCGTTTTTCATTATTCTCATTATCTCATCCTCGTTTAATGATTTGTTGGGAATGATATGTTTGTTTGTGCTACATTTTACTTATAGCTGAAAGTCGTCTAGTTTAAATAAATTTTATATCGTGCTTTCACAGTTCTTGAAACAACATCAGTGCCTTGAAAGACAGTGGGATATAAATAAAATAAAATGATAATGCTATTTTCAACAAGAAATTTATTTTTGAATCACAGGAGATACACGAGGCAAGAAACTACTTTCTGAATTCAGTGTCTTGGAGAACTGAACTACGCAGATAATTCGCAAACTTTGCGATACATTTCAGCCACATACGCGGAGTTTCCTCTTGCGCGCTCCAGACAAGTGCTTGATAGACCATTAAATGTTTCTATAGAATTTAAATAAGATATTTTCTTGAAAATAAAAAAATAGAATATATTGAATAATCTCACTTCTTTTCTTTTCTTTACTTAATGCAAAAACGGTTGAAAACTGTGTGACGTACTATAGAGAGAATAGTTTCGTGTATTCTGTGCACGTATTATTAAAATATGAGATTTATACCTTAAACGAAAAACAAGTTGAATTATGTGTACAGGTGGAAGCAAGCGCTTGTGGCAAGTAATAAAGTCTGCAAAGGCAAATCAGCATCAGAGTTTGGTTGTCATCCCTCACTGTGCCCTAGGTGAAGGAATATACTCTGACGCGTGAACAAGACAAACCTTAATTTGAATAACAATTTGACGTTCCCAATGAAATCTAGAAAATGTCTACAAGATACATTAATGTTCAAAAGAAAAACAAGGGGCCATGTCAGCAATCGCTCTAGAATCAAGGAAATTGAACGAACAACCAGACCAAGATGGGGAAGCAATGACCCAAAAGTCAAGGTACAATAATTGTTACTAGCTCTTCTTGTCCAAACGGTAACTAGTATATTGACTATCATTGTTAAAATCAATATTACTTTTCGATATATTCTCATTGTATAGAAACAGTTATGAAGAATAAAAAAATACTTGGCACTTAAACTTCTGTATCGATTTTAATGGTTTAAAGTCATCTGACAATGAGTAGGATTATAATATGCATGTATTGCATGTAAATGTTTTGTATTGAACAAAATTTGCAGTGAGCAGATTTAAAGAAATAAATGATCATAAATAACAATCAGCTGAATTTTGATTGTTAAAAGTTTGTTGTAATGACTAATAATTTAAGAGATTGAATTTACAATAACGGATCTTTGAAACTAAATGCATTTAAGAAATCTGCAGATTCCGAAAACAATTTTAATATCAATTGATTTCTTTGAATCCAGATTTATACTATGAAATAAAGAATATACGACTAAAAAATGTACAAAACGAGGTCTCATTTAAATTGGATCTCTTTAAAGAATGGATTTGAGGGGGAGATACGTTTAAAGTTTTCTCAAGTCTGTGATCAAATGTAGTTGGGCTTGACTAATCTGGAGAGGGTTGACTTAAATGTGTAATGATTATCACTATTAGTAAAAAACCACAAATGTGTTCATTATAATGTATTCCAATGTGTTATGGTAGTAGTACTCGTCTAACAGTATAAATTACAGTGAATAGTACAGTGAATAGAGAAACTAAACTATGAACTGAAACGCAACCCGCAATGCACATATGTATTATGGACTGTATATAATTTACGTTACGGAGTACGACGGAAAAGGTAAGGATAAATGCACAGGATAAAAAGTGATAACAGTACTATAAAAAAGAACATTCAAAGAAAAATATAATATTGCACTGGAATTAAATGCTCTCAATTATTTTTCCGCATTGATTGGTAAAATACCTGATTATTAAGGCTGTGCATTTGCATTTTTATCTGTTAACTAAAACATCTCGTTTCAACAAATCGCATATGTTTTGAGACATTTAGAAATAGTTTAAACTATTCTTATTATATTTTCGCAAAAATCGTCATAACCGCATATTATTGCATATTTGGGTCATATTTGCATATTTGGGTCAGCAATGGGCTTCCAAGGATTTGTTTACGTTGCCATAACCAAGGATCAGCGTTGTCGCTCGCCTGACTCGTACGAAGTCGCTCGAGAAACACGCCACAACCTGCCATCGGCAGTATCAGTCGAAATGAAATGAGCATCCGCCTATGAGCGGCAAACACACGGCGCAAACACGGAGTAGTGTTAAATGAGTCAGGCCCGTGTATTTGTGACACAGACGATCTTTATTTTGTGATATGTACATTAACTGCATCTCTCATTATTTTCCTAAGAAATGAGGGTTCTTCAAAATTAAGCCCTTGACTTAATGTTTGTCGCTTCTAACAATTTATGATTCCTTTTTTATATTTTGCTGAAAATATAATTTCCATCTTATATTTTTTTAATTTTTACACTTGCACTTTGCATTACACTATTTCGCATATTTTTCTTTTCAATTGCTATTACCATATATATTTTCACATGTGTGCATATTTCGCTATTTTTATTGCATATATAAATCACAGCTCTACTGATTATATTATGAACAATGTCAAAAATGACTGCATGCTTCATTCACATTCATATAGATACTTATTTTTAAGGCGATGAAAACACAAATGATATTACTGAGTTGTCCCGGTAAGGAGAAAGAAATACGAACTACACAAATTAATAGGACGTCCGACATTTTCAAAGCCATTCATCATACTTCTCTGACTTCCCGTTCCCAATGCTTGTCACTTCATTTAGAATCGCCACACCCATAACGGGCTTCAGTAAATTGATGAATTTTTTCATCTGTTATTGTAAGGATTCGCACTACGAATCTAATGGCATTTATTTTAAGAAATTATTTAACTAAACATTATAATATCTCTACAAACATATTGATATTCTAACACTTTTTATTAACATTCAGAAAATTGTGTCAGATATCTAAGGATATAACACTTCTTGAAGAAATATCAGCATGTGTGATTTCTCCACACTAAACAGTGTTCATTATGCAATAATGGATCTTATAACTCGCGAAGGTGTTCAGTTTTCACCACCTAACTAGCGTAACGAGAATCGTGAACACCCGTCCGGAATTGAACCCTGAACCATGCACCCCAGACGCGACTGAACTCTGGTGCTTGCTTCTGCTCCCCTTCCTCCATCATAACCGAAGAAGCGATCCTGTGTTTCGTTTCTCCCCTCCCCGGGCGTTCCCGTCTCGCCGTCCGCTCCTCCCCTCCCGACCGCCTGGTGGCGCGCAACGAGAAGTCAATTTCCGGCGGCAGTGGCGGGGCGGTGAGGGTTGTGGCGGCGGGGACGGCGGGGGCGGCGGTGACACAGTGGCGGCGGCGGGGTGCAGGAGGCGGCGCCCGGACACGCTGTGTCGTGCGGGCACACCCTTCCGCCCAGCCCCTACACCCGCGCGGTCGCCGTCTGCGCGCCGCGGGTTAAAACCTTGCGGTACACCGCTCTTGCTTACGCCTCGTCAAATATTCTATAAATACATCCAGCGCTTACCTCCAGAATGAGCCAGCCGCGCGAAAATTATGTGGAAGAATTTCCTTAATCTATTTGGCAAGTTTGCGAGATTGATTGGTTTCAGTACAGTGAATAATTCAGTGCAGTGTATCCGGGCGGGGAAACTCCTGTGATCATTGGTCTCGTAAGTGTAGTTCATACTTTTATCATGAGAGGTGGTGGTGTTCTCCCCAGCTGGATGGTAATATTCGGCGCCGACCTTGTGGGTTTTCTCTCATCCAGGTATCTCACACAGGCTGAGAAAAACACCACACGGGCATACACAAGCTCTACATTCTTGACTGGTCTTCCGTAATGTGTGATAGAATGATGCATATAAGTGTTAAGTGTAAGTGTATGCGTAAAGAAGTGGAACGAACGATCGCGAACGGCTTATGAACCATTTGTTAGGGTTCTGTCCGGCATTGGCTTCAAACTGGTTGAATAAACTGCGCAAAACTACCGACCAGAGTAGCTAGCTGCTCGAATTCGCCTCTGGAGAGCAGTTCGATCTAGCTTTTTATACTGCCACCGTCGGAACCCCAACTCTAGTACCTCCCCGTCAGAGGCGCTGCAGAGACTTCAATTGAGTCTCATCAGCCGGTGTAAGTTTGTGGGAGATGTGAAGACATGAATTCAGCATATAGTAGATAACTGATATTGTGTGAGCAGGGTACTGGAATACCAAACCCGGTTTCGCTTCTACAAATTATGTAATGCGAAGACTAGATTCTTCCCTTACTATCACATTGAATAAGAATTCTGGGTAGTTTTTGTCTGTAATTACTGTCTTTTAACATCAAATCATTTAAGTTAAAGAAGAGACTTGTGATTTTGGAAATCATGCGAAAAGAAACTTATAAGCGGAGAAAAAGTTCAGATTGGTGTAGAATAAAAAATAAATACGGAAACATTAGGCTATGTTTCATAAACTATGTATATAATGTGCTATTTTATTTTAAGGAAATGCCTATTTGGTAGAAAGGTTGAGTTATAGTAAAAGATTGATGCCATAAATGTGTTTTGAAAATTATGAAAAATAATATGTGTTATAAAATGATATACCTGATATTATTCATTAGGCTGCTCTCTCAACACATACACGGCTTTAATGTACGCTATTAATGGAAATTATGTTCAAAATTGCTCTTTCCTTGCCTACCGTATCTGTATTATCACATTTTATTTGTCGAAAGAAACTTATATTTATTGTCTATTTGCAAGTAAATTCTTCAGTGACATTGTGCATTTACTTATTCAGGGCTATATGATATTTTTCTGGTGTGAAAGAATGTATCCTCTGGATAAAATATATTTAGGTATGTGGGAAATAATTGATCTTAAACATATAATTTGAGAAATATATATTTGAGAAAATGTGCATAATTTTAACTCCAAAATCAGATAGCATCGATGAAGAGACTTCCGTAATTTTTTTGATCATAATATAAGATAGGCTACACTAATCTGTTGTAATTTATTAAAAAATCAAATACCATTTATTTCAAGTATTGTAAAACCTTTGAAGTCATGCAAAAGCGCCTTCACTACAGCCGGTGTGTTATTCTTGACGTTTTTGGAACGAAGTAACACAACAAACGTATTTATAAAATAAAATCTACTTCACTCCACTCCAGTCTTTATTCTGTTTTCGTGACTACACTCATCCGAAAATCATATTTGATAAATATTTTTTCCTTTCAACTTCCACATATCTAATAATACAATTTTGAACTCCCAGAAGACAAAACATGGAAGTATATTTGTATTCATTTCTGTATGATATGCGTTCAATTGATAAACAATTGAGAAAGGAAAAGATAGAAGGGTAACTTTTTGGACCAATTTTTAACAATTACTGTTGAAAAACAGTCTTTGCAAATGCCAAATTAAAATTCAACGTGAGTTAATTGTACAACTTCAAAAGAGTACAAAGTGTACCTGATTACTTAATGGTGAAATAATAATAAAATAGCTGCGCAAAAAGCTTGAACAAATAAAACAAAACACGCTGATCATGCTAAAAGAAACAATTCATCTGTAGGGGGTTTCAATCGATAAAAATATCGATATAATCCAGGTGAAAAAAAATTAAATGCTGTTTTAACAATAAGTTTTACGTTTTCATACTGCCGTCCACGACTGCGCGCGTTTCGCAACTTACAACTAGAAGTCAAGTTCACTGGGAACACTAATGTTACAAGTTCATATCCACCGACCGGTGAAAACAATACGGAACAACCTTTGTCTATCAGGCATTCTATAACCACCGTGCTTTTTCAAAGGGTAGACTTTCATCGAATTTCCGCTATGAAGGTCACAGGTAGGGGCCGCCAGCATAGCGGGTGCGGTCACTCAACAAATCGACAGGAAACGCCGGGCGACACGACTGGTCGGGCCTCCGGGAGAAGGGGCGCTCGCCCCTTCTCTTTGCGTCGCAGGAGAGCATGGAGGGGGCGAAGGAAAGAGTGGGTGGGGGCAGGGAGGGGAGGCAGAGGAAGAAGCTACTCCGCCCGCTAACTGCGGCTGAAAGCTTTTTCGTCTACTCCTCCGGTAATTATATTCGGGCGGGCGGACGGGCGGGCGGGGGAGGTGGGGCAGGGCGGGAGGGCGGGGAGGGCGGGGAGGGCGGGGAGGGCGGGGCGGGGCGGGGCGGGGCGGGCGGGGCGGCGGCGGGGCGGGGCGCGAGTACCTGCGGGCGGCGCAGCGGCAACGGTTGGCGGAGACGGCAACAACATCGGGAGGCGGGGCGTAAACAAAATTACGCGGGGCGGATCCGGAGCGCGGAGAGAGCGGGACAGTGGGGGAGCGGTCGGCGCAGAGGGGCAGGGGCGGGGGCGGGAGGGCGGGGTCCTCCTTGCCTTGCTTTTGCGGTGACGGCGCGGTGGCGGTGCCCCTCCCCACCCTGGCAGAGTAGGTACGGCAGCGGCCCCGGCCAGAATGGCGGGCGTGGCGCTTTGAAGCTTGTTGCAAGAAGGTGGAAGTATATGGAGGAGCAAGGGAGAGGCAGGAGCAGGGGCGAAGGAACTGTCAGATGCCGAAGGAAGAATAATACGGACTTTTCGTGATCTGTTTAACGCATTCCAATTCCTATAATTTCTTCTTTCGATTAGTTGTCGGAGGCAAAGACCAACTTTATTATAATGTTTCCGAAATAGAATGTTTATTTTCTTCTTCTTCTTCTTCTTCTTCTTCTTCTTCGTGTCCTTGAAATAAGTCTTGTTTGATTTGGCATGTACTTTTCTTTGATACTGTTCTGTTGTTCTGCGCATTGGCCGCTGTGTATGCAAATCCAGATGCAATGTATATTACTGCAACTTTAAGTATTTCCATCACTCTCCAATAGCAAAGTTATGGTGTAATGTTAACAATAAAATGATAAGCTAAACACGCGCAACAGAGAAATCATTTTTGAGACAACGTAATAAAGAGGGACGGTTAAACACGAGTATTGCACACGTATGTTATTGGAGTTTTCAGTCCTTTTCATGTTGGAAGGAGAAATTAAAATATATTGAAGGTTTGGGTAAATGTATAATGAAGACATGTAATTAAAACTCGTAACGTGCGAAGATTATTAAAGATTAAAGAAAATACTGAGACACTGAGTAAGAAGTCCTCTACAGGGCGTTACTTTAGAGAAATCAAATGATAATAGTTACAAATTATGGAAAGAAGTATTACTTGTGTAAACCCACGCCCAAACATTTCACGCATCAGAGAAGTCAAATTAAGTTAATTGTTTGGTATTCTGTGCAATTAAAATCGCAAGAGTCTAAGAATTTCTTTGAATTAATAAACGTTTGGCAATATTTGTATATTTACATTAGCACATTACCCAGTCTATTTTGTATCTGGATAGTATAGTGCAGGACCTGACCAATTGAAATTGAAAATGAAGCTGCTTTCACATTTAAAGCAATGCTTTACACATTATGGATTGGAGTCAACACAAATGTTACAGATAGATATTTAATATCGTCTCTTCGATCACTGCAGCATTAGCCACAGTATATTATAAAGTCATAGCTCAATGCTCCTCACGTTTATGCAAACTACACCTACTACAGCGTACTACATCTACACCAACTACAGTGTACTTGAAACACACTATTACATAATTTTTGTAGGATGTATGCACAGTTGAGACTCCGGTTGTAGGAAACTACTGCAGACTAACATTTTTGGTTCACTATATTAGAGGTTCACCATATCTTATAAGCTCTACACATACAGTTTTTTACCTATGAATGATTTCATTATTTCAGATGCACAGTACAAAGTCGTTTTCTTGTTCTGAAAAACCTTTTCCCCGGATTGAGATGTCCAAAGTAGATCGGATACTACTATATTTTTATTTTCGGCCCTCTTCATGAAGTCTTGTTTGGACAAAACTGTCATTAGTGGCCTGAAGAAAGTAAAGTACTTTAGTGGAACGGTTCCAGCAAACCTTTCCATTGACACCAACAATGTTATAAAAACATCGATCGAGACTGTATACCTGTAAACCCTAGCGTTGTATTGATGTGTGGTACAGAGATGTAATTTTTTGACATAAAAGCCGTATTTACTAAGTTCATTTTAACCTATGTTCAGAGTTCATTATAATCGAATCTTCAAGAGCTTATTTTTTGTAAGTGAATCGAGACAAGAGTCTTCGGTTCACTACAACTAAAAGTTCACAAAATACATGATCACTACATCCAGAGTAGATTCTAGTATGTAGAGTGTATATAAATCTTGCCCCTCGGGTGGCTAGCGGACAATGTGCTAGCTTTCCATGATGCGATCCAGAGTTCCATTCCCCTTGAAAGTTAGTTTCGAATACAATTTCTAATGTTTCTATAGCTGTGTGACGAAAGAAAACGCTCAGCCAAGCCAAGTTACTAGACACAGGGATGGGAATAGTTCGGTACGTGTCTCTCTTATAATATATAATCTCTTATTTGTCATCAATAATAAATAAAAACAGGGGCTAAGGTACAATCTGGCAAAAGTCGGATTCATCCAACACAATGCCAGATACACACATACATGCTTACACAGGATGATTAAAAAATATGTACCCCCTTTAAGAGTGAATATATTGGGAACGGAGAGACAAGATTCTGCTGTGATTCGTGCTTGCTATTTTAGTTGAATGTTTTGTAACATGTTCTCACAATTACGCGTGTTTAAAGTGACCCCCGTCAGCAGCTAAACAACATCGATGCCGCTGAGCTGCTGACCGAGCGTAAACATCTTTTTGGGTCCCTCTGTATAAATCCCTAAACGATTGACACCGTCTTGTCTCCAGTGAGCAGGAGGGTGTGATCTGAGAACGAGCCCAACGCAAGTGAGGGACGCATTGCGTTCGCAAGGCGCGCGCGGCGCAGCGGGGCCGAGGCTGTCGCACCGCAAGCAGGCGGGCAAGCGCGGGAGGGGGAAGGGGAGAGGGGGGGCGTGCGGTACCCGCCGCCATCAGGCCTAAGTGCCGGCCGCGCCGCGTCACCGCCCCGCCAATAATCTCGGCGCAAGTTAGCGCCGGAGCGTGTGCCGCCCACGCCGAGGCCAGGCCTCTCGAGGGCGAGGGGTCGCTCGTCGGGCGGAGCTACGAGATGTGGATCGAACAGAGAACGCGGTGGGTAGGGATTGAATCCTATCGAGGAGGGTCTCAATCGTCACGGTAGGATTTGGGTCGGGACGGCTAGGGCGTGGAATGCACCGAGTAGGGTCTGTGTCGTGTCGGATAGGATATGGTTTGCGATGGGTTGGATAGGGGTCGTGACGAATAAGGTAGGGATTGTACCTAGTAAGGTGGGGTTCACGAGTACGAATCGTGTTCAATGAGGATGGTGTTGAGTCTGGAAAGTGATGGTCGGAACCGCGCTAAAATTAGGTTGGGATCGGAAACACGAATAAGGGCTTCTTACGTACTGGAGAAAAACAAAAAAATTAGGCCTAGGAGGAATCTGATTACTAATAACAAGCTAAATTAACCATACTTAATTTCAAGATATAAAATACCTTATTAGTTAGTTAAAATACATTATTAGTTATTATAGTTTTCGCATTTCTGCAACGTACTCGAGGCATCCGTCTTTACACATCTTGTTGATAATTGAGAAAGATCTTTTGCACAGGGGTTTCAGTCCCTTAAGACGGACTCCCTCTGATTGCAAAGCGAGGGTAATCAGGAACGCAACGGGAAGTAGGTCAGGTCTATTGGTGCAATTTCCTCCAGGAATAGAAGAAAATCATAGAGATCAATAACGAGCATTTGCTTCTGTTCTTAGAGACGATGTCTGGCAGATTAACGAATATAGTCTTACATTTAACTTTAAGAAGTACAGGGTACCTTCCACCGTGAGGCACCGCCGAAGCTCTAAGCTCTGATCTGTCGACATGTGTGACAGTGTAGTGCATGTGACTGCCAGTGTGTGTAAGTAAAGGGTAAGGATAGGACAAGGAAGAGGAAGGAAAGAACGCGCGTAATCCTTGGCCCTTTTGTTAGTATACTACTCTAGCATTGCCTGATGTTGATCAGAAAACCACCGGGAAACTTCCGATCAGAGTCGTCGGCCGCTACAATCCCCCTCTAGAGGTTCAGTTGCACTGAGCTATCTAGCTAGAGAGGAAAATCCCGCCACCCTGGTGACTCGAGCACGAGGGCGTGCGGTAGGGGGTAGCGATGGGAAGGGGGCGGGGCGAGCGTGGGCGCAGAGGCGCCGCGTCGGCGGCGCCAAGTGGAGCGGAGCTGAAGTGCAGCCACGCGTCGTCGCCACTTATGCAAAGAGCGTCCCCGCACGTTCGGGCGTTTGGGGGTGCGTTAGTCACGTCGATTCCTAACCGCCCCGCACCGTATTTATCGAAACGAGAGCTTTTTAATTCACACCGGGAGGGCGCGAGAGCGGGAGGGCGCGAAAGCGGGAGGATGAGAGAGGGGGAGAAGGCGAGAGCGGGAGAAGGCGAGAGCGGGAAGGTGCGAGAGCTAGAGGGCGGGAGAGCGGGAGGATGCGAGAGCGGGAGAAGGCGAGAGCGGGAGAAGGCGAGAGCGGGAGGGCGCGAGAGCTGGAGGGCGGGACAGCGGGAGGGCGCGAGAGCGGGAGGGCACGAGAGCGGGAGGTCACGAAAGCAGGGGGCGCGAGAGCGGGGGGACGCGAGAGAGGGAGGGCGCGAGAGCGGAAGGGTGCGAGAGCGGGCGGGCGCGAGAGCGGGAGGGCGCGAGAGCGGGAGGGCGCGACAGAGGGAGGATGCGACAGCGGGAGAGCGCGAGAGCGGGCGGGCGCGAGAGCGAGAAGGCGTGAGAGCCTAAAGGCGGGTGGGTTTGCAGGGAGATGGCAGCGGGTGAGGTAGAGACAGGGTTCAAAAATGACGGCAGTCCGAGCGCTCCGGCTTCATTACACGAGGATTGCGTATTAAGGTAATCAGTGGCAGACGGACTAGCTGCCCGGCGCCACGAAGTGAGAATGCAAAAATCCACGGAAGATGCGGAAACCAGGAATGAGTGGGAAAAAGTAAGAACATTTGGAAAGCGGACCCTATTAGAACTTGAAATTCCGACTACATACTCAATTATGAAATTATGGCAGATATCCCTGAACGAAAAAAATTAGCTGAGAAATTAATGTATACCAATCATGCGGTAAAGACGGTGGTCGCGTGGTAAAATAGATTTAGTTAAGGACTAAAGAACCACGATAGGGTAACTAGTGGTGAGATTGCTTCAAGAAGTATAAATAAGTAATGTAGTTACTGGAAATTGCTTCCTACATTGCATTTGGGTAAGGTGATAATGATGATGATGTTGTTACTACATAACTTGAACTGTAATGATAATGTGAGGTTCTCAATAATAATTAAAATTCAAACTGAAATACTACCCAAGAGACACTCATTGGGTGTGTTGTTCTGTAATTTTAGCTATTTGGTTTTCATGTGTACGCTTGTCAAATTTAAAAGAAACAGTTAACAAATGATATGGTAGTATGCAGTAAAATGTCACAAGGAAGTATACGAGAAACAGTTAACCCAAAAGAGTTGAGAAGGTGTTCGAGTTGCAATTTGGGAGTTCAAACATGCAATTTGAAAAAGTTGTATATAATGTATTTTCCGAATAATAAAATGAGTAAAAGTATATTAACGGCCACAAGTAATAGTCGCACTCTACTGTTTGCAATACAGTAAAATAGTGCAAAGTGTACTATTGTACACAGTTGGTAGAAATTAGGAGAATGTATTAATGTAGTTTTGATTTTTGATTCCTTTTTTTTGGGTAAAAACAAATCCCAGTTTTACCATTGAGAAATTGAAACACATTTGTTAAGCCAAAAAGTTATAAAATATTAACTTTTATTCAAAATATCTCAACAACATATATTTTTTGTAAATAATGACCTTACATGAAATTAAACAAGTAATAATATTCTTAGTTGCATTGGAATTTTTGAATAATTTTATAGAGTTGGTTGTTCGATTGTTAGGTTGTTGGTTGTTTATAGAGTTGGTTTTTATAGAGTCGGTTGTTCTTAGTTGTTCAGAAATTACTTTATTTTCCCATGATAGATGAACGATGAGGTGCTTTCGCAATCATTGCATATAAGAAAAAGTTATTGGTAATTGTTGCAATTTCAACTACAAGCGGAAAAATGTAGGTAGAGAAACTGTCTTCTTCAGGTTTCAAAAAGGAAACATTTTCGTGCTTACAAAGAGCTCTAAATACTAACAACAGATCTATTACAGCGTCACCAATTACAATCGTGTTGTTATTTGTTGGATTTCAGGACAAAGCTGTATTCATGAACGGAGTTTCTGAGTTTTCCTTCATTTGTTTGAATGGACTTCCTGCTGATAAAAATATTGTAAACAGTATTACTAAATTGAACTTATGATAAATTGCAAAATGAACTACAAAAATACATACAATGGACAGAGAAACGAAAACTATGGTTTCCAAGAAATATACCAGTTAAATACCTAGGAATCTCTTCTAAAACAACATTAACGTGGAATGACTATATAAAAACAATAGCAGGTAAAACATTTATTGAAATGTCGAAACAATATGGAATGCGGAACATTACAACACAAGTCTATACAGAAAATATTATCTACCCCTAAACATAAAAACAAAATATCAAACTAAAACAAAAAATTTCGCTATTTGACCCTTTTCAGCACTATATGATTGGACTGGCTTTGACTAGGCCGTTGGATGGGTGACGGAAATAAGAGTGCGCACGTAAGAACGTTATGCAAGCACTATGACAAACGAAAAGAAAGATTTCCTAACGTTAGAAGGCAAGTAGAATGAAAGTTCTGAGGGTATATCGCAACAGATCGTTATCCAGGTAATGCAGTTGACCGTATGTTCTTTACCTATTGCATTCCTTCTCTACATCACTCGACAACTTTAACCGTTCACCATAATATCAAGATTTTATTAAAAGCTTCTTGAATGGTTTAAGTATTTTTGGATGTTAGTAAATGCTCAAGTATTATTCATCACTAAATTATAAAATAGAGTTTTAATAATACATTAATAATTAATTAAAAATATTTTTAACAAAAAATATTCGTGTAATTATCAAATCCTTAAAACATTTGCACTGGTTATGATGTAGGGTCGGTAGGAATTTCTATTTTAGAACGAAAACAATCTATAAGTAGAGAACTAGCTTGAATGCAGGATTATGGAGTTATATATGTTGTCAGAATTTATGTAAACCAGTCACAGTCAAGTGAGGGCCAGATATCAAATGATAAGAGACAAGAGAGAGAAATGAACAGTGAACGGAATAACTAAATATTCTAACACTGCACTTACCTTCAGGGGAAAAACACCATTGGAAAAGATCATCAGTCCGAATATAACTGCACGAAATTCAACGTCAGTGTTATCTAATAATAAGACAAAATGGAACAAATGCCGTGGAAACATAAGTTACAAACTCTCTGCAAACAAACCACAAAAAATATGAAAATATCGAGAGTGTAATACATTTCACTCAAGCGACATTTCATAAAGCACTGCTTCGAGTGCAAAACCGAGTATGCTACCAAATATTCAGTACATGCCGAAGAAATAAGAAAAGAAGGGGGAAAGGTCGCTTTCGGAAAAACCTTAATGGATAGGAATGATGAAAGAAAATTTAATGCTGCAGAAATACTGATAAAACGACAATTGAAGTACATACATCTGTATGTCAGAGCAGTTCATAATTGGTACCTATCTCTACCGCTTGTTATTCACTGTGGAAAGAAACTAAAAATTAAAACATGAAAGTACATCTCATTAAATGGAAAAAATGATGGGCGTGGACATGTAGCCCAGATGAAAAGGCCGAACGTCTGCTAAGACTGTAACATCAGTTTTTAGACGGACAGAAAACCGAAGCACTTCAGA
This sequence comes from Gryllus bimaculatus, assembly GCA_017312745.1. Taxonomy (NCBI): domain Eukaryota; kingdom Metazoa; phylum Arthropoda; class Insecta; order Orthoptera; family Gryllidae; genus Gryllus; species Gryllus bimaculatus. The sequence goes on from BOPP01000012.1 coordinate 339,439, forward strand.
AAATGAAGTGTTGGTATTTCTTGGAATAGCACTATATACCACCCTCATAATATTTTTCAACATTCAAGAGGGAGAAGAAACAATTAAAAACTCATGTATTCTTGAGATGCCTAGATCTTTCAATAGGAAGAGGTATGCAAGAAACGTCAAAGAACGAATTCGCTTTCCGCTTTGTAGAAGAACTTTGTATATTTAATGAAACTGTAATAAGTTATCACCACAGGACTAAAAGTGAGTTACGAAAACTTGCACCAAAGTACCAGGTTACGTGGAGAGTTTGTTGATGGAGTATGGTGGTATGACTGGTTAGAGACTCTGGCATGTTTACTACTCGTGCTTTGAAGTATTCATACATCTTGGTCAATCGCCATTATTTTCTTGCGATATACACGAACGTGTCTCGTGCGTCGTGTATTTTCTAACTTTCGATCTTTCTTTAAGACAAACTTCTCTAAAGTTGGTTTGCAAACATGAAAATTCAACTTTATACGATACACTTAAAACAGATAATGGCAGTGAATTATTAATTTTCATTTTTTCCATTAGATTTCTTTTATTTTGAATGATATAATGAGAAAACTTGCCTTCCAAATATTATGTTACATCTTCAAGTTTTAACAAAATGTCCGCTGTATTTACATTTATTTCCGTGAAACTTCATTAAATATTTCCTAAAATATTGAAATTATTACTCTATAAAACAAGTTCATAGCAACTAATTTTAATTGGCAAGAGGTTTTGTAACGCAGATTGTTCGTGTTCTTTGCGAAGTCTTTTAGATTGTTGAAACCAGGTTACAGGATTCATTCAAGTGTAAAGAACAGCGTATTCCAGTACGAACGAGGGCATTAAGTGCTAACGTCTAGTGGTCCTGTAATTAAAACTGATTTAGTTAATTAAGAGTCAAATTGCCCCACCGAACATTACCCGCCTAGGTTCATCTGAATATCAAGTGAATGAATTCAGAATTAGACTTATGATGTTACGTTTATTTTTCAGATAACCGAATACTCGGAAAGCAAACGCGACGACAAAATACGACCCTACATTGCGCAACATGCAGTCCCATTATAGTAGATGAAGCTGACCACCGCAGCCACGGGGCGCTGCAGGAGTTTCCTTAAGGTTGCGCGAGCGAGGCGAAGCGAGGCGAGGCGAGGCGAGGCGAGGCGAGGCCGAGCGCGGTTGAAGGAAAGCGCTGCCACTGCGTCCGGGGGCGCGGCACACGGAGCAATGCCTCCGCGAGGCGACGCGCGGGCGGCGGGCGGGGCGGGGGGCGAGAGCTGCGGTGGTCGGAAAGAGTGAGGCGGAGGGGGAGGGGGGGCGACGGGGGTGCCGCCCGATTTAGCCAGCGGGGCCTCCGGGAGCGCGGTAACAAGCTTAACTGGCAGGGAAAATCGTTTTTACGCGACGCCGGGCCGTGGGTCGGAACTAACCGTCAAAGGCCTCACCGCGCTAACGCGGCTTAACACGGCCCGGATGGGCGCGGGGAGGGCGCGGCAGCGTGCGGAGCGGGCGTGTGCGGGCGGAGGCGGGCGGGGAGGCGAGTGCGGGGGCGGGGGCGGGGTGAAGCAGAGTGGAACGGGGTGATGCGGGTGGAGCTGACGCGCTACCGCAGGGGCGTGAGGATCGGGAGGAGAAGGCCGTGAATTAGAGCGGGCGCGGGCGTGAGTGGACGGGAGCGAAGACACCGTAAGCAAACGCCACGCGAAAGCAAACGTACGGGAAGAGAGCGCAGGATAACGGTTTCGGGAGTGTTGGGAAATGTGCGGTTGAAAGCGGAGATGGGGTTCGTGTGAGGGAAGGGGTTGGGCGGGCTAGACGAGCGGGTGTACTCGTACGGACAAGTGCAAACATGGAGGCCGGAGCAGAGGTGGCGTCGGGGGAGGCGGCTCTGTGAGGGGGCGGGGCGGGCGGCGGGGGCGGGGGGGGGGCGGTCGGGGGCGATTTGAAGGCATAGGCTGCGGGCGCTCTGTGCTGGGCTCCCAACAGTCCTCCCTCAGGCGGAAGGCTTTGTTCTACTAGGGTTCATTACGGGATTTCTATGTTGGTCACTGTGTCAGATTATGACGGATTTATTTGCATTCCCTTCAAGAGATAGGTTTCTGAAACACAAGTCGGAATTCCTCGAATGCTCTATTCTCTAACTAATATGAATTAACGTACATTCCTTACGATTATAAAGATAGTCAGGGAAGCCATTTTATCTAAGATGTACTGGTTAAATCAAATTTTATTGTAAGAATTATTCATATTTTTAAATCAAATTAAAATGACTGATAAACATTTTGGAAAAATAAAACAACTGACTCATCTGCACATTCAGAATATTTTGAATAAAATGCGAATTAATATTTGCAATCATAATTACCTTTGAAAATATTTGAGGAAAAAGTTAAATAAAAATAGCGTTTATAAGACGTAATGGTGAAATAAAACGTGTAGTCATAATTTTGCTGAGTATCGAAAAAAGTTGATTAACTGCTGAAATAGCTCTATTAAAAGAATCTGCAATGGAATTATCTCCACACCCATATTATCCAGTTTAAAAATAGCGGAAAAAAGGGAAGCCATGTTAGAAACGAATTGATAGAAGTGCGAACGCCAATGTAACCACTTTTCTCTACAAGACAAAATTTGGCAAAAAAGAGGGAATTATCACAGTAATTTGGAAAGCGTAATTCAAAGACTACGTGATAATTTGCATTCTTTGAGATGGCGAAAATAAATACAAAGATTAATCAAACAATGTCACTAAAGAAACGTAAACAAAACATAAACTAAACAAAAAATTAAAAGGAAAATTATCACATACCTTTTTCTTTGTTTTGCCTCTTAGGAGCTCTTTCACTTGATACACCTTACAGCTGTGTGCAGGCAGTCGCTTGCAGGTTTGGATATAGAGCTTCTTCAATTGCAGCTCTGACTCGTATACTGACGTGTGGAACAACTTCCGCTTTTGCTCCTGCAACAGAGGAAGAAGAAAGTTTGAGCACAACCGTTCCAATGACTCGTATACTCACTACTTCTTATAAGTTACTCGAATATTTCGACAATCACGAGAACTCAAATTTATTTGTTCGACGTTAAAGAGATAATTTTTAGTAGAATAGAGACCATAAAGCAAAAGAGATGCAAAATAGTGACAGTCTTTATCTACAAATTCATGAATACATAGTCACCAGACAACTAAAAGAACACATGGAAATTAATCGTAATTTGCTCTTCAACTTAAAATTGCCTTAACTTTGATATCAGTGTATTACCACGTAAAAAAATTCTATGAATAATAGCATCGTAAAGCTGCTGCGGTTTTAAATTAATTGATTTTATGTATTATATATAACAAATTTCCAAAAAAATTTAGAATATTACATTTTAGAAACGACTACTCTCAAGTGGTTATAGTAATATGTAAACACAATAGAATCAAAAGCAAAGTCCGCGCACACTACAACTACACAAACAACTGTAACTTTATTACATTATTAGAACTATCCCCGGAAGCACACAGTTTCGCCCAAACGTGCACCGCAATTCACCGCTCCCGCGACCTCCGAGTTTGCACTTGCCGGCCCTCTCTCCCCAATCTGAGGCTTTGGAGGCGGCGGCGGTGTCGGTATTGAGAGGGATATCCGCTCGGCCGGCACCCGCGGGCGCAAACTGTCGGCCGACCGCACGCGGCGCCGCGCGGCGCGGCGCGGCGCGGCGCGCCGCCCAGCCAATCCCAGGGGAGACAAAGGACGTCAATTGCGGAAGGACGCGGGCGGGGGCGGGGCCGCGGGGCGAGGGTTTTTCGCGCATTTGCATCCGCCCGCCCGCCCGCCGTCAGTCGTGTCCAGTGGTGCGGTGCCTCCGACCGCGCCTTCCCCTCCCCTCCCTTCCCTCGAACAGCCGCCGGTCGCCATTTCCTTCCAGCCGCCGGCCGCCATTTCCTTCGCTAAGAGGCGGGCTCTCGCGCAACATGGCGGAATAGCCACCTTCTCCGGGAGAATGAGTGTCGCGTTCGTCTCCGTAGGGTAGACGAGCGGAGGGGGCTCGCGACTTTACGACCTTCCTTCTTCTAGGCAGGTCATCACGGAGGTGCACTGCCGATGCTCTCCACCTATGAAGGAGCGGAGGGGGTGGAATACTGGATGGGATGGCTCCTCTGCAGAGACTCTGACCGAGAGGGGCTAAGGTTTGAGGTGGCGGAACTTCGGCACTGGCTAAATAATTAGATAGTATTCAGCCGCTGTCTTGCAAGAGTTCTGATATACTGCTGCACTGATCGGTAGTTTTTTCCGACAAATCTTAGGCGAATGCTAGAGAAACACTCTAACAATCGGACCACGGACCGCTCGGGATATTTCCTTTCTCATCTTCGCCCCTCTTTTCCCCTTGCACACACACACACACACACACATACACACACACATACACTTACACGCACTCCACTGCCTAAAGTATCGAGAGACCAAATGGGAGCTTAGAGCTTGTACTGCTGGCGGAAGTAACTGAAGAGGGGAGAAAGAGCCGCAAGTGCACCTGTAGGTTGACGCCGAATCTTTCGTTCTAGTGGGAGAGGAACACACCCACAACATGTACGACACACACGGGAAATGACCGTAGTAGTTGATGTGAATTAAATTGAAGGGTGTTCGACGATATCCACACTTCCGGAAACAGAAAATAACTACCAATCAATTAATTGAGGGCTAGTTTGAAGAATAAATGATGAGAGATGAAATAAATTGGACGAGATGATGTTTACATACGTTTCGGGGTGGCATTAGATCGTCACTACTCCATAACGCATGCTTTATACCGCATTGTGGACACATTGTGGGGCGTTGGACTCCATTACTATGTGCTACCAAGGCCTGCAGGTAACATCTAGGGTGGGGATTCCCAACCGTTTTCTCCCATCGACTCCTTAAAAGAATTAATGCTCCATCAACCCCTTACATCTTTCTACAGTATACCAAATCATAACATAAAAGTGCAGATAAAGTACTTATATTAAACAATTTTGTACGCCAATATTTTCGAAAATTCGAAAAATATTTGGATTTCCATAAACGCTTTTACTTCTGAAAAGCTCAGATTTTATAGTCCATCGCTGTGCATTGGTTACAAAATGTTCAGCGGGTTTTAGAACTGGCCATAACATTTTTCTAGAGCGTATTTTGGAGAAAATTTTCTTGCGCGTTAGAATTCAGATGTGAATACATAGTTATAATGACTTGAATTTTTTAACCATCTTAAGCAGTAGTGTATCTAGATTCTCGGACACCCCGATGCAGAAAGTCGATTTGGGGCCACTATCTGCGATTAATAAATGAAAAATATAAACATTTTAAATGAAATTCATGTAAGTACGGATGGCAAAATGGAGAAAATAAGCGTGGAGTGCAATTTCTTTTATTCTTTGCCGGTACTCGACAACAGGGGGCCTTAACATGGGCCACCACCTGTTGCACCACTGATTACACTCCTCTAAGTCCCTGATGAGCGATGAACGAATGAAGAGAAGCGGATTTGTAATTATTATTGTGTTTTGTTGCTTTACTCTCAAAAACAATTACGTATTTAGCAAGTTTATTAATATTTTTTCGGGAATTAATGAGATCTTGATTATACCGATTAACCGACGATTAATACTTAGCTATTTTGTCGACCCCTAGGATGCCGATACAGAGCCCATTGGGAAACCGAATACTTCCAAATCCGGTGGGAATCCAGGAATTTCAGAATGAAGATGAAACTAAACACTGTTACACTATGTTGACAACAATTGCTTCTAAAGACGAACTTTATGCATTCATCAGCTAATAATATGTGTGCCATTCCAATCACCTAAACTACATTCCAGAAGCTTCTCTCTTACTTTTGATTAGTACAAAGGTAGTAATTGTGCACAGATGAGCTGAAAATATTATTTTATTTTGAGCAGAAATCAAGTATCACATGTGCACAGACGAGCTGAAGTGAATACTCCCCTCTTTTAAACTGTATGCAAGTAATAAATGTGAGCAGATGATTTGAAGGGCGTACTCTCTTCTTTGAGAAGTACGCAAGTAATAATTGTGGACTAATGAACTGACCCTCCTACTCTCTTTTGAGAAGAGCCTAAGTAATGTACGCAGAGGAGCTGAAGGGAGTAGTTTTCTCTTTTGAGTATAAGGCAAGGAATAAATGTCGCAGGCGCCGGTCCGGATGACCGACATCGTTACGGCAGTAGTGCCGTAGCGATCTCGTACTGAAGTATCGCGGGTTTGGGTCCCACCTCGGGCATGGTTGTATTTGTGTTCGTCCTTTCACCCCCTACCATTACCATATCATGCCACCTTCACAGTAACCGGTAAAAGCAATAATGGCTAATGGCCTCGATGTTGATGCGACCTCAAATACTACCCCCCCCCCAAAGTGCGCAGACGAGCTGGTGACTAATATTCTCCTTCGAGCAGTCCGCAAGTAATACTGTACGCAGATGAACTGAAGTGAGAAGTCTCGTCTTTTGAACAGCAGGCAAGTACTAAACGTGCGCAGACGAGCTGCAGTAACAATTCGCCTCTCTCCAGCAGTACGCGGGAAGTGCTCGGTGGCCCGCTTCCCCTGCGAGGGTGGGGGGTGGGGGAGGGGTGGACTCGATCGCGGGGTGGTGAGCGCGCCGCTCGCCGCCGCGCGCGCGCACTGTGCGTGCGCCATTCAACGAGGCATGTTATACACCGCCTCGGCCGCCCCGCTGCCGCTGCGCTGCGCCCGCCCCCTTACCCACCCCTCGCCGCATTGTGAGAGTAATGGGCGTAAAGCACGGGTGAGCGACCGCGGCGGCAGTGGGGCACGTGTGGCGGAGACAATGGAGGAGCGCGCGGCGGCGGCGGCGGTGTTCAGGGTTGTGGTGGTGAAGGCGGTGGTGACGAAGGGCGCGATGGAAATGACGAAGGCGGGGATGGCGATGGGTAGACGAAGCAAGAAATGACAATGACGAAGCGGCGATGACGGTGATGAAGGCAGGAATGGCAAGACGCAGGTGGCGACGAAGGCGGGATGACAGTGGTGGTGGTGGTGGTGGTGAGGTCTGTGATGGCTTAGGGAAGGGAGTACGAAGCCACAGGTGGTCGGTGTTTGTACGTTTCTATTGGTCCGACGGCCTTCCCTCCGCTCCGACAGACACCCAGTCCGGCTGCAGGGCGCATCTACCGGCTGCTGACCAAGCGAATAGTGTGTTAAAAGCTAACAAGTCTTATTGACAATAATGAGGGTTTAATCATTTGATTTTCAAACTGGACAGATGACAAGGAGCCGACTTGACGTTACAAGTTTCATGCGATCAAATGCTACTACTTAAAAACATACTTATGAGATTCTGAAATCGATTTTTTCCATACTTTATTTATTTGTTTTAGCTATTATGTGTCCCGTAAAATATCAATTGACCTCCTAACTAATACAAGATATTTAAACTCCACAAGGGTTGCCTTGTAATTGGGTTTACAATATTTTTTTCTTGTACATGTGTGTTTGTTTTTGGTTTTAAAATTGCAACTTCAAAGATACAATTTTAAAATATTCTGATCTACTTTATTTTCCCATAAGTGCAACACATATGTAATGAAATTCGGTGGCGTTTCGGGCGTTTCCCCCGACCGCAACTGCGTGTCATGGCCACGCACCTCATGGCGCTTTACGAGCAGGTGGACGGCACCGCGGGAGACTTCCTGCGTCGTTGACTCTTTAATACCTCGCTTCTGACGCCCCCAACCCGATTTACTTCCCTTCCTACGCACACAATAACTGCGCCGTGTTTTGCGTCTATATATCTCGACGACGCCGCTTTATTGGTGTATGTTGGACGTTCACTTGTTTGATCGTTAATTGAAATGGTTAATTATATACAGTAAAATATGTACACATAAATTTGTATTACAATTTAATGTGTAAATGTTTTACTGTGTATAAATTAATAAGCATTTTATTATTAGCTGCACATCCCATGGTAGGACAAGCTCTTACACTGGAAAGGTGATACGGTGGGAGGGCTCGTATATAACGCTTCCAGGTAAACCTTTGGACTTTTCAATGCTACAGCCATTTGTTTTATCTTGCTATTCTGTTCATTTCACTCTGGTCATTTGCTGTTCATTTAATCAATGTTCATTTAACACTTTTCAATAAACTCTGATTATTAGATAATTATTCATATTAGTCATTCTTCATTTATCGATTGTTCATTTATTTCCATGAATATTTTCTAAATTACTGCCCGACTTCCCTGCTCAACACTGTCTTTCACTCTTCCCTGCACTTTAATAATATCCTCTTATATATTTTTTCAGTAGTACCGACGTGCTTTGATTGTCGGTGTTTCGTTGGTTAGCGTGCTCACTTTTAACGGCGCAACCGCGGGTTCGATTACCGGTCGGAGCAAAAATTAATTGTACGCTTTCCTTGCTTATCCCAGTTTTTGCTGCTGTGTGACGATACGAAAGCTCATTTCTCAGGTTGAGAATACTAGAAATACAGCGTAGGGATCTCTATGTGCTAACCGCACGTACTCCTTAACCCATGGTCACAAGGCCGGGACGCTGCTAGAAGGCCTTAGCTGGTGAATAGCTGTGTGCCAAAGTACATAAATAGATGAGTTGTACGGCTCTTACACGCAACCAATCTTTTTAAATGAGGTAATGTAAAATATGAATTTAACATATGAACTTTCAAGCCGCGTTTTTAAATCTGTATAGTCATATTACTCCAAAGAGAGCATTACGGGGCATTAAAACTTGGGCATTAAAAGTTTGAGGCCAAAGGCCGGAAAGAAACGTTAAGGGATGAGATATTTTTGAACATTATACTCGTATTACATTTTTGATACTTCGGTGTTCCTGAATGTGCCACACCTGTTCAGAGTGCACAATACGCAATTGTATGTTAAATTAATTACTTCATATCCTATGCGACAGAATTGCCCGGGTTTACCTCTCTGTTTGGTAATAAAGTTAAATACGAATATATTATACTGACAAGGGTGTTAAGTACTGTTGTGTTAAAAGACGTTCAGTTAGTACAATCACAAGGAGACATTCAGAACAAGTAACGGGGGAAGAACAAATTACATTATGGGCTTCATATAGAAATGGAAGGTTAGAGAAGAGAGTTGGGTTCAGCACACGAGAGCTCCCGCACGAGTGTGCTAGTTGTTCAAATATTACTGGAACCTGTTGTATTCGTCACTCCATGGGGTTTTCAGTGTGCAACAGACTCCCTCCAGTCCCGGGACCCCATGCTGCTGTCCTGTGCGTCCACCTGAGCGGGTTCATCCTTATGTTGTGCCCTTCCGCGTCCATTTTATTCTTCTGCCTTCACAAAGTCTAAGGTCTGAAGGGCGTTATCTCCAAACTTTTTTCTTCCAACTTTTCTTTGCCATGTTCTTAAATAATTAGTTTCTTTGGCTTTCAGTGATGTTCTGAGCACCTTAATATACGAAATGTATATTAAGAAAGTAAGATAGAACGTAAAGTAAGTAAAAATTCAAGAGCAAATCTATAAAATACGTATATTTGATAAATCGTTTGTGAGTATTAATACAAATTATGCATTAGTTAATAGACAAATGTAATTGAATGTTCATTGAGTAATTTGTTTGTGATATTATGTCGTCCGTTAACATTTCATGACAGAATTGTATTGATTCGATAGCGTAATATCATTATTATCCAAGTCAAATACTGTCCCTGTTTTATTCATGACACTCGGACAACATTCAAATGAAGAGTCTTTTTAGTCAGGTACCAAAAAAAAGAAGTACTCAAACTACGGATCCCATGTACAAAAGTCAAGCACTAAAATACGTGAACAAGCTAGTAATTAATATTTCACTAACTGTAGTGGATTCATACTACAAAGGATTCTCTGACTCTAAAAACAGTATTGGGAATACACGCATCGATGTAGTTCTTTCAGAAGAATAATGGTATTAAAATAACCGTAAAATAACAAATGATTTATTGTTGTCTTTCATTTCGATGGAAACTTTTCATAGGGATTTATAACCAATAAACTGCAGATTAATTGGACTCCATGGCTCACTATCATCTGGATTAGCGAAGCAACGAAATTAAAATTGAAACACAATTATACAATTAAATAACATTTTATTGAATAAATTTCTTTATCTTTACAGGAAAATTTTTAAATAAGTAAGTACGTTTTTTACATTTTTATTGATCCCCAGGAAAGCATTAGAACTACCTCAACTATACAATTTCAAATTTTCGGTTTTAATATCCATGTATAAGATACTTTTGAACTGAAAATTTGCACACACGTCACGATGAAGACCTGTTAGTGCTGTTACAAAGACGACTAAAATTAGCGCCGGTGGTAAGACGATAATGCGGTTTTGTATCCCAATATCGAGATGTCTGTTTGTAAAGTATGCATGAAGAATGGGACAGATATACCTCGATCAGATTAGGAGTGTTTGAAAACAAAACTTGGAAAACACGACAGGTGTAACATGTAGTTGTATCGTTCCGGAAGTCATTAAGTCATTTTAATGTTTGCGGGTAGTTTACATGAAGACACAATGACATGTTCTATTCTTTTTAGAAAAAGGGAAATGTTTCTCTTATTGTTTACTCGAAGAGAGGAAAATGCTTTTGTCAATATAGTGTAGTGACGAATTTCGTTAAGATCTCTGCAATTTTGACACTAGCAAATGTTTAAATATTTTTAGAACCTGTTATAAGCATCCAATATTAAATTGAGAAATGTATTTCTCAACGTAATTTTTCTTTCAGTTGTAGATATTTAAATGATAAATTTTTAACTTAAAAAAAATCGTTTTCTGGCGCACAATTACATAACTTTTTCTTCTTACGAAGAATTTCGTGAGGCGAGAGTGTAAAATTATGAGTAGTAGTTGACTTTTAACACCAAAATGTGTCACACCGCGCATTTCCCGTAGATTTACATGTCCACATAAAGTTCCCTTTTTGACCCACAATCCTCGAAATAGCTTGAACTTTTTCAAAGGTCCGCAAAAGCTCGGGAATGAACGTGTAATGTGCGGCGTTGGGAAAAGCTATTAATAGAACGATTGACGCTGCTGAAAGGCAGGGCGGCGTGGGACCCTCCCTAGTTGACATTGGCTCCAAGCGCCGCTCCCGCGCCCTCATTTGCAGTCGAAGCGAAGCATCGATTGGCGACGCGTCCGCTAGCGCCTGCCCTTATGAGCTCCGGAGTGTACTCACAGTGGCTAGAACGGAGGCGCGTTGTTCACTGCATGTTCGTTCTCCGATGTTGCGTTAATGTAAATATGGCCGAAGTGATTCAAGAAGCAAAATAGCAACCCTTTCATAGCTTTATTTGGACATGCAGTCACATTCAATCAAATAATTAATTTGATCCTAGTGTCGTTCATTTTTAATAGTACCGAGCCTTTTATGAAATAGAAAGCCAAGGCATAGATGATAAAAGGAAATACATATGATCCAAGTCCCTGAAGTCATGACGTGACCATTCCTGGACATGGATGTCCATTGTTGGCCACCTACCTCACACGTGCTCTTCTGTGAACCGAAAATGTGAAAATCACTAAGTGCTTGTATTGTGGCGGTTCTAGAGGACAGAATTTCATCAGTCTTGACTTCCCAACTTTTGGAGTTTCAAACTTCTTTCCACCAGAAATTTTCATTTCTTAGAACATTGAAAAACACAACCTATTATAATACAACTCCAAGGTTGCAGATTTCGTATATATCGACACCGATGCTTCATCATATTGTTAAAATAACTATTTGAAAAAGTTTGATATCTATGATGATAAGTTATGAGTAGGTACCAGTCTAACACCATGTATCTTCCTCTGCAATCAACAATGTCTATGAGTGCTCTTACGACGTTTATTACTGAAAACAATGGGATGTGATGAATTTATTAAAATTGAGTGGAAATATAATCTTCATAACAGAAAACATGGTGGCGTTTTACTATCAAATGATTAGCACAAAACTTTGCTAATATTCGGATTATGGGTAAAAATTTTCCATCTCAAACTTCGTAAGAACTACATCGAGCTGTCACACGTGCAGATATATTTGAGAACAATTTCTGAAAGCAGTCTGCATCTTTCAATTTCGTCTATAAATAAGTATTAACCGAAAAAAAAATATATGTCATTATTTTCATTGGTGATATTAAAAATCTTCATTGTTTTAGGTTCTTACATCAAATTTGAATAAAAATAATAATTTGAAATTTCAAATAATTTTTTATTTGCTATCACTAACGAGATAATACTTATCGAAAACACGAAGATGTCTTGGAGAATTGTATTAGTGTTCGTCGAATTTTTGTTTTATGAAATTCATTCTGTCTATTATTTATTAGACTGCATTATCCGAGGAATCAAAATTAACATCTCGCATTTTGAATGGTGGTAAATGCGAGACTGCGACCTCAGGAAGAACTGTTTCTTTTATCTAGGATGACCAGTCAAAAATTTGTGACAAAAGAATGAAAGTAGTTGCAAAAATATACGAATATGAGGCGTATACGTGAAAACATGTACTGAAGAATATTCTCTGAAAACTCTCTCAAATCGTTTACTTTTCCCATACTGTCTATTTTTTCTATTTTCCGTTTGAATATCGCACAAAACTGGTTGTGCTATTATTCACATGCCACAGGTACGACAAAGAATTGCAAATCAAATTAGAAATTTGATCCCAAATGCTACAGGAGATGGAGAATAAACTTACTAACAATATTGGATACATATCGGGTGCAATATACGAGAAAATTACTTTGGTATTTGATAACAAAACATGGCGATTGAAGCAAGTACGTTTTAGCAGAACAAATTACGCAAACACGCACACGAAAGTTATATAAAGCTGTTTTAATTTATTAATCAAACTGAATATATAAACAGTTACCTAAACTTTCTGGTACATCGCTATTCTTGAATCTCATATTTATTATACAACTTTCAAATTAGCCCTTTTCACAATAACTTCTTCACCTCATAGTTTTTGAGAAAAAAGAGAATGAAGCAACAAGAGATTTTACATTTTAGGAAACTTCTTCGATTAATCTCTAGCAGATTACTTAAACAATTCTTTAATAGAAATTTGTTGTATGACAACCTCGCGTACAAGAGCAAACACTATTAAAATTCGTAATTTCCGAAATCTGAGAAAATAGAAATCCATAATCCTGAACTTTATATATTAATAACTTATTTTTTCTTGTGCAATATTATACAAAATTGTTACGCATTCCTTTTATATAGAACACATCCTCCAAAAATTGATTTTCTTTCTTTGTTTCCTTAAACTATTAATTCAAAAATGATAATGCTATTAGTCATATTAGTCTCGGTAACACTTAGCAATAACACCCCGAATTGAAATCTTCCGATCTAATTTCACATACACGAAATAAAGATAAATATTATAAGATTATATGATTATAATTTACACCATTACTTTGAAGGCTGTGTTATCTGGATTTGTTAACCTATCAGTCGGATAATTACAATTACTTCTTGAGATAGAATTACTTAATTAAGTCCCATAGATGTCCATCGCAGTCTGAAGATCCGCCTCAATAAGGAACAAAACGAGCGCCCCCGAGCCCCCGCTTGCCTTCCGCGCAATTCTCTCTTTTCGTGGCTTAGCTCCCACTCGGCGGGGCCTCTCAATTACGGCCATGTGACCGCATTTCGCGACGAGAACACGGCGGCAACCGGAGCTGTGTCTGAGTCTGAGGGGTTGGCGGGGGTGGCGGGGGTGACGGGGGTGGTGATGAGGCTGAGTGTGGAGTGATGGGGAGGCGAGGAGGGAGGTTGGCGTTGGTGCGAGAAAGACAAGGATACTGGAGTGGGGGGGGGGGGGTCGTCGCGTTTGCGGGACTGGCGACCCACTGGCGAGGGCAGGGACAAGAGAGAGAGAGACAGAAGAGAGAGAAGAGAGAGAGAGAAGAAGAGAGAGACGAGAGAAAAGAGAGAGAGAAAGAGATGAGAGAAAGAAGAGAAAGAGAGAGAGAAAGAGAGAGAGAAAGAGAGAGAGAGAGAGAGAGAGAGAGAGAGAAAGAAAGAGAGGAGCAAGAGATACGAGCTCTGGCGGTGAGCGCTCGCGAGGGGCGAGGGGGGGAGAGGCGTCGCCTGAGCACGAGGGAAGGTAGCGGTGGCGAGGATGGGATGGTGGTGGTGGTCATGGCTGTGGAATGGTGAGGGACAAAAAACACGGCTCCAGTGAAGTAGGCTACGTCACTTCTCGATACGTCTTGCAGTGATAAACAATTCGATATATCTGATCACATGAAATTTTCAAATGCATACTGGTACTATTTTATTATTTGAGATTTTTTTCCCCCGACAGCTTCCACGTATATTAGTTTCCCTTCAAACAAATATTCGTAGTGGAAGCATTTGAGAATGTTGTATGGTTATGAGAACATCTAGTTAAAGCAATAAGTAAAGAACTGAAATTAGGGTACAAATCACTTAAATAGTTTTGTTTTTAAGCGTTGACAGAAGCATTATGGCTTAGAGCTCTAATAGTCTTATAGTATTAAATGATAACCCATTTTTTTAAAAGTTAGAACGCGGGTAGTTTCGTCTTGGAATGTGACAAACCATTACGTATTCTGCTTGTACATAATTTCATCGAAACACCTAATCTATCTGCACTCTTAGTGATCTCTTCTATCATATTATGTCTGTGGTTCGTATAATTTTTACTACCTTTGCATCTTCGGAATCGTTACAAATGATAGTATGTGAAAAGAAAGTGGAAATTTGCGGAGAAGTTAGGAATTGCTTCATAAATATTAAGGATATGTAAGAAACAAACATCAGAAATAAGCGTGTGCAATTTGCAAGACACGTCTCCTTGAACGGTTTGTTTCCGGGCAAATATATCAAAAATGAAAAAGGTGCGTCCTAGGGGCTTAATTTTAATGACAAACAGCCGAGTGTGATGTTCCTCAGACTTTAATAAAGATAATGAGATCTTCAAAATCTTCTTTTACACTTTCGGGTTTGGCTCCTAATGTTAACACCTTTAGTTAACATATTTTCTCACAAAACAAATATCGGGGAAAGGATGAGTCAGGTTACCACATGGAATGTTCTCTCACGTTTTTGTGCAAAGTACTAAGATCAAAACCCTCTTTACGCTCACTGTCTCAGGAGAAAATAACAGCATTAGCCGACTGTCTCAACAATGCTAAAAATGAAAGAAAACCGATGACCTAGTCCAATGGTTACGTCCCTGGGACGATATACTCGTGAAGTGAGTATTTATGTTTTCGATTGTGTCAACTAATTAAGTGATTAGACCTGCAATTTTATACGTGTTGCATCTCGAGTGCTGGTGTTTCTGTCTTTCTAGAACATGAGAACCGGTCCCACCTGCACGTCGACTTGCGGGGTTGTTCCATCTCATGGTATCTCCACAATATGTCACCGCCCCAGGCAGTACATGCTCTGGTCTCTCGACACGTGCGGTAAGTGTACGTGTGAGTGCATAGGGAAATGTGGAACCGACGTTGATGAAGGAAACACGCAGTTAAGTGTTCCGCTTGTAGTATTGCTCGGGCATTCGCCCGGTAGGAAAAAGTCCGAGAAAACTACCATTCCGAGCAGCCACCGAGTAGAATTTTTCTCTATGAAGCTTGTGAGTTCTTATGAGAGTGTAAGCAGTGCGCATTACGCCCTGAGGAAGGTCGCAGAATGGCGACCGAATCGTCGGCACCTTTGCCATGGACGCGGCGTCACCCAGACAACCAATTAAATATTGTGAATTCTACCCAGCTACGTAGCTATTGACCGTCACCGTTTCCGCGATCAACGGGCTTCTAACCGTAGGCTCTCCCGTTTGTATATGTTGCAAAGGTACCCGGCGCTTGATTGATTAGTGATGACGGACGCATCATCGGCTAAGGTCAGAAATCCCGTAAGTGTTATGTATGTTCTATGGCGGGAGGTGGCGGTGATCTTGACCGCTGGATGGCAAGATTCGGGGTCGATCTACCAGTCGGCTTGTCGTTTTTTCCGAATGAGGTATCTCTCACCAGCGGGGCACCGCCGGGACTGGCTCTAAGCTCTAGTATGTAGTGTAGTATATGTAAGAGGAAGGAAAGAATGCGCGGCCGTCGTGGTCCGTTTTTAGGGCATTGCTTCGGCTTTCATCTGGACCGGAGAAATTATGGAAAACTACCGATCACAGCACCGGCACAGAATGGTCCTGCAGTAGCGCGCTGAAAATGGACCTAGCTCTGTAGTGAGTGGCCTCCGGCGCGAGATACTCGTAGCGCTGGTGCAGGCAGAGAAGCCGGGCGAGTGCGAGGGCGACCGCGCCGAGGGCGCAGGGGGGCAGGGGCGGGGCGGGTGAGGCGGGGCGATTGCGACCGCGTGTGCGGGGCGTCGGCGTCGGCCGCGGCGCGACGGGGGGCGTGGCGTGGTGGACGGGGGGCGGGGGCGCGCAGCGTGGCGCTGCGGGCGCTCGGAGCTGCGTGGCACGCCTCATTGCTCGCCACCGCCCCCTCCCCCCCGCGCCCACGCGCCGCTCCGCGCCTGCTACGCGAAGGGAGCGGGAGAGCAGTGGGCGGGGGCGGGGTGGGGGGTTGGGGCGACTGGAAAGGCTACCGCAGGGTGCTTGCGAGAGAGGCAGGCAATTGCTCTGAAGGGAGAGAGGAGGAGGGCCGTCCATGTGAAGGGTGAGAGCGAGGAGAGTGAGGACGGGAATGAGCGCGAAGGCGAGGAAGAGGGCGAGGACCAGGGTGAGAAGGTCGACGGTGAAGACGTTGGCGAGAACGGCAAGGATAAGGAGGATGACGAAGGCATGTTCGAGGACGAGAGGGAAAGCGAGGGCGAGTTTGAAGACGAGAAGGATGGTGAGGGGGAGGACGAGGGTAAGAGCGAAAATGAAGTTGAAAATGAGGGCGTAATAACGGCTTGGATGGGAGCGACAGTAAAGGCGAAAATGAAACCTACGATAAGGGAGAGAATGAGGGTGAACACGATGGAGAGGGTGAGGGTGGGGATGGTTGAGTGTGTAGGCTTGGAACAGGGTACGGGAAGAGGCGAGTGAGAAAAGGGAAGATGTTAAACGGGGACAAGATATGAGAAAGATTGGAGAGGGTAATGCATTTATGGACGATATATGCTTTTTCATACTATTAGGTTAATTGTAGTAACGCAAAGAAAAATTAACGCTGTTTTCATAATGGTAGTCTTCAATGTTTTTATTTTATCGTTCTCAATAATACTTTGACTTGTGTTTCTTATAATCTCATATGATCTAATTTGAAATATTATTTTGTATTTTGCTTCTCACAAACTGGACTTGCTCATGTATCAAATGAATGAATGAATGATGAAAAGAATAATTAATTTTATGAAGAATTAGCAGATTTGGAGACATAATGCTTGTACAGCCATCAATGAGAATCTTCTATTTAAAGGTACATTTATATGCACGGAATTAAAAGTGCAGCATTTATAAAATGACATTACATGGAAGCAAAATACGAAATACGTAATACTCTGAGTACTAAGTTTCTTTCGCACATCTGGGGCATGAAATGCTTTGAATTCATTGCTGAGACGGAAATGCTAGCATTATTATTTTCCTCCTATTCTGACGCAACTCTTATTGTGGCCGTATTACTGATTTACGGCATACCCATTTCTACACTAAAGCTATCGGCAAACTTTATTACATTTTTTATGTCGGAGACTCAATATGAAGAATCAGTTTACTATGCAGGTCTTTTATTTTTGAATATCATTTCCAAACGGAGTAACATGTTCTTTCTCCTTGTTTTTCTTCTTTTCGTGCCTCAATCTTGTGAGGAACGGTTGAATGTGAGAGAACTCAAATAGCGCCGGTGCACAAGAAAACTTGCTGCATCTCCAAAAATTGTTAATATCAGTCAGGTGAAGGAATATGTTAAGAAAATAATATATTTTTACCATGCAAAAATTCATTAAAATAGTTCACAAGAGAGCCTGAATCTATATAATTAATTTCAAATATACGCATAAATTGACAGAAAATTACAGTCTCCGGCCGTGCGCGAAATGTTTCTGCTATCGTTAGTTATACAGGAGTTCAGGAAAATACAATAATCAACAAAAAGTTTAAATTTTGACTAAAAATGCAAATATTGAGCCAATTCTCATATTGCGCGTAACAACTGAATTCCCTTAGTATTAAGGTACTGCTTACGACATCTCTCACGTAATGCATCAGCGAGATTCTAAGGAAGATGCGATTAAATATTTGTTATTCACGTGTATCATTATAGGACATATAGCTATTACATTAATTTGTTGCAGTGTTAAACAATACTATTTTATCCGTTTTTCTTGAGCAGTTACAGGGTTGTGGGCTTTAGAAAACCATTTTGCGTGATTTTGTTCAGCAGTATGTTTGCTACTTCAGGCCACTACAATAGAGTAAAGCAGTTTGTCTTCTGCCACGAAATAAACGACTCGTTTCTGAATGACTCCGTTCTTCTGAAAGCGGCCAGCTTTTTTAATGTGTCGTATTTCTTGTGCAGCAACGATACATAACAAGAAGGTTGAGACGATGTTTCAGTTACAGAAAAAATATTTTGGATTAAACAATATACATCTCGCAACAATCGCACAGATACGTTTTCCGCCCAAACCATCCACGTCATTCAGGTCAACAACATTCTCTCAAGAGGGTACAATACCAAAAAAAAACAAAAAAACTTGGACCGAAGGATCGCGGGTTCGAGTCCCGCCTCGGGCATGATTGTATTGTGTTTGTCCTTTCACCCCTATCAGCATATCATGTCATCTTCATAGTTACCACGTAGATGCAACCTTAAATAACAAAAAACAGGAGAAGAAAGAAGAATTATGGTTCATGGTCATACTACTTAAAGCTATGCGTCCCATGAGCACCGTGGCGCTGTATTACAGGATTTTCTTTCCCATTATCTTCATCAGCCCCGTCGTCGTAATTATCGTCTTGGCTGCCGCTTCAACGCCTCAGAGCCTCAGGGCCTCTCCTCTCCCTCCTCCCCCTTCCACGCCCCCTTCCACCGCATCCTCCTTTGGGAAGCAGCCAAGGCTGTCGCCGGAAAAGCTCAAGAAAGCGTTACTTACTCTACGACTTTATAACTTAGATTTAAGTCCTACACGAGAGTTAGAAAAACGTACATAGAAATATTATGTATCACCTCTGATGAAACCACGTTAAGGTTTTATTAGAGAATTTGAAATGTAGGAGTGTAGTTTGATGCCTTATTCAAAAACATTTGCCACTACCTGATGGCTAAAAAAGCGATAGCTTTGACATTGCATGGGCAATTACAAATGTTAAAAAAATGCGGAAATTATTATTTTTCACCAGATCAGCGTCTTTTCGATTGAATCAGACTATTTAATTTAAAAATTATCAAATTTTATTTATTTTATAATATTTCTGGGACACGTTTTTATCATTAAACTTAGTAGTAACTATGATTCGAAGTTATTTACAATAGTATTCTTTTAACGAAATGGTACTTAAGATCTGTGTTTGAAAGTTTCGGGAGGCTTGATTTTCATGATTAAAATACGTTTCGTGAAAATATATTTTTTCAAAGCGGACTCAATATAGAGTTGATGTGAATGACATATGAATGCGGCTTGCGAGTCACTTCGTCCTTGACACAACTGTTCTGAAGAGGAGGTTCTCGTCATTCAGACTTCTACAACCTTGCATAACACTGCTGTCGAGCAGGGAGTCTATCGTGCAGGGGTATAGCACATATTACGAACTATATTTTCTTTTCAGCACCCCACGAAAGGAATTTGCTTACACATTACCGTTTCGTAATTGTGTAAGAGTTCACATAGCAAACTAGTGCAAACAAACTAATCGTTTCTGGAACTTGTCGTCGTAGTTTTATTGCCTGCTAACAACTCTCGCTCATCCACATTAATATCAGTTTTTGTTTCATGGTCGGATGTGTTATGATCACATGGGGTGCGCAAGAGCGGATTTGCAGGATCACGTCATTATGTGAGGAGGATCTAATCAATCAAGTAGTTCTGTTAGAATAAACACGTTGGTTGGGACCTCGAAATTCTCGATAATAGTATATGTTCAATCAGAATATTTAATAAACCATAATCGCATAGCATCGATGAATTGAAAGCAAGTTAACAAACGTACCGCAGCTCAAAAAGGAACCACAAGAATGCTCAGTGTTATTTGTATAGAACCAATATTTTTAAGTAAAAATATGCATAAATGTACAGTTCAGACTAAACAAAACGTGTAACAACAAAGTAAAGAGTTCAAAAAATGTTCATTTGGTATACACAATTTTACCTTTAAATTAGCATTTTTAAATTTAAAGAATCATCAGATAATGATTACATAGAATCAATATCGTCGCGAACGGTACAATCATATTTTTATAGAATGCAGTAATAAACAGGGTCAAAAACATTCCACTTAAAGTAAAAATGAATTTCTGTTTTCACTAATGACGCTTCGACGCTGAAAGAACAAAAAGGACACAAACGTCGCAAAAGAAGTAAGCAAGCTAAACAGTATCTCCGGCATCCGACACAAATAAAACGCGCGACGATGATCCAGGAGCCGTAAAGGCGCGTCGAGCGACGCATTCATGGGGCGGGAGGTAATGTGAAGGGAGCCACCCGCCGCCGAGTGCGCCCTCTGCCCGTGGAAGACGGAAACACCGCAGCTGCAGGCCGGAGTTTGCTTTGATGCTCGCCCCGCACGCACGGCGCGCGGCTCAACTCGTGAGCACCGCGAGGCGGCCAGGCGCGCGGCGGGGAGGGGCAGGATGCGGAGAAGTGGGGGAAAAGAGGATAAGGTGAAATGGAAGGGAATGGGGATGCAGGGGGATCGAGAAACAAGATAGAGGAAGGGCGTTTAGGGAAAGGATAACTAAGGCAGGAAAAAAGGAGGATTGAGAAGGATAAAAATTTAGGAAGAAGGATTCGTGAAAGAGAATCAAGGCAGAGAATGAGGGAAATAGAAGGAGGAGAGTGGAGGAAGGAGAACCATGCAGGGTGGAGCGGAGAAGACGAAGGCAATCGAGGAAGAGGAATGGAGGGGAAGGGCGGGGAAGGCGTGTGGCGGGCCAAGATGGAGCTGGGGAAGAAGAGGGAAAGAGGGCCTGGAGCGGGATGCTGGCAGACTGGCGGGTGTGAGGGGATTGAAGGGGGGGGAGACGTGTTCGTGGTCGAGACGCTGTGCGGCGGGGCAAGGCGAGGGGGGCAAAGCAGAGCGGGGAGGGGAGCGGGACGACCGGGTTCGAATGGGCGCAACAGGTGGGCAGCGGGGGAGTAAGAAGTAGTAGGGAGAAGCGTGGCGAGAGAGGTGACTGGGTCAAGCGGAAGGGACTGGGTGGGACGTACAGCTTGAAGAGCAGCGCGAGCTAGTGTGGCGAGTGGGAGGTTGCGGGAGGGAGGAAGAAGTAGGTCAGGCAAACGAAGAGGCGTCCGGAAGCCGTCGCGTTGCCTCGGAGCGACGCCCGCCCCGCCCTCCCCTCCCCTTCCCTTCCACCCCTTCCAAACTGTTGCTCCTGCTCGCGAAATGCGGTGCAGGAAGGCTGTGTGCGAGGGGTACTGAGGGCAGAGTATTGCGCGCGTTTCTGATACTCAATTTTCACGAATGAATTATACGAATCTATTGGTGCTACAAAAACAAAAACATGTACACGTTATTTGACATGTGAGTAATTTTCAAAAAAGCGGGGAGTTCAATAAAAATCGGTCTTGCGTCACTTTCAAAAGCGTACTTCGAACTACCGCAAAAATAATTAAAAAAGTTATGAGAAAATATTTTGTTTAAATCTGACTTTATTTCGCACAATGTGCTCTTGACGAGCGATGTAGCATAGAAGAACCATTGTAGCGTATTTGATAAATCATATAAATACACATTTTTGGTGACATTTTATTACAAATTACCCCTCTCTCAACAAGGAAAATAAATAAAGTATATTTAACTAAATTAGATTTCTGAGAAATGTTCCCGAGTTTTTCCGAGAAAATACACAGAAATTATATTCTGTTGCACTATTAGATAATGAAAAATATTAAATACATTAACATAATTAAAAATACAGAACAGATGCATTTCAATAGTATGATATAGTTATCTTTGGGTTACACATATTTTATCATATATGACAGATCTTTACCTTTAATGTACTCGTACAAACGTATTGAACATAGTTATCGTAAAAATTAATTTGTGATAGTTAATGGATTGCAAGAAAAAAATATACTATTTTTTTAGTTAAAACCAATTTAAAAGTTTTAAACTATTATAATTTTAATTTTAACATCAACTTTTACAACTTTCTTACTATAAATGACAAATAATCAATAAAACGCATAGAAATGATAACTTTAATGATTCTGTCACGAACAGGAATGGGATTTACTTCTCGAAAATTTTGAATCACAAGCTGGTAGATGACCCATAAACATTCGTAGTGAGATGAGAGCAACCGGAATGGACACCAACTTTATAATTAGTGTCAAACGTTTATAATGTTTACTCAAAGCAGAGATGAAATTGAATAAAAATAATAAACTGCACTCAAAATTTTATGAACAGGAAAAGCAACATAAAAGTACTGAAAGATGCAGTAATGCAAGCTAAATATTTACAGAAACGATAGAAACATAAATAACTCCTTTCAATATGTTATTACTAGTTGGGCAAGTAAAAAAACCTGCGCACTTTTTAAATACCTGTTTTAAAAATACTTAAACCCAACTTATAATAATAAATATTTCTAGTAACCCGTGCTAAAGGATGGGATACCCTCCAAAAACACAAAATACAGAAAGGTTTTCTTTTCTAGACTGTGACTGATCGTGTCCAAAATTGATTAAAAAACCGGTTTTAAGAACTTATGACGCATCGCTTCCAAGTTACATGCATGATAACGTATAGTGTGTGTGTTGCGGATTGCATGTGCAAATACTGTTTTACTTCGGGGTATCATAATCTACTATATTCTAAATTGTTCCTATAAAACGGGGGATTATTGCCCATTCACAGTGACAAACGTGCGGGGTCTTATATCGCACGTGTTTTAGAAAAGGAAGCGAACAATTTCTACGAAACATGCGACACAACTACCAATCAGAGAAGTATTTTAAAGAAGTGATTATCCCTCTATGGGAGATATCGTTAAACCTCGATCGGTATCACTAGCTCGTGTAAACGTTTTCGCGAGATTGTAGTATCACGCTCCGGTTGGCTAACCTGGAGTTGCTCTACTGAGCTAAAACGATTGCTCACAAAATCAGCTGCTTCTATACTTTTGCGAAACTGTCACTGACAACCTGAATTGATTGTGTGAGCTTGAGTTTATGTCCGTTTTTTCGTGAGAATATCAGACATTTGCTAATGGATATATAGTCATTTATTCATTGATACGAGCTAGGTTTGTGCTAATAAAGGCGAGCACACGCGAAAAACAAAAATTATATCAGTTTAATTCGGAATGGGAATCGATTACTTCTCTCCCCAGATGAGGGATAAATATGTATTTTCAATGTTATGTGTAGATGTATAACTCGAAAACAAAATGAATATATATTTATTTTGATACTTCATAGTACGATTTTAAAAACGGTACGGTTGCTCAGAAGCTTCATAAGTTTGCCAACCATCGTTCTGCAGCATATTAAATGGAGGGGATTTGTCTGTGGTTTCCTACGCCTTAGAAAGCACACTCTCGCCGAAGAGGTTGCAAGAACGCACGCATCCTCTCCGACTTCCACACCTCCAGCAGTTCATCGCCGAACCTTCCCGTACATCGCTCGCCTGGCTCGCAGTCGGAGCGTTCCTGTGGCGAGAGGGAGGGTCGTCTCCCCGCAGGACGGCAGAGCTGCTTGTTCCGGGCAGCGACCGAGGCGCAGAGCTTCCGTCGCCGGCTGGCCCTCGTTTGGTACGACAGCTGCCCAGGTTTGTTATGCTGCTTTCGCCTCTCGCGCATGTGGGTCAGTCCTGTGTACAGTGCCCCTTTACGTCTGCTCGCCCCACTGTTCCGCTGCTGGGTGTGCGGACCAGGGAAAATAAATGGTATTATTTTTTTTTTGAATAAATGAAATTTACTGTGTCTTATTTGCTAACATTCGCAGAAAGTAGAGCGCTTCTGGACAGTGTGATGGCTTTTTCTTTGGCTAGTGGTTGTATTGGACAGGTAGCACGAGAATGCATTAATTCGGAATTTTCATTTAGTCGCGTTCACGTGAACATGTCGCATTTTAGAAAAAATCTAAACACATTTTTGTTACTTCTGTGATATAACGGTTAGATTATCGGTCTGTAATACTCACGTCTATAGGTTCCCAATCAAAACCATGGATTTGTTGTGCGAAAAAATCCTTCTTAAGCTTTTTTTCTGACACGAATTTAAGTCGGATGCTTCATCTTGTAGATTTACAGCATCTGAAAGTTCCTCAAGCCAAAAAAAGCCTCTGAGCTAAATTTAAATTTCTTGTTTTGTCGTTCGAGTGACACCTTCTTTCTCCGCTCTGTGGTGAAAATAGGGTAGCAATATAACTTGATACTAAATACCAACGTAGAACGGTACGCTCTAGATTATGAGTTGTATACACAGGTGACTCAGAATAATTGCTCTAAGCTTTTAGGAAATTAAATGGGGGAATATAATCATTTCACCCAATGAACGTGTGGTGGGAAATTTCATGTAACGAAATTACACATGTGGTAATTGCCCCAGATTGCTAGGGAACTCAACATGTGTGTGTGTGTTGAAATGTGTTCGTTATATGAAATTATTCAACACCTCTTTATTTGTGGAAAAGATAATCTTGATCTCCTTCTTTGCCCCAGAAATTAGTATTCGGATTTTCTGTATAAACCCATTACTGCTCACGGGTAAATATTGCTAAGTTTATAATAACACACAGAAATGCATAATATTATATCCGTGAATCACACAGTACATCAAATCGTCTATATTACTCGTATTTTGAAAATATTTACAGATTCTACATATTTCTGACCACGAATGCTACGGATTCGTGAAGCTCAGAAGAGCTTTACCTCCAAAAATGTAATAGAAAGTTCTAAAAATAATAATTTTTATAACATCTTTCTGAAATAACAAATCTGATTTTAAAGGTCTTGAAATCGCCCATATCTAGATGTGTTCAATATTTCTGTACATTGAAACGTAGTGTCTGGCGGGTTGCATGTGAGTGACGAATTATAATTTGTATTTTCTGCAAAAATCTCCATTTCTGGTGTGAAATGTTCGATGCACCCTATGGAGTAACTTCTTATTCTGCAGTTTTACCGATTTTGTAAATATGGCGTTCTATAAATAATAGAAATATATCTACGTGTATTAGCGTATTATGTATGGGGAAGAACAATGGGTTCAATTTCATCTCTGCTAATAGAAATGAAAGAAAAATATATCAGAACGAAGTTGAAACTTGGGAGCACAAATACAAAGGTAGCATTTAAACATATCAGTTATGAATTCTCAACTTTTTACGTTTTTAGAAAAAGCAAATTTAAAAGATTCCAACAACAAACAAATAAAGGAATGAAATGAATTCATGAAAATCAAAATTAAACGATTAAAAATAAGTTGTTTTGTACATCTACATAATAAAACAGAAAAATAATATTTACACTCTTAGCAGAGGCAAATATTACCATACAATGGATTCTTTAATGTTCTAATCTGACCAAACTAAATAATTGGTAAAAATCTGATTCAAATGCAAAATAGAAGACGAAGAAAATGAGTTCTTAACACACGCACTGGCCGCAGCAAACATTTCAAAAGTAAGTTAAATAGATCAATTAAACACACGGAGCTGCTTCTTCCATAGCTCGAGCTCCTTCGAAATCCGAGCTACGCAGACGCGTGACAGAGACCGGGTTCCGACAGTAACTTGATCAAATGCATGCCAGTCTACTCAGAGGAGAATTTGACCCTCTTAAGAAAGATTGCACAACCTTCCATTAGACGAGACTCGCCCTTTAAAAGTTATAAACCACTCCCTACAAACTCGTAAAGGAACATGAATCCACATTTTCTGAGAATTCTTGAGTCTGGAGGCCGCCAAATTTCATCGTAAAGAACAACATTCTCTGTGGAATGGCCAGTATTACTCATTGCATGATGAGATCAGACTGATCAAAACTAAATAGGTGTACTAACCAAACAACAATTAATTGCACACTCATTGTTATTTCCCGCTCTTCGGGACGAGAACAAGAAGACAAATGACGGAACACGTACCCGAAAGGTTATAAAATAGAGATTATTTATTGGAATAAACACGAACAGTATCAATTTACTTCATGTCTACAAGGTTCTATACAGAAGAGATGTTACACACGTCTAAGGGACGTAGAGAATGATAGATAGAAAATGATCCCTTTTGCGGACAAATGTGTCGTGGGAAATTTCATGTAACGAAGTGACATTTGCCACTGATTTTTAAGCAACTAATAGTACACAGCTGTTCGGCAGGTCACGTTCCAACGTACCGAGATATGTGGCTAAGGGTGTTAACTGATGTTACTGCTATGCCTGTGACTGGGAGGTCCTGTGGTTAGAGTACTGACAGGGGCAAGATTTCCGACACTGGCTAGATAACTAAGTCGAGTCTTGTCGCTGTCTGGAGAACTCTCGCGGATGGCAGCTCTGAACGATAGTTTTCCGTGATTTCGCCGACGACACCAGGCGAATGCAGCAGCAGTAACCTAACAAAAGGTCCACGGACTGCATGCGATCTTTCATTCCTCTTCCTTGTCTTATCGTGATCCCTTTCACACACTTACACTTGCATACAGTACACTACCTGGAGCTTAGAGCTTGTCCCTAAAAGGGATTGCCCCGCTGATGGGAGATTCCTAGTTGGGGAAACCCCGCTAGCCGACGGTAGGTCGGTTCCGGATGTCGACATCCACCAGGTCAAGTCCACCGCCACCTCCGGAGCAAAACATGCACTACATTTACGGGACCAATCACCTTAGCTGTGGAATCGCCCGGAATCACTAGTAATCAATCAAGCACGTTGACGCAGTCAAGGAGATTTCATGTACCTGCCGACCATCTGTTCACAAGAAGTTGCCTAAAATCAGGGGCAAATATCACGTGTGCCATTGGATGTGACTCCACAATTGCGTACCATATGTTCGGTAACAAGAAGTGATCATTTTCTATCCCCCAACCTGCCCTAGTAATTTATAACATGTTTTTTGAGTCTCTCTGTATACATGATGTTTTATGTAATAGTATTTAGTTGGTTTTGAGTTCCTTCGTGTATAATCTCGAAACATCAGAGACACGTTACTTATGCACAAAATAATACATTTTATGTGTTTAAAAGGTTGATTAAAGAGTTCATTTATTACTACAAGTAAGAGTTGTTTCACAAGCCATTGAACATTTTTATGTTCAATGGCTTATGAGTGTGGTAAGTTATGGGTTCCTTGATTGTTCGCAACACCATTTGAATATACAAATGAAGCTTAGAACACGTAAGAGTAAGCTACAATTATAAATAACATATCATTGACCGGAAGTTAGACAAAATTACGAAAGATTATATGATAGATATTTTCGTGGGAGAGATTACTGTCTCTATAAAATATATTACACTTATAAGTTGCAAACAACTGCAAGTATATTTACAGTTTATTTTCCAAAATCATCTGCACAGAATACAAAACGTCAAAGTGAAACAGAATATTAAATTAGGGTGGTGATATGAAGAGAGTTATATTCAAATGTTGGAATGTAAACAATATATTGAAGACATTTCTAACGTTGCGAAATATTAGATCACACAACTTGCACTCTGATATTTACAACATCCAAAAGCTTTCATTCTGAAAGAATCGCGCTGAACATCTACACTTCAGGGCCTTTCGACTATTTACAAACACTTCTTTCTAGAATGCGAGCTACTAACGAATGCATGACTGGAAACATTTCCTCAAAATTGTGAAATATTGTGAACGTTATTGGCTTTCAAAAGTGAATTACAGAAGGATTTACAAATTTTTTTAAGCACAAACAGAATATACTTTACTTTAATTACAATATTCAGTATCACAAATCATTATCACAAATAACTTCTAAAGGCATAATATTTTAAAATTAAATGCTTTTCTTTCCTCGTAAGTCCATTGTCCACGTTCTTTGTGTAATACTTTAAAAACATTTATTATATCTAGAAAACCTATTATTGAGTATTGAATGCATATATTACGAAAATTTAAAATCGCAAGAATTTTGATTTGTTTATTTATGTGTACCATATTTTACAAAACATGAACACGAAAAGCAATTTTAAATATGACATTACCTTCTCTAGACACTGCGAAGAAAATAAATTGTTCTTAGAATAAATATTTCGAAATGCTCGTTCTTTTAGAAGCGTTCCTAATATAGTATACAGAACATTCAACGATTCTAACGCGTTTCCTGATTCTTGTAAAGGAAACGAAATACTGAACTCACCGTGTTCTCAAGAGATTCGAGATCCATTCGCTTTGTTTTAACACGATGAAATGTACTGCAAACATCACAAAAGCTTTCAGTTGCGTAGGCAACAGGTGGGGGGTAACGTACTGCGCCAGAGCGGTTGGAATATAGCAACAGGTGCTAGGAAGGCAAAAGCTGACCAGAGGACACCGCCGTAGAGAGAGAAGTTGATTGTGGGCAGAGAGACGCAGGAACGCAAAATTACAACAAATTACTATGTTGCATGTACAACACATTCAGGACACGAACCCTCTTATTTACTCGTTTTTACAAGTTTTTGCTGAAGAGATTAATCTCTCTATTTCACAGCATGTTGAGTTAAATAGGCACTATTTTCCGTTTACTACGTTCTTCACTTCATGTAAATGCAGGTTTCTGTCATTCACCCAGTTAACTATATGCGTTGGCAATATGGAATTAGAGTGCTACATTTAATGGATTCTGAAAAGAAAGGAGCACGCCTAATTTCTGCAAAAGTATTTCACAGATTATGCCAAATCAAATATATTACTCATATTTTAAAACATGCGTTTTATTTACATATTCACGAAAAGTGAAAGTTGTTTTAATTTTTTTACTTGGAATTTAACTAAAGTATTTTTTTGTTAACTATTTTTTTAATTTCACTTTATTGACATTTGCAATAAATAAAACACAACAAAACAATTTACCGATCATCCTGTTGTTGTATCTAACACCAAGTTTGATTTATTTATTTCAGAAATTTAGAGTGAACAAAAATATAAAGTTTTCCAAAAGTAGCCTACTTCGACGTGAAGACTGAGGGAGGCTTACGGAATGGTTTCAATATGATGCAAGAACGTAAATGGTTCATAGGGAAGAGCCAATAGATACCGTTTAAACGGCATTTAATCGTAATCACGAACTGTACGTGATGAAGAACACACCCCTCTTATCTCAGACAGACTTCTTATCGGTGCACAATCACGTGGAGGGTCTCACGAGAGCAGTTGCATGAGTTTGAATGTACTTTTTCCATCTTTCCTATACACAAAGCAATGCAATTTAAATACTGAATAAACTGTATATGGTTGACATCAAACTAAAACGGTGGAAATGCAAATTTATCATGAAGTATAAAAAAGAAAAATTTCTCAGGAAACCTTTTTTGTGCCTCGAAATACAAAAGATTTTTCTATACGAAGGTGAGATATGAAAGAAAATCTTCAATGTTGAACAAAAAATCCAAATATTAAGAAGATAAAACAATAATGGAAAAGTAATCGAGGTATAGACGTAAGTAAATACAGTAAACCAGATTTTAAACAGAACGTTCTTGATTTCCGTATACTCTTTAAATTACAATATAGGTAAATATCATAGAAAGACATCTTTTTCTCGGGTTTTCGTATATTTAATAGTGTTTCTTCACAAAAATGGTCATATAAAGATGAGTTTTAATTTATCTTCCTTAATTGTTAAGAGGGCAAAATGCGAAACTTCTCAATTAAAATTACATAAATTTTGACCAATGCATAAAAAGTTCGTAATGCTGTTTGGCAGAATATAATAATTCGTCTGACACCAATTGATGTTTTTTGATCTTGGTATGAATATCATGCACAAGGAAGAGATGCGAAAAATTTGTATATCAATACGGTCTCTCGAACAAGGAGAGTAATACGAGCCTGCAGAACACATCATCAGTTTGGAATCCTCAGTATTGCAGCGGAATGTACATCCTCGTACTAAGTTTTTTGATATCGAGTTATGAAAAATGACTTCCGGGTAAAGCAAATTGGACACTGGAATAAGCCACACAAATGTTTAATAGGCATCGGAAAGCGTAGGATCGATAAGGCGTGATTACTTTAAAAGAGTAGAAATACGAATCCAGAAAACTGCGTCGTTCTAGAGTGAACATCGTCAAACAACACAATTGGCAAAGTTGCTGAAAAGATGAGTCAGTCAAGGTTATTTTAAGCGATATACAAAGGTCGTATACGACGCATTTTAATTTCTGCATCTAGTAATGTCAACAAATACTTCAGCTGATCGGCTGCCAACATCAAAAAACTGATATGATCTGCATGTATATTTAGTTGAAATAAAAGATAAATAATTAACCTTTATCTGGTAATTTGTATAACTGACGAAAGGAATAACAAAGTGACAACCGTGCTGGGCTCATAATAAACGGGAGGGAATTACATTACAATCAGCGAATTAAAAAAAATAATTGAAAACCTTGAGTTGGCTTTTAAGTATGCTATGCAACAAAACTGTCAAATAAGTATTGATGTAAATTTCATTACCTAGCGAGGGAGTCAATCGTTATATATATATATTAAAAATACAGCATTTGGGATAAAGAATTCGTGTATTTTGTAAGTGAATTCGGAATAATCAAGAGTTTAATAAAATATAATACTCAATGTTCGAAGTATTGTCATATGCCACTACACTTGCACTACAAAAGTTAATGCACAACTACTTGTACTTCAACAGATTCATACTACGAGTTCTTATGCCATGTAAAAGGAAGTAAGAAAACACAACAAATTTTCAAGATATTTTTCGCCAGTACATTTACAAATGATGCGTCATTATGTCATAAAATTATGATTGAAAGGCAAATGCGTTACAATTTACAGAAAATAATGTAATAATGATTAACTTCAGAAGAACCAATAAGAATTCCATGAGGTTTTTTATTTTAAAAATGATGAACAGCCTACTAATAAACGCATATGGAAAAGTAGTATATACGTTCTTTTTTGAATCTGAAATTCAATGTTTTGCATGTTAGTCATATTCTGTTCTGTCATATTCTGGTTTCTATTCCAGTTACTATGTCTGTAGTAACCCTCTTTCTGTTTTGAGGACATTTTTGTGTTATTACCAACGTTGAATGAATAGATAAAACTCATCAAAGCCATAAAAAGCCTTGATCGTAAATGGAAGTCATAAATATTGCAGTGAAATAAAATAAAATTTAAAAAGCAACAAAAACGGTTAGTATTATCAACGAACTGCTAAAGACAATATAAAAAATAAAAAAAAACACGAAAATTTGCTTAATCGCAATGATAAGTTTAATAAAAAATAAAGAGGAGTTTTTTATTTTCCATTGCTTCAAATTATTTATTTCAAACTAAAAAGTCAGCAAAGTAGAGGATGCATATTTTATTTACGATTTCACAAATTTGAAGAAGAGATGAATTATCGGTAATTTACTGAACGATATTTCAAACTTCTGAAACATTAAATTAATTGGCCAAGTAACCAGTGTCTGATGTAAATGGGAGAAGAATGAGCCGGTTTTGAGTGTAAATTGAAAATTCAACAGCTTATTTTCACAGTAACTTATCTACATGAATTTTTCAGGATGGGTAAGAGTTCAAAGTCTTTAATTATAATAAATTAGAAGAAAACAGAAACGGTTAATACCCTCTTAGACAAGAGTGATTCACATACATATACTCTAGTTGAGGTAAATATGCGTATTCGCGTCTTGTAGTTAAAGATAATATTAAACGGCTTTCAGGTAATTTTTAATGTAAGAAAAATACAATTTTTGAATAAACCATTTGGTAGCATGATGAAGAAGCGTCTTAAGAATATATTGGTAAGTGAAACTAAAACAAATGGAAACGGAGTTACGTTACTTCAAAAATAATCTCATCAATTGAGAACATAAACGGTCAGTAGTACTGAATATGTCAGATCCGAGGAACCATAAGTGTTATCCTATTTTTCTACGATATTTTAATGTACGTCGCAACGACTTGAAAGGAGCGGAGGACTGTTGCTATACGGCTCGAAAAAACACGCTATGCTGAAATATCTTATTGATCCGATCAGATCACAAGTTCAATGTTGATTACATGAGCAATAACAAATATGAATCTTTACATTACCTAGAGATTATGAGGATTACCCTCATCTGACTAACAGTCCGCCTTTTTATTTGAAAGACTTAAAATAGACATAGGGCGATGAAGAAAGAAATTAGTTAAGCGTCTATACTTATAGTACTAGCTTAATATAATTCGTATTCTCTATTTATAATAAAAGACAGTACCAGTGCTGAAACCGTGCTCTGTAATAGAATGCATTGCTTATTTATATCATCAGGTTACCGCATTGAAATTCCTTAACGAAACAAGTCCAACGTGCGATGGGGAAATGTACCGATTAATCTTTCGAAAGCAACAGTCGAAAAACTGCGTCCTTTGCGTTCAAAATGTAGTATTTATAATAGTGTGTATTAAAAAATACATCATTTACAGATGCAATAAAAGACTTACCACCAATATTTAAACATGCTTTACCAAAAGAGATTGAACTACCCCATTATTCCTACTGCTGTAATTTCTGTATTTGATAGTCTTACCGATGCGTTGTACATGCTATTTTTTAAATATAGTTTGGAAGAAAATATTAATTACGCTTTTGGAAACTTACTTAATAAAATCAATAAAGCACAGTAATTTTCATAAACGCGATATTTATTGACTCAAAGGGCAGGAATTCCAAATCAAATAAAAAGTTACAAAGAACGTGTATATTACTATAAATCACATTATTTACTCCTAACATTCACTTTCAGAACCAGAGACTACTTCGACACAACTAACAGTTTAATAACTTGAACCTGGCGTAAAAGACGCACCCCCTTCTGTGGAAAACCATTACCCCAAACCCAGCGTCTAATACGATCGGCCAAATAGGGAATTGGCAGCGCGCGATCTCATCTGTGCGCCCCGGGCGCAGCAAAACAGGTGCCAGGCGTCGGGGCGCCGAGCCATCCCTGCGCGGCGCGAGTGGCGGGCGCGGCGCCGGGCGGCGGGCGGAGGCGGGTGTCGGCCGTCGGCGGCGAGCGCCCCGCCTGAGCGACCGTCCCGCGAGGCCGACACGTGCCGACTGGCAGCCAGCCGGGCTCCCACGAGCGCTGCCTGCCCGCACGGCTACCGCCCGCGTCGCCACCGCCGCCGCTTGCGCCGGCGCCACGCGCTCGCACGCCCCGTACCCTCCCCCACCCCCAAGCCCCACCCTCGCCGCTCCCCTCCGACGGGTCATTTCGGGTCAAGTGGCGGCAACACGGGAGCTGCCCTTCGCCCCACGCTCCCGCGGGGAGGAGGGCCTCGGGAAGGTAATTGTTTGGGAAGACTAGTGAACCTTGCATTACCAGAAGCTTACACATTAAATCCAGTGCTGCGTATGACTTAAAAACAAAGCCGTCCAGTTCAGATTGTACTAGTAGTTCTCAAACATGTTATTTTCTCTTTCGTGTTACGTTTAGCGCGGTTTAGAATTTTTTTTAAAAATCAAGACAGTCTACAAGGCGACTCCAATTTTCCGTACTTATTCTGAAAATACATAAATTAGAAAACAAAATTACGTAGAATGTGTAAATCACTAGGACAAATTGCGAGAAAATTGAGGTCTCGAATTAAATATCGTACATCACGGCAAAAGTACTACCCATAATACGTTGCAATTTCTAGGGCAGACCCATCGGTCTTGTCCGAGAACTCTCCTATCTAGTCATACAAATTCCACTCTCTTGCCTTGTCAATTTCTATTTTTGTTCTTTCACGTATGAGACTTCTCACGACCGTAAAAGAAAGCAAACACGATACACAGTAGTAAATGAAAGCAAGAAATTGTTACATAGGGAACTGAAACGTTATTTTGCACGAACAGCAATTGCGCCTTCAGTGAATGTATGGACTTTTCTCTGTACTTCTGTTTGCGTTTACAATGTTCTTAATGTCGAAAGTTACTTTATTAAAAAATTAATTGGAAACGATACATTTTAGTTCAAGACAAATGTTCAAAAATATATTTTAGACAGACTGTAATTACTTAGCGGCCATGCAAAGCGTGCTTTAAGCTCAATTTTTAGCATTAGTGTTGAAAGTGAGTCGATGCTCAAATTAACTCATAAAATTATTAATACATCAAAGAACACAAAATACTTTCGATTGATCGCATCAGTTACTACTGACATTAACGTAATATAGTGATTTGTATGCTTCAATTACAATTTATGGCAGTAAGGCTTCCTAAAAAATAGTGTATGTCAGACGTAGTGAAATGGTTTTCTTTTGCTCGAAGTATTGCGCCACTCGGCCTAAGGGCCTTGGGGCGCAACATTTCCGTTTGCGTTTCACCTCATTTTCAAACAGCCTTGCTCAGTATGGTACCTCTCGCAACCTTGATGAATTTAAACAAAATTTAAGGCTAGTTTGCTCTAGAAAAGTGGTCACTTCATCACTTGTTATCCTAGGCGAAGCGACGGCAACGATTACTACTGGAAGCTAACAGACGGCGTCGATTGATGCTTACATTTGTAAATCCGCATCTGAATATTGTTTCTGCGATGTATTCGTTACAAAAGCAAACAATTATTACGCATTCTTGTGAACTTACTAGTGAACTGGAATGAAGTTTTCGATAAATTTATTTCTTAAAAAAATAAATAAATCACGTAAAATGTTTACTGAATATTACTCCCAGATAATTTTTTTGGCTATAAATTCTTTGCATTTTGTAATAAATTAACATTTGGTATTAGAAAATTGATACTTCGTAATCGCTCAATTTGTAAATGCTAATAAATTAAATTAATTTGTCATGCAAAATAACATTCTTGCGTGATCTTTGTTTTTTATGATATACATTGTTTCATCCATTAACATGATTTAGAACTACAGAACCTCTTCAACATTTAACTACCCTTGAATATCAGAGTAAACGGAGCTGACTTCGTCTTCTGACCCCGAATACTTCTATCCTGGATGTCTCTCGCCAAGAATTTCTTAATGAACTCATGTGTGAAATATGATATCAGTAATACTAACGGCTACGAGTCAGGCATTTTCATTACTGGCATTCAAGGTTTTGCTACGAATCTGGAATTCTACGTCTCTGAAAGAATGCAAACAAAATGTGGATGGTAGATCGTGATTCGAAATTTACAGCTAATTTGTACCAAATTGAGGCTCCAATTGTTGATCTACCTTTCAGATAGTCAATTTGGTTTATATTTATTCGAGGTACGGGGCTTTATTGCTTTCCAATTACCACTAATTGAATTTTTTCTGACTTCCCTTCCAAATTAATGCAATCATTATTCAGCAGTAACTATTCTATTAAACATAACCTACCATATGTTTCAAGCTATACTTTTCATTCATTTTTCAAGCTATGTCAAAAGTCTAATCAATTTCATGAATTTTCCAACTCATAATTTGATGATAATTTAACTCCCCAAACCAATGTATGATATTACAATCTCTTTAGTATTTTATAATATCTAAATAGTCACAGACGAATTATTTTTTCCGAATTTGCTAGCAATGAAATTAATTATACTATTTCATTGATTATTAATGGGGGACAAATGTAAAAAAATGTATAAGTTAAAACAATGGCTTGAGTTGTAGTGATGCAACATATGAGGATTAGGATTTTGAGAGACGATGGTAAAATGTCAACGAAAAGGGGCGTGCGTTTCTTACATAAAGTCGAAGTACGTATTTGGCGGCAATTACTCGCACAGCGCGTGCGTTCTGCGCAAGGGACACAGAGCCCGGTCGATTGCTGCGAGCGCTGCGTATGACATGAGGAAAGCGCCGCTTGCGATGTCAATTGTTCGTGATGATGAAAGAGAATCGCCCGTTTTCCCTGCGCCGTGGCATTGGGCTAGTCTCTGCTGAATTATTCTCTTGTATCGTTTGAACGTGCATTTACCGCTAAGGAGACTCAAGTTTTCTAGCAAACGAGTAAAAAATGAGAAAGTAATTTACTACATATTGGAAGAAAAATTATTCCCTTTTCCGGTATCAGAAAGCCAGATATCGCGTTTTGCTGTCGAAACATAGCAGTTTTTTGCTGCAGTATTACCTACCATAACCTTTTCTATTTAACGCAGATGTATGCAACAATGTAAAAAAAATTGAAATACCTTCGTTTCCCTAAAATGCTCAAAATCAGGTGAAACATATCCATAGGGTCTATTGACGAATGAATGATGAATTTATTCTGAGATACATGTTAGTATACTTGAAACCTTCTCATTAACCTTAATTTCCAGTGATTTTACCTGCTTTCAATTTGTAGTTTAATTTGAATTTTGTCTTATTACTTCAACTGACAAATGTATGCTTCAAAAAATAAATTACCCACCAATTTTTGTAATATCACAGCGTTCAACGGTGGCAACGGGGACAGAGAAAGGGAAGACGGATGCGAAGAGAAGGGTATAGACAAGGACAAGGATGAGAAATATGCAAAGAAACAAGTAGAGGACGAGTGAAAGAACGAGGGGGAGAGAAATGGGCGGGACATGCCGTCACGTGGTATATCGGGGCATGTTGGAACGTGGTTTGGCGTGGCGTGGAGGGTGACACATGTATGGAGCGTCGTATGGTGTTTAGGGAAGTAGTGTGTGCTGGTTGTGCGTGTGTGTGTGCTGTGGTGTCGGTGTGGCGTGTTTGGCGTGTGTGCGTGCGTGTGCGTGTTGGCGTGGTGTGGCTGGTTGGCCGTGTGATGGCGTGTGTGGCGTGGTGTGTGGCGTGGTGTGTGTGTCGTGGTGTGGTGTTGGCGTTGGTGGGCGTGGTGTGCTGTGCGCTGTTCTTGTGCGTGGTGCGTGGTGTGGCTGTTGTGCCACGTGTGTTGTGCGTGTTCGGTTCCGGCGGGGTGTGGCGTGGTGCGCTGGACTGAGCGTGGTCGGGCTTGGGTGGCGCTTGGGTAAGTTAGCGTGGCGCGGGTGTGGATTGGCGATTGGAGCGGCGCCGGTTGGCGTGCGTGGGTCTATTGAGTGGCATGGATGTGCCTGACTGTGTGGCGTGGAGTGGAGTTGTGGTCTGTATGGTGTGTGGAGCGTGGTGTGCGGGGCTGCGGCGCCGCCCGTGGCGAGTCCCCGCGGCCCCGATATGGGAGCGTATGTCCTGCGGTCCCCAGTGGCGAACGGGGGGGGGCCGGAAAGGGAGGTCGCTGCCATAGGCGGCCGTCATGCGAATGGTAAAACAAGCAGTCAAGCGGCATGGTGGTGGCGTGGCGGTAAGGCGTTCGAGTTGCACATTAAATGAATATCGGCCTGACTTGTGCTTAGCGACACTGGGGAGACGGGCGTGGGCGGGAGGCGCGAAGGGAAGAGCAGGGGAGGGGGTCGACTCTGCCACGACCAGGGCTCTTGCCCCGCCTGCTGATACCGTTGCGACACATTGCAACCAACAGCTTATGCGCCATTAGTGTAGAAGTTTTAAGTAGTCGAGCTATTGAATTGCAACCTCCGTTCTCACAAAATAAAAAAAATCTATTAAACAGTGTTATATGTGTAAAAGTATATTTCAGTGATGCAAATGATATTCTCCACAGGGCACCATTAGATAACATATAAGTATAGTAATTGCAATGCGTATGAAAGCTATTCGCATATCTTACAACATATTCTCTCAAGATGTATTATGCTGTTAAAAATACAACTTACGTGTGAATGAATTGGAAATATTTTCATTAAATATATTTACGATCTTCCATAAAAACATTCTGTTTTGACTTGTCTTTCAGATCAGCCATATTTTTCGACCTAAAGGGTGCATTTTTTGTTTCGTCTTGAGTTGCTCAACTGATAAAAAATCTACATTTTTTCGGACCACTCTGATAGTTTCGTTTCCGTAAACACTAGGAACATATACAAGAAGAGAAGAACCGAGAGGCGGGGAAGTGAGCCAAACCAACAACGAACCTGTTGCAAAACCGCTGCCGACGAAAATATCTGCTCGGAAGAAAATCAAACCGCAGCGTCTCGCCCACCCAGAAGAGGCAGAAGGAGAAGAGAATATTCGGGCTTGATGAATCCGTACCACTTGTTGGAAATACCATCCTACTGGAGCTGTCCACAATAATTCTACATGCAGTCAAAGACAAAATGCGTATTAAACCTACATTTTGTGAGGGCGTTTTTACAGCGATGTTCAGTTAATAGGGGGAGGATTAACTTCTATCGTAGCTCGCATAATATCCGTCTGTCAGAGACACCGGGGTAAACACACTATTTCGAGTTTTCTTGACGAAGGTAGGGGTTTCGACATCACCTATATTGCTAGGTCGAGTTCAGTCGTGGTGTAGAGATCTAGTTCCCGATTGCTCTATTTGGCATTTTTTCGTTGTTTCTCCGACCAATACCAGGCGAATGTTTGAGGAGAACTCTTACTTACACACACACACACACACATTCATGCACTACACCACAAATCGAGAGATCTGCGAAAATATTAGAGCTTGCCTCGGTTGTGCCAATTCTAAAATAAATTAGTTTGCTGAAGATGAATGTAACATTTTTTGACTTTCTTAGCTCTTGTTTTATCATGTGATATCTCACTGTTTATCTGTTATCTGATACCGTTAATCTATTACAATCACGACTTCGGAAGCTATTGAACACTGCAGCGGGACAATCATATAATAATAACAAAGCTAGTAGTCAGCTTTGACTAATTCCAAATTCCTCTATATTTTGACTCTATTGCTAGAATATTGCGATGAAACTGTTCTCCAACACTCCCAGCATAACAATTCTTTGGACAAGTTCTAAATGAGAACTGGGAAAATGAATCTTGAAAGACCTATGACTTAATATAGTCAAAGATATAATACGATGTCAGCAGCTTTTCTATGAGATTCTCAAAAACATTTGCTCTCTTATTTCCTAGGAATCCTGCTGTCAATTTTATAAAAACATGCCATGCTCTCTTCTCGTCGTCCACAAAGAAAGAGTTAAAATATATCATTCTGAAGAAGTAAGCGTTTATCTGTGCTTGCAGAAACATTTTCTTGAATCTCTAATCATTCAGTTTGGGGAATTTCTGCCTAAATTAGAAATATGCCATTACATTTCAGAGTGATTTATCGAGGTTAGGCAATTTTTCATAGATCTAACTTGATATGCAATGGCGGTAACTATATATTGGTGGATACTAGTAACGGAGTTGAACCGTATCATTTTTTCGTAGCTCCGAGGATCTGTACGTGGCCAAACTTATTACACAGAGTGTCTTGCAACTGTCGTCCCATCAACATTTCGTGTATATCTTAGTTTGATTCAACGGCCAAGCTCAATCATTTTAAGATACGCACATATTTATGACTGTGATTGAGGTAGCACGTGCGCTGCAGTAATTGATTAATGCTTTCATAAATTATTTCATATTAATCCTACGAGTCCCAAGGGTTCTTTCCACTTTTGAAGGAGTGTTTTGAGAGTTATCTCAGACTTCCAATCATTGCATGATATTTCATGTTGCAGGCAAACAAATAAAACACCCATATATCTGCAGGCAACTATATTATCCTGTTTTTTAAAAACGTTTCAATTCCTTTTGGAGAAAATGAATACTTTTTATGACTGTACAAAACATTTCACTGATTGGAGTCCTTGACGTAGCAGTGCAATTGTTAACTTTGGCAGATGTAATTTCGCTACAGGCATTTAAAATCAGATTTTAAGTTAAGATTTGAAGTGGCTTTAAAAAAAGTCGGATATTACGTAAATTAAGTGCAAAGCGTTCACACTGTTAAGAATGGATAGTTGGTAAGTATAATCTCCTGAATCTTTGATACAAGAGCTAGTCATGCAATTTTATAATACTTTACCTGTACCTAAAATAGCTAGAACTGATTAATTTCATTCAAGGTATTCAATTCATTGTAGACCAGTGTTATGTTCTTCTCTTTTCAATGGTCTCTATCAGTGGCCTTTCATTTAGGTACTTAGTAATTTACTATCTTTTGGGATTCAAAGCACCAATCTGTCGCTCTAACTCTTTGACACTATCAGATTTTCAAGGCAATGATCGAAGTAATCTTGTTACTGACGCATCCATTTAAAAGCCATACGACCGGATAGTGCAACGCAAATCTCCCACTTAAACCCTCTCGCTTACTCCAAAAGCTGACAGTGATGCGGTGGATCATTTACCAAAAGCATATAGAAATCAAATTTCATAGCGGGTGAACCAGATACAGGTAAGTGAATTGTGGATATGAATCCCATTTCACCTAACTCGAATATAATTTCTGAGAAGAAAGTTTTGTTTCTTAGAAAATTTAGGGCTATAAGATAGGCCGATATGATTTCCGGAATAAGATGAATTAATTATTGACAAAATACCATGAAATATACTATTTTAACTACTAATATAATGAATAAATGATTTGTATATTATGGATGCATGACATACGAGTAGTTGTTCACAGAAAATGCAAATGTATAATCGAAAATCAAAAATCTGAATTCAGGGAATATTGATACTAATATTGGAGGGTGGGTGCTGGATTTTGATTTTGAATTGAACACGTCAAACTATCATTACGTTCCATTGAAGGGTATCATGGACCCGAGTTGGATACTAAATAGGTACAGCGTTTTCTGTGATTGAGCACCTAGATATCCTTAGTGCAGTGTATGTGAATATTATTAGCTCAATTGTTTTGCAGCTTGATTTGATTCAAAGAGACAAACGCACTTCGGTAAATTAATAAAGTAAGCAACAAATTAACTCATCTGCGAACAAAAGGCCTTTAATCTTTCACCACATCCAAAGAACACCGTTCACAAATAGAGTCGTTTATGTATTATACCGGCCAACGCGCGCTCATACAAGCGTAGCAATATCGCGAATCTTCCGCCGACACGGCGTGTAAAGGAGGCGTGTGACCTGAACGCATTAGACCGCCCCTACCTCCGCCCACTCGCCACGCTCCCTCTCACGCTCGGCCGCGCCCGGGCAGGTGCCGCGACTCGCACGCTCACTCCGACGCCTCCGCCAGCGGCGCGCACGCGCTCCGTCGTACGCTTCGCGGCCACTTCAAAGCGCCCCGCAAGTCGAACCGGTAAATCCCGGCGCGTCCATCCGCCACCGCCTATATTTCACGCGCTTTTGAAGAAACACAACGGAGCGCAAGTGGCTGTGGCGGCGGGCGCGCACATCTCACCCTCGGCCGCAATGGGGCTAGGATGGGGGCAGGGATTTCTTCCGCGCCGACAGCGCGCCGCGGCGACTCGCGCGCACTAAACCGCATCGCGGCGGTCAGCCAATCAAAGGGGGCGTGGGGGCGCGGTGGTGCTTTGAGCAGCGCGCGGGAGGGGCGTGGAGATCGGCGGTGGCCGAGCGGGCGGCCCGTGCCGGGCCGGGCGAGCAGACGGACGGAGCACGGGTGGGCGGACGGGCGAGTGGCGAGTGGGCGAGCGGACTGGTGGGTCGAGGTGGGTGGAGTGCTGTTGAGCGTGTGATGGATCAGGGGCGCACTTCATCGGCGCGGGGCGCCGCGGCCCCGGCGCAAGAGGGCTCTGCCTCGCGATGGGGCGCAGGGGCGGGGGCGGGCGGTTGAGTGGGTCTCGCCTCCTCACTCCCGCCGTCATGGAGGGCTCTCGGTACCATTGCTCCGGGAAAGGTGGCTCGAGGCATCCACTGATGCCCTGCAGTGCCTCTGAACTGGAGGTCCTAGGGATCGAGTCCGGTTGGCAGGATTTTCGACACTAGCTAGACAGCCAGATGTAATTCATAATGACCCTACTGGCATGTTCGGAATCACTAATCAATCAATCAACTCGCACCGCCATGGAGGGTTTTCAGGAGCTTTGCGTCGCAAATGTGTAAGAAGCCGCGCCGGTAGATGAAGATGGAAGAGGCCACTTCTTTCACGGCGAGGGCCGACAAAACGGCAATTTTGACCACGCCGTGTTAGCTTCAATTCGTAAAAATTCAATTTAGAAAGTAGAACAGAAGTCACAAAACTGCTGAGCATTAAAAGCATACTTTTGGCAAACATTTTGTTTGTAGGAAAACTAGGTTTTTCATTCAATAATAATCCATCACCAGACAAATATGCAGTCGATACGAAGAAGTTAATGGGAACAAGGGAAATGATTCTTCACTTCCTATTTTAATGACTTGATTAATCAGCTATTTGAAGCGAGGAAGGAGAAATTACTCTGATGATCTTTGAAGAGTCTACTACAAAGGCTGAGAAGATGGTGAAGTAAAATTTTGTATAATCAGCTTTTTGCATTCAGCGCAAATTATATTTTCTGTGACAAAATAACAATAGGCAATTCGGTTTCAGAAAAACAAAAAAGTCTCAAGCAGATAAAACAACACACAAATATACATGCTGTCCGGGGAGGAAACGTCAAAACTTCGCAAATAAGTTCTCCAGACAATTTTAAGCATAATGTGTCTAATAAACAACTGGCATATTCCGAATGGTTCAGCACTTCAATGTTGTTTTCAAAAAATGTTTTCTAGGCAAAAATTTGCATTACAGAAGCATAGAAACACTCTAGAAACATGTAAATTGTTTATTATTTACATAAGAGTATTATGTTTTTGCATAATATTCCACACGTACAATAATAACACTCAGAATTCATTATATAGGAAGTATTCGTACTCGAAGGCATTTTATTTTCGTGACGGGATAATTTTCCGTAACTTGATTACCAGATCTTCACAATTAAAAATGTACTGTCTGAAATTAAATATTTGATAGTAAATTGCATTTAAAATTAAAACAAATCAATGTAAAAAAACGAATTCTACATTGATACAAACATTATGTCTACGTAACTTGCGTATGACGAAAAAGGAATGGTTTCTATTTTGTTGAAAGTAAACATTTGTCATTAGCTGTTTGTGGTGTAAACGACATCTTTCAATTTTATGGGGCC
Organism: Gryllus bimaculatus; assembly: GCA_017312745.1. Classification (NCBI taxonomy): domain Eukaryota; kingdom Metazoa; phylum Arthropoda; class Insecta; order Orthoptera; family Gryllidae; genus Gryllus; species Gryllus bimaculatus. The sequence continues at coordinate 382,697 of BOPP01000012.1, forward strand.
GAGGGATAAATATATTTCGCTTAATTAGCATTGTTTTAACTCTTTATCGTATTCTGAAAAAAATAATGGATAGTTCTGTGTTTGTTTTGTGTATATAAATCACATGTAAAATCAGAGAAATTAATATTCTGTTAAAATAAAGAAATTAATTTTTATTTTTACACTAACAGACTGAAAAGGGAATCAAGGCAAATGAATCACAGTATCCCAAACGTTTTGCTCTCTAGTCTATATTATATTTTTTATTTTTTCTTAAACTGCCTACTGAAGTATAGCCTATCTTAAACCATTGGAATTATGAACTCAAAAACATATTATAAAACAACTGTTGGAAAAATACGACACAAAATAAGGAGATTTATGAATTTTTACTTGTTGAAAATAAGTTCAAATACTGATATGCGCGGTCAGAATGGGCGTTAGGATTAACACTGCTATCATGCCAATAATAAGTTTTAACACCGAAATTTAGAGAAATTCTGCCCAATACATTGTTACTACGCTCAAATAAAAGGAAAGAAAAGAGTCGGTATTTATCGTTTAAATTCTTTTGAAAAGAATAAGCAATATACCACACACAATCGCCAGGGATTCTTGAGAAGTGATTTTCTGGCAAAGCTTATATAAATTGCATAAAGAAGATTTAGTTAAGTAGCAACATTTCAATGCTCTTAGTATAATGTATTCGAAACTTGATTGTGGAGAGGTAAATGTATTCTAGGAAAATAGTTCGGGAGTAATTCCCTTTTACAAAGCGACTGTAATGAGCGCCTGGCCCATCTGGTCTATGATCTGGGATGTCGCTTAGCTTTAGTGCTTTTAATTGGTGTGCCTCAGTGGCGGATCGTAAAGACGTATATATTTCGCAATAGCATGTACCACCTCCCCACCTCTAGTAAAATATTCTGGCTCTGGAAAACTCACACGAAAATGAGAAGTGTTTTCAGCGATCAAAATTTTATTTTCGAAAGATGATTTTTAAGAAATGCAAAGTGAATTAATTATTTAAACGTGTAAAAAATCAGTAATATAATACCAGTTTGCACAGCTCGCTAACCACCTTTCCTCTAATGACGATAAATGATATTTCCATTTGAAAAAATGAGATGCCCTCACGTTCCCGGATTTATTGATTAATAACGGCATATGCAAACCGCATTCTTCGAGATCAGATAGAGTAATATCAGTTCATGATGTTAAATATAAGAAAAATCATTCCTTTTTTCATACAAAATGATGACCAGCGAGGAGGTGAGGGAAAAGGATGTGAAGGGGGCAGATAAGTTTGTATTTAGGTTAAATGTGTAGTTGATGAAATAAACTGAATTAATGTCGTTCACGAGTTATTTGTTCGTTCGTTCACGAGTTCACGATTTATATTTTGTGATGACTGATGATAAATATTATGTACATATGGATGAGATATTCTAGTGTATTGATGGTTGTAATACAATTTTTCAAATAACGAAGAAAATTCTATTTTACATTTCCAAGGAGGAAATGTAAATAAAAGTCCAAAGATGAAATGTAAATCTTATTTCACCTTATTCATTTTTATATCATTTTAAACTTTCTGTTATAACTACATTATTCACATCTGAATTACTAAAACGTAAGAAATATTTAAAGGATCATCAATTAGTCATTATAGCCTTGCATGATTCTGTGCGAGTAATTGGGGAGTTCTCTACAGTGTTAACGAGGGGGTTTCAACAATGTTCCACGTGCCGATTTGAACATAATGCTTGCGAATTATTGATTTATCCAAACAAACAAGTATTAATTATCTATTATATTCACATGAATATTTACCTAAATTGTTCATATTCACGCATGAAAACGATCATTTTTTCATTATTCTGCAGAAACATTTATTTTCATCAACGTTCACATCACATGCTCTCTTACATAAGATATAGAAGACATGATATTATTTTAAGATTTCATGATTAATATTACGGATTAATTAAATATTTTCTTCGTTTCTTTGACAGTCGAGTACACGTGTAGGGAAGGAACATACGTATGAAGCGTGGGTAGAAAATATCAAAGGATAATTGACGAAGTAATAATGCCCAGCATATGGAGTGTTAGAGCTTATGAAGTAAATGTAACAATGTGAAGTATATAGTTAACATTAAAAACAACCAATATAAACACATAGTTCAATGGAAGATAACAAAACTGAAAAGCTACAGTGAATAATTTTAATTCGACTCACCTTTTGGTTCCATCTCAGAACCTAACATAAGAAAGCCGTCGGCTTGCCGCCTAGAAATGAGACTTCCAGCCGCCGAAGGAATAATGATCAAGTATTAATACAGAACTGACGGCTCAACTTGTCCCACGTGCCACATCTGAACTTGCTGACGTCAAACATTTCTTCAAATGCACACGCCAGAGAATTTTGGTATCAACTATTCCTCTCTTTGTGCTGAGTCAGAAATTTCAGTGACCAAGCAGGGAAGCCAATTAAAATGTAGTTAAAAGAATTCTGATGGATGATGCATCATCAAGTCGCGAGGAACAAAGTAAAATTCAAGTTTAACCTTTATTAGCAATCCCAGATGACACCTATCTCAACAAAAGTAAACTTTCACCGGCAGGTCTTCGGTTCGTGTGCCAACGTTGGTAGGATTTTCGACACTAGCTGCGGCGAATTCAGCCACTGTCTGGAGGAGAATTCTAGCGGTCGGATGCTCTGATCGGCAGTTTTCTCCGGTTTCTTCGATCTACAACAGGCGAATGTTGGAACAATATCTTAACAAACGGGCCACCTGATATGACTGGGAAATCTCCCACCAGACGTCCTGGCTCAGCGGCAACAATGTTGACGGGGACGTCCTAGGCTTCGACTGCTGATGGTACGGAGCTTTGACACTAGCTAAATAGCTGGATCGGATTCAATCACTGTGCGGGGGAGAATTCTAGCGGTCGGCTGCATTGGTCGGAAATTTTCCATTGTTTCTGTGACGAGTACGAGGAGGATGCCGGAGCAGAACTCTAAGAACCAAATCAACGCCTTCCAAGCTCCTGCCCGCTTCTTCCTCTACACACACACACACACACACACACACACACACACACACACACTCACACACATACACACACACACACTTACCTCCACACACTAACGCAACTCGGGAGACCAGTATGCAGCTTAGACCTTTTCCAGGTTGAGGTGGTGTCAAGTTGAGGGAGGTACCCGGGGTGATGGGGAACGTTGAATACAACGCGCTGGATCTTACGATTTAACGGGGGGGGGGAGGAACTCCATCACCTACAGAGTATCTCATTCAAGACAGGCCCAGGAATCAATATTCACCCACTCACTTTTAGCCCAGTAAAATTAGAACAAATACTGGTGATCTAAGGAAAAAATCCTGAAGTTTTGACACTTAGCATGATTACTTGTTGGTACCGACCACCTATTATACTAAAAATTCTAAAGTGTGAGGATGAGTTGGGAGAAAAGGTGAGGGGCGCGTTTAAAAGTGTTCCTACCAAAAATTAGCTCCTTGGAAAATTAAAAAAAAAAAAAAAGTGAAAGATCCTACAAAAAAGTTATTATTTTCAAAAGTTAAAAAAATTGTTGTAAAATTAACCGTTTGTTATAAATTAAACCTTTTAAAGTTATGAACACTAAAATTCATGTCTTTATTTACGGCAAAACCATTTATTAAAATAAAAATCTACCTTATAAAAATGTTATGACATGTTCAACGCAAGGAAGTAATTTTATTTTTGTTCAAGATTTATCAACAATATATACATATATTTGAATAATTAAAAAGACGAACATTTTATATCTTATTAAGCCTTATTTTGTACATAGACTTGTGAGGGTCCGAAGTGATTGAATCCGAGATTACCTCGGGACGACATTGACACAATTCAGGATTTTTAGTATAACGTGCAGTAGGTACCAATAAACAATTATGCCAATTTCCAAAACTCCGTGATTTTTTGACTCAATTGTCTATTTCGACTGGACAAAGTCCAACAGCGCCCAAGATCCATTCCCCAAGTGACCGGAGCGTGCGTACTCACCTTGATGAGCTTGGCCATGGTCTTGGCGCTGTGGTAGCAGGGCGGCAGGCAGTCCTCCATGCGGCCCGCGGGCAGGAACGGCGCCTGCGCGTTGCTGGACGGGTAGCAGCGGCGCAGGAGGCTGGAGCTGGCGGCCGACGTCTTCCCGGGCAGGGCGCGGATGGTAGCACCGCCCCTCCGCCAGCCGCTCACGG
>BOPP01000012.1:386955-421026 GCA_017312745.1 Gryllus bimaculatus
CGGCGGCGGCGGCGGCGGGGGCCGGCGCGGGGGCGGGCGCGCTCGAGGTGGAGGGCAGGGCGACGGCGAGCGCCTCGGCGCTGGCCGGCGACACTGCGCCGTCGTCCTCGCTGCCCGCCTCCGCCTCCTCCGTGAGCGGGCTCACCGGCCGCGCCGACGGCCCGAAGCTCGGCACCGGCAGCAGGAAGCTCTCCTGCGGCAAGCCACGAGCCAATTTGCAACGCGAGCTACATAGCGAGCTCCAATGCAGCGTCCGTCTGGAGGAGACTTCTAACTGAAAGCTGCTCTGATTGGTAGTTATCCGCCGTTTCTCACATCAACATCAGGCGAATGCCGAATGCAGTACCCTAACAAATGAGCCACGGACCGCGCACTATCTTATCTACCTCTTTCTCGGTCTATCCTTACCCCTTACATACACTAACATTTACAGGCACTACACTACCACACATGCCGGGAGACCGGTCGGGAGCTTAGCGCTTGTCCCTGGGCGGTGCCTCACTATACTTAGATACACTTAGATTTATTATTTCTGCAGGTAGGTGTAGAACCTGGTGGCAGAACACTACATTTTACATATTACAACTAAGAATAGTAATGACAGCGTGGTAATGTGGTAAGCATTTAAAAACAATAATACAATATAAACAATAAAAACTAACAGCATTACTATACTAACTTTATGACTGCCCTGCAGCGATATTTTTAACTAACTAAATACACTGCACTTCACTTCACTTCGACATAACACTTTCACTTCAGCCTTCACACACTTCACTTCACTCGCTACACCTAACTTCACTACGCGTACACTACACTTGCACTTGACTTCTTCTATTGCACTTAACACTTCACAACACTTCACGACACTCCAATTCAACTACTACTTTAAATATAATTGTATATTTAAAGTAGGAGGACTAGTAGGAGCACTAGTAGGAGATGGTTGGAGAAAACCCACTAATCGACGATAGGTCGGCGCCGGATCACGCTATCCACCAGGGAAAACCGCCACCTCACGAAAGGAAAAATCGTGCGCTTTACATACGGGACAAATGACCCCAGTGGTTGACGGACCCGTAATCACTAACAACCAACCAACCGTTACAATTTTCAACACTAGCTACATAGCTAGGTCAAATTCAGACGCTGATAAGGGGAGAATTAAATAGGTCGGCTGCTCTGATCGGTAATTTTCCAAAATTTCTCCAAGTAATACCAGGCAAATGCTGGAATTGTGCCCTTACAAACGGGCCATGGACCGCGCGCGATCTTTTCTGTGCACCGACATCGTATTTTGACTAACCTGTGTCGTGTGCGGCAGTATAAACGCTTCTGATCTCACCAGCCAGCCATCGCGATTACACTGCGCTCACTCTTTTTTGCAGCGTCCAACTGCGTATGCTGCTTATTAATGAAGCGACCGCGCGCTTCCTCGACAGCCAGCGGCGGGGAAGATTCGACATAACGGAGAAACGGGAATGTAATTGGCCTACGCCTCTTAACCCTTCTTTTCGAGAATAAAGAACGTTATTATTATTATTATTATTATTATTATTATTATTATTATTATTATTATTATTACTGAGAGAGCTTTTAAGCTACGACTCTTGAAAATCAACCGTGTACATTTGTGTTAAGCTTTCGAATTAAATGTTATGTCTTTCAGTGCTTGTCAAATTGACAAATGATTTTCGATGTATTAAATGTCTTTCGTAACCGCTTTCATTGACATCTTTTCACATAGTACAAGAACCTGCGTGTTATTCACCACAGTAGCATCGTGTACTAATAAAAATCCCAATTTTACAATTGGTAAATACGTACATATACTGAATCACATTAAAACTACAATTTCATCACATTCTACCTACTTTTAATGAGGGCTAAAATCAAACAAGCGACCTGTTAATCCAATTTGTGCTTGGCAGTCAGGCATCTGGTTTTTCATCATTCTTTTCTAAATAAAAATCGGCAAATTCTGAATAGAGCTTTATGTTACTATAAGCTTTTTTAACTGCTTTTGAGGAATGATATTGTGATATTTTAATGCGGTGAATCAACTTAATAATTTTTGGTAATATTTTCTAAAAGAATAGAGATATCAATTCATTCATCCACTATCCGTTAAAAAAATAAAAAGTGACTAATTCTGAGAATGGTTTTGTGTATATTTCTTACATTATTAACTGATACAAAGAAGATACACTACTTATTTCAGTTGGAAATTCTCATGAACACTGATGTTATTGGAAAAAAGATCTGCGGCAAATTTAGTGTTTTCTCATCTTAAGAACAGCAAAGAACGGCAAATCACGACCTCCTTAAATTTAACTTCGTATCAAATGGTTGTGCCAATTTCCAGGATATGCTACAATCATATGTTGATAGTGCCTCATACTACTTTATCAGAAAATGAGACAGAGGAAACAACGTTCAACCTATATGTAACATCCTTAAACATATACGATACAAGAGGGTTAAAACAACCGTAATTTTCTAATTTTCAAGAGAACAATTCCTTGAATCTAAAATTGAATAACAATGTGAGTGATTAAAGAAGGAAAATAGAAATGCCTGGAAAGAGTCGCGATATTTTGAATAGCGAATAAATGAATTATCATTGCACGAAAAATCAGATCTAATAAATTCGTAAGGAATAAATTATCTCAATGAATTGCGTATAAACGGAGAGCTTCACTGGTACACGATTATTTTCACTAATCGAAGCACAAAGCTGTTCAAACATCCGCGGTGACCTAAACTCAGAAACTGCAAAAAGTTATTCGAGTGCGCAAATGACTTCTGAGTCTGCAATTGGCATTCATATCTTCGAAATGCGCATTGAACAGAAGATTCCGCTGATATGGTGCCTTCGACGAAATTGGAAAAATAAAAAAATAAAATGATAGCTAAAATTTATGTTTCTGGGATCAAAAAGATTAAGAAAATATGTCTGAAATGTTTTTCTCAGTCACCAAAAGGTAAATTATCTCGTTTTAATGGGTATTTTAGCTCAAAATCTAATGTACACAAATCGCTACAAATATGTTACGGTATTCACAATCTAGGTGATCCCAAACAAAATGGACTGAATTTTGCGTAATATGTATTGGACCTACTCCATTCTCGCGTTTATTTCATGAACACAAAGAAAATATTCTTCTCTTTATAATATTATCTCACTGATATCATCTGGGATTCAAAAGATGCTGAGAATCTCATTCGAAGCTATTTCACTGTGATTCAAGTGTCTATTTTTTAAGTTTGACAATTTAATCGAACACCTTTCAAACACTTTACCATGATCGCTTTGTCTGTCTTTGAAGATATTTCTTTTTGTTTCTTTTTATCTTTATATTTCTTCGTATTCTTTTTCTGGGACTTCTTTACCTTCTTAATTTTTTTCTATATGTTAAACCAAATAAAATTCGTAAAAATTGCTTTCTGCACTCGCACCAACAGTCTTCTTAACTTTAAAGCATGTGGAGACAGTTTCAATGAGCTCTAGAAATAATACAGGATAAATATCTGACACACGTATCAATTCAGCATTTTCTTCAAAATTCGAAACCAAACTAATTCTGTACAAAAGCATAATCATACATTGACATATGCCAGTCGAACTTGGATAAACTTGGATTACACCTAGCAATTATAGCACTTTACAAAATTTGCAATACAAATTTCTTCGAAAACTACTCAATGTACCATGGTTTATATCTAATAGTAAAATTCAATATGAACTTGAAATACCTCTAATAACATGTTATGTGATCAATTTTTTCTAAAAATATTTCATACACTCTTCATCCTTTTTTTAAATATATATTTATTATTGAACGAATATACATAGTTCAGTATTATATATACTACATATTATGGTAAAGAAAATAATCGTCCACAAAATATTTAATAATTTTTATTAATTATTACCAAGAGGTCACGTTCGGGAAACATTTTTCCAATCCTCATTGGGTCTAGCAACGGGAGAAAATTGAAACATTAACACAAGTTGAACAAAAGAAATACAGTGAATTTAGTGGAAAAAACAACAATTAAAATGAAAACTGTAAAACCCGCTGGGTACAGCTAGGGGCATCTAACTTTTGGACTGGGAGAAGAGGAAGGCTACTAAGTGTTGGAGAGGGGGCGAAACAGAAGAGTAGAAAGGGAAGTCGGAAACAGATTTAAAATTGACTGCTTTTCATTCACGAATATAAAACAGGACAGAAAATTAGGAATTTTGGAAGATACTAGAATTTTAAATTATATAAAGGACGTATTTTAATTAAGTTGACTAGATAAAGAGATTGCAAAAAGGGGGAAAATCAGATCAAAAGAATGATTAGGGGCTAGTTAATAAAAATATTTAAAATGTGACTGCTTTTAATTAAGAAATGTTCATTCAAGATAGAATAATTAGTATTTTTGAAAAGTTACATTTTCCAAGTTCTCCAAAATGTTCATTTTTGTTCCTTTGTTAACTAAGTAAAGGATTTTAAAATTATAATTAGGGTCAAAGGAATGGTTAAATTGAATCAAATGATTGGCAAAGGTGGAAGTGTCTACATTTTGTTTCCAACATCTTATATGCTCATTAATTAATTCTAACTGAAAATTTTCGCCTGTTTGGCAAACATATGCTGGATTACAGATATTACAAGTTAGGTGATAAATGCCACGTCTTTCAATGGGGGAGATAGGTGATTTGAAAGAAGGGAATAAAGATAGGAGGGAGTTTAAAGTTTTGTAGACTACTGAAATATTATACGAAGTGAAACATTCGCATATACGTTTAGATACTGGACCTACGTAGGGGATGCAAATATTTTTCTTTGGTTCCACAGGACAATTTATTTGCAACAAAGAAATATATTTTTGTTTTATTAGTGGTTCACAAAAGTTAACTCTGGGTAATTGTTAAAATAAAAAGTATTAAACCTTTTGTGGACGATTATTTCCTTTACCGTGTTATGGATTACCAAAAGATATCTGCTACCACCACGGAATTTATACTAAATATGTATTTTGTGACGTAATATTTAAATTAAATCTAATCTTACAATTCCATCTAACTACATATAAATAGGAAACTCACAGAGCACCTATGGGAATAATTCAGTTCTGAAAATATGTTGATGAATGAATCTAATGGGTATTAAGTTTATTCGTGTTGGAAGCTGGAAGGCAGTGATCAAGTTGTAATGAGTTACTTGGGTTATTGTGTTTATTTTGGAGTAAAACTTTTAGGATAGGAACGTAATATGGTGAACTATATGGAGTAAATTCAATTTTTTATGCAGTTGAATGATTGAGATATACCAGGGTGCATGAGCAGCAAGTCTGAGAAAATCATTTTGGATGATCTGTAATTTATTGATATAAGCTTTAGTAGCATTGATCCGTATAAAGCTTCCAAAAAGGATTAGGGGCCTAATTATTGATTTATAGATAGTGATGGCAATGTTTAATGAGAGCTTACTATTACGATTTAAAAATAGCTTCAATTGAATCAGTTTTATTTTGACGTGCTTTGCTTTGCTTTTACTGTTATGGGATTTTTCCAATTTAGTCTGGTATCAAGATTCAGTCCTAGGTATTTGACAGATAAATTGTGTAGGATTCTTGTGCAAGTAGAGCCCATTTTGAATTAGATAAACAAGCAAACACTCCAAACAGAATAAAATCAATTTTCCCCAAAACATCTTCAAATCTCCTTAAAACAAAGCACAAACTCGAAATTCGCTAACTCTGAGAAATCTACCTATACTACCCTTTCCCTAAATTTGAAGCCAAGATCATAAAAATTATACTAAAATTGAATATACCGTACTTGCCCAGTACGAATAATCGAAAAAATAATAGGGAGTTTCCAATTCATTAATGAATTTTTATTTTTCACTTCTACAACGCTTTTTGTCAGATGACATAAACATAAATTAAAAAAAGTATTATCGTTGCTAGTTGACGGAATCTCGGCATCAGCTTCAGATCTTCAGATCATCGAAAAAGCAATCGTAGTTCTGGTCTTCAACTGCAATAAATTTGCGAGAGTTTCTAGCGATACGGGCGTCTTTAAATCGTTATCCTTCTTCAATTTCTCACAACAAAGTAATCTTTGGTCAAGTTTGAAGGGTATAAAGCAGGCATGTTAAGGTTGCCGGCAAGGAAACTAGCTTTTCCGCGAGACTTCGCGGGAACTGCGACCAGAGCAACTGGCACATGGTTTAAAAGAAAGGGTTCTCTATGAGAGCGTCACTAGGTACTTGGCCCTTAACTGCCTTTGGAGAAGTCTGCAAGGACGTCAGTTGACAGTTACTATCCTTTTAGTCCCCATTTTTTACCCAACCAAAGAAAATATTATACATTAAAATGAAACTCATCGGGAATATTTAAAATTGTCAGTTGAGAAAAAAATTAAACATTTTGAATAGAAAAGATCTTGGTTCCTTAATCGCCTACAATTAAAAGAGCAATAATTGTATTAAGTTCCTATGATCATATTAGGTTTAACAATTGTTATAGTCTGTTAAAAGAGGTGTTCACGACACTGTTTGCAACAAAGCGGACGTTATACACCATTCAATACTTTCTATTCATGTTAATTGGATTGTTGGTGAAGTAGATACCTTTTTATTATGATAAATAAATAAAGATATTGTCAGGTATCCAATATTGATACCTGACAATATCTTTAATTATTTAACATTTCTATTCATGTTTTACGACATGGAACAGCAATATTTTTGATATTCTAGGTATGTAAAGGCTGACTTGTACCATATGTATACTATGTTATTTCTTACAGTACTCGTGAAGGCACTTTGAGAACTCGTTTTTGTTAAAATGTGTAATTTGTTGCTTTTTTATAACACAACATTTTATAAGTTCTTGATCAGTGTTAAATGTATTATTTACAATAATACTCTCCAAATATCTCATCTTAGAAATCATTAGAACTTTTATTAATATTGTTTCATACGGATTTTGTAACTATGCACACGCAGTGAATATTTTACGATGTAATTAGCATTTTTTCAGAAAACTCTTCCTCAAGAGTTCAAGAACGAGAACGTCTTTCCAGGAAACTAATTGTATCTTTTCTAGAAAAACACTCCACTGAAGATTAACTCCAGAGTTTACTTCATGGAGGCGGAAGAATCTGGAAACGATGGATCGCAGACTCGAGTGCAAGGCGTGGTCTGTTCTCTAGAAGAGAGCGAGGTATCTTCCGTTTAGAGAAGAGGAGAAAAATTCGCATCGTGCTCCTCCAAGATGAATTTTCAGTCACGCTACTTTCATATGTAACATAAACAGGAAACATTCTTACCAATATCCAACTGAGAAAATTCTGCTCGTTTTATAACCACAGCTCTCTTGGCCAACACATGATTGTATATGATTCTGCCGGTCTCGTAATGTGAATTCTCAAAATGACAACTTTGATATGAAGGACATCTCCAAAAGATGTTCTAGATTAAAAGTGTATTAAAAAATTTTAACGATCCATCGCGTTTTTCGAAACATTATCAAATATTCGTAAATAATCCTGTTCTATAAATTGCTATTTTCTTGTTAAGGTCCTGCGTAGGAGAACTTTGGTTTCTTTCTACTCAATCATTTTTAGCACAAGTGGTGTTTTTACTTAGTAGTGCACGTGATTCATGTATAGAAAAATATTCATAAATCCATCATTATTTCATTTACCCTTAAGTGGTTTCAGCGGAACTACTACACATTTCCATATAATATGGAAAAGAAAATTGTATTCATGATACATCAATTAATTAGCAATACAAAAATGACGTACTCGTACACAATCTAAATAGTAGGGAATTTGTGATGAGACCGTCTTATGCTTTATACTTTCTCAAATATAAAACTTGAAGAACTGTCTCAAATAAAAAGGGATCAAACTAAAACTTACTCTACGAAAAAGTAATCGCCCTCTTAGTTTTACACAACGAATATAATACTGTAGCTTGAGAATTATGTGCAAATTACAAAAATATCCTTAAAAATGATAGTAGTGGCGCAAATATTTAGAATCAAAACGAATAACTTAAGAATTTTGAGAAAATAAGGTATACGTTCTTAAATACGATTGCTACTGCTGTACAGCATTTAGAATCGTAACGCGTAGATCAAAGATTTTGAGAAAAATACGAAAACGTTCTTAAGTATAATTGGTACTGGTTCCAATATTTAGAATCGTAACGTCCAGCTCAAAAAAAATTGAGAAACTGACGAAAACGTTCTTAAATACGTATTTGAGGATTGCGTAACTCTCACCTTGTCCTCGGAGATGGCCTGAGGGCGGAGGGGTCGTCGGGCGAGGCAGGCGGCGCGGCCGGCGCCCATGCCCCACCCCGCCGCGGCCGCCGCGCCGCCCGCCGCCCCCGCCCGCCGCGCCCTGCGCCCCCGCCCCGCCGCCCCCGCCCGGGTGGCGTGTGCGAAGGCGGCGGCGCGACCGGCGGCTGGGGGTGGCGGCGGAGGCGTCGGCCGCCGCCCCCACGACTCCTCGATGCGCAGCTGGATGCCCGCCAGCGCGGCCGCCTCCTCCTTGCTGCACGGCAGGTCTCCGCGCAGCACCAGCTGCAGCAGCTGCAACACGCGGCCAGGGATGGAGCGGTTAGTCATTGCGGGCGCGCCCACTGCTAAGGTCATTAAGTGTATGGTATGCTTTTATCGTGCGAGGTGGCCATGATCGCCCTCCGCTTGCTGGCGAGATCTGGCATCGACCTAAGTCGCCTTACGGGGATTTTTCCCAGCAGCGGGGCACCGCTCCACGTCGGGGCAAGCTCTCAACTCTCACACATGTGTGCATGCACATGTGTAAGTAGAGGGTGAGGTTACTGTAAGGAAGAGGAAGGAAAGAGTGAACGCAGAAGCGCCCGTTTGTTAGAGTACTGCTCCAGCATTCGCCTGGTGTAGTTAGGAGAAACCAAGGAAAGCTACCGATCAGAGCAGTCGACCGCTAGAATTCTCCTCTACACAGCGGCTGAGTTTGACCTAGTTATCTATCGAGTGTTGAAAATCCTGCCACTGTCGGGGCTCGAACTCTAGGTCCTCCCGGCCAGAGGCACTGCAGTGAGCGACAACGGAGCCAGAATCACGCGCGTTAACACTTAGTAGCCCGGTCGTAACACCTACTGCATGCTGTGATGTTATGGGCTTTTCTGAGCTTAAGGTAACCTCTAACCCTTTCTTACACATAATTCAGAAATGTTTTATACATATTCAAATAGAGAAACGTTCGGTCTTTAAAGTGATACTAACACGTTCCGAAATTTACGAGAATATTATGCATATACTTTATTAGACTTTTTTAAAGTTAATGTAAAGAAATATGCTCTAATACTTTTTTCATTTTCAATAATAACTAGCTTTAATATGAAACAGTTTTAAACAATCTAACAAACAGAGAGATACAGAACAAATAGGACACAATTATAAAGTCTCTTTCTTTGAATTAAATTACACAGCCAAGCAGAAATGCAACACAATATGACCCCGGGGCTATATGCATTATGCAACAAAATATGGGTTCGGGTAGAGAGCTTTGCAGCTCTTCCCTATTTATTTTTTTTCTATTTATTTATCTGTACTACTATTATATATACTACCATTAATACGAATTTTTTCCGAAATGAATATCACCTGATCGATCTGGCCCACCTTCGAATCTTACGATTTTGAAATGAATTGATTGAATTTTTGGTGTCCTTAACGGGAAGTTTCTGGGACATTTTCAAAGTTTTCTGAAAAATGGTTCGTAATGTTTTTTGTTTTTTTTGTATTTATTGCTAGAATATAATACAATACGCTGGTGCATTGGAAAAGGAGGAATAGGTACGATTTTTAATGTAATGTAAATACACACAAACACACACACACGTACACACACACACACACATATATATATGTATATATGTATGTATATATATATATATATATATATATATATATATATATATATATATGGAACTGCACTAATGACTACCTACACGAATCATACAGGTAGGGAATTCAAGAAATGCCAAAATATCTACGCACACGTTAATTAACTGAACTGAAACCCCAGAAGACGCTGTACCCCGGCGCGTTGCGCAAGCAGTGAACGTAACGTTTAGTACCGACGTGATGACAGTTTCCGCTTCCGAGGGCGCGAGAGTTATCTTTGACCGTCTCCAAGGAACAAGTCAAACAAGCACAGATGTGTACACGAGTGGGAAAGTAAACATAGTTTCTGCTAAACGAATAAATAAGGTAAGTAAACGTCCAGAATTTCAACATTTCACTTCTTAAATTAGCAGCACGAGTTCAAAAGCATTTCGCGTTCTCAGGACACTAAAGAGCAAGAGTCTTTGTGAGTATTTACACTGGTAACTTTGAAACTTACCTGCCAGAAAACTACTAGACAAGCAATTATGTAAAATTTTCAGATGTTTCATTGTTGTTTCTGATAAGTAGTATTTGCGAACATCAGACAAAAGACAACAAGAAAGTATTACAGCATATGAAACTGTACAAATAATTAATAACTACACGAAAAAATACAGATATTGAAGACGAAATGACATCCAGTTATAACATGTGTTGCAATACCTCAGCAAATCGACAGGAATTACAATCAAGAGTCTATTAGCCTAACTCGCAATGTATTGTTTTAAAATATCAATTTCAATATAATTTACTCACGATGATGTTCGATCATTTTATTGTCAAAATGTTTCATTGTGAAGGATTCCTTGGACCCTGACGTCTCGGCTCTTTGGAATACACCGCTACATGCATAGGGAATACTGCAAACGTTTCGGGTGCCATTCTGATACCTTCAGAGCGAATACTGGCGAAGCTTGGGATCATTCTCAGGTTGGAGAGGTAAGTTGCAGTTAGAAGGCATTCGTGTAGATGTCGAGGTGAAGTGGGACAAAGTTTGTAAATTTTATTTGGTATCAAAAACAAGAAATTCTCTATGTGACTTTTTGGAGAGCCAAAACTACATTTAGTGCACAGAAACAGTGTGCAATAGGAATAATTAGAATTTCGGTCGTCAATATAAAAGAAGGGTAATGTGGAGGTAGAAATACAAAAGGAGGTAGAAGTGGCAGTGGACAGATTCCCTTTTGAAGCCATAGTATTTTTTTTTTGTTATTGTTCAAAGTAGAGGCTCTTGTTGATTTCAACACCTCGAGTAAAGTAGTTAAATGTTGTTTAGTTTAAGTTAATGTAAGTCATCACAACACATGAAAGAGAATTATGTTACTGAAATGTGTTATTTTAAAACATTCAATAAATAAATATAAAAAAGGTAGCAGTGATGGCAAAGCTAGAGGTGCAGTTAGAGGTTGGACGTTGAGGTGGAGACAGATAAATGAGGAGGAAGAGGTGGAAAAAGGGAGTTGGGAGTTTGAGGTAAAGGTTCCGGTATAAGGGAAGGTAGATAAGGGTGTAGTGATGGAGAAGGAGTTAGAAATGGAAGTAAATGTAGAGGTGGAGGGGAGGTGGAAATAGAGCGGCGAAAGATTGATATGGTAGAGGTAAAAGCGGAAAAGAATGAGGGAATGAGAGTGAAGATGACGATGGTGATGGAGGTTGAGATGAAGGTGGACTTCCAAATGAGATAAGGCATGGGGTAGGTAATACCGGGGAAATGGAGGATGGTGATAGTGATGGTGATGAAGTTGGAAGAGCAGAAGGCGGTAGATATGGCAGCGTTGATGGAGATGAAAAGGGTAGTGGAGATGGAACTGATAATGGATATGGAGTGGGTGATGGAGATGGTAATGGAAGTGGTGATTGAAGTGGTGGTGGTAGTGGTGATGAAAGTAGTGATGGAAGTGGTGATGGAAGTTGCAATGGAAGTAGTGATGGAAGGGGGGCTGGAGGTGGTGCTGGAGGTGGTGCAGGAGGTGGAGCTGGAGGTGTTACTGGAGATAGTGTTGAAGGTTTTGATGGGGGTGGTGTGGAGGTGGTAATGGAGGTGGTGATGGAGGGGATGATGGAGGGGATGATGGAGGTGGTGATGGAGGTGGTGATGGAGGTGGTGATGGAGGTGGTGATGGAGGTGGTGATGGAGGTGGTGATGGAGGTAGTAATGGAGGTGGTGATGGAGATGGTGGTGAATGTGGAGTTGGAAGTGGTGATGAAGGTGGTGCCGAAGGTGGTGACAGAGGGGGTGAACGAGGTAGAGGCTAAGGTGAAAAAGAGGAAGACAGATATAAAGACAGAGCTGGAGGTGAGGTTGCCAGCGTCGAAGGAAGAGGCAGCGGAAGAGGAGGGAGTGGGCCGGGTGAGCTGGAGGAGGGAGACAGCTCGGTGGCTCGTCGCCTGCGGGGGTCGGCTGCGCGGGTGCGTCGTCGCGTCGGGGCGCGCGGCGCTGGTCACGGGGTGATTTGTGAAGCAATATCGGGCGGGCAGCCGGTGACGGACGCGGCGCGGGCGCCCGGGCGCTCCCCGCCACAAATCACGCGGCCCCGGAGAATTCATTTGCGAGCGGGCGCGCGGGGGCGCGGCGGGCACCCGGAAGAGACGGGTCGGCGCGCGGAGCCCCGGCGCAGGAGAGGACGGAGTGAGGACACGGGGAGGGGCGGGGGAGACCGTGAAGGTGGAGGAGGTCGCGGCGAGGACGCCGGCGGAGTTGATGGGCGTCCTGGATTGATGATCACGCGGCACGGGGGATGAAAAGGGTGAGGTGTCGGTGCGGGTGGTCAAGGGGGAGATGACGCGTGTAGTGCAAGATGTAGAGCATTGTGCAAGCATGTCGAACATACCAGTCAATGCGGCAGCCGCCACGTGGGTGGCATATATAAATAATGGTAGCCTAGTAATGCGCTCCATGGGTATCTCACTGGTCAGCGTGTTCGCTTTCCATCACGCGATTCCAGATTCGATTATCGGTCGGGGCAGATTATAATGTAGGCTTCCCTCGCAATGTCCCAGCTATGCGACGATGACAAAGCTGATTTTTGAGGTTGAAATTACCAGAATACGGCATAGGAATGTCTACATGCTAACCACACGTACCCCATAAACCCGTGGTCGCAAGGTCGGGACGACGCTGATAGGCTTTGGCCCCGTCAGAGGCTGCTGTGCCAGTACAGACACACAGTCTAATAATAAGTATTAAAATAGTTGGGTCGGAAGCGTTAAGTCTCGGTCTTGAGTTTCATAATCAATTCATATTCCTTAATTCACCTCCCTTTACGGCTTTCGAGCATAGATGCAATCATAGAAGATGGTTTAGAAGCCGTTGCCTTCTCTTGAATATGTGATCCTTGTAGTTTCAAATGGCGGATACTCGTGAATACTCGGCACCGCGAAAAAGGAATTTGCAAAATAGTCTTCCATGATTGCATTTATGTGTAACAAGAAATATAAGCATCCGGAGCGTTATTTTGGGGTGCCGTACCAAGCGCTCCAAATTGGACCAAAACCAAAGAAAACAGAAACAGCAGTAATGTAAGTATAAAGACAGTAAGTGATCAGTTGGGAGTGATTACGCTAATATTAGCGAAGTAATTTATTATGAGATAGAGCTGACGTAGTATTGTAACCATTATAGCGGTAAACATGAAATGACAATGGAAAGGTAAAACATGACACCTGATATTAAATATGTTTTGACAGATGACAACGAACACAATAGAAGAAGATAAAGATAAATGCTGGGAAGCAATGATAATAGAACAAATCGAAATGAGGAACGACGCTAATGTCAAACGACATTAATAAATAAAACAGTTTTATTATTATTATCATTATTATTATTATTATTATTCCTGATTTTATCTACGACCAATGAATTGACAAATATTGATAATGACATATTAGAATATGACACTCAGGAGAAAGGAAAATATCTCAAGAAAAACTGTCCTAGACCCGATTTTCCCACAACAAATTCCACTTGAAGTTATCGAAATTTGAAATAAATACGACGGGAAGTAAGTGCGCTCTGGTCGGCCGGTTATGAACCGCCCATTGACCACAGTAGATATCATGGCGGATCTCGCACCTCAGACATCAGGTACGGTATAGATTCTGAGACGTCGAGGGGGCAATGAACGATAAGGGTGGTAACACTGTGGAGAAGGGGGGCGCTGGTGGAGGGGGTCTGTGACGAAAGAATCGCGGCGACGCGGTCACACTGCGACTGGTGACGAAGCACTGTGGGCGGGAAGACACGTGGTGTGACGTCAGAGTGAGATATGCAGCCGCCTTCATGTATTCTCCGGACAATGTCGTTTGTCAAGTCGGAATTTCGTTCCCTCAGGTGACACCGAAAGTGGGGCAGAATTTTTCAGATAGGACGCTGGCTCGAAATAATATTGCAAGAATGTTAATAAGCATAATCTTTCTTTACATACGTTGTCTCCAAGTATCTGTAAATATGAAGTGCCAGACATTGAAATGTACTTATCTGTTCCACTGACTAGTAACGTGGTGCATGTGGTAGAAACAACCTTCAGAGGTCAAGTAGATTTAATTAAAAAGGTTTTCGGTTACATGAATAGTAGATTGGTTATTGTATGTCAACATTTCCCAGAATTCGTTGAGAGGCCGAGTAGACTGAATCGAAAAGGTTCTTAGATCCATGTGTAGTGGATGATTTATGTTAAATTTTCCATTAATAGTGGAATATTTCGTTAATTTGAGACAATGCACAAACTACATGGAATAGACATGGAAATGGCATAATAAGTAAGCCATTTGTCGAGAAAAAGTTATTCCTCGATTGGATCTGTTGGGGGGCAGTCAATTGGATATATAATTGACTGCTCACCAAACGTTCAGAAGATTAGGATGTTTCTTGTTAGAAAGTATAATAAGAAACATTCTCTTAAAAATAAATCACAGAAAACGTTAGTTTGAGGAAGAGTTCAAGGGAAAAAATATATTTTTTTATATTTGCTGCAATGCTAGTTCATGTAAGGCAGAATAATACAGCAACAGTGTAACATTAGTATTCCGCGAAAACGCTGTTTCCAAAATAATAAGAAAGGTAATATGTTTAATATTTGAAAACAGGAGTAATGTCAAAATATAAATATACAAAATACAAGATAAGTTAAAGAAATGTAAAACTAAAAAAAAAATTCAAAAATTTTATGTATCAAGGCTTTGAACAGATAGTATTTCGATTGAGGTGGTTTAGCCATCCAGATGGTGCGTTGGCGAAGTGTTGAGCCGAAGTTGACATTACGAGTCAGAAACGATGTTCGCACAATACTCTCTTGCAAACTCACATTAGTTAAATATACTTAGTTGGAAACTTATTTCATAATCGAGTAAAACTAGTATCGTCAACTGAAAGTAAAACCAAAGATGTTTCCCGTATATCCACTGGAGGCATTGTTGAATAAGTGCAACGTAAGTTGTTACTCTGTTTTTGGAATTAGTGTAACGTGTTGATATTAAATACTTGCTTCAACGACATACGATAAAATCTTTCATGATCTAAACTATGTATGTGAAGCTTTTTATACTTCTCTGTCAGTAGTTCGTGAAACCCAACTTAAAAGGTAAGTAGTGTAAGAAAATATTTAAAAACGTGTCTAAGTATCAAGAGAAAATGGAGAAAATGGAAAAAAATGCGTTTAAAAATATATCCATTTCTATTACGTTTGATAAGTGTAATTTAGTTTCCTTGAAATATGTTATCATCTTCTCAGGATACAACGGACTTTTTAATTTAAAAGTCATAATAAATACATATTCCCACAGAGACTATTGCATCTATTAAAATGAAAATAAAAACCCAAATGAAGTGTTCCATCCCAGACATGTGCTTTATAAGACGATGTAATTTCGTTCATAGTCCCACAATGACGAAATGACGAAGAAGAACAAACAGACTCTCAAGTTGGCAGATCAATGTATGGCACTTCATACGAGATGACGCAACGGTCCAAAATCAATCTGTGAGCACCGTGCTATCGGCTATCGCGACAGCCAGACTAAGGGGAGACTTACACTGACATATCACATCTCACACATCAGAAATCGTTTATGCGAGGACGTTCAACGTTACATCATCCTGCACTTCAGAGATCAGAAGCAACGAAGAAGTGCAGGTAGTAGGGAGGACTTTGAAGAATTACAAAGTAGTTATTCATGGTTTGGGAGGCGTAAAAATAAGACGATTTTTCTCAACCTTCACTAGTACACACACTTCGTGAGCGTATTAAAACTCTATCGAACGTTTATCTAACTAGTAATGAAAATGTTTAAAGATATCTTCTATTCATTTTTACACGTAGAAATGTAAGCCCTATTAGGAAGTTTTGAGTTCTTAAAACAAAAGTAATGCAGAAAATTTTAGAAATAATTTCCAAATATGTGTTTATTATCGCAATGAAATAAATAAATAAATAAATAAATAAATGGAAAACACTTACGATGATGAAACACGTAAATGATTGAGTATTGTTACTATTACCTGTAATGTAAATATTTGCTTCTGACGAAGAAATCCGTTCGAAGAAAAGTTAAACATGTTTGTTAAATGTAGGACGAGAACATATAACGATATAACTGAGGTTGTGAGCCATATTCACCAACGTTCTTATTATTCACCATATGAGCTGCTTTTAAAAAATATTTATTTTATTAATTAATTTATATTCAAAAGAAAACGGTACAAACTGTATGACTCGTAAGAAGAACGAGTATAGTATGCGCAGTATGCATTTCCTTAAGCTCTAGAACACCAATACCCACTTTTTTATTATTCTTAGTTGAATGATGAACAAACGTTACAATAAAGGTTTGTTAGTATCATTTAAAATCTAGAAATGTTCGTCCTCGAGTAACGGAAAACATTTCGAAACACAAATAAAATAACGATTTGATTACGGAGTATTAAAATAGTCACATTCTCAGCTCTACTCCTACCACAACTAACAAAAGACGAGATCTACAAAAGTGCGTATAAAGAAGGTACATTTGTGTTCAGGAGCAAAACAGGGAACATCGAAACCTTTGGTTGGTAGATCAAGGAAAACTGGACGAACAAACTGTCTGAGAAAGCAAGGACAAGCTTGAGATAGGCGAGTTGATGGTACTGGCTAGCTCCGTCTTTGGACGTAACGATGGAACGAGGTTGCGACGACTTGAAATGTGACGAAGAGATGAGATTAGGTATTTTATGACCTTGAAGACGGGACGAGATTATGACGCCTTTGCAAACGTCTTGAGATTCTGCATGGAAAGTGCTATCGTCTCTGACACGATTGATATCACTGATTAATAACAAAAAGTTAATAAATTAAACAACTCAGTATTACAATATACAAAACGGGATTTTTTATCTCCAAAGACCTGAACATGTGCCATAAGAAAAATGTCCAAAATATAAGAAGAAATATTTACAAGACGGATAAGGGACAAACGGCAAGAAAAATATTAAATAAATAAAATTAAGAAAAAATTAAAAGTACAAATCCAACGAAAAATATCAAACAACCACATCTGCAGGTATAATCCGATTCCCTCAAAACTCAACCCCATTCCATCAACTTCCACCCTCTGCCAGCCCAGAACGCCGGGCACCGGCGCGTTAAGCCCAATGAAGCCGCGTCGGAAAAACACCGAGACGATATCAAACGCCTTAATGCGCAAAAAGCGTCCACACAAACGCGTGTCGCCCAGCCGGCGGCGGCGGCGAGGCGCGTGGCCTGGAGCCGAGGCCAGCGAGGGGTGGCTAATTGCAGAGGTTCATCAGCTCGTTAGCCGACGGGGCGGGGGCCGGGGCCGGCGCCGCCGCCGCCGGTGTCGCTGCCGCTCCAGCGAGTCCGCTGCCGCCGCAGCCGTGGACGCACGCGTGCGAGCGAAGGCGACGAAGCGCACGCGTGGGGCACGCGCCGCCGTCCACTGCCCGTCCGCTGCGCGCGCGTGTGTGTGTCCCCGCACAGCCGCTTTCTTTGTTGCGGCTGCCCTTGTACCCGCGGCCGTTGTTAAAAAGGCGACAGCGCACAGCGCGCGGATGACTGACGAGCTGGGAGGGAGGGGGAGGCGACATCGGATGAAGGGACGTGGGCGAGGTCGGGTGAGGTAGTCTGGGTGATGGGAGTGAGCCCGACGACAAACGGAGGTGACAGAGACGATGTGGTGAGAGCGGAAAAGTATGGTGATACAGAATAAAACATGACTAAGGCGGAATCTTTGTAAGAAGGAAACCCGCCATCCGTGGCAAAAAACAAACAAACTTAGAACGGAACCATTTTATACGTGAAAACGAGCTCTATAAGCCGGAAATCTGTCCAACACGGAAACGGAAAATTTTTTACATAACTTAAAGTGATTATTACCTGGGTAAGATGGAAATGTATTTTTAAATTTCCGTTATTATCTTTAGAATGGCATAGTGTTATGGATCACGTCCTGGAACTATAGACTGACACAATAGTGTTTCCTCCTATATTTGCTGTCGGAATCTTTGACCATCTCAGGGACGTTTTTGCTGCGACTGTGTCATGCTTTGGTGTAAGTTCCGCGACTTCCTCGCTGTCCCTCCAAATCGTATTGGTCGTCCGCCCCATGTTCAATTCTCAAAAGCGTCAAGTACCCTACGGCTGACGGTGGAATTCTGGTACTTCAATTTGGTCTTCCTAGCGCAATATAGGACATAAATGCGGAATGAATTCTGGTCATATATTTCTCCTGTGTTTTGCTGTTGATATTTTTATTTTCTGCAATACTTTCATTGATAAATATGCTTCACTTTCATTACTTTGTTTCACTAATAATATTATATTGAAAATACTGTACTTAAGTTAAATGTTGAATTTGTTGAGATCTCTGGAGAAGAATAGAGAATTTGATTAATCGTGGGAGTGATCCATTTAACTGGCTAGTTTATAATGAGGGTTCTAGCAAACTCAGTTATTGAGACGTTTTTAATTACCAATGGAGACTGGAGACAATAACACAATGGAAACGATGCAATGCACAGGAATCCAACACACCAACTTCAATCATCCTAATAACACGTGACGAACGTAACACGCGTAAGAACGTCTCGAAAAGGGAGAAAATTAGATATATCATAGGTTAATCAAAGTTTGTTCCATGAAAAAGAGTGTTTGTGAGAGTTGATAGTATGAGCAAGATACGAGCAAGTTGATGATATGAGCAAGATAGTGTTAATTAAATAATCAAACAAAAACTTAGACTTTATTCTCAATGCCAACAATATGTCGAGTCCAAATGTTACGATGATACAAATACGGCATCTGGATCAGGCCATTCGATATATCGTAATGAGTATTACAAGTAGTAGTAGTAGTAATAACAAACGATAAAAAAATTGAATTACAAAAAACTTTAAGGGTTCTTTTTTACCTGTGTTGCTGTACATCGAATATTGTGGTTCGATATATTCAGGGAAGAAAAAAACAAGTGGCGTATTGGAAACTGAGGAAAGTAGCAATGAACATGGAGTAAGTAAGTACTTAGTGTTTCAAGGCTCGTAGTGTAGCGTGAGAGTAGTGCATGCTACAGCCCAAAAGTGGCAATGTTCCTCCCTTACTCAGGTTCTAACCTGAGAATCAGCGCTGAACCATATGTCGGCCTGCGGGGTTTTACACCTCTAGGTATGACTTCTGACGAGGCACCACCCTAGGAAGAACAAGATCTTTGCTCCTGACCTGATAAGTGTTGTAATGTACTGCATGTGCAAGTGTGTGTGTGTGTGTGTGTGTGTGTGTGTGTGTGTGTGTGTGTGTAAGAGGAGAGAAAGGTGTGAGGATGAAGAAGGAAAGATTTCACGCAGTCCGTGAACCATTTGTTAGGGTCCTGTACCAAGATTTTCCCGGCATTAATCGGAAAAACTACGAAAAAGTAGCGGTAAGAGGAACCTGAAACTAGAGCACTACAACCACCAAGTCAGAGTCGCAGCAACGATCATATGGAGAGCTCAGGTTGAGAGATATTACAGCGTCAAATAGTAGTGTCAAGACACTGGGAAGAGAAACTAGAGCAGAACAAGCAAGAGAGCCACGAACAATCACATTAGTCAGGCAGCAGCTACCAGGAACAACTAATACGATAAGGGCTTGAGGCAACAACGGCAGCAGGTTTTCCGCTGCACACCGGTGGCCCCGCCCCGACGTCCATCGCATCTACGTCGCTGGCTTTACGGCTTTGTGGCTCGGCGGAGGCGGGAAAAAATAGACGCTTCGAGCACGCGCATGGACGCGCGCGCCACCCCTCCGCCCACCGCCCGTGCGCGGCCGCCTGCGAGGAATCGCCCGGGCGGGAGAGGGGGCGTGGCCTCTACGACGGGGTGGGCGAGTGTGCGCCCGGCGGGCCGCCCCCTTTGCGGCCGGCGGAGCGGAACGCCGCCTACGTAGAGGCCTCTGGACACGCGTTTGTTATAGACTGCGCGTTAGTCTAGGTTGTTTAACTATACGTTCATGGATTCACACGTCTCGGTTGGTGTTTGTGTAAAAATAAGGCGCGTTTTGAGAAAGGGTACTCACAGTAAGTGTGGTTAAGATTGATAAAGGTGAGACGTCGGATTTATTACAACTGTTGTTTTTTCTTTCTCGTGTACGTACGTGTAAACATATCAATATTTGTAGTATTCAGAAGGTTATGAAAAATTGCGAAAAACGAATACGAGATTTCAACGGAAATACAAGTTTTGGCGTCTCAGACATAGAAAAAAAAATTGAAAAGGTCCGTTTGCCCGTCTGCCCACTCGTCCTTTACGCCGGACCGTTAGTCTGCCAGTATGTCCAGCTGTCCACCCGCCCGGGCGAAACCGAAATGCACGTCCAGTCTCAGAAAAATAGAAAACTAATTTATACGGAAAAGTCTATGCCATTCTGTGGCCGCATTGGCTTTACAGGAGCAATTCAAACAGAAATTCATTCAGGCAATTTTAAACGAGCAAAAGGGACCAGAACTCAATATCTCGAGAAGGTAAAAGGAGCAGCGCCCTCTTGCTGTTTTGAGAAATGAAAATGTGAAAGTATAAGTTCTTCAATTGTATTAACACATGAATGCAGTAGTAGTCATGACTAGTCGTGAAGTTCAAATAACTGCATTTAGCTCGAGCAAGTGGTATCATCACAACCCAAACATAATTATGTATTTCTTGTGCATTCATTCACTTTATACACTTTATTATAGTAATTTAATCTATAAATTATAATTAAAAATATATCAAATAAATAACATAAAACTAACTCACGTCAGAACAATTTTAATTGCCAGAAGAACTTGCCAATTGTCAGAACAATTTTAATTGCATTATTACCTACTACTTTATTTAATTTATTTTATAATATACGTAGATTTGATTTTAACAATTCATTAAATAACTCTATGAAGGGTAAATATATACATACAAGTTGATCTTCGGAAATTAATGATTCTCATTTTTTAAGGCAACTGCGAGACTTTCGAGGACGTAGTCTCTCACGCCTATCGACCGTCGTAAACGGCTTGCATTGTGAGTGCCTAGCAGCCTCAAACCGTACGGGTTTTCTTGGGATAAACTATTCAGGGTGGTTCCCCGTTGCCTTCCCTGATATGATTATGATAATAATAGGGGGTGAAAGGACGAACACAATACAACCATGCCCGAGGTGGGACTCGAACCCGCGATCTTTCGGTACGAGATCGCTACGGCATTACTGCCTTAGCGATCGAAACAAATCGTATAACCGGATCGGCACAAATCGTATTACCTCGTGGATAAAGGTCGATAGGCCTCGTGGATTGGATTTAGTCCAATTATGATATTCCCATTTGATAACGCATATATTTTACATTGTTTTGTTTATAATTGACATGTTTTCGATTTTTCCAATGTGAAAAGACGAAGTTAGTTTGAAGAGCTATCAGCCACAGAATGGTGTTACGGATCGGTGCTGAGTTATTCATTATGTTATTACAGGTCAGTCTCATTTCTTTTCTGTGAGGGTAAAGGTGTTCTGGATTTCATTGTGTATAATCATCAGCACCATCGCAGTTTGTACTTTTGAGGAACTTCGAAGTTCTTGATTTGATTTGGACATTCATTCTCTAGAGACACATATTTATTCATATGATGCGTTAATGAAACAGAAAATAAAAGAATTCCATAATTTTGTTTGATATATAATCATCCACGAGAATCAACGCAGCAGAGAAGCAAGTCTTAAAGGTAACATTTACAATAATTTTCTATATTTATTTTAGAAACGACTAATTGCGAGGTGTGAACAGAGTACTTTAAATAACATTAACAAAAAGCAATTTGATTCAAATCACAATTTAAACCTAAAATATAAATCAACTTATTTTCACTATCGCCACTCAATTAATTCGTCTTAAGTCGGGATCATTATATAGAGTATCGCCTCTAAACTTATTTCATCAAGGTAATATGTCGGGCCTTGTACAAGTTTTAAGAATCTATCGACATGAAACCATGTAAGTATTCTATAACTGAACAGAGAATTACCCTTCAGTCCGACATCAAACAAATGTAAGTCGCAAAACGTCGAAAACGAGAGTCTTCTGATTATGATAGTACAGGGAGAGAGAGGGAGAGGGAGGGAGAGAGGGGGAGAGAGGGGGAGAGAGGGTGGCAAAAAGGGAGAGAGAAAGAGGGAGAGAGAGGGAGAGAGAGAGAGAGGAAGAGAGAGGAAGAGAGAGGGAGAGAGAGGGGGAGAGAGGGGGAGAGAGGGGGAGAGAGGGGGAGAAAGAGGGAGAGGGGAGAGAGGGGGAGAAAGAGGGAGAGGGGAGAGAGAGGGAGAGAGAGGGAGAGCGTGAGGGAGAGAGGGGTGAGAGAGGGAGAGTGCACACCTACATGCAACCCGCAACACAGATTTTTCTACCACACACTTTGCATCTTGCATTCCTCGGAAACTACAATTTTCGATGCCCGTTCATAACCTAGTTTTCGCATCCCAAAAGGAGGAAGAGGTATATTTCTTAGCCATTTTCTATAAAACGATACATTTTGAACTTTGCGTAACATTTCTGAAGATCTGCTCATTTGTGTTCTTCACTCCGCAGCTTGGGAAGTTAAATGTGTGTAAAATGAAACTGAAGGAATGGGGGAAGAATTTGATTACTTAGTGTAATTTGATCTCAACTCTGAACACTATAAGAATATTTACTCAATCACAACACCGTGTGTACAATGCTGAATCGCGAAGTTATGGGGATAACTGATCCAAGTTGAGGCTTTTGAGACTTTTAAAACTATGATTCTTAAATCTCCCGATGAGTGACTCAAGGAAAGCGTCCACAAGACAGCGTGAAAGGTTTCTGTGACATAATCCCGGGTTCAACTCCCGGTCGGGGTAAAAAGCGCTGAAGGATTCCAATAAAATCTCTATATTTTCTGTAGCTATGTAGCAAAGGAGAGCTCAGGCAGGCGGAGTTTGCTATAAATGGAGAAAAGAATTCATCATGCGCATAATGTTTCTCTCACCCCCAAGAGAAAATTAAACTATGCCCTGGCGTGTGGTTACCAATTTGTTGGCAAAGTTGGATAATAGACTCAATTACCAAATACAAACGTACATTTTTAATGTGCTGAATAACTGCACGGGTCTAGCTAATGGATTTAATCATTCATCCTTATGTATCCTCATGTATTCTCTCCGTGGGTGATTTCGAGATGCACGCTAAACTTTCCGTACAACTGTGCTTTAGCTCTTAAACCGGTCCGAGCGCCTGTAGAGAGTAGACACGTGTGCGCATTGTCTGCTGGGGCACAAAACAGCCGGCGGTCGCATTGTCTGTTCGAGGAATGGGGATGCGCAGAATATCGAAAAATGAAGCTTCCCTTGTTTTGACCCTCCGCCCCACGATTGTTCGCCGAAAATCTCCCGTATTTCGAATGGAAACGAATTTAATCATTGAATAAAAAGTAGGAAACCATATTGCTAAAATTGGAAATTGATCTCTACACATATTGTTATAATAATGTATTGAAAAAAGTTGTACCTATTAATTATACAGCAATTGATTTACTTTCTATTCGTGATAGTATGGTTGTGTTGGTTGAGGGGAAGAATTAATTTCGATAGTAATTTTGTAACGTTATTTCATCGGAGCTTTGATAATCAGTGACACCTAGAACATGGACCAAGGGAAGGAAATTGGATTCATCTGAAACTTTTCACAGCACGATTTGTATTTATTACAACCATTTCGAAAATGAATATACAGTCCTATTATACGTCTTTTATCACAAATGGTTGCTTCCATGGAAACATTTTCTCATTTATTTCCCGAACACATGCGAAATTTTAAGACAGTACTGAATAAATGGTTCTGTTATGTCAAATCATCCGGGATCACAGTTTTCGATGAATAGAAGAAGAGTAGATGCTACTAATACTGGTACGAAAGGCAGAAAAAACGGCTGAATCTCGAGAAAAGCAGTCGCAAATCATTATATTGTTCACCGCAATTTCCACATGTTGCGGTCGGGATCTGAATTTCAGTAGAGAGATGCTATAAGGTAGTTATTGCGTTGTTATTAAAACGTCATCTCATTGTTACCGCAAACATTTCGATTAGTTCATAATTTTCTCTGATGCATACCCATTAAGTATAATTGTTTTCACATGATCACTGTTTTCCACCCGAATATCGTCCTCAACGTAATGAAGTTGGTTAACGCATGCAAGAACTGCTTCTTATACATGGGACATTCCGCCGGGCTTAGCTGCTACGCGACACCCACGAGAAGAGGGGGAGGAAGGGGGAGTTGGCAGGGGTGGAGATGGAAAGGGAGATGAAGGGGGTGCCAGCCACGGGTGTCGGATGAAGAAGTATTGGCTGACGCCCGCTAACTTTCCTAATCCCTGCCGCCGCAATATGGCACAGTTAGCGGCTTCTGCACTGGCTATGGAAGGGGCGGAAAAGTGGAGGGTGGGAATTTTGGGGCGAAGTGATGCTCTTCTGAAAGACGTGATAGCCAGGGTTCTGGACAAGGGCGAACATGTAAATAAAATTAAATACCACCTTGTTTTTATTCCATATGATTATACATGATTTTTCATTAAAAACGTAGCTATAAAATATTTCTCAAATGCATAGCATATTAGTTATAAATTTAAATATTATATATATATATATATATATATATATATAATATATCTATAAAAATCACAATGAAAATTCATACTTCATAAAACAAATTCGACCAAATCTAGCCTGAATACAAACAGAAAATTATTCATAGAGAAGTAATGTTACCTCTTTTTCAAGTCCGCTCTTAAAAAACATGTAAATTACGGATTGAACAAAATGGTTCATACTTTATTTTGAAGATATAAAAAAAAGGGGACAGACAGAGTTTTTTTAACCTGACAATTTATTACTGAAATATGAATGGACACGTTGATTTCACAAGTAAGAGTGGGAATGAGTAATTGGACTGAGGAATACACTGTGCTGATGCTCTAGGAAGGCCAAAATGTTGGACGTGGCTACGGAAATTATAATAATGTCTCACTATTATGGATCCATTTGACATACGAACAAAAACAATAAAACAGTGCAATAATGAATAGCAAAATGGAAGGTAGGAAATTTTGTCAACCTATTCTGTTGCCATTTTAAGCTAACTATATTCCAGCAAACAATTCCTACAAAAAACTAACAGTAAACTTTAAAGAAAAATCAAATGCATTGTTTTTTATTCATTAGGCATAATAGTTATTTTCTTTCTTTATTGCAACAATTATTCTTTAAATAAAATATCTAAACAAAACATTCCTATGGCATAAATAGTCCAATGTTGGATATTCGTTGTTCGATGGCGGTTGTTACTTGCCAAAAGAGCTGAACTAAACAGCGCAAAATCCCGAAAGTTCATGCATGAGCTGGTGTATCATAGTTTCGGGGCAAACGGTGGGGATTACTACGAGGAAACAATACTAGTGAGGGGTGGGGTTGGTGGCGGAAGGCGCCGGCGACAGCGCTGGCGGCGTTACTAAAAGGCATTTGTCTCAATCTGCGTCTCGCCGGCCGGCAAAGTTTGCTCCATCGTCTGCGCAGCCACTGGCCCGCCGCCGCGCCCAACTTACGCGCTCCCTCTCCCCTCCCCTCTCCCCTACCTGCTGCGCGACCCCTCGCCATTGACTCTCTCCCCCACCTCCGCTCGCTGGGAGGCCGCCGTTCCGATGCCATGTGCCAGGGGCCAACTGCGCAGCCCGGTTGCGCACACTTCACACTGAATATTGCCACTGGCTGCGATGGCTCAGCGGCAACACAGTTGCCTCTGCAGCGTCGTTGACCAGGAGGTGCCAAATGGAATCCAAATTTTCGACACTAGATTTAAAGCTGGGTGAAGCCCCCTGAACACTGCGGTGTTCCACTGATGATACATAAGTTAGAAAGAATGAACAAAAATATATCATACGAAACAGAGAAAATGGGCAGGTAAATTTATTGAAGACACTAATTTTAACTATATACATTTAAAGTGCGTTAATAAGTCGGCTATTCCATTAGTTTTGTTTCTATTAGTTCCATTAGTTTGTCAAAGAAGGGAAAACATTCCCATTATAAAGAAGTTTGGGGGCCTGAAATGCCTACTGGAGGAACAAGAAAAAAATATCCATATCCATCCAGCGTCGAAGAGCAGAAAATAATCAGGAGAGGAAGGGAGATGAAAAGGAGAAGGGGGTTGGAAACGAGGGGAATGAGAAGAGGAGGAGGGGAAAGAAGCAAGAGGAGAGAAAGAGGATATAGTGAAAGGAGGAGGGGGGATAGGAGTAGAAGGAAGTGGGAGAAGATGGGGAGGGAAAGAAGGGGTGAAGAGGAAGAAAGTGAGAAATGGCGATGAGGAGGTGCAAGAGGGAAAGGGGGGAATATATGGGGGAGGAGAAGGGAAAGAATAAGCAGGGAGAGGGGTGAAGGGAATAGAGTGGGATAAAGAGGAGTGGAGCGAGAGTGACCAGGAGAAGGGGGGAGGTAGCTCATCAATGAAGGAATAATCCCCAGTCCTCCTTGACGCAACGAGCTTAACGACGACCTGCTCTCTATTAAGAAAGCGCCGCCTTTTTATCGGGCGGTCTAATCTTATAAGTATTTATAACTCCGCAGTAATGAGGCACGGCGTCTTTCATTAAGGAAGAATCGTAAGTTCGCAATCAATTAGCGAACGAGTAACGATGGGACCTCCAAACGCCTTGTCTACCTTTTTCCAAGAGCAAAAGCAACCGCCACAAACGCGCAAGAACTTAAACTTGCTGGCGCGAAAGAAACACGTACGTTAGCCTGGCTACCAAGTGCGTTAATCAGATAGCATTTATTACTATAATCATTATGCGATTAATAATGTTTTGTATTAGATTTTTGATGTTCTCAGTTGTGTCGGGATTACTGAAATAAGCCATATTCTGCAGTAGATGTATTCTAAAGTAGATGTCAAGTTGATATTGTGAATGATTAAAAAGCACAGTGCATGTAAATTGTACATCGTCATATCTATGTTTCAATGCTAGAATTAACTTAAAAACGTCACCTATTTACGTTCCAGGTATTTACAAATATTAATATGTAAAATTATAAGTAAGGAATGACTCTGTGAATTGAGTTTTTAATATTTAATTGATTTTTAATAATTTTATTTTGTACAGAATATGGAACAATAACTCATTATGATTTTATAACTTGTTCCATACCTTGCAGTTAGAAGCGCACCCAGAATGTTTCTCGGGGAGGGGGTTGAGACAAATATATTATTCAGCCGGGCGACTTATTGTTTTTTATAAACAATTTTTCATTTATGCCGAATATGAAATGTATTTTTGTTTGTTTCTTATAGTTAATATTGATGATGTACACAACTGATATATTGAAAGAATGTCATTAGTATAGGAAATGAGTAAAAGCTATATTTTTTATTTGTATCATTGGCTTCTGAGGGGAGCTAAAATCTCATGATATCTTTCTTCATTCTATGAGCCGTGCAGTGTGCCAGAAGGTGTGACCAATCCCAAAAACGTTGAATCACGCCTAAGAGGCGAAATGATTCACTTATATTTCAAATATTCATCAGTATTTCATTTACGATTGACTCCAAAAACCGATAGAATTATTCAGTAGACGTTGAAAGACTATGCGTCTTAAACGAAAAGTTTGGCTTTGAATTCTTAAATTTCTACTACCCTTCTGTTAAAAGCGTTGCTCTTCATGCTTTATGTATTTTGATTCATCACGTTTTCTGAAATTACATATTACAATTTTGAATAAATTCGTTTAATTTCATCTTACTAATGTTTTTCAAGCAGTACGCTATTTTGGGTATGCCTGACGTGCTCGCTTTCCATGATACGACCCCGGGTTCGATTCTCGGTCAGAAAGGATTATAGTGAGCTTTTTCCTTGCTATGTTCCTCTATATGTTGCTATGTGACGATGAGAAAATTCACTTCCCAGGTTTAGACGTCCTGAATACAGCGTGGGAATGTCTTGGTGCCAACTACCCATACCCCCTGAACCAATGGCCGCGAGGACGAGACGTCGATGGTTGGCCATGGTCAGCAGACACGGTCATAAGAATAAGAAGTAAGCGTTCTCAATAAAACATATCAGTAATTCAAAAAATGTTAAGTTTGCACTACCAACATTACCCCATTTTCTTTCTGGTTTTTAAAAAAGTTTCCAGTTTCCAAAACCACACACAACTTATATATTGTGAACAAAAATTAGTATTGTATGATGTTTCAAAATCTCCGGCATTTTACAGCTACTAAAAGATCGTTGCACTCCATAGTGTCTAATTTAGATACAATTTTTCCGGTTCGTATTCTCGTTTTTCGAATATCCTTTTCTCTTCATCACTCTACTTTCTGCCTCTGCTTTGTTTCTTGGGCTTTGTGTGCTCTACTGTACCTCTCATCATCGTCACACTCTCTCATATATCCTCGGGACGCACTCATAGCAGATTATTTAACTGCCATCCCCTATGTCACCGTACGAAATTACAATGTAATTATTTGATAATCCCCCTGACGTCAAAATGCACATGCGGTGAGCCTGGGAGAGGGTGTGGCGGGGCGGAGGGAGGAGAGTGGAAATAGCTAGAGGTGCCAGTGAGAGCGACGACGGAGGGCGGGATGGAGGCGGGGGCGAATTGATTGATTTTTTCGTGTTTCCGGTTGCGTCAACTGGTGGTCATTTGTTCCCTAAGTGCAGTGCATGCACTTATCGAGGGAGTTGACGGTAATTTCCCGCTGGATTAGATCCGCTGTCGATCTACACCGCAGCCTGATGCTATTTCCTAAACGGGACATCTCGCACGAGCGAGGCACTGCCACAGACGTTACAAGATCTAAGCTCTCGACCAGTCTTCTGGCATATGTGATGGTGTAGTGCATGCTAGTGTAAATGTGTGTAAGTGAGGGGTGAGAATAGGACAAGGAAGAGGAAGGAAAGATCACGCGCAGTCCATGGTCTGTTTGTAAGGGTACTGTTTCCACATTGGCCTAGTGCTGATCGGAGAAACCGTGGTAAACTAACGATAAGAGTAGAGCAGCCGGCCGCAAGGATTCTCCTCCAGGCAGCGACGTATTTCGATCTAGCGGTTTATCTAGTGTTGAAAATCCTGCCACCGTCGGGGCTCGAACCCTAGGGACTCCCGGTCAGAGGCGCTGCAGTTGATACCCTGGTCCACGTCATCCGGTCAGGGTGTGGATGCGGTGTACGGAGGCAGGGTCCTAAGGCGGAATGCGGAGGCGGAGGCGGGGGCGGATGTGGAAGCACAGGCAGGGGCGTGGCTGTGACGGGAGCTGGGTGGGGCCGCGAAATGCGCATCGGCGAGTACCGCCAATTTCATCATTAAGCCACCGCCGCGGGGTAACGCAATAAAGAGAACGACACCGGTTCCCAGCAATTAATAGGATCGGGTTGTCCACTGCACTGCCGCCCTGCTGCCTGCAGCAAAACCCCTCCGCCCACTTACGTTTTCGACGCGAGAGAGATCGCGTTAATGTGGCAATGTGTTGCGCGGATCCAACGACGCGAGTGGAATGCGGGGTAATTGACAGCTACGCATCCCACGCCCGTGATTGGTGGCCGGGAGAGCCAGATGTGCTTGCTTGCGAGGTTACAGAGGAACCGGAAATAGAACGGACGGTTTTACGGATAGGGGTTATACTGTAATATGGAAGGAAATAAAATGCTATCATCTAGTATATTGGGAGCCGATGTTTTTTAATGGACGTTACTCTGACCTTTAGGTGTGTTAAATACAAATTACATTTCTGTGAGAGATGGCAAATTTTGTATGTGATACCGTAAAATGCAACTCTTCCGGAGCGCTATAAGAACATTATTACCCTCTTGTGAAATTTTGTTTCTCACAAATTAGGAAAAACATACATCTAGAATCGCTATTCGCCTTCTTCTTCTTCTTCTTCTTCGTCTTCTTCTTCTTCTTCTTCTTCTTCTTCTTTCAATAAAGCGTATTATTTTATTTTTCTGTCATTTTAAATTGCTAAGAAAAAGTACGTTCCATAATATCCTTGACGAGGAAACAAAATAAGCAAATTGAAGAACAATTAGTGAAACATGCATCTGACGCACACCATGTGTCATTAAAATTGTATAAACAAATGATGGCACGTCTAGATATCTATTCAAAAATATTTGAGAATATTTCATTGCGGACGAGGAAACTAATCGAAATGGCCCGGGACAGAGTTTAAGAGAGTCAACGTAAGAAACTTCTGACATTCTGAAGTATGATATGAAGGCGTAAAAAAGTGTAGAAAGTTTAACAATTTATATTTGGGATGCGATTTGCTGATTTAATACATTTACCTCTGGAATGTTGAGCCGGAATATAGGATACTAGAAGAATATTTTGTTCGAGGTTAATGAGATGAATATTGAAACATGATATCTCGGCCCAAGAATAATATAACCAAACCTCACTGAAGATTAAACAATGTTTGAGAGATACAATGGCTTTTCTACAAGAAATACACAAGATAGTGTTGAATCCACCATCTGCTGATTCACTATATTACAATGTTGGATGAGTAATAAGAATGATACGCTAGTAAAAACCTAAACGAACATGACTAAGATTTCCCAGAGAAAGAGCACGATTTGTTGTTGCAGGTAGAAGGTCGAATTTTCGAAGGTGGAGTTCTGCCAGAACCAGGGAAAGAAGATTGGTGGAAGTCCAATATTGGAAACTGTGGCGTAAATGTAAATAAATAGCCGGCCGCTGGGAATCTCTCTGAGACGTGGGCGAAGAAAGAAAAATCTCACGGAATAGAATTCATTTGTACCTAATCTGAAGATTGTAGCCTATCCTTTTCCCGCAAATCCTATATGTACGGTACAAAACATCTGCAATGAGTATCTCTAATGAGGAATGTATGTCATTTTACAAGTTTTATTCAATAGATTGTGGCGATTACTGCTGTATTCTCCTGAAGTGGTAAACTCAGAATACATACTAGTGTAAATGAATATATGAAACGATAAAACAAGCATTTGAAAAAGTGAAAACCAACCATTTGAAAAGTGAATGAAGTGCAATGTTAAGAAGATTGTTCAGATGGAATGTATGTTTGTTAGTGATTTTGCTAAGGTCATTATTCGTAAGGTCGTACATGCAGTGCAAGGTTTTTCCTCGGGAGGTGGCAGTGATCTTCCCGCGGAACACCGCCCCTGCCTTGACAAGCTCTAAGCTCCCGACGGGTGTCCCGACATGTGTATTAGAGTAGTGCATGTAAGTGTGTCGGTAAGTAAGGGGTGAGAATAGGACAAGAAAGAGGAAGGAAAGATCCCGCATTCGCCAGATGTTGATCGGAGAAACTACAGAAAACTAGAATTCTCCTGCAGACGGCGACTGAATTCGATCTACCTGACAAGCTAGTGTCGGAAACCCTGTCATCGTGGGATTCGAACCTACGGCCTTCCGTTCCAAGGCCCTGTTGTGACATGTTGTTTCACTGGGTTGACGCCATGAACGACATCTTCCGGTATTGTTCAGGTGCAATAGCGAAAGATGTTGTTAAGACGGCGAGGGACAAGAGACGCGAAGTCCGCTGATAGGAATTTGGGGCAGGGAGGGGAAGTGCGGAGAGCACAGGCAGCAGCAATAGTGAGAGCAGCAGCAACCGACATGTAAGCACCGGTTACACGAGAACCGATAGCTAGCGGACAGACCATAATATAGAATTAGGGTCGAGAAAACCGCTGGAGACAGAGCAAGTTTTCACTTCAAATGACTATTAATTGCTCATTTTTATCTAATATTAGCGAAACCCGGCAGAGGTTGTTTTGGCCTTCATCTCCCTTTTTCTCTCTTCGTCTCTCCCACTCCCTCTACGTCTCTCCCACTCCCTCTTCGTCTCTCCCACTCCCTCTTCGTCTCTCCCACTCCCTCTTCGTCTCTTTCTATATCTCTTCTTCCCTCCCTCTCTCTTCTTCCCTCCCTCTCTCTTCTTTCCTCCCTCTCTCTTTTCTTTCCTCCCTCTCTCTTCTTTCCTCCCTCTCTCTTCTTTCCTCCCTCTCTCTTCTTCCCTCCCTCTCTCTTCTTTCCTCCCTCGCTCTTCTTCCCTCCCTCTCTCTTCTTCCCTCCCTCTCTCTTCTTCCTTCCCTCTGTCTTCTTCCCTCCCTCTCTCTTCTTCCCTCCCTTTCTCTTCTTCCCCCCGTTTCTCTTCGTCTCTCTCTTTTCGTCTCACCCTCTCTCTTCGTTTCTCCCTCTCATCGTCTTTCCCTCTCTCTTCAACTGTCCCTTTCTCTTTGTCTCTCCCTCTCACCCTATCTCCCCTTTCTCTCCCTCTCGTTCTAGCTCTGTTTCTCTCTTTGTCACTCTCATACACATTTAGTTGCAAATTCGGCCATCTCTGAGCAGGTGGGATAATATTGAGAAGCGCCGGACAAGCAAAAATGTTCAAGAGGACCTCGTCCTGTAGATTGAAGTGCGAGAAATGTTTCTTTGTTGCTTTTTGCCTAAAAAATTTAATTTTTAATAGCATAGAAGGCTTTGTTTAGGAGTTATTTAACGATATAGAGTCAAACATCTTACAATGTGTTGCGGGTTGCATTTGACATGAATATTTAGTTTGTTCTTTGTTGTTCCTCACTCTTTATGGATCTACTTTGTTCTGTTCTTGTGAATTGTTTAGATATTTTAAAAGTTACTATTCGAGGTGGAGATGAATCCAAGAAATAAGAGATAATTAAATTTGATCCAGCAGTTCTTGAGTTACGCCACGCTGAGTGTTTAACAATACGTCTCTTCATCGCGCCCTTTTCTTCTTTGACGTGCTCTGACGCTTAAGTCTAAGGTCACCTGACCATGCGCGTTTCTGCGAGATGTGATGGATAAGACAGCAGCTGTCTTGCTGACTTTCGTAGAGCTACTTGTCCTCATGAAAAGGGTGCTTTACTGAAAACAGCAAGCCGAACAGTGGAAGTGTCAAAAATATCAAGCGGAAGTGTTGAACGTGTCAAACGGACAGCGAACAAAAGGGAAAATCCGAACAGGCCAATAGTACTGGTCGGCTGAGGTGGTTCAGGTAATCAACAGATTCACTGAAATGTGTCTGGGTGGACCTAGGTTCGACTCACGATGGTGGTAGGATTTTCACTCTGCCTCGATGGCTAAGACAAATTTAACCACTGTCTAGAGGAGAATTCTAGAGGCCAGCTGCTATGATCAGACGTTTTCGTAAGTTTCTCCGATCAATGCAATGCAAGTGCCGGAGCAGAAGCCTAACAAGTCAGCCATGCAACGCACGCGAACTTTCCTTTCTGTACCTTCTCCTATCCTCACTCTTTGCACACCACTCTTTACACACATTTACTTTTACATGCACTACCCCTCCCCCCACACACATGTCAGGAGACCAGTCGAAAGGTTAGAGCGAGAAGAGGTGACCCGCTCGAAAACTCAAAAAAAAGCGATCAATCAATCAGAAGTGGGCGTCGGCGCTGATAGAGAGCGAGCAAGTGCACGCGGGTGCGAGATGGGCCAAGTCGGTGGCGGCGGTGGCGGCGGTGGCGGTGGTGAGGTGATGGTGGAGGTGGCGGCGATGACTGTGGTGGCGGCGGCGGTGGCGGCGGCGGCGGCGTC
>BOPP01000012.1:421318-434179 GCA_017312745.1 Gryllus bimaculatus
AGGAAGAAGCGGCGGGCGCGCAGCAGGTGGAGCGACAGAGGCGCAAACAAGAGGCGGCGCTCAGCGCACGAGCCGATAAACCGCGTTTAACGGCGAAAACACATTTCCTCGCGAACAATGATACGCAGCCATGGGCGGCGCGGACGCGCTCCAACAACAAATTCCGCCCCTCGCGAAAGTAAAACAGCCGCCCGGGGACAGTTGAGGGGGGTGAAGCAGGAAGGAGGCGGGGCAGAGGGCGAGAGAGAGAGAGAGGAGAGAAAGAGAGAGAGGAGAGAAAGAGAGAGAGGAGAGAAAGAGAGAGAGGACAGAAAGAGAGAGAGGACAGAAAGAGAGAGAGAGGAAAGAGAGAGAGGAGAGAAAGAAAGAGAGGAGAGAAAGAGAGAGAGGAGAGAAAGAGAGAGAGGAGAGAAAGAGAGAGAGGAGAGAAAGAGAGAGGAGAGAAAGAGAGAGAGGAGAGAAAGAGAGAGAGGACACAAAGAGAGAGAGAGGACACAAAGAGAGAGAGGAGACAAAGAGAGAGAGGAGAGAAAAAGAGAGGAGATAAAGAGAGGGAGGAGACAAAGAGAGGGAAGAGACAAAGAGAGAGAGGAGACAAAGAGAGAGAGGAGAGAAAGAGAGGAGAGAAAGAGAGAGAGGAGAGAAAGAGAGAGGGAGAGGAGAGACAGGAGAGTAGTGTAAGAGAGGAAGTTTGGAGCGAGAGAGGGGAGAGAGGAGAGAAGGGAGTGGGGTGAGAGAGAGGGGAGACGCGGGAGAAAGGGAGGAAGAGGAGGGGAAAGTCAGATATTGAGGAGAATGGGGAGAGAGAGAATGGAGAGAGAGGTGGAGAGGTGAGTGTGTGGAGAGATAGAGGTGAGAAGGGTGATGAAAAAGGAGTGAAAATTTGGAGAAAATAGTGTCAGAAGAGAGTAAAAATTGGCGCAGGAGAAAGCACCTAGGTAGGTTCGTAAAAATTATTAATTTCGCACTTATGCCCGATGCTAGGGTAAGACTAATTTTTCAGAGGTATGATCTAAAAATATAATTGATTTGCGTTGGAGATATTAATTTATGGATATTGATTGTAAGTACATTTTGATGCATTTAACAATTTTATAATACCAATAAATACAGACAAATATTACTAAGAATATCAGTAACTAATTACTTGATTAAATTCACGTTTAAAACTTTGTTTTAA
This sequence comes from Gryllus bimaculatus, assembly GCA_017312745.1. Taxonomy (NCBI): domain Eukaryota; kingdom Metazoa; phylum Arthropoda; class Insecta; order Orthoptera; family Gryllidae; genus Gryllus; species Gryllus bimaculatus. The sequence continues at coordinate 422,499 of BOPP01000012.1, forward strand.
TCATGTTTAATAATTAGAAACATGTTTTAAAAATTATTAAATTCATGTTTAAAAATTGGATTACATATTTGATACATTGAATATTTTGTGATACATTCCCAGATTGATTAAAAAATGATTATTAATTTACTTTCTGAAAGTTACTTTAATTGCAGATCATAGTAAACGTTCTCAGTTTTTTCAATATTCTTTACTTTGTCATCATAAAATAAAACGCAAGCTGTAAGAAAATTAATACAGCATACAATAACGAGTAGGCATTTTTATTAGGCGGTGAATGCGAGCTAGGTAGGAAGGAGAGCGGCTGTTGGCAGGTCCCAGACACCGCACCGGCGAGGCAGAGGCGAGATCGATGGCGGCGCCGGAAACTTGCGTTACAACGCCGGAAACGGCGGGCGCCAGGCCCCCGCGCCACGGAAGGGCGGTCCCGTCCCGCCTCCTCTCTCGCCTCTTCCTTCAGCGCCCCGCCCCGCCCCGCCACGCCTCCTCTCTCGCTCGTGTAATGACACTCTTCTAAGTGCACCGTCGTTCGCGACGACGCTGCCGTCGCTGTCTCCTGCAACGCACGCTCTTCCTTTCGTCCGCCCACTCACCTTGCCGCTTACCTGCCCGTTCACCCACTTGTCTGCTCGCACGCCCACATTGCCGTCTGCCTGCCCGTCCACTCACTCGCCTAGCCACCTGCCTGACCACTCATACACTCACTTGTCTGCCCGCAAGCTCATTCTACCGTCTGCCTGCCCGTCCATCCACTCGCCGAACCACCTGCCTGCTCACCCATACACCCACTTGTCAGCCCGCACGCTCACTTTGCCGTCTGCCTGTCCATCCACCCACTCGCCCACCCATACACCCATTTGTCAGCCCGCACGCTCACTTTGCCGTCTGCCTGTCCGTCCACCCGCTCGCCTGCCTGCCCCTACTTGCATTTGTTTCTGCTTGCCCGCCTACACGCCCGCCTTGCTATCTGCCTCCCCGCTCTCCCGCCTCATTACCACCCATCTGCGTACTCGCCCGCTCGCAATCACCTGTTCCACGATCCTTCACCCGCTCGTTTCTTTCGCCTTTCGCCTCCACTCTCTTCCTCCTTTTTCCTTTCTCGCTCGCCCCATCACTCACTCAAAGTCTTAACTTCCCTATCCCCTTTAGCCCCTAATTCTCTTCATATCCACGCCTCATTGCTTGAAAGTTCCACCTTTCCTTCACCAATCCTCTCTACTACTCCTTTTTTTAATTTCATTCACTTTCTCCTTTCTTCCATGATCTCATCAGCTCAATACCCTCTTATCTTCAAGCTTCCATGACATCAAACCATCTTTCCGCGACTACTCTCCTCCTTGCCCTCTTCCACCGTCACTTCCTCATTCACCCCGTCCCACGTTCTGTCGACCCACTTCCTGTTCCGAGAATCTTGGTTTCCCCACCCTTTAAGAGCGTCCGTTCGGCGAGTCTTGGCTTCCTGCTCTTTGGGGGTGTCTTTACCTCCACTGCTGACATTAGCGTACCTTTCCTGAAAGGAATTTCCATTTTATAGTGCGGTTACGGCGTAAGTGACTATTTCGTAGAATTTTGCGCACCTTGCGGGAGCATGTACGAACATGTTCATTTCTGTTATGTAATTTATAATAATTATTCACATAAAAACTGCCTTACATTTTTAAATATTGGGTTTGTTGTGATTGCAGTGCTATGATAGTAAGATATAAAAAATACGTTGTGACGGAACATTTTGTGTATATAAAACGGCAAAAAATGAATACTATTAGTGTCTTTACATTTTTAGATTATTCATTTAGAAAGAATAAAACAGACAAAAACAATGATATTTTTAAAATTGAGATTGAGGTAAATGACAATTAAATTAATTTAAATTTATTTTATTTCTACACTTACGTTATATTAATAAATGCAATATCAGGAATTCAGTACCTACTTAAGTTGTCGGTTGTCCGTAGCAAATGATGACTAGAGATTGGAAAAATGGCTTGGAGATTGGCAAAATTGATGAGACGGCATTCTTATGCAGTCATTTGAGAAATGAACTGAAGACTGGCAGTTTAACACATGCATAAAGTTGCATAAAGATAAGTCTGTATCTGACAATTCATGAACACATCAAAATAGAAAAGTTGAACATTGCTGAATAAGACGTTTGTCTCTTCCATATGTTTTGCGGAGCGATCGACAAAATGTGTCAATTACAGCCTCAGTTACAGCTCAACAAATCAGTCATCTTACAATTACAATAAGTGAAGACCATGTATTCGATCGCATTCATAAATGTAACAAAATAAGCGGAAGAACGACGGAAAACCACATTTATCTCCTTATATGATTAAGCTGAAATGTTACCCTTAATTTTTTAGTACTTGTCGCACACCGCAGAATATGAAACTTTCAATAAGAAGTTTCGAGTCAAGGCAATTACTTTAATGGAAAACAGGTTCGGAACGCGTGTTCAAAAGAATAGCAACAAAATATTCTGAGTTTCAATAAAGACCCCGGAAAGAGGAAACCATCTTCATATTAAGAAAACGGATCAGATGGTGATCGAAAAGTAAACTAACCTGGAGTACTGTGGAGAAGACACTCTTGCTTCATAAGATTTAGCTGCAATGCAACATTATTTTTGCACTAAATTATCATGGATTGATTAATCAAAGCTGTCAATCACACCAACGAAAATAAAACAGATCCTTCAAGCAAAGACTACTGATTAAATTGCGTGGCCAAACACTCGCTCAACTAAGTCAGAAAAGGGAGAACAACTTTTGACGACCACGAAAACAAAGCTCCGAGAGAATCCACAAATCTACAGACAGAATAGGCGAAGAGCACAGAGAAGATAGTGCGTCTACGGCGACATCGTCGAGCGAAATCCGAGATTCTCTCCGTTAATGAAATTCAGCCGCAGTACACAGTTATTTCACATAGGTTTTCACGGACTGCCAAATCAAAAGGCCAATCCCTTCCTTGCGAAAAGAATACAGCACTCCAATCAATCATCACCAACAAAGATGGTTCAGGGAATCAACTGATTTCAGTGCAGGGCGTCTGACCGGAACGTCCTAGGTTTCGAGTCCCGACAGTGACAGGATTTTCGACACTAACTAGACAGGTTGAATTCAGCCACTGCAGTCTGAATGATAATTGTAGCCGGTGCTGCTCTCATGGGAGGTTTCCCCGATCAACACGAGGTGAATGCCGGAGCAGTACCCTAACAAACGGGTTACGGATTACACTTGATTTTTGCTTCCTCTTTCTTGTCCTATCCTCACCGCTTACTTACACACACACACACACACACACACACACACACACTCACACTCGCATGCACTACACAACCACACTTATTGGGAGATCAGTCGGGGGCTTAGAGCTTGTCCCGGCTGGGGTAGTGCCACGCTGGTGGGAGATACCTGGTTGGGGAAAATGCCGCAACTAATGACCTTAAAAGTTGACGCGCTCGAAATCACTAACCAATCAATCAATCAATCAATCAATTCACTGACTGCCAAATGAAAACTGTCAATCACCCCCTCGCGAAAAGAAGACGCGGACTTCCACCGGTGACGCGTGCGTACTGTGGAACTAAGCGTTCGTGGAAGCCCCTCCTCCCACACGCGCTAATTGTTTCCGGAGACAAGGCCCACGGACTAATGAGGTGGCGTTCGGCGCTTGTTTCGCCTCGCTTCGCTTCGCTTCGGGGTTCGTATTCAAAACGGCGGCGCGTGGCCCGCCCGCTTCGCAGCGCTTTGACGCTGCTGGTGGGTTCAACACTCCACGCGCCGCCGAGGGCAGGAGGGAGGGGGGGAGTCACTGGCCGACACGCGGTGACGCACGCCCGAGGTGGACTCACACGCGCTCGGCAAACGGAAAGCACTTAGGCGATCACGCGTAGCGCAATGCTGTTTCGCTTCCTTGCTGGTCGTTGAAAGCACGTAGGAATGAAGATTATCGGCGTCGTTGAGTCGTTGCTGTTGTTGATGTTACCGTTGTTATTGATGTCGCGATGCGATGAGGTGTGTTGATATTAGCGTTGTTATTACTGTTGTTCTTTTTGTTGATGATGATGATTGTTAGAAGTGATATTGGTGTAAGTGGTGCTATTGAGGGATTTGAGTGATGTTAGTGGTGATGGTGGTAATATAAGTAACAGGAATTGTGTTACTTGCAATTATACTTCTTTTCGAACATGTTTGCATCAATGTGTGCGAACTGTGGTGAACCCTTAAATAGATAAAATAGACTAATTTATTAATGGTGATGATGTAATCGTGCTAATTTTCTAGCAGGTTTGAGAAAGCACAAACATATTTTTGAGTGATTTTTGTTACTGTTTATTATTATTATTATTATTATTATTATTATTGCTGTTGTTGTTAATGATGATATGATGGTTGGAGGTGTTGAGTGATGCTTCTGTTGCGAATAATGTTGGTAGCGATAGAAGTGTTGATGGAACTAATTGAAATGATGGTGAGAATCTTTTTACTGTGAGTGGTAGCTGTGATGAACTCTTGACTAAAATATACTGGATTAGACAACTTCATTAATGACGATGACGTAATCGCGTGATGTCATAGACTCGCAGTTCGATGGAAGCAAAAAAAGGAAAGCACACTAGAGGCCGAGTGTGCATTGCAAGAACACACAGGAAAAGTTTCTTAATTTATACTTATGAGAAGACTTGCGTTTCAATGTCGGTAGTATTTGAATAATTTTTGTTTGTAGTGAATCGTGTATAATATATATATATATATATATATATATATATATATATATATGTGTGTGTGTGTGTGTGTGTGTGTGTGTGTGTATTACCTATAGAACCAAGAAACAATTTTTGAAACAATCTTTCAGTAAGGACTACTTTTTCTTTTAGAACAATATTGTAAATTAACCTTTGAAACATTTCTTGAAAATTCTAAATTAATTAAAATAAAAACCAAAGAACAAATTGATATAGATAATTTTAAATTATTAAAGAAGTAGACAACTGTATTGGCCGGCCTGAATAAGCGAGGTCGTTAAGGCTGAAGAGTCGAAGCTGCCTCGTGACTGGAGGGTCGCGGGTTCCAATCTCACCGGGGCATGGGCGTGTTCGGAAACCTTTATCGTTACCGTTACCCTAAAGGTAATTAAAATGGTGGCTATATGACCTTAAAATATACCGTAAGTAAGTAAAAACTCTGTTAATAAATAAATCCGCGAAAAATATCTTTTTCTGAAACGTATTTAAAACTGCCGACACTAATTTCATCTTCCATTTTTTGAAGGGGACCTGAATGCCCGCCCTGCGGAGCGCCCGGAGGCGCTTGGCGGTGGGCGACGCGGCGGCGCCGGTGCCGCCGACCGCCATTTCCGGAGGATGCGGCGCGGGCAAACACACCTCGCGCGTAATGCGGTGTGCGCTGTCATTAGGCCGAGCGCAAGTCGCCGCCGACGACGCGGGAACGCGAGGAGACGACGGAGGAATGGGTCCTGGCACGAGGCACAGCGAAAGAACACAAGTGGAGGGGGCACGGAAGCACATACTTTCTCGCATTATTTATAACTTTTGTGGTTTTTAGAAATACGGAAAGTTTAACAAAAATCGGACCTCTATCATTTTTATCAGGATGCATTGTAGCAGCCGAGAAAGAATTTCAAGAAAACATTCGTAGCAATTTTTGACGAAATCTTGTTTTTCAAATTGCTTTTATAGCACGCAAAAGTACACGAAAATGAATCTTATTTAAAAAAATTCGTATAAGATGAATTAAAAAAAATGTTGAAGAACAAATTTATGAAAACAAATGATCTTCAAACCTGTAGTTCTATGAAGATGTCGAAAAAATATCTTTTGTGATTTTGGAAAAATTTAAGGAATTTAATGAAAAGAGTATCAGCGCTATTTTTATAAACCGACTTTAATATTTTTCACGAAAAAAAATTAAAGAAAAATTAGTGACATTTTTTTAGAAAAACATTGAAAACGCCGTGGGTGCTTCTTGTAAAATACAAGAGGGTATGCAGAAATGAATGTATAAAAGAAAGTTGAAAGCATGGAGGAAGAGAATTTGGAAAATGAAAAAAAGAACCAAAGAAGATGTTCCGGAAGGAAAGAATTTGTTTGACCTGTTCACAAACGCTCATTCATGAAATTACTGCCATAATATTGAAATCATCACAAAAAAATCCTCAGATCTTTAAGTTAATGTGCGTTGAAGTGATTAAAATTACACTTTTCACACGTGGAGAAAATGCCTGATGTATTTCTGTGCATACACCACGTTTTTAACATTCTTAAAATAATAAGAACTCGCTGCTCAACATAATCGGTGTGCACTGCAATTAGGCTGAAGGAGAGACACGCCAGGCAAGGTGTGGACATCTTGGGCTGACAGAGGAACGGAGCCAGGCGTGGAGCGTGCGGGACGGAAAAAGATGAGATGACAGCGAGAAGGAGAAGGGGAAAATGGAAAAGAAAAACCAAAAATTGGTAAGAAGTTGTTTGTGTCATTGAGAAACTTTCATTCATGAGTTTGTTGCGTGCAAGAACAACTAGAACTGTTGTAATACTGAGAAAATATTGTTAAATTCTTATTTTTGATTTGGAATTTAAATCTTATTAAGTGCTATGAGACACTACATATTGCCTTATGAAAATGACATGTTCTACAAATTTGTAGCTTTGATATAAATCTATATGATATGACACCATTTTTTTTCTATATACGTAACTAAAGATCTACTAATCGCAGTTCAAAAATGTAAAATTAATCAATTTGAGATACTGGCACTGATAAAGTTATAAAATGTATTTTAGAGCACTAGTCCATGTAGTTCTAGGAAAGTTAGTCACAATTTCTTAACAGGAAGAAGATTGAGACTTACAAGAACAACGAAGGAAGACTCACAGAGCGATGAAAGCAATAAACACACAGACTGATTGAGACGGAAATTCAGAATATATCTTTTGGGGTAGGAAGATACCAAAGCGGCAAGTGAAAGGGCTCACAAGCCGAACAGAATGTTGACGCAGGTCACGACTTTCAATTTCGGCGGAAAGCTTTAAAAAGAACGGATGTGACGAAGAACGGTATATTTACTCTTAAACAAATTACGCCTGCAACGATAGTAATGGCCACAAACTGCAGTTGTTGAACGAAACGGAAAATATAGTTTCTCGTTGTATCATCGTACGCAACGAAGTTCTATACAACCACGCAAAGAACTTTTAACGGAATGCGGAGGTAGCTTTCATCCTTGAAGTTCATATTTTCTGGCAGAGGAGAGAAAAGAAAAAGGTCAAACACAGGAGGTGAACCTGTTTGGATACCTAGATTGTTCGTTACAACGATGGAGATCCACAAAGAAAGAAACAGGTATAACTGAAGATGGTAATTCTCAAAGTGGTTAAGCCCAAAAGTATTATTGACTGTTACTGCATAGTGTGATACCAATGTCATTAGCATACATCTAATTCATTTATGCCTGATCAGTGACATCGTTAATTGGATAAGGGTCCTTGAAAATAAATAATTGCGTATTTTGTAAATAAATAGGTAATAGTACTCTTGATACTTAACGCTAATTTTGAATTCCTGAAAAGAATTATGTACCTTAAAAATGTTTGACTATAATAAAATAGAACACAACAAAAACACTTATATAGATTTTATATACTACATTTTAGTTAATTTTAGCAGTGCATGGTAATCAGTTTTTAGTAAGTGGTACTACAAGAAATATTATGTACAATTCGAATTTAAATTAGTCTATAAACACAGTTTTGGTTTAGGACCTCAAGTTTCGAAAACATGGATTTAAAGATAACGTTAGAGTGAAACGAACCAAAATTAAATTTTAAAACAGAAAATAACGGAGAAAGAAAAGTTGCCAAGTTTACAAGAAAGTAGTCAAAAACACCTGTATTCTGAGATAAGAGCGTCTGAAAAAAAGGAAGAAAAACGCGATGGAAATATAAATAGTCAGGAAAAATAATCAACAGACGAAGGCAGAGGCAATCCAGAAACTGATGCCAGAACAAACGAATCTGAAGTCACATCTAGTGCGTCCGAGAGCGGGGCAGAGCTGCTTTCACATCACAGACGAGCGTCCATCCATCAGCATTCCAATGTAGTAACACGAAGGAAACGAGATCACCCGTCTAGAAGGAGATATTCACATCCCCAACATGCAAGTGGAGACAAGTCGGAAAATGGAGCTCAGAATATGGTTTTATCTTTATCAAAAACACCGAGAAGGTGCCCTAAAAACAACTGATTTCTTTTGTTTTCAATTATTCGTAATCTAATGACAACGAATTTATGTTAGAATTAAACGAATTGTAATATTTGTGATTAGAATGTAGGTTTCATTGAAATTTTGTCAGCTTTTCAAAGTAAACAATTTTTTTGGAATGAATCTTTTGTTATTAGAAACAGAACATAAACGTTACGAACTTTAGTACAAAGAATAATCACTATCAAATCATGAAGATAGGAGGATCGTTTTAATAGCTTCTGCACAAGCTTTACATTATATATCGATAATTTCAAATGATTAGTAGATGAAGTTATAGCATGAATGATAGTAGTTGCTACATAGTGTTCCATATTATTTCTTTTCACAATTTAAAGTTTCACTAATAGTGCTTACATAAGTAGTTTTACTGATATAGGCAGTGGAAACACAAACTGATATATCTCAGATGATGAGTAATCAAGGTAGTTTTCATGCGAGTATTATAAGTTTAATATGCCGATCACTCTCCGTTGAAAAAGTCGGATTGTAAATATGGTCCTCGGACTTCACAGGAACCATCTTGGTCGGGTTACTATGTTAATATCTGCTGCTGAATATCTGCGTTAGGTCGTTGATGAATGAGCTACTACTTCTAGGGGAAGAAAGTTCAGAGGCGTATTTATTCCTGCTGCTTTTTAATTTGGTTTGATTTTTCACAGTTAACATTTTTCTTCCGTTTTCTTTTTTTAGTTTACCCTATACGTCAAGAAATTGCCTGAATTTGCTTGCCATGACTTCTAGGGTAATGGAAATACATGAATAACACATAGAGAGAACCTGTCTTAATTTAATTGAAAGAAATTGCGTATCTAAAATACTTAAGTTATTGTAAAAGTAATTCAAAACGGGGTGTTGCTCCGAGCCCCTTTACTACCAAAGCAGTCTTTTATAGTTGGTTATTAGTCTGATTTAGAGCAGCTGAGACCGTGATTTATGTTACGTAACCATCGCGTGTCATTCTATACTGTTCATAATACCCCTTCTATAGTACCTGGAATTTAAATAATTGATATTCACCAACTATCGAATCTATAAATAAATTTTAAAATATACATTAGATATGAAAAATGAACGTGCTTTATTCACCCTACAAGCATTATCTCAATTTTATATTCCAATATTATCCTCGCTTCTATGCTTGCAATTATGTGACAAAAAAGAGGAGAATATTTTTAAGTCTCACACCTACAAACACAAAACCAAAACAGCGGAAATCGCATATATTTAACCAACCATCTGTAGCAGCCAGTAGTACATTTTGCCAGTAGAAAACATGGTGGACGAGTCTGTGAAAAGTGTTTCAACTAGGGGCGCTGGATTTGCACCCGTTCAAGCGCGTTGTTCGTAACGGACTCGAGCCGTTACGAGTAGCTTTTTGTGTTAAAGCGTTAGGTGGATATAACACAACAGTAACTCGAAGCACATTTTTGCCACGAATTCTGAATTAAAAACCATTACGTCATACCTTCGTGAATTACATAATAATCACCGCAATTCTCACCGAGTAACATAGCCTTCCACTTCAAAAAATCCCCAACACCCATTTGAGTGCGAGCAGAGAACCTCACACTTCCTGAACCCATTTCACTCAAGCAGCAACAGGCCGCTCAGAGTAAAGCACCTCCTCCCCTCCCACCCAGCGAAGGCCAGTGACCTCGCACACAGAAGCCGGCAGTCTTGATTTACTAGCGGGTGCCACGGTTGCGATGATATATAGTGTACCGTCACGCCGTGAAGTGACCGTCAACATTTTACTCGAAAGTAGATTGCATTTCTTAGATTAGTATTAATTTCTACATTTTCAATAAAACGTTTCAATTTTTTGTATTTATTTGTGTGTATTGCAACACACCACGTCACGTTTTTTTTAAATAATAAATAAACGAACTTGACCACTGTGGCGGAGATCAGGTGTATCTTTTTAATAAGAAAATCAAAAATGAATTATCATTCTAAAATCCACGTTCTCTTGTTTATTTTCTTACCCTTGGTGCAGAAAATAGCTGCAAATGTTCGTCTAGTTTCTCCTCAGTTCGATTTGAGGGTTATATTCTCTAGCTGACAATATTTGTTACAACATACTAAAATAGTCTGATTTATTATTGTATGTCTGCTGAAGTGGTTTTCAAGAGGAGGGTGGCGTGTTACTAGGATATCATGCTCAATCATATAATGTTATGTGATCTTAACAATTAATATAAGAAAGAACTTGCTGTTGTAGCACCTCTATTTTTTCATACTTTACAGAAAGGAATGAAGATGGGGAAAAGAGACTTCTCGTCTTCAATAAGGATAAATTGTTTCTGTTGAACATTAAATGTTTTCTCAAAATTTAAAAATATACCGAAAATATCCATTTCGTCTCGCCAGACTCCCTCGGGATTCCTACAATTACACATATTTCTCGCCCTTGCAAAACCAAAGGCAAGCGCTGCGATGGTGGCGGAGGCGGTGGCGGAGGAGGAGAAGGAGGAGGAGGAAAGGGAGAGGAGAGAAGGGAGGAGGGGGGAGGAAGAGGAGAAGCAGGAGAGGAGGAGGAGGAAGGAGGATCAGGAGGAGAGGGGGGAGAAGGAGGAGGAGGAGGAGCAGGAGGAGGAGGGAGCAGAGTCGCAGAGGAGGAGGAGAGAAGGAGGAGGAGGAAAGGGAGAAAGGAGGAGGTGAGGAGGAGGGAGAGAGGAGGAAAGCAGAGGAGGGAGGAGGGGAAGAGCAGGAGGAGGAGGAGGAGGAGGAGGAGGAGCAGAGGAGGGAGGAGGAGCAGCACGCGCAGGAGGAGGAGGAGGGAGAAGGGGAGGAGGAAGAGAAGGAGAGAAAGGGAGGGGAGGGAGGAGAAAGGAGGAGAAGCAGGGAGGGGGAGGAGGAGAGGGAGCAGAGGAGGGGGGAGAGGAGGAGGAGCAAAAGGAGAGAGGAGGAGCACAGGCAGGGAGGAGGAGGAGGAGAAGGAGGAGGAGGAAAGGGAGAGGAGGAGAGGGAGGAGGAGGAAGGAGAAGGAAGGCGGAGAATCAGGAGGAAGAGAGAGGAGGAGGAGGAAGAGGAGCAGGAGGGAGGAGAGAGGAAGGAGCAGGGAGAGGAGGAGCGGAGAGGTGACAGGAGAGGCAGGAGAGGAGGACAGGAGGAGGAGGAGCAAGGGGAGGGCAGGAGGAGGGAGCAGGGGAGGGAGAGCAGGAGGGAGGAGCAGGAGGGAGGAGAGCAGGAAGGAGGCAGGACAGAGAGGATGAGCAGGAGGAGGAGCAGAGGAGAGGAGCGGAGAGGAGAGGCAGGAGGAGGAGGAGCAGGAGAGGAGGAACAGGAGAGGAGGAGCAGGAGGTAGGAGGACAGGAGGAGGAGGAGGAGGGCAGGCAGCGGCAGAGGAGGAGGAGGAGAAGGAGAGGAGGAGCAAGGGGAAGGAGGAG
>BOPP01000012.1:444697-487630 GCA_017312745.1 Gryllus bimaculatus
CTCCACACGCATAACAAACTAGAGAAACGTCCGTGAAGTGCCGCCAGGAGCGCGGTAGTCAAACTGGACGAAATCTGTACCGAAAAATTAAGCATGTGTCATTTTTGCGTACAAATTACATCCAGGCTGGCATGTATCTTTTCTGTACCGGCGAAAAATGATGAAAAAATTATCGTGTAAAACAGGCTTTAGTAGCATCTCTGATAAAGATTTTGTAAAACTGCTCTGTTATATAGACGCAACCACATGAACGAAAAGTCACTTAACGGCCGGCGTCAGTTTGGAATTTTCCGGCCCGCCACGCCTTAAGAACAACCGAAACAAATGCCAAGAAACTAAAGAATGCGTATGAGCAAACTTATTACAAGGACAGGATTTTTTTGTTTTTTATGTTGTTTTTTCTAATAAGAAAGTGGTATTACCAAAGGTATTGAAAGCCACACAGCTGATAACACAAATCAGTTTGTTATAAATCTACCTTATTGCCTCAGTTTATAAACAAGAACTGCGTCTGTTATTTGTTGTTTATCGGTCAAATGACATTAATAACAATAAGAAGAATTACTTGGAGGAATGATAAATTAACTTAGATGAAAATAAACCATAATTTATATATATATATACACACACACACGTGTGTGTGTGTGTGTGTGTGACGACAGACTTACCCATTTTAAAGCATGAAAGACTTACGTAGGGAATGTTTTGTTGAATATATAAACTACTAAGTAATTAAATAAAGAAAACATTTTCTTCTCCTCCCCCAAAAAATGTTATATTTTTTGTTTCCTCCGATTCTCTTACAACTTCCACAGATCGCCGAAATCACTTCAGATAAACAATGCCAAAACATGGAATATATAACAATAACAATAGAAGCCATCCCATTCATTCAATATTTACAAGCACATTTACTCTATCCATTTCGCTTCACATGGCCATGCTCCCTTTTTGACACTTTTGTATTAACTAACCTTAAACCCAAAAACAAAACATAACTTAAAGGTCTGGACTTCCTTGAAAGTTACCTCAGTAACGTTGGCCGGCGACGTAATTGCTTTCTACCTTCATGGCCCCACGCCATCTCCTGGCTGGAATTCGTTCATATTTCCACTTACGTCCAAATTCTAATTAAGTCCGAAAATCTGCGTGGCTTGGAAATTCGTCCCAAAATTTCTAATAAATCTCGAAATCGCTTTACTTTTCCGATTCCCCTTTTTACTTTCTCGCTACCACTTTCGTAGTAGAAAGAGTTATGTATAGCTGCGCGAAAAACAGCTAATTTTCGTCAGAAAAAATCTTATGACAGGGGTAATAAAAACGTTGATAAATCCAACTGCTAAATTTAAAAGACTCCTCATTGGCTATTGATTGTTCACAAATCACGTTACTAATATTCTTCGACATCCGCTTTTGTTTTAATTTATTATTATTCACAGAAATTCCTCAATTGTCTACAAATAAACTTAACACTGAATTTTTCACAGTTTTACTAAGTCGATCACTTCCCACACGACTTACTTATTTATATTTTAATTCTGTGGTCTATACTAACCTCCATTGTATTCCCAATACATTCCCTATAATCGTTTGTGATGGTTTTTAAAAAGAACATGATAACCCATCAGACTTCGGAAGTCAAAAGTTTTAAAATATTTGTTCATGTAATGAAAGTTATAGTTAAAACAATATTTCCGTATTGCCATCAGAAATAACACATTCAAAGTAAAAATATTCGTTATTAGAACTAGTTAATAAATCAATAAGACAGGAAAAATGTGTATGGGTGATGAAAGGCAATGTTAGAAAGAATGTAAGGAATCGAGGAATGCGGAGAGATACATGAAAAGGCAAGGGATGAAATTGTCCCCAAGTTCCGATGGAACTGTTGGCGACGAAATACTTCAACATATTGCGAGCTTCTGTATCACAAACAAGGATAGTCAGCTTGAATGGACTTCGTTTCTCCATGAATCGTCCTTGAATTCAGATGGAGCCGGTGGCACCGAAATACTTCAACACATTACGTGCTCCCTCCTTACGAATACAGTACCTCCAGCTCGAAGGGACTTTCCGTAGCGCCGGATATTTTCGGCGCATTAACAGCCCGGGCGGCGCGGCGGCGGCGGCGGCGGCAACGTCACGGGCAAAGGAGCGAAGGCCGAGCGAGACGGGAAAGCGAGCAACAGAGACGAAGACAGCCGCCCGGCGTTCGGGTTCCGAGAACATCCTGTGCTGGGAAGAGTCTCCTCGTCGCTCGCCGGGGAGAAAAATATCGCCAGTTTACGAAACAGGAAGGAAGCGACAAAAAGACTGACGCGAAAATGAAGAGTTTGATAGAAAAAATGTTGAAGTTTTTTCCTCCCTGAAACCCAAGAATACTTGTACGATACTAGAAGAGAAAAATGTGTTTTTAAATGCAGAATAAACAACTTACAGAGTTCTGCAGGGGCCGTGTTAATAGGGGGCGTTAAATCTGCGATCAGGTATGTCAGATTTATAGCATGAACATAGGCGTGCGTACAGTAAGCGGGAAGTGTCCTATCAATATTTTGAAAAGGGCCCGTTAGTCTTATGTAATAAAATATTTTACTTTTGTAAGTTCAATCGCACGTTTTACCTTTTTTAATCTGTCAAGGATGATAATGGCCCAGATGTTAGATAATGACTCAAAAGGGAATGGCTTTCTGACAACCCTGTAAATGGTTCAACACTATTTAATTTGAGTAAATTAATTGCATCATTGAAGTTATAAATCAAGTCTTCTTGAATTATTATTAATATACTAATAAATATGCAATACGCAAGAACCAAAGTTTAATGGAAAAGATGGTCCTATATTTTTTTTGATGCGAATCCCTATGACCATGTATATATGAAGCTACTGATCGAGGAACATTTACCAACATTTTGTACCCCTCTAGGATTCTTCTAATAAGACATTTGAAAACAGCCTGATGTTCAGATGTCAAATGGGAAATAATCAGGAGTAACTAGAGACAACAATGAATTTTGAATTTATAACATAATTAAACTATCATAAAGAGTAAGAGGAAGGGACCGTCTTAACACATTTCTGGAGTAATTTATGCAATAATTGCCAATCGTCTTCATTTCATTTTTGTCTTTAACAAGTATCTACCGGGAAGGGCGACGAGCAGTAAAGGAGTCCGAATAAAGCTGGTTACAAAGTATATTACATTTTCAAATATTATTTATTGTCTAAAACATTCGATTTCATCTCCAACAAAAGAAGAAATGAAGATTTTCAGTACAACGACGAAGAAAAGGAAATAGAGTCTGAAAATAAATTAAAGAAGGGAGAAGAACGCATTAGCTTTGTTACGAAATAATTCTTTGTTTGCCAGCTAATGAGATCTATTTACTGGCTGTAATATAACTATTTGTAAACCAAAACCCAAAGAGTGAGCCGGCACTTCTCTGCACTCCAAGGATGCCAAGGATTGCGTTTGCATTCCTTGCGGTATGCCAAGGATTACGTTTGCATTCCGAGAAGAATCCTACGTGGAGGTGGTGCCTCTCGTGGCGATTTCGCGAACCGTTGCGCTCATCCACTTGCATGCGAGCTTGAGAGTCCATTCGGTTCATTTCCACTCCACCACGATCCATCATCTGGCCCAGCCACTCATCACGGGCTCAGAAATCGAAGAGGTAATGAATAGCTCAGCAGCGATAAAGGTGGAAAAGGAAATATGAAAAGAAAACTAAGAGAATATGTAGCACAGAAATTAACATATGGGGAGAAAAGCGCGGGAGGAAAAGGCTGAATAGAAAACGCTGAGGTAGATGAAGATAGAGACAGAGAGAGACAGAAAGAGAGAGAGAAAGAAGGAAAGAGAGAAAGAGAGATAGAATGAAAGTAAGAAAGAAATGAATGGAGTGCAGAGAGTCCATGCAATAAAAAGGAAGCGAAGTTTGGAAAGACAGGTATAGAAGGCATAACTGTTCCATTTGAAAGAGAAAAATAGATATTACCATTAGCAGATTTTTAAAAAATTACAAGGGTGTTTGTTCGGCATCCGGTTCCATCATGCGATTCCATTTTCCGAGAAAAGCGGCTTTGCGGAGGCGGCTTGCCTGCCTTAACGGCGATTTAGCGAACCGTCGCACCTACTCAGACTCCACGCGCGGCGTTGGCCGGCAAGGAATGCCTTCCATGCTTCCCTGGTTGAGTACATCGGAGTACGTTTCATCGCATCGACAGCGAGTAGGGATGATAATTACGACCAGGCAATGGAAGGTAAAAGTGGATTAGAAGGAATCGCAAGGCGAAAGAGTTAGGGAGATGAGAAACTGCAATAAAATGGAGAGAGAGGAGGCAGAGAGAGGAGGCAGAGAAAGGAGGCAGAGAGAGGAGGCAGAGAGAGGAGGGAGAGCGGGGAGGGAAAGAGAGGAGGGAGTGGAAGGGGGTGAAAGAAGAAAGGAGAGGGAGGAAAGGTAGTGAAGAGGGGGAGAGGGATACAGGAGGTGGAGACGGACGAGGGAAGGAAGAAGGGCGGAGATTGAGGCGGGGGACAAGGAGAACGGGGAGAGAGAGGAGGGGGAACAGAAAATGAGGGGAGAAAAGGGAGAGGAAAAGGTTACTGACAGTACCAAGGCGATCCAGAAGCACGTTGGAGAACATTGCATCTTTTTCGAAGAACAAGCGCCGCGCCCGAGCTTTTCGGCGACTTTCGGCCGCCCGTGCGCGTCCCCATGGCCTGGTCCTCGCGGCCTCCCCCTCCCCCCTTCGCACGCTGGGCAGCGGTGCCTCACGCGCGCGAGAGCTGGCACACTCGCGCGCCGGCGGGGGCAGCGCGCGCCGGTGATTCGTACCTCACCGGCGACGGCTGCGAATGCGTAACCAACCCCCGCCCCCCGCCCCCCGCGCCTGCTCTTCTGAGAAGGTCTGGCGCGGAGGTCGACGACAGGCGCAAAGGGCCGCGCCCCCGCGCCGCCCTTTACGAAGAGCCGCCTCTCGATGACTCGTCGCGATTCGATGTTCTCGCTCGGGCGTCCGAGACATATGAGAATTCCTCACGCCCAGGAAGAGACGTTCATTTAATGTGTAGGGCTGGCCAGCTGGACGACGCATGACATTTGGCGTATTCTTAAGAAGAGAGTTAAGCTTATAAAGAAAAAAATACAACGTGTAAGAAAACTAGAATTATCAATTTTAACTACCTTGAACTCATTTTTTGATAATGTGACGAATGTTATAGCTATATACCATTTTTCTACAAAACGAAAATAAGGCAATATCTAATAAAATTACAACAAAAATATTTGAATATTATGTTTATTAATACTTTATTTGACTTGACTAACAAGTCAGAGGACAGAACAATACCGATTTTCCTTGCAAATTGTAAGTAATATAAATTTCTGTTCACTTTTTTATCTAAGTTCACAGCATTCGCTTGAGAATATCAAAAACGTTTGAGTTTGATCAACAAAAAATAATAATAATATTAATAATAATAATAATAACACAATTTGAATCCGATAAAAATCAATTAAATGATTAAAGTAATAAATAAAAGTAAGATTTAATAAACTGCCTTAACCTGAAACTCTGTTATTTAACTTTCTGCAAGAAAGATCGTAACACCCTTTCGGTAAGAAACACACTCGTTTATGTGTTTGGGAATACAATTTGAATATGGCAAATGCAATCTGTTTCTTGTTTCATCAATATATAGATGATGTGATTAACAATTGCAAATATAGCGAACTATTGATGTTTCCAAATCCCGAAAGCATTTCATCGTTTGCTGAGAACAACTTGTACATTTGCATCTCAAAACAACCAAAAATCGTTTACAAATAATCGTGTAACGTTGCACACTTCATGCGCGTTGTCTTCGAAGTAGCGACGTTTCCCAGAGCTAAACGCGCTCTAGTTACCACTCGGTAGCCGTTTCTTGGGAAGAGCAAGAGGCAGGATGCCCGCAAGTAGCAGACGATAGCAGAGCACTTGCGACGTGGAGGCACGCCGTCGAGCCGTGGGCAAGGCCCCTGGCGAGGAGGCAGTTCGGGGAACATTGCTGGCGGCCAGCCCCTCGCCACTAAACACTGGCACCCGGATGTTCTTCTCACGACGCCCAACGCGCGAACGAGGTTCGTTTTGCAGGGGAATGCCGCAAGGAACTGCCAACATGTTCAATTTACCGCTGATAATTTGTAGATGGAGACGGAAGGACAGGGCCCTTACACAAATTGAAGTGCAATCCATCTTACATTTTACTTTCTTGCTACGGAGTAGAGAAAGTTATATAATACTTCGTGAAAAAGGCGCATTTTCGGCAGAAAAGCTCTTATTACATGGCCATGACAACGAAAATATGGGTATATGCAGTTGCTAAATTTAGAAAATAAAAATTCTCTAGCACGTGGTTTAACCAGAATCCATGTTTTTACGTCCTTGATACAGAAAAATAGAATGAAGGCAAAACGTCTGTCTGTCCGTCTGTGAACAATGCTAGCAACTAAACCGTTCAGCCGATTTTCTCTCTAATTGATATTCTCTAATCATTCTGACCGGTCACGGACTCTTGAATTTGAAATCTATATATTAATTTCGGGGGGTACTTTACACGAAGCCACTGGAAGTTGTTCAAATTTTTGAAAAAAATGGCTCCATCGTTTTTGATTAAATTTTCTTGGTGGATAGTGTGAAGAGCGTTTAAGAAAATGTTGCACGTTTCATGTTCGTAAAAATCCTGATTTCCTAAAATTGCAAAAGTTAAACATTTTTTCGGAGACTTCCTACAACTAAAATATTAAAGATCAAGATTTTTTTCGTGAATAATATCTGTTCCTTACTTATAGATTTTGAAATGAGATCATGGTCAATTTTTTGAAAAGTTGAGTGCTCAATTTTGCGTGACAGTACGGGCGAGAAAGTATGTGCTTTTTGTTCCACCACTCGTCTTTACTTACTGCTTTATTTTATAACTTCATGAATAATCTCTCACCCTTTCGGCTATATACTTCACCGCTCTAAAATCAAATAATTATAAATTTGTATTTTTCTTTTATGCGGATCGCAGGCATCTATAATCAAATGGGTCAACGGTCTCACCTCACGTTTTGAATTAAATTGAAATAGTTGATGGGATTCAAAAACCATCTCAATGTTCGTAGTAACAAGACTGCCATTTTAATTCAGAAAATACAACCAAAGTTTCATAAAATTAATCCACCTTAAAATTTGAACTAATGACTATCTTTGCAAGTCGTGATACAGTTAATATAACACATAAATAGAAAAAACGAATAGTAATAATCTAAACTAAGTAAAGGTAATGTATTATTTAATTATTTATATTTAAAACATACACATATCAAATAATTGCAATGACTATGCAAACATATACTCACTAATCACGCATTCTCACGAAGTTAACGTTTCATATGAAATACGCATTATGTGTAAAAGTGAAATTGTTAAAAAACAACGGTAGAATAATACTAATGAACATGTATTAAATGTATACCGTTTCTTTGCTCCAATTGTAATAAGCTGTAACATTATTTCAGAAGGCAGTGTTTTTTTTCTCTATATTCCAATATTTTAAATGTTTGTAAAAAGATTTAAACTATACGACTATGGAAACAAGAAGAAAATGTAATATGACCGTGCCTTTTTGTTTTCAACTAAAAACATTCAAAAGTTGATGATTTTCAACCACCAATTATATGGGCACAACATCATGTTATTTACAATAAAGTTGAACCAATGTACAATAAAGTTGAACCAACCACAAATACTTTGGAAATTGTCGATAAATCTCCAACTCGCGAATCTAGGAGGGGATTTATTTTATAATTTCCAAAGCGAGTGGTATTTAATAGGACTATTCCACGAATGAAGTTATATTCAACAGAGTTCCAAAATGCGCTAAATATTGAAAATAAATGAAAGCTATGTTAAAATCAGAGAAGTTATGTTTTATAGTACATCCGTGTTTTATAGCATGTTACATAGCAATCAATGTATACCACCTCTTAAGATAGATGAGCCACAGTTTATGGTTGGCCAGTAGGGATCAGCGGTAAGAAAAATCGGATAGAAAAAGTGATAAACTTTTTGGAGATACATCGGACGTCCCAGACTGGAGCATTTTGTATGTATAGTTAAACACTATTGGTTTTAATTTCTCGACTGGAGAAGTCGCCATAACATCCCGAGTTCCCTGCGCCGATTTGGCAACGTTCGTCTCTATCCAGGTCAATATCGCGCGAAGCGTCCACTGGCGGCGGTGGCTGCGGCGGCATCGTTTCGCGAGTCGGAGTCGCACGCGGAAAAGTTTGTGGTGAACCTGTTGCTGCGGAGGGCGAGCGGGGAGGGGAGGGGAGGGGCGCTGCGCCGCAGGGAGCCTCCTAAGATTAGCGCACAGACCGCTTGCGCAAAGGCGCTCGCCGCCACTCAAACACTGCGACCACAAACCCACGCCCGGCCCGCCCCGCCCAAAATCCTCGGTCGGCGTGTATACGCCCGCCCGCAATGACCCGCTCCTGCCCGCCCCCCCCGCCCCACGCTCCGCCCCGCCCGCCCGCCCGCTCGCCCGCCCGCCTCCGCCCCGCCCGTCCGCCGCCGCTGTCCGCCCCGTCCCGTCATCCGCGCCCCGCACCACTCCGCCCCGCTCGCCCAGCCCCGCCCCGTCCCGTCCAGTCGACCCGCCCGCCACCCGCCCCGCCCCGCTCCGCCTGCCGACTCCCCCTCGCTTCCACCAAGCCCGCCGCTCCGCCCGCTTCGCCCGCCCGCCCGCGCCCCGCCCCGCCGCGCTCCTCCCCGCCCCGCCCCGCCCCACTTCCCTCTACGTCCGCTCTGCCCGCTCCGTCCCGACTTGCTGCCCCCGCTCCGCCCGCCCCGCGTCACCGCCCGTCCCCGCCCGTCCGCGCGCTCGCCCCGCCCCAGTTTATTTCTGTTTGTAAAACTTTATTTCTATTAATATAATTTGCTGGGCCTGTACTACCTGTGTGCCTCATCAGAGGGCGTTTTCGTATTTTATGAAAAATAATATTGTACTTACGTTGTTACAAAAACTCATCACTTCAACATTATTGTAAAAATAGGATACTACTTAATGTATCCATAGAAATTCTGGTTGAAAAGTAATGGAATTTTGATCGTTTTTTCTTTTTATACTCGAATAGATCAAATTGTATCTTTTTACTAAGGTTTAAAATATTAAATTATAGAATACGTTAATAGAATTAATTCACAAATAATAAAGATATCATTTTGAAAGATATTTACAATCTTTTTACTTTCTGTCCATTTTTTAAATCATGTATATTTTCGATGTAATTAATAGTAAACAGCCATAACGGCGTATGTGGCATATTAATATGATTAATACAGTTGCATTCGTAAATATTGAGAAATATGCGATAAGGATATGTTCTGCTTCTTTCTTTTTCTTTTTTATATAATTTATTGCAACGGAATGTTTATTTCAAGGTAATTCATGTTAAAAGCACACTGATCTTTTCATTCACTAATAGTATTCGTCACATAGTGTTATAATTGGTTTTACTATTTACCTACTTTGTATTCCAGTTCCCTCATTCCTCGAAAAAAAAAAAAAACCCCGCGTAGTTTGAAGTTCGGTGGCATAATAAAGATGGCTAGTTAGTTATAAGTAAAAAACGAAAAAGGTTTTGTTAGCTACTGAACAATAGTCACTTATTCCAGAGATACGGTTCAGTTTCCAGGATTCCATATATGAACGGTTTACCTCCAATTAATAATACAAATATAATTAATAATACTTACAATAGTTATAAAGATAATACTGTAAAACAACTCTGTCAGCATTTGAACAGATAACCACTATTGGGCGGTTATTAAATTATAGTATTATGGAAAGAACGTACTAAAGATACCCTATAATCTCGACATATCTCCAGGCGACGGTGCAGAAGTGTATCATACATTCTCGTCACTGATGTCCTTTGTTGATGTACCTCCCAACATATATGTGAGAGGACATATCCAGATATATTTGAATAAAATGTTATTTGGTTCTCGAACTATGAAATTCATGTTTATCGAGAATGTTGAAATCTGACCGGTAAGATACCGGTGCAGAATACTTCGTATTATGTGGCCTAGTATGAAGAGGCGCTATTTTGTTTTAAAGAGATATAATAATAGAGTGTTGATCAAATGTTTAAACACTGTTGAATATTATGACTGAAAAGTCACAATGACAATAATAATATCGTTAAAGGAAACTCGAATTATAATTTTTTTAAAATAACTTTTTAGAGTGTTAGGAGGCAATATTTAGGTATTCAAATTAGATAGCCACCTCTATAATGTCCAGAAACGAACCAGATAACTGACATTATCTAAACTCCGCGACATTGCATGCCTCCAGTAAGCCATCTGGTAACATAACATTGAGCGAACTACGTCGTAAACATTACAGTCCTAATGCAAACGACGTGTGTCTGAGGGAACAATCCCCGCTTTGTTTTCCAGGATACGTCCTCGCGGTGAGTCACCTCAAAAGTAGCATTAGTGCCAAGAAACGAGTTCTGTGCTTGTAAATGGGAGAAGAACCGCTCCCAGGCACTAAGCTGTTTCTTACGCGAGCCGTGAAGTTACTCGTTACGTCAATCTGGCTGTAAAGCGCGTTTATGCGGCTATCTTACTGGTACGCTCAAAGAAAATTTTTGCGATTTCAGATCTTCCAGATTTTTCACTTGCTCTTCGCTCTTGACACTGTTTCTTTGCAAAATATTCGACGCTTTGTCGTTTTCCCGATAGGTGCCCGCCTGCCTGTCTTATAAACTTGTTCCAGAAAACGGTGTCAGCTTAAACAACACTCATGGAGCCGAGCGAAGTTAAACTTTGACACTGTGTGCCTTCGGCGAAAAGCCGTCATAAAACCCGGTTACGAGTCTGAGCGAGAGAAAGAAGGGAAAGAAAGGTTAGCCGTCGCTGGTTGAGACTGCAAAGGCGACGGCTCACTCTCAAAGTAGCACGACTTCTTTTGCTTTACGTCCGAAACGAAACCTCTCGTTTGATGAGACTAATACTGTAATATGTGCAGAGACAGCTCAAATTCGCAACAACCGGAGCTCCACTCAGAGCCCAGTTAAAAAACCCCTCCCGTTTTCTTGGGCTTTGCGATTGAGCCAATAAAAATGTGGTGTGAAATCTCAGATAATGAAGTTACTCATGTGGGATTTGCCCTTCATTGTGGCAACTAATTGTTCATTGGTGTTTTGCGGATACACGTTTTGGCACATTACATGTTTGACGTTTAGCTGGTTTCTCAACTGTTGAAAAGCACAAATTACTGGCGTTGATTCCTCAAAAAATCCAGTTTTATAAATGAAATACGTTATGAAACGTGATAAACGCAGATCAATATTTTTGGTGACTCAAAGTATTCTTTAACGAAAATAAATCAGATTTCCTAAATATATATGTTGAGCTTGTTTGTAGTGAGCCAATTAATATAATATCAATGACTACGCTATATTATGTTAATTTACTGCATAGTTTAAAATAATTTCATAAAAATAATACGACACTTACATATATGGTCAGCCGGAGTTAATATTGAAACTGCAAACAATTGGGGCTATTGTGATACTGTGATATTGTGACTTTAAGAACGATTACTTATTGATATACAACATTAAGAAAACAATAGCAAATAATAGAAAATATATTCCATTATTAATGGCCATATAATAGAAAATCAAAATGTTAAAGAATTTGGCATAACACAAGAGAAAAAATGAAAGAATACTGTTGAGACATTAGACCCTAAGGTGTCTCAGTATATTCTGCTCGTGTTCCATTCAAAATTCGTAGCTGCATTACTTTAGCCCCATCAATGTACCGTAGTAGCCCCATCAGGTCGGGCTACTTTTGATTGTTTTAAAGAGATGATGTAGATATTAAGTAATATTTTACTTCGTACACGTCTTTATCACCAAAAGGCACATATTATTTTATTTTTTTCATGGGTTCGTTACAAACGGTATAAAAGATAAGGTAAAAAGTTTGCTTTCTTGTATCATAATAGCCTCTATTGAACATACAATAAGAAAAATGCATTGCTTTGCGTAAAGTTTGTGTATTTGCATTGCTATTGCTTTACAGTCAAGCTAGTACCTGGAACACCAGCCACGCTCTCTTGAACGCAATGAAGGCTCGTCGCCGATGGTTGCTTTCGTGCGTCGGAATCGTCTGAGGGTCTGACGTGTATTGTCGTTCAGAGAACGTTGCTCGGGATCATTTACGTGAACGTTCCCAGAAGAGAAACGGCAGTCAAGATAGCTTCCCGAAAATTGCTTGAAATTCCAAATGAAAGCGAAAAATTTTTGAATTGGACCAGGTTACGTTGTTACTTTCTTAGAGAGTGAAATATTATATTTTATATTAAAAGGCCAACTAGGCTCTAGTTGAAATTTGGTCTTGAGAGTAACTCGAAAATTGCTTAAATACGAGAGTTAAAAAATAATTCATTTAATTTATAAAACAATAGATGCGTTTGAATACTTGATTTCTTGACAGTTATTTTTATATCTTGGGTAAGAAATACTGAACGTTTTAACTATCTTTAAAATTACTACATACGTCATGCGCAAAAAGTTGCAAAATACTTCCTATCGTAAGTCTGTTGCCAGTGGAAAACGTCGTTTGGAACAGTAAATTGAACGGTTTCGAGAAGAGCTTACCCCCTCCGCAAAACAGCGGTTGCAGACAAAAACGTCAAAAAGCGCCGAAAATTGCCAGAGGAAGAAAGAAATTTGCGTTACAGCACTTATTTGAAAGGAAAGAAGAATTATCGCTCATTCTACAGATTTCCCCGTTCTCCATTATTATGTTAAAGATTCGTGTATGTAACCCACTTAAACTGCGCGCTTGAAATAATGGTTATTTACATGATAAGAATTGAGCTCGCATCAACGCATTGATGAGTATGCTAATGGAACAAAATACAACTAAACGTGAAAAATAATTATTTCACAAGTTTAACAATTGATGACAGCTAATATTACTCTACATAATTTTGAATACCTGATATAGATATAATGAAGTGTTCGTTAATTATACAGAAATTACTTCAAATAATAAGTTCGTTAATTAACCAGAATGGCCTACACCACTTACATACTACTACGACATTTCAGATCTCTGCTCAATAATTCTGTGGTCTAAACACAATTTCCCCATTCAAGTAATCATTTTCCAATCTGTACTTCGCAATGATTGCCCCTAAGTAAGCACGCGCTGCTCCTCGCTGAACGTAGTTTCCCGGAAGACCTGAAGGAGCGCGGTGGTCGCGCCCACTTGAAAGGCTCCGCCTGCAAACTCCGTGCAGCAACGTCGCGGTCCGATCCGTTTGATTTGGCAGGCGCAGCCAACCCCCTTCGCGCCGCAGTGGCTCCAAACGACTCCGAACGCGCGCAGAGGAACACGGCATTTTAAACCGAATCATTTCTTTTGGACGCAAGTGTAAGTCTGTCAAAATTGAACTTGTGCTAACTGATCCTTGTAAACGGAGAATAAAGTGTATTTCAAATATTTTCATATTTTTTCGTAGAGTCGTTTAGAATTATATGCTTCTTTTACATATTGAATGTATTTTATGTTGTTTGGATTTCTCCAATTTAAAGAAAACAACATTTACTCCTACTTTTTTTAAAAATCACGAGCAACAATTTTTTTTGCATTTCAAAATTTCTGTGAAACATCACTAATACAGGTGCGCGCGCGCGCGCGTACACACACGCACACACACACACACACACACACACATGTTGTCAGACCGAAAGACTTTACTCATTTTACTATACGTATTTCGTCGTGCTGAATCAAAATCTAAATCCAGAATTGCGCCAGCACCGTCCAATTTTTTGAAATCTCAAAAAACCATCGTGAAATTGTATTTTTTTTGTTTCTGGGTGTTGTTGTCAGACCCAAATTCTTGATTCATTTTTCATTTCCATATATAACGTGCTGAATGTGAAACTGAAGCCAGAATTGCGTCACACCTTCCAATATTTTTGAAACTGCGAAAGTTCACCGTGAAATTATAGATTGTAAATTTGAGGGTGTTTTTTACGATAAAAAAACTGGAGGGTGATGACGTAGTTCTGGTTTCAGATTTGGATTCAGTGCCGTGAAATACTTATGTGTTTCTGAAGTGTGAAGTTTTTGGGTCTATGGAACGTTTTTGTGCGCCTATGGAATAAACAGCTTTAATTCTTAGATTTGCTTCTTTTATTATTTACCTCCCCAAACAAAGAATTGAGATACCACGTTATCTGCACTCAATATAACTATTCTGCAAATATTCTTTAAGTTATTTCGGTTTAAATTATTTCGTACCTTGTGACAGTGTGAGATAGATCAGTTGTCAGCTAAAACAATGAAATTACTGTTTACTATAGTCGGCTAGATAATGAATTTTAATGCACTGAAGGCAGTGGGGGAGTGCCGTATCGAAGAATGCTTTTTGCCACTGAACGGATTTCTGTAGAAAGTGATTTTCGACCGCTGCCGATCTTTTCCACCCTAGCCGTAAGCTATCGCGCTCCGAGACCTGTGAATGATCTTGGCTGTCCGGACGATGCCGCGTCCAAGGCTGTGACGCTACCATTCTTATCATGGTCTTCTTCAACGACAAAGTGCTAACAAGCGGCGCAACTCGCACAGCCAAGATCATTCCCTCTTCCAGTCTCGCCGTGCGACGCACCCCACCCAGGGCGGCAGGCAAGCAGCGCAGCGGGGCGCAGAAGTTTCGTCTCGGGCCGGCAGGCGCTGGGGAGGTCCTTTGCGCCGGCGATTGGCTGCGGAGCGTGCGGAGAAGAGACGGGGACTGCGCGGGCGGAGGGGGGGGCGCGAGAGGTGCGGGTACATGTCAAATGAATTTATTTCTGAAACATGTTAGTATAATGGTTTAACATATTGTAGGCATTATAAATAAGGTCATAAGTGGAGACAATTCCTAAAAATCAATAATAACAATAATAATAATAATAATAATACTATTAATAATAGCATACTATCCACCCTTAATTGGTATTCAAGGCTAACAACCTTGTCTTAACCAAGAGAAGCAGCCGAAAGGCGATTCCCCATAATGCCATACGTTGGTCTCTCCAGGATAGAACACAACTGGGCCTCGGAGAGAGATATGTATTGCGTGGTCAATAGAGCCCAAACGCGAATAATAATGATAATAATAATATTAATAATAATAATCTTAGTAATAATAGTTTAATAATTTCACGTCATTGGAGGAACTGATTTACGCATTTGGATGTTAAATCAAAACATCAGTAACTCAGTTTGGGACGGTGTTTTTAAACCACTTTAAAAAAATGTGAAGCAGTGTTCAGCAAGATGTAAAATTATAACGATGTAAAACTATTATTTTTATGATTATTGAATTTCGATTGTATTCTGTATTTATGACCTTAACACATCTATATTATTTATTTGTTTATTTATTGGGATTTATGGATCTTCTGGTAAACTAAGGTCATTAGAGTCCATGGTTGATGACCTAATGAGAGGAGCAATGGTCAAATGAGAGGCAGTGGAAAGAAAAAATGAGAAAGACAGACGCTTTGTGTACTAATTTCAAATAGATCGGCTAACAACCTTCCAGGTTCCATCTCTGCTGGGGTAAATCGATGCAAAATGTTATTGTAAACATTTTACTTTAAAACCACTGAAAATCATTCATGTTGAATAGAAGAAAGAAAAATATTTTAAAAAATTGCGGTAAAGCTGAGTAGTTTCACGTAAAAACAACAGATAAACAAATAATTGTCACAGAACATGTTTATTTCTACTTCTCTTCCCGCACATCAGTCCTGTGTGCATCGTTAGTACTGTCTGAGAACCGGCGCACATGTTTTATGCACAACCGCCAACACAAGACTTTTGAAATTCTTTATAAGACTGTTACATATAATCCAAAACGGGTCGGTTTGTTTCTCGAAACGCTTGTTAGCGATTATTCGGTTTGAAAGGCTTGCCATCCGCGGCGCCTTTTGGAGATGCAGTTGTGTAGAAAAAAAACTACAACTTAAACGAACGCAGCTGCGGTCAGGGTCGAACGCAGTTTCAGCTCTTAGCGCACGTACGAAGACGCAAATATTTGCCTGCGGCGACGGCGGCGGCGGCAGCGGCTCTGAAGAGCTAAAACTCCGCTGCGGCGACTAGCCGGGGTGGCTCGAGGCACCAACTGATGTCCCTACGGCGCATCTGACCGGCACATCCTAGCGTTTGAGCTCTGACGGTGATAGGATTTTGAACACCAGCTACATAGCTAGGCCGACTTCAGCCGCTGTCAACAGGAGAGTTCCAGCGGCCGGCTGCTCTGATCGGTAGTTTTCCGTGGCTTCTCCGATCAAAACCTGGCGAATGGCGTAGAAGAGTACTCTAAAAAAGGGGCCACGAACCTGCAGCTAGGATTCTCCTCTAGACTGCAGTTGAATTTGACCCTGCTACCTAGCTTGTGCCAAATTTCCTGCCGCCCCGGGACTCGAACATAGGACGTCCCGGTCAGAGGCACTACAGGGACATCCAGTGGTGCTCTGAGCCACCTCTCCCGGTCCGTATTCGGAGTGATCTGTATACCTCAAATTTTAAGCAGGGAATGCGGCCTCCACGTTCGCGACCAGCGTTGCGTAAGCGGTCACCACAAAAGATTGGCCGCATGGCACCACGCTTCGTGGCGCGGAGTAGCGTGGCGTGGCATGGCGTGGCGTGGGGCTAAACTCACCCAGCGAGCAGGCCGGTCTCCAGGCCACGCACTCTGAGAACCGGCAAATCGCGTGCGCTGTGCACTTTCTAAAGGCCGCGTGCGTGATATTGTGTGGTGGCGGCGGCGGCGGCTTTGGCGATGGCGGCGGTGATGGCGGTGGCGATAGAGATGCCAATGGCGATGAGATGGCAGAGGGGACGGGGATGGCGACGGCGGTGACGGTGACGGTGACAATGACGAGGAAAGCGACGGTAACGAAGGACAGCGACGATGACGATGACAGCGACACCTGTTCAACACCGTCCGACCACGGGGACGTCTTGCGCAAGGCCCACTGTTCATCTCCGTCCGACCACTGGGACATCTGGCGCTAGGCCCAGGTTGGCCCAGACCGCCGGCCAATCAGGGAGACCTCTCCGCCAATCACAGCGCACCTGACCCTCCCGAGAGCCCAGGCAGGATAGTTTAAATCAACGGGCGCGTAGCGCCGCAGTGTCACTGCCCTGAGGAAGCCTGCGAAATGTCAGGCGAAACGTCGGCACCCCAGCCAACGACGCGGCGTCTCCCGGATGGCCGAGAATTCATGGATTCGAGCCGCGGAAGCTTACGTACACAGCGACGATGACGATGACAGTGACAGTGACGATGACAGCGACGGTGGCGGTGGGGTGACGGTGGCGGATGAATTGGCGGCGATGACGTCCGCGGAGGTGATGGAGGCGGTAGAGGTAGTAGGGGGGTGAGCGAGGGGGTTTGAATGGGGAATGACATGCGGGGGGGATTGGGGAATGACAACTTTTATGGTCATTAGTCCCTTAGTTGTAATGTAAGTTATATCGTGGGAGGTGAGTGTGGAATGCATGGTAGTGTGTATGAGTATTTTAGAGGAGAGGTGCGGAGAAGGACGAAGAAGGAAAGATTACGCGCCTTCCGTGGTCCGTTTGTTAAGGTACTGCTCCGGCATTCGACTGATGATCGGAGAAACCACGGAAAAATACCAAGCACGAAAGCTTTCGTAAAAGTTTCAATCAGAGAGCGGATGAATTCAACCTAGCTATGGAGAAAGTGCCGAAAATACTCCGAGATCGGGACTCGGCCCCTAGGTCCTTGCGACAGAAACGTTGAAGCGGCTACAGCTGTTGTCCTGAGCCTTTTGAGTCGGGGAATCTGAGGTGTTTGTGGTCTCTGATTAAATCTTCTGTCTAGGAGACCTGCATTTTAATGTTACAATGTTGGAAATTATCTCCCTGTTTGCCTTGTAGTTATACAAAAATATAATTTTTATTATTTGGCAAGGCTCTCATAACGAAGTTACAAAAGGCCTGTTTTACCAAGGAAGACACTGCCAATGTTCTGTATCCTTGGTGGTAGAGGTGGTGGTGGTGGTGGTGGTAGCTGACAGAGGTAATATGAAGAGATAATCATAATGAAATTGTTATGTACGCATTTTATGTTATATTTAATGGACAGTAGACATTCTCAATGTCAATCATACTTTGCATTAAAATTATATTTTTTTTTAAATCGTTGTTTTGCATTCCAGTATTTCGAAGCAGGTTTAAAGCGGGATATCCGAATAGTGTGAAGGAAGCTACATGATTATATAACACAATATTTAGGGGATATCGTGATTGTTATGAAACGACGCACGTAAACATCAATATTTGCAGGTGAGTTCGCAAATGCTTTCATGTAACAGAATACTTTCATGTAAAAGAATATCGATGATGGACGTGATTGAGGTTACGTTGGCGTGAGACACTGATAACGCCGAGATAGCGAGCATTGTGTCTAAAGGGATGACGAGAGATATGACATTGATATGTAAGGGAAAGATGCTCACAGTCAATGCAGTGGCAAAATGACTATTGCTAATTGAAGTTAATGAGGAAACTATTGATGGGAATTTTATTCGAAAAGATTGAACTATGAATGAAGGAAAATTACGACACAAAGGATTATGTGTGATTATCTGGAACAAGCATATTTCCGGTAATAGTGATGAATGTCAACATTATCGAATGATTTAACTTCTAGTACAGATGCAGTAGTTACTTAAAAATACCTATTTTTAGTGGAAGAAAAATCCTAATACAAGAAGTGGTTGTGGTGTTGTGTTGTGAAATAGTTGTGATAAAAATTAAAAGAAAGAATGCTTATGATTAATGCCCCAACTGCAATCACCAATTTTTTGTTTGTTTAATATATGCTGAGTGTACGATAATTCATATTCATTAATCTGGCTAGTGTCTGTATGTTATCATTTATTAAGTCTAAATATTCCCTACCAAGCAAATAATTCTGAGATGGGTTAAATCAATTTTGAAGGCATTGAAAACGCGTTGCTATGTTGACGGAGACTCATTTCAATACGCAATGTCATGACGTCTCTTAAGAAAACGGCCTTTGTGATGTTATCGACCTCATCTACAATGCTAAGAAAGACTAGTAGAAGGAGAGGTGTCGAGTAAAATAACGAGCACTGCAAACACTTGTCGGCAACAGAATAACTGACGGTAGTTGAGAGATAACAGCAGTCAGACAATCGGAATACAGAGGGTATTCTTCGAATACTGCATCTATACAAACCACGGGAGTATTTCCAGATTGAATTTAATATTTGTTATATGGATACAGTTGATTCAATTTTCTTGTAACATCGAATAACAAAAAACTATAAGACACATCTACAAGTGTAAATTTCTTTGAAATTTTCTAATAAAATATTAACTACATTATATATGTTATATTTTAATGTGCTCATATTTGTATGCTATTACGAACATACTTCCGCGTTACTGAATGTTTTTTATGAAGGTAACTTCACGCAATCACTTAAAACATTCAAACATATTTCCGAATTAACCAACAATAACATTAGAGCAGTTTGCATTTGAGGAAATATCATTCATGTGACACCACGTACTCCCAGAACTGATTCAAACCAAATTCAAAATTCTAATATTTCTTGTACTCACGTACTCCAATACACTGTACATTTTCTCAGCTTACTTACCTGAAACAAAATAAAATTATTAGTAATATTGGAAACAGGAAAGCATAAAATGACAAATGTAATACAAGAATACGAATGAAGAAAAGCAACGTGAAACTAAATTGTGTCCAAATACGAATAACACATTGATGCAATTTATTTCTGTTCTTACGATAGTAAAATACACTAATTAGGAAAGAAACAACATTTATAAAAGAAAAAGTGTTGTTACGTATGAATATATTTGTAATCTGAAGATCTTTTTGCGATCATCATCAGAGCTATCATGCAGCGTCTGGGAGGAAAACGAAATTCAGATCGTTTCTTCAATTATTAGACCGTATTAACATCAGTAGTGATATTATTTATGTTAAAGATAGGTTTTGGTAGTAATACTCGATTTTAATACTTCAGTTACCAGATTTTTTTTGGAGAAATAGCTAGCCTATGATCACCTTACTTTAGTTTAGTTTCATTTGACGAATCTACCCTGGGCATGTCTACAGGAAATTTTTCCTACTTAATGATACCCCCTAATATTTGTATGATGGTAGGATCTGATGAATCACCAAAAATGACTGAGAAATCTCGTAACGTAGCAATGACGCGAACAAGAAACCCTGATGTAAGCAAACCCTGGTGCCGCACGACTTCCTTTCTTGCGCGTCCCTTTAGCACCAGGCCCTTCCAGACCTCACCAAGCCCTTTCATGACCATTCTCATCTCTCCACGATCCTCTACGTCCTTCACTCCCCTTCTTGTCTCTGCACACTCGTTTCATCATGCTCACCTCCTCTTTTCACTCCCCTCATGCCCCTATTGTTTCTTCCACGCTTCTTTTTGTCCATCACGTCCCTCCACATCCATACACTCTTCTTCAAGTCTCTCCGCACTCCTCCAGGTCCCTTCGTGCTTCGATGTCCGTCTTAGACCCTACACATCCCTCCACACACTTTTTCTCCTCCCTCCATTTCCGTCCGCACTCCTCCAGGTTTCTCCCTGCTTCTATATGTCCCTCTTAGACCCTACACATCTCTCCATATCCTGTCTCTCCCCCTTCCATTTCCCTCTGAACACCTCCAGGTTCCTCCCTGCCCCTCTCTTAGACCCTCCACATCCCACCAAACCCTTTTCTCCTTCCTCCGTGTTTCTCCACACTCCTCCACGCTTCAATACGACCGTCGACCATCCTCCACATCTCTCCATACCGTTTCCCTTCCCTCCCCCCCCTGCCACGATCCTCGGCAGCCGGTAGCCCCCTCCCAACGCCTCCTCCAGAGGAGGCTGCCCGCGCCCCGCGCGTGGCGGCGACCGCCCATTTGCATCACTATACCAGAAAGGACACTCGAGCGGCGGCGGCGGCGTTCAGAGACGGCTCAATGCGTGTTTGTGCGCGGAGTGTGCGCACGCAGGAGGGCGGGGGACAGAGGAGGCCGGGGTGAAGGAGGGGCGCTGTTTTTGGTCTCGTCGGAAGGACGAATAACGGTTTCCGATGTATAAATAGAACGCCATCCCAGACGGGTTACTGGCCACAGGATTGTGTGCGTTGATGTGTCACAATTTACGGCCCGAATGCGTGTAAATTCAAAAGAATTCAGCTTAGCAATAGCGTATAATTGTTTCAAAGAGTTATTAGTTCAATAAAAAAATCAAGAACATGTAAGTTCAAATCATTTAACTAGAAGTTTCCTTTAGTTTCCATTGTACAATAAAATCCTTACATATCGTGACATAGTTATGGAGTCATTATTGTGACTTTATCATATTGGAAACCATTACAATTGTTCTCAAAGAATATTCTTTATTCTCAAGTTAGAATTTACAAATAAACTCTTGGTAAGGGTTTACAAATATTGTTTTCAAATTTCATAAATTCCAAATTTGATGACCAAACATTTACGTATTAAGTAGGTCTACAATACCATAATGCTAGTGTATTATGTTAATGAATTATAATTGTTTTTCAACGAAGAATTAGGTTTTCGAAACTTTTACTATTTATTGGAAAATTTCATTTGTAATTAGATATGTGCAGTGGGTTTGTATTGGATTATCTGCGTAATGGATAGTTAATTGTAAAAAGAGCGCCCAAAGCTCAATAAAAGTTACGGCATTGATTTGCTTAATACCTAAAATGTTTCTGAATAAGTGTGCATGAGATGCATACTTACTGCATACTGCATACTGCTGGGAAAGCGATGCTAAACACGTCGGGATATTTGAAAAGCAGGATTACAGTTAAAATGCTTAAATTAAGAATTTTATAAAACGGCTAAACATTATATAACAACAATAATAATAATAACAATAATAATAATAATAATTAATAATAATAATAATGTAATAATAATACGAAGAAGAAGAAGAACAATAATGTCGACCTGGTTGACGAGTTCACTAAGGCGGTAGTATCGTGGGGGATCTGGACCGAGGGATAGTGGGTTTGAGTCGCGTTTCCGGGTATCGTTGTGTTTGTGTGTGTCTCTCTATGTTTGTGATTGAAAATGTTGCTCCCCCCATAAATGTCCTGTGCACCTAACTTCTCAATAATAAGACAGAGTCCCGGTGGGTGCACATTCGTCTGGCATAATAATAATAATAGCAATAATAATAATAATAATAATAATAATAAATAATAATCAATATATATATAATAATATAATAATTTAGTGTCGGGTTTCCAAGGAATCGCAGACAGAAATCTGTTTAGAAATTTGATATCATGGCTTGGATTCCAAGAAAACGAAGGCTATATAAAAAATTCGTCGCTTATAACATTGAAAGTTTATTTACAACATATATAACTGACAATACGAGGCAATACAATCGAATTGAATTCAATGGAAATTAATTTTAAAAAATTGCCACAGTGAAGCGTACATTTCTTTGAAGAAAAAAAACACATAATAACAACCGATTTCATATATTGATAATTTCTGAAAATTTAATACATTCACAAATTGACACGTTTTTCGAATTGATGAACGAGAAAGCTGAAGAAATTTCTCAACTAATGGAATACATTACCCCGGCATCGGACTGTCCTACAACTGCAAACGGAAACTCGTTGGTACTTTCCTGCAAACTAGGAGTCACGTTTCAACAACTTCCATACAGAGAAATTCGAAGACTTTAATCTCCGCCGCCTCGCCCCATCACACGAGCGGCTGCGACTGAAGATGATTAACGCAACGACCGTAATGATGAAACAGCTCCGTAAATCTACCGTGTGACAGTGCACCTCGAGGAATGGAGTTTTCACAAGCTCATGGAAGAAACGCTTTTAGAAATTGGCACATGTTTTCCACCTAATCACAAGCTGGTAGGCTATTTCATCGTATTCTAGGCGAAATATTGTACTCGTATGAGAACAAAAATGATATCGTGATATTTAAAAAAAATTAGCAAAACCATGAAAACTATAGCAGAATGTTCATGTCAATTATTAATAAATGGATTGACTTTTAAATTATCTAAATACAAGTCAAATGATGGATATTAGAAATAGAAGCATAAATACGTATATTAGCGTATTTATTATTTTTAATATTTCTTTATTAAAAAAATAAAATGTCAAAATAAATATCAATTCTGTATCACACTTTTCCACATTTAGAACGATGATATTTCCTAGTTGCTTTACTGTGACAGCAGAACTTCTTGCTTTTTGTTTATAAATCCGGAGTTAGAAACTCATGGCAAATATTTGGACGGACCCAAATGCGTTTTATTAATAATTCTTCCTAATATCCGCCTTTAATGCATTCTCATAAATGACCGTAGGCACGTTTAACCTAGTGGGGCGAGGGCGTGTCGTGTAAATTTGCATGCATCCTTATCGTCAAGGAGCATCATTGTATGATAGAGAACATTCCAGATCTCTAAAGATAATGGCACAATGCTCTGCAATACTGCTTGGTGTGATCTAGCAAGAATTTGACGCATTTATTTCTCAAAATTATAAAAAAAATCCGTGGCCTATATTATTAAAATAAGCAAGCAAGCAGAATTACGATATTTTTGCTTTTTCATGCCTGCTAGAGTGTAACAAGCCACAGGTGAAGTAGTGTAATACAATACAGTGATGAACGCGCTTCTTTTGAAGCAAATAATTTCCTTTTTATTTTGATGTCCTAATTTACAGAATTCTCTGAAATATCAATTACCTCTCGCATAAAAGTCTCTTGAGGTGGCAATTATCTAATCCAAAGCGCCTGATTCCAGTGCTATCAGGACTATATTTTAACATTAAATGACGTCTTCATCTCACAACAATCCGTGACAAAGGACCATCTGATACAGCGAGGGGAAATCCATTGAAGAGAAGAAATAAGAGGACGAATGCACACTAATGTAAACACTTTATACACTTCTGAATAAGAGCACACAACACCCGGCGCAAACACCACGACTTCTTACCGAGTTATCGACAGTACACGAGGAACACTTAATAATTAACGAGACAAATAAACTCGGAGAGAAAACTCAATGGCAATGATACGTTTTGGCAGTCACTTTGACAATCTTTGGAACACCTTTATTCAGCTGTTCGATCAAATTGAATGTTAACATACATTCTTACGTTTATTTTAAAACTGTCAGCTCCGATTGAAACCTTGACGATGACAGCAACGTTCCGTGATAAGATGTTTGCAATCCGACGGTGTGGAACCGGCAAAAATGTACTCAAGAATGTTGAAACAATATGGCAAAGCGAGTTTAAATCGCAGTGCCGTGTATAAGGGGATGCAACATTTTAAAAGTAGGTGTAAATGTTTAATAGGGGTAGATAAATTTAGCAGTAGATCTCCATCACTGGAAGAACAGGTTAAATTTGGACTATCTCTCTGCCAAATTCCTACAATATAAATGAAAATTAGCAAAGATACGCAAGTCAAAATTTTCCAAATTGCTAGTTTGCATAAGATTGTTGTTGGAAAAGTACGTTCAATCATTCATGCGCTGACATAAGGTCCGATTCTCCTGTATAACAACGCGCGCCCCCATATATCAGAGAATGGAAGAAACGCTCGGAAAGTTGAGTGGGAAGGCATTGCCTTATCCGCCTTTCAACCCAGACCTCGGCCAGATCGTTGTTCATATATTCAGCTCTCTCCAATCCGTTCGTATTTTAACTTCACCTCGTAATAAGCGGCGGAAAATGACCGCATGATGCAGCCAGGGAAAACACACTTAAGGGGAAAACCTCTTTCCAGAAGGCGAATAGATTCTAATTATTTTACCTATTACTATAACCTTTTGTACACTTCCTAATATGTAAGGACCAGCGCAAACGTCCCGAGTTCTCGTCGATTATGCTCCGAGTAACACGTAGCAAGGATCGATTTCACACCTAAGTGCTCGCCTGCGTCATCGCGTGTGCGGCAGGGCTTCGCTTTGTCGCCGAGGCCGCCCCGCGCGGGCACAGCGCGGACGCAGCGCCGTGGAAGTAGCGGGACCCGCTCCGGAGACAATGGCTGCGCGGGATGGAGCGGAGTCGCGCTGGAAGTGGTGAGGAGTGGTACGGAGAGAAGCGGCGTGGGGGAGGGAGGCGGTGGGAGGTGGTGAGAGGGTGAGAGGAGGTGGGACTGAGCGGGGCTGAGTGCAGTGAAATGGGATGAACGAATGGAGGGAGAAGGAGGGGGTGTTTTAGACCATGGAATGGCGATGTGGGGCGGTGTGGTGAGATGTGGGGTGGTATGGGGTAATGTCAGGCTATGTGAGGCGGCAGGAGACGGTGTGAAGTGGTGTGAAGAGGCGTGAGGCGGTGTTAGGCAGTGTGAGGTGGCGCAGGGCGATGGGAGGTGAAGCGAGGTGGTGTGGGGCGATGTTGTGCAATGTGCGGGGTGATGCGAGGCTGTGTGAGGGTATTACAAAGACTGGAAGACTCCGTTTTGGGTGGTGCGAGGCTCTGTGGGGTATTGCGGTTCGAGGGACGGTAGCGTGCGAGGAAATAGCGAGGCGGGGACCGGGCGTATCTGTACAAAGCGCAGCAGTGTAGGGCAGCAGGAGCCTGTACAGGGAGGTGTTTGCCCCGCAGGACTGTGCGAAATTGTGCGAGGCAGTCGGGGGAGGAGACAGCGGGAAAGCAGGGGGCGGCGGGGGCGGCGACACGGCGGCGGCGGGTTCGCACCAAATATGTGGAAATTACTTTCACGTGCGAGGCAGCTGCGTGAGTCACTGCGCTGGGCTCCCACCGCCGCCGCCGTCGCTCCACAGGGAA
Organism: Gryllus bimaculatus; assembly: GCA_017312745.1. Lineage (NCBI taxonomy): Eukaryota > Metazoa > Arthropoda > Insecta > Orthoptera > Gryllidae > Gryllus > Gryllus bimaculatus. The sequence goes on from BOPP01000012.1 coordinate 470,673, forward strand.
ACTCTGAAAAGCCTCGCCAGAAGCCCAGCGAGTGAGCACGCGGGTTATAAGATAAGGCAATAGAGATGCCTTTAGATCCTACGGTACGAGAGTCCAGACATTTCTCGCTACACATGCAAATGTTCATTCTCTGTTAATCTCTACACATCATTCTACTTATTTATTTGTTTATTTAGTTATTTATTTATTGGGGTTTAGGTAACATTCAACTGCTGATGTCGTTGAAGCATGTCATGGGTGATGATCTATAAGTACATCAAAGCGATAGACCTGAGAAGGTGGAAGGTGGAGAAAAACTGGAATGTGTGAGATGCAGAAGAAACTGGAGAACAGAAAGACAATCACGTAGTGCTTGCTTTGTTTACGAGTACAACAAATTCCATGTGAATTGACCGGGGATCGAATCCTGGTCCCAGCAGTGGACAGCGAATGAGTTTTTCCTACGCGACCAGACCCCTCTCCCTTCACACAACATTCAGATATAATTTACAGTGTACCTTCATAAATGAACATCTTTTAACGAACGTTTTGATTTCAAAGAATGGGGGATCTTCGGGTCATCTCCCTCCGGACACGCTTCGTTAGGATGCTCCTCGTAATATTCTTCGAAACAATAAGGATTCCATCTATGAGCATGTTAACTCTGTTTATCGTGATACTATTTTTCGCTGCTTTGCGTCTGACTGATGTGTAGAAGAATTCTTGCAGGATAGTGATCTGTTGTTCCCATGCAAGGAATGTCCATGCCGTATCTCCGGGTTATATGCTGAGGGATTTGTCCGTCTGTGAAGAATGCTAGAGCACAAGAAGTTCCGCCAATGTTTTCCAAATCGGATATTTCTCGACCTATTGAAAGGATTTTGATGTCCTTTTGCGTTTGAAACGGATATTTTGATTTTTGGGTGTACTTTACATAAAGCCTAGACAATTGTTTATTTTCTTCGGATAGCGTATAGAACACTTAAAAGAACGGTGTAGGTTTAATTTTCGTCGAATTCCCTAATTTTTCGAAAAAAGCAAAAGTTCAATTGTTTTTCAGCATCTTCCTACAACTACAAATTGAAGATACAGATTTTTTCTTTGTAAAATATGTTGTACAAAGACAGATTCTGAAATAATGTCAAGTACAACTTTTCAAATTACGAGTTGTTTTGGCTTCATTTTTCCCGAAATATAGGCAATTTTTAAATTTTAAACAATTATTTAATTTAAACAACTCCAAATTTTGTTTTTTTTAAATATTCCTCCCTTTTTATATCAAAGTAAAATAAAACATATGGCGCTAGCCTTATTTCCACCAAACTAACTTAATTTACGAAAATCGCAAACAATTGTAAGAAGTTAACATTGTAAAACTGTTATATTGAATATAAATAGTTAATCTTAAGAAACCTGTTTTAGAAAATGATAGTTTTAAAAAAATTCTTGTACAATTTTTTGAAAAGACTATTAGTTATCGCGTACGCTTCAAGTTAAATGTAATTAAAAGAACATTTCCTCAAAATATTTTCTTTAAATGCTTCCACAGACAGAGCAAGAGCCGTTTAAAAGAATGCCTCAGGTTGAACTCCCTTAATTTTTCGTAATTACAAAAGTTATACATAATACCAGAAACAATCTGTTGTTGTAGTTTATACATGTCACGCAAAATCTCAACTCGAGAGATTCTAGTCCAACGTAACAAAGCGACGACTGCACTGACACCACCGACCACGACTGCTCGCAAACCATCTATACTTCGATTTATTTTCAGAGTGTGTTGATATTTATCTAGTTGTTACGGTGTCATCCAATCGAGAGCTTAAACGTCACTACCGTAGGTGCCATCCAAGCTTCCGATTGGACGACAGCGGTAGCAGCTATTTACGTCAGCGACACTGTTTAAATCGAAGTATATATTTCGATCAGCACCCGAGGTCCATTGCCGCCGCCCTCCCAGCCCGCCAACAACGCCACCTCCGCCAACACGCCTAACCCGCAGCCGCGCCGCCACCTCGCCTCCGCCGCCGCATTGCTCCCGTCGCCGCCCCTCCGCCTCCGCCTTCCCTCCGCTCCGCCTCCGCTCTCCGCCTCCGCTCCGCCTCCGCTCCGACCTCCGCCTCCACCTCGCCCCGCCCCGCCTGCCCTCGCTTCCACCTCTGCCTCCTGCCTCCGCCTCGCCTCGCCGCCGCCCGCCGCCACCTCCGCCACCCCTCACCGCCGCCACCACCTCTCCCGCCGACCTGCCGGGCCTCCCCCTTCCGCGTTCACACTCCTCCTTCCGCCGCTTCCGCCGCCCACAACGGCGGCGCCTTCCGCCACCTCCGCGCCTCCACCCGCCTCGCGCCGCCGCCGCCGCGGGCCGCCGCCGCCAACACCCGGCGTAGGACCGAAAAGCACGCGAGAACAGAAGGCCCCTCTCTGCAGCGCTTTGAAGCGCACGAAGATGATCGCCGAGCGAACGACATTTCGCTCGCGCGCCACGGCCGATGTGGCCGAGCACGTCACGGTTGTTTCATTGGAAAATGATGTTTTGGCAGGAGGTATTTTCAGGCGCGCGTTTCAATGCGCGTTATGTACTCAAGGGTAATCCTGGCGCGATTCGCCCCGAACCGTGGGACGAATGACGGCGTGCGGCTCTGTTTAGCGCAATGCGATTCCGAGAAATCAAGTGGATATTCTGGAATATCCGAGACGGTGAGGAGTGAAGTCTCACTCCGACCGTATTCTCTTATTCGATTGCATATAGGGTAGAAAATTTGCCAGCAGGTAATTAACATTTTCTTCTTCTGGAAAACCACTCATTTCAAAAGTGTCATTCCTTCACTTGGTATTCAACATGCCAAATGAAATGCATTGTTTTTCTTGGTATGTTTTCATCGGTATCGCTCTACCGGTTGTGGTGATAATAACTCATTAGTTTGAGTACTTATTTGCGATTAGGCTTCACTCCTTGCCGCCTTACACAAGACACCTGTGTTTCCTTGCCCAAAAATAACGGCGTTCTTATTTATTTAATTTATTACATTCTCGTGAATTAAAGTAAATTACAATTTCTGCGGCGAGTTCAATGGCAGCTCACTATGGGCAGATATTGTTTCAGAAGAAAATACGAAGGCAATATTTGTGAAGATATAAGACTTGCATTATTTTCGTTTCCACTACTTTAAGGGTCAAAACGACGGTATTCTGGTTCAAACCAAGTTCAAATGAGTAAAACATGTTAGGAGCGGATTTTCTCTGACTTTCTAATATATATTTCATTATGTCGCCATCATCCTTCGCACCCTATCCTTTCCAATTTCCAGACAATTCTTCATACCATGCCATTTAAGTAACCGAATATCCATGCCAGCTGATTCCTGGTGACACATTGATCCTTCAACGTGATATGTAGATTCCATGCGTTAGCATTCCTAAGCGAGAGAACAGAAAGGAGTTTGTTGTGTCGCCGTGATGGCGAGTAAGGAGGGCGCACTGCTACAATGTCCCCGTATAACCACACAGCATCCCTGGTCATGCAGGTACGGATGCTCACAATTCAAGTAAAAGAACGACGCTCCACGGCCTCCTACGCTGAACGCTGAATACAATGTACGTTATAATCCCTATATCAGGCGGCCTTGAAGAAATAAAATTACGTGAAGGTAATCCTATTAAGGGTAAAGTGGAGACAACTGCATAATAATCGCCTGATTTGGCGCCGCGAGCCGGCCGAGCGGTCAACGAGTCGTGGGCGGCGGAGGCAGCAAACAAGCGCGATGGGCAACACAGGCTGATGTCAGCATAAACACGAAGTGTAAACATGGACCTGGCCGTGAGGCGCGCGGGGGTGCGAAGCCCGCAGCCCGCGCGCCCACGCGGCGCACGGCGGGCACAAAACGAATGAGAAGAGATCTATTGGCGCGCTCTACAGCTGCGACTAACACGTCGGAAAATAAAGGATAGTTATGTATGGGGCCCCACTAGCCAATAGCTTTTTACGTTCGCACGGAACTAAGTACTTGCGTGGTACAGTAAGCTCATGGTAATGTTGAAGCGGAGAGTGGTGTTTTTTCATCAGTAAATCTCGAATTATGGGGCCCCGATGTGAAAAACGTGGATACATCTTGATCCTACATGAAGTGAATTACTTTATCTAACTGCTGGTTTAGTTGTAACTCACGTCTTGTGGGTCCTTGATATAGAAAAATCGATTGTCGGCAAAACGTCTGTTGTCCTGTGGTCAATGCTCGCTTCTAAACCAATCAGACGAATTTTTAAAAAACTGATGTTCCCCGATCAATCTATCTGGATTCGAGAACTTGAGAATATGAAACGATTATTTTGATTTTTGGAAGTTCTTTATACTACTAATTTATTTAAAAAATTTGCATTTTGAAAATTAAGAAAAAGGAATTAAAGTTTCTCCCCTGATATAGCAAAGGACGCTTCTAAATAGGAGCATATCTCATTTTCGTTGAAGATTCGAATTGTACAAAAGTTACAAATCATGGGAGAAAGTATGTGTTGTTGTAGCACCTCTAATTCTAATGATTGTAAAAAGAAGAGACACAAGTTCATAAAAAGAAGAGTAAACATTCTATGACAATATATGAAACACAAATATTTTAAAATGGCGTCAATCTGAAGGTCTATTAAATTGACACTACAGGACTGCACTAAATTATTTTGCTTTGCAACGACGATTCCCACAAACTTTCCTGATGGAAGATTACGAGTATTAAGCGGATAGTTTTGGACTTCGTAGAAAGCATATCCTTTGTACGAACGAACTCAAAAATAACAAATGAGAAGTAGCCCGAACGTGACCAGGAAAGACTATTCGTTTTGGGTATTGCGGAAAGACAATTCATACGTACGTACTCCAATTCCATGAAGTTCCACAATCATAAAACCACCAAAATACACAGATGGCATTTAAAAAAAAATGAGAATAAAACAATTTCTATAGGAAGGAAAAGTGTAAATGGAACTATGATAAAGATTGCTAAAAAATCGTAATCAAACGTAATGAGTAGACAATGTAAAGAGATAGGCAAAGAGATCGAACATTGAAACAAGAAAATGTAAGTTTTTATATTACGAATAAAAAAATCAGTATAATTATTTACATTCTCCCTTGACTCTCATTGTATCACCAATCCATCACGTATCAGACATGATTTCCACAACATATTCAAAGTTTAGAAAGCGGTATATTTTCTGAGACCTTAGTTCAGAGATCCTAGCAATAAATTCTTTACCACTTTATTTTCCTTACAAGACATACTTCCACATGAGAATGGACATTCGAGAGTGGACGAGAGGGTGGACGAGAGGGTGGACGAGAGGGTGGACGAGAGGGTGGACGAGAGGGTGGACGAGAGGGTGGATGAGGGGGTGGACGAGGGGGTGGACGAGAGGTGTAGAGGGCGTGCGAGCGGGCGTCAGGGCGTAGGCGGGCAGGCGAGCGGGCGGCAACCCCGCCCGCGGCGTAAACACGCGCGTGCCTGTTGTTTCCGCCGCGAGGCGTCTTCGCCGAATCCGTCGGCGCGCGAGCAGAAACAAACGAGCGCGCGGCCGGCAGGTGGGCGCGGGCGGTGAGCGAAGCGCTCGGCAGGCAGTCGCCGCCGCGAGGGCGTTTCCTGCGACGCTGGCGCCGCGCCGCGGCCGCACCGCCAACGACAGCTGACTCCAAGCGCGCGCCGCGGCGCCGGCCGCAGAATTCAACACATAATACCCTTTGCCATAGGCAAACGCAATTTAAAACAAGAGAGGGGGTTCAGCTACATTTCGTTGCTCCTCTGTCCCCCAACGGACTTTTGCACTAAAGAACCAAAAAACTGGTACACCTGCCTAATTTCGTGTAGGGTCCCCGCGAGCACGCGGAATTGTCGCAACACGACGTGGCATGGACGCGACTAATGTCTGAAGTAGTGCTGGAGATTTCTATGCCCCTTCCCACGTTGTAGGGAGCACTAGTAGAAATCCCTGATAGGTGATGCATGAATGAAGCCTCAGAGATGTGTGAGGAATGACGCGGGATAAGAATGCCTATACACCCGCACAGAGATGATGTGATTGTGAGCTTGATTGATGCAAAATTCAGTAATTGTATTTTTATCAACAGTTTTCTAATGTACATGAATACATGAAGAGCGATACATGTAGAGCGATACAGGTAAATACAGGTAAAGCGAATTTTAGGCGGAGTTGGTACATGGGTGTCGGTAATGGTCAAGTATCTGCACCATCTCTCGCAGTTGAGGCGCCGCTAGCGACCACATGTATTCCCAGATTTGATAAAGAATGAACAATAATAATGTCCCTCAATGTGCACCCTTTTCTATTGCACGTTTTATTTACAAATGTCTTATTTCACTAACAAATTAATAAAAATAAACTGCAACGCGGATATATCACAGGAATGATAATACTAACGAATACAATTGGCTTTATGATGAACCATTAAATGGTTGCCAGATAGTTTGGAGAGCCTCTTCCGCAAATCTCATTCACGAAGTCTCGAAATTATCAGCTTGAAAAGAGAGGAAATCTGGAATGAGTGATATTTACGGGAATAAAATATTTTATTACGTAAGACAAAGGAGCCCCCCCCCACTTGAAATTTTCAGGGAGGCGCGTTCTCCTTGGGACAGTGCGCAGGGTTAAGGGGTATTGTGCTTAGGGTTATAGTGAACATGGTGGAACTATGTAAATAAAAACGACTGACACGATGGAACTCGAAACTACACACCTTGTCTCTTTCTATTCTTAGAAACGTCGCGTCACCAGCTCGTTAACTATTTATCACTTATCTGCTGTTCCTCATCACTGTATCTTTGTGACTGCGAAGTTGTGCAACAACACTGCGCTTCACATATCCTAACCACCTCGTGATGGCTACATGCTGCTTAAGTCCGAAGTATGTTTTGTAGCTGTTTCTACTTCGGACTTTATCCACCCATTTTGGATAGTGTGAACATTAACTGTCTAATCCTTTAATAAGCCACATTAAGTCTTTTTCCCCTCACATATAAGTATCATAATAACACATACTGTCGTATATATTAATGCTGTGTGATAGTGTAGCTACTGAATTATTTTTTTACTCTTACTTTCACAGACTTCATTGAGAAATACTGTGAATGTAATGTAGAAAGAGTATTATTAGGTTTCAAAAATTTAAACAAACCCACTAAGATGTAAGAAGAAATAGACGTGATTCAATTTGTGTCAGTCACTGTCAGCTTATGTGTAGAGTTGAATGATCTCTTAATGTTTGACGCAATAACAAAAAACAATAGGTAGTATTAGCATAATTATCACATGAAAAAAAATGACGACATTAACGGAAGTCTTCCCAAAAGCGGCGTTGTTAAAAATGACGAAATTAACGGAAGTCTTCCCAAAAGCGGCGTTGTTAATTATGATTTTACCGATATTGCCTTCATTCAGTCTCCGCAATCCACGACACCCCCGAGCGCTTCGCATTTTCGTCACATTCACCGACCATCGCGCGAATCGGCGGGAGAAGGTTCTTGATTAGAGAAAAGAAGCAAAGGAAAGCCCGGGCGCGGGAAGTTAAACAAACAGAGGTAATGTATACAGCAAGATCGCGATATACAGTAGTGTCTTCACCGTGATGACGACGGCGCACAGATCGTGCTTTGTTCGCTGCCAGATGATTTTCTTTTGGACGCCTCAGGAGATTTCTTTATTTATGAAAACTTCACAGTTACCAGAAACTATTGGATTTTTGCATTCGCTACTGATTGACACTATGTTGTTTCATTCATGAATTATTAACTTGTTCAACTTAATTTGGGACTGGCCCTACTTTTTCCCGAAAGAGAAAACATTCTTCGATGAGCAGAAAAGTAAAATGTAACTGTACATATTTTTATGAAAAGAAACTTTCTCCGGAGCCACAACACCCAAGTTTAGTTCCTTCATACTCCTTTCTTTCTCGTTATTGAGAAACCATTTGAAATCGATTACCCTATTTATTTACACTTAGTGTATGTATTACTACTCCTAGGGGTAGATTAGTTTTTATACAGGCTAAGAAGGTTCTCTGGGACCCTGAAATTTGAGCCACCAAGCGTATTTGAAACTATTTTAGGGGGAGTTTCTATTTCTTGTGTCTTTTCTAACTTTTCTACAGTCAGATCCCACACATACCTCATATCCGGCGTGCACCCTTGCTGCTCGAAATTTTAAGATATGTTTCAACTTGCTAAGACATTTTTTAACCATATCGATTTATCGTGTCTTGAATTTTTTACATAAATTGATTCAATTTTACATTTTCAAATGATTTCACACACTTTATTTTCATAAATCTGAGTAATTGTTGAGTAAGAACAGCAACGGGAGGAAAAATTTAGGTACGCCGCGCTTTCCCACTAGTTTTTATTTTCCCAGGAAGATCTCCCTCCCTCGTGTTAAACCACGTGTCTGCCTTCACGAACGCTCGGTAAATATCTGTTAAGCCAAGCAACGTCAGGTCGAAATGCGGCGCAGGCACGCGGAGGAACGGGGCGGTGCTGTACAACAGGTGAAAGGAAACCACAAAAACCACACGTCTCCATTGGCGCGGCAGGCGCTGGAGATGGGTCAATCCCGGAGACGGACATACTGTTGGTAGCAAAGAGGTAAATAAGTTGCCGAAAAAATCCAATAAAAATATCAAAATGTGCCAGAACACAAGTCAAAAAGTGTAGGTATTATAGGTAATTATGAGCATATATTTACGTAGTTTCACAAGCAATATTAAGTTTTATAAATAATTATTGCATGCGTGCTAGAACACTGGCATGTGAAACCCCAAGCTCTTCTCTATTCTTCCATTTCCATATTGAGAAGGAAAGTTGTCTACGAAAAGTGTTTTATTTGTTTAAAAGGGTATAACGGTTACTTTCAAAGTATGTACAACATATCGAATAAAAACAATTCAATTGATGTTTGAAACAAATTTCCGTTTCGTTCGTTTAGGTGTTATTTAACGATATAGATTTTAACAATACTGTAGAATGTTGTGGGTTGCATTTGACATGAATATTTAGCTTTTTATCAAAAAATCCTTCGTATTTTGAAAAGCAAATTTCAATTCTTCACTTCTCTGCAAAATTATCTTTTTATAGTGATGATATTTATAAAGATTGATTGTGTGTGACCCGAAAACCTCATCTACATAATTGAAATACTATAAGAGACGATTTGATATTTTAGAAATAGCCCAACGATAGCTAGAGCAGTTTGCAATATATATTTTTCATTAATGTAGACGATTGAGGTTATAGAACACAAACATAACTTCGTATTCTCGTTTTGGAGTAATAATATTTTCTCAACTCTTCAATGCATTTCTCTTTTTATCTTTCTCTTTTTACGCGAAAAAGCAATATTGCCATTTCCGACATTCTATTTCAACAATACCAATATGAACTATTCTGTTTCGAATTTCAATTCAGTGATTTTAGTGTGGGTCATGTGATTCAGAGCTTGCTATTTTGTTTCACTTGAAAAGGAAAATTTTTGATCAATACGAGTAATTATGTTTTGATTGGATAATTGGATAACAATTTGTTAAATTGAACAAAATATAATTTCTTATTCACCAATTCATAATTCAATTAGGAATCGTATTTACAGGTTGTAATTCTCATGAACCAGTCAATCCAAGTTTTTTCTAACTTAACGATTTTTCTAACTGAACTTTCGATTTCTTTATTTGCACATTTGCTCATGAGACAGTCCTGAATATATTGCTGTCGCGTACAAATTGTAAGACACACCTCTTAGATGCTAAAGGACTTGCAATTTAAAATTCTAGTGGCGGGTTGACGTTCAATACTTAGGACCGTTTATGACGGTGAACAGAGTTGGAAAGAAAAAAAGTGAAAATAACACCACTATACAAGCTGCAGGTAATGTCATCACTTTGTCTCTCTTTTATCAACAAACACAATATTTTTAGGCTCAAGCGTGTTTTTTTATGCAGATACTGGAAATTAAATGAGTAAATTTCATTAACTTACAAACTCTAGGAAGCACCTTTATAATGTCTAAACTACTTCTCCATGATAAGATGCAAAACATTCCCCAAAACATTCCAAAGTCCTAAAAATGCTTATTTATCGTATAGAAGAATGTAGAAAGTTAACTCGTATGCTTTTCTAAACACAAAAACAAACGGAATTTGGATTGTGAACTATAAACTAACAATGTTTTTAATTTCATCTATTAACATTGTTAGTGTAAAATCAAATTTGTGTGAATAGTTATAACGATGCCAAATCATAACACTTATTTTATATATTACACAGCATAACTTTACTTTTAAAAACCCATTTTGGCTCCTAAAATATAGGATGTTAAGAGTTTAAAATTGCGAGCAGAAAATCGCTTCCTCTTTTTGTCTTTCTTCCTCTTTGTTTCTGTCTCGCATATACTCGCACTCCACTTGCCACTTTCTCTCTCTCTCTCTCTCTCTCTCTCTCTCTCTCTCTCTGTGCCTTCTTCTCCTCCAAGCAAACGTAGCGCAAACACCGCTGCGGTTGCACTGCATGTGTACACCGCGCGTGCTCTATCGCCCGCCCAGTTGCATTCATGCGATGCACCCCTTGCCTGCCTCCGCTTCCCAACAGGCTTCCAAGCGCCTTCCTTGGGAAGTGACGGGCACATGACCCATGGCAAGTATTCAGACCGGAGAGGTGGCTCGGGCCATCAACTGATGTCACTGTAGAGCCTCTAGCCGGGAGGTCCTAGGTTCAAGTCCCGACGAGGACAGCTACATAGTTAGGTCAAACTCAGCTGCTGTCTATAGGAGAGTTCTAGTGGTCGGCTGTTCTGATCGGAAGTTTTCCGTGGTTTCTCCGATCGATACCAAGCAAATGCCGGAGCAGTACCCTCACAAACGGGCCACGGATACATTCCTTCCTCTTCCTTGTCCCTTCCTTGCCCCTTACTTACACACAAACTTAATTGCACTACACCACCACAGTCGGGAGAGCGATTGGGGACTTAGAGCTTGTCCCGGATGTGGCAGTACACTGCTGGTGGGAAATATCTGGCTGAGGAAAACCTCACTAGCCAACGGCAAGTACGTTGGATCTCACCATTCAGAGGGGGAAGATCACCGTCTCGTCCCGAGGAAAAATGCACTACACTTACGGGACTAATGATATTATCAGTTGACGCGCCCGGAATGACTAATTAATCAATCAATCAAAAGTAAGTATTCAGTCTCCGTTTACATCCATTTACTTTATCTTTAAAGGGATGTTGACATTTATATTTCATGTATATCAAAGTGAAAAAGTTTCTGATAGTTTTCACTTATGTATAAAATGTATTAGAGATGTTGGTTCATATGCGTTTCTATTTGATTTTTTTAAAATTTCATTGCTATGAATTTGAGAAATAGACAGAAACAAATATAATGTTTCTGTCAATATATTCATAAATAGCGTATAATATCTATAATCAAATAACCCATATTTACTGATAAACTTAAGTATGAACTTTAAACTTTTCATATTTTTATTTAACTTTAATTTGTTATTTTGCTTTACTTCCACAAAAGTAGAATTCTGAACGACCCTTTTAACAGTGATATACCATGGGCACGCCTGCTTCTTCGCGACGAATTTCGTGATGGGCCAATAGAAAGTCCGACTGGAAGACGTTTCTAGTGATTAGTTTTACAGATAATTTTAAATATAAATTCTCCATATATTCCCCATATATTCATTTGAAAAGTTTTCTGTGAAAATAAGCTCACGTTTTTTCAGAAACGCTCCAACAAAGTATTTGCACAAAAATGGCTTCATCGTTATCAATGAAATTTCGTATGTAGATGCACATTATAATTTTCTATAATATTACTAAACTGATATTTGAAGTATACCAACAGGGGACTGAAAAACTGAGAAAATGTAAGAAAATGTCTTTTACGCGTCATTAGATAGCAGCTGGGAAGAGAGTGGTGGAAACTGTAAAGCTAGGCTAGACAAAAGATATAAGGAAATTAAGAAGTACGAGAAAGTCTGTGCCATTCTCAAGCACCTATAGTTTTCATACAAATATACAGTTTTAGCACGTGGCCTTCAAAACAAAAGAAAAGTTACTATATTTATGAGATTTCGGAAAAAAGATTTCTAAACTCTTAGAGCAAAATGTAAGTGTGCACTCTTCGATTTTCGCAGATATGACCATGGTAGTAAGTAAATTCCTAAAGCGAAAAAAGCCACTTTGAAAGTCTATACAATTTCCTACTAAATAGATTTTGATTTTTTTCTAATTAAGACATCAGATCTATTAGCAATTCAAAGCATTAAAATTCAAAATGGTTACTGGTAGTTTGCCGGCATTATCCAACAACGCACTGTTTACAACTGTGCATAGTAACGATGTTTGTAACTGTTCATAGTAAAAATGGCAAGGCGGGAGCAGGACTGCCCAGATGAAGCATGGTGAAGAGGGGGGGGTTAGAATTCGGATGGAGCAGGGCAGTTAGGTCGGGGCTGTGTGAACTTGACCAGACGGAGAAGGTTGGACACGGTGGGCAGGACAGGATACGGTAGGATAGACGGGGTATACCATACATGGAATTGATTATTAAATACATAATTAAGATTAAGGTATACCTGGTCAACACATAGAACTCACGTAGTTATATTTATATAAAAACGCGAAAAACAAAACTTAAAAAAGCCGATTCGGATACTGTAGGTCGCTAAGGCTGAAAAGGCCGCCGCTTCCTCGTTCCTGAAGGGTCGGGTGTTCGAATCTCACAAGGAGCATAGATGTTTGTGTGTCCGTATACCGTTATCGTTAACCCCAATGTTACAGTAGTCACAATACGGCCATAGTAGTTGAAAAGCGACCTTACGTAAAAACAAAACATTGAGCTTTTTAACACAATGATCATCGACACTTTTCGCCCACAAAAATGAACAGCGCGTCGTCAACCCCGGGGCTTCCATAACGTGGCGTCACCGACTGACGGGACGAAGTCAGAGCGGCAGAAAGAGATGAACTCGGCGGTGTGGAATGTGGATGTGGGTGTGGGTGTCGGTGTGGGTGTGTGTGGGTATGGGTGTGGGTGGTGGGTGTGGGTGTGGGTATGGGTGTGGGTGTGGGTGTGGGTGTGGGTGTGGGTGTGGTGTGAGTGTCGGTGTGGGTGTCGGTGTGGGTGTCGGTGTTCGGTGGGTCGGTGTAGGTGTCGGTGTCGGTGTCGGTGTCGGTTGTCGGTGTCCGGTGTCGGTTGTCGGGTCGGTGTGGGTGTGGGGTGGTGAGTGTGGGTGTGGGTGTGGGTCGTGGATGTGGAGTGGATGTAAGGTGTCCGTGACGGTGACGGTGTGGTGTCGGGTGTCGGCGGTGTGTTGGTGTCGGCCTGGTGTCGGCCGGCGGAGTCGGCGGCGGTATCGGCGGTGGTGTCGGCGGCGGTGTCGGTAGCGGTGTCGGTGTAAGGCAGTGGTGTTGGCGCGGTGTTGCGGCGCTATTGCGGCGGCAGTCGGAGTAGTGTCGGCAGCGGTGTCGGTGTCGGCGAGGCGGCGGCAGCGCCGGTGTCGGCGCGCGAGTGACGGAGGCCGCTGCGGAGGCAGCGAAAGTGGCCCGCGGCGCGGCGTCGTCACGACCCGCGACCTACTTGCCAGCGGTCAGGCGTCGCGGACCCGCGCGGCAGCTCTCCCCCTCGGCCCCCTCCGGCCCTGAGAGACTGTGCCGCGTCGCTCAACGCAGCCTCTCCAGGCGCAGATGCCGCCAGCTCGCCGGGCAGAACCCCCTCTCTTGCTTCTCATCTAGCTTCCGCCCTGTCGTTTGGCAATGCTTCATCTGACAGCTTCCGCCTTCTCTTCTCAGAGATCCTCAGTCATTTCACCTGACAGGGCTTGGCGAGCTTTTCTGATAGACTCCGCCGTTTTACTGACAGAGCCTTAGCCATAGTAGTTCCTACATCTTCCCCAACCAATAACCTCCACCATCTCTCTTGACCCAATCCTCACATAATAACTACCATCTCTGCCAACATTGACCTCTACTATCTCTCTTGCAATAATCCCGGACGTTGCTCCTGGCAGTGTTTCTGTCAGGTTCCACAGAGCCTGCGCCATCTCACCTGACAACCCTCGCCATCTCTTCTGGTACAGCCCACGTCAACTCCATTGCTCTCTTCAGTCCGCCCTCATCCCCCTCCATCGTATCCCACAGATCTCTCTCCTCCTCACTGCCCCCTCCCTGCAGTTCTCTCCAGAGAGTGTTCCATTTGCCCAGACATAACCTCCTCTGTACCTCCCATCGCTATCTCTCTCTTTCTCTCTCTCTTTTTCTCTCTCTAAAACAAAAGCGCGTACTCTGACTTCTATATTCTTGGTTTTCACTGAGCAGAACTGAAGAAAATGCCAATAATTTTTTTCTTAACATATTCATCTGCCTCCTCTATTTCACGAACCCATCAGTTTCATATCGGAACGTAGTAGTGTCCGAATGCCCGACAAGTGAGTAAGATTGGAGATATACACCTTCGCTTTTGCTTGACCGGAGAGAAAATAGACTGATCATTCATTTGAAAAAGTACACTGAACTATCGATAAATTGCATTAAAAGGGGTGGAGGTACGTGGAAACTTGCGATTTTTGGAATGCCGGCGATAAAGGTTTTTGTAACACATATTGCTGTTATTCTATGACTTATATTTATTCTTCGTATACTTCTAAGTCTTATGTTTCTATTAAAATGTTTCGATATACGAAGATATAAAATATAAGTGAAGTATCTACCAGGAAATAAATATTTTAGTGTGCAATTTTACATTCCATGTATTTGGAACAAAATTCCGTATTTTATATATAATATTCGATTGCATAATCAATCCCACTATTACGTGTTAAACTATACACTGCAATACAATACTGCAGACCAATCAGATAATTTAAGTGCAGTTGTTCTGAGGTTTATAGTATTAAAATTAAAATCAATTTTAATTTGTAGAAAAAGGTTGTTATGAAATAAAGTAAATATATTAACTTGGATTCGTATTTTCATTTTACTTTATTATTATTATTACTATTATTATTATTATTACTATTATTATTATTATTACTATTATTATTACTATTATTATTATTATTACTATTATTATTATTATTATTATTATTTCACTTATGTTATGCATACATGTAATTAGTTATGTTTAAACATATAATACTTCGAAATTTTCCTTTTCAAGTTTCGATTCGAGCTATCGTGCTTTCACTCTTTCCAATTAGATCTTTAACCAGTTTTGACCGTTTAAATCTTCGTTTCGCCATCTGCGCCGCATCTCCGCCGACGCCTTCAGCGCGCTCGCGCGATCGCCGCGCTGCGCCGCGCGGGGCAGCAGACGCGAATTGCTCGACTCGATGGCTCCGTGCCTTGTAGGGGACGCCGCTGCCAACCTCTCGATTTTGTCGTTAAAACCGCCGGCCGGC
The DNA here is from genome assembly GCA_017312745.1 of Gryllus bimaculatus. Taxonomy (NCBI): domain Eukaryota; kingdom Metazoa; phylum Arthropoda; class Insecta; order Orthoptera; family Gryllidae; genus Gryllus; species Gryllus bimaculatus. The sequence continues at coordinate 486,110 of BOPP01000012.1, forward strand.
CGACCGGCCGCCGCGGCCGCCGAGCATACCCACGGCGGTGCGTGTCTTGGGCAGTGAAAAGTAGAACAGCTGAAAGACTAGTTTTTGCGAGAAAATAAAGGCAACGCGTGGCCGCTAATCGCAAACGTTCGTTTGTTGTCGATGACCGGCCTGAAAATACAGCAGACAGATCTATACTTCTGATATGTTCAGGCTTGCACTCCGTTCTGGAATAACCACCAAAACTTGTATTTATTTCGTGATTTGCTGTATTTTGATACAGAGTGCAACAAACGTCAGTTTCAAATTGAATGCGACAGATATTCGTGTTCAGATATTTGCAGAGAACGCGATCAGTGTTCAAAAGTTCGTCGTCGTTCAAAAGTTCGTCATCGCGTATGTGATTGACGAAGATAGAAGCTAAAGGCTAAAAGCAATGAGCTTCGCTCTGCCACCGCACTTGCTATATGTAATCGAAGAGTGGCAACTGTGAGTTGACCCTTACTTGAAATATACTCTAAAACAATAATTTGAACTTATTATATCAATTTAATGGGTAATACAATTGTGGAAAACTGTTTTATCGCATATTTGAGACTGAAAGCAAACATTTATTGTTGAGATGAGAATGTTGCTATATTTAACAGGTAAATACAGATTCAAAACTATGCCTATTGTAAGAAACAGCATTACTGTTCATACTATATTGGCACTGGTACGTATTGTACGACAAAAGTACCTATAATTTACAAATTTTATTTTTAATTATTTAATCATCTCACAAAAAATGTAGCGTATTCAAATACTCGGAAGGGGTGTTTGTTTGTGTTCAAATCATATTTTGTGTGATTTCTAGCAATAAAACCCAATATATTTGCATACTAACTGAAATGTTTTCATAGTGAAACAGTTAACTTCATAAATAAACAAAATTCGAGGTAACTTATACGATAATTGAATTTTTGAATCAAAAGAAATAACATATTTTGTGTTTGTTCAAGGATAAACACATAAATAATCTTAAATTTACGACAAAGATTATTTCATACGGATTCTCTAAATGCCAGAATATCACGATAGATGAGAAGGAAACGACGAGAGCTAGTGGATTCGTCAAAATTAAAAATATCACAATTTATTAATAAAATTGAATACTTTTAAATCCAGAATTTACAAAAAACATAATAAAATTATTTCTAAAAAGACATAGAAATATTTATAATTAAACAAATGACTAGGAATTAAGTCAGTTTTCTTAGTAAACAGAACATATCAACTGACTACATCAACAAAGCAATAGCATAAGCAAAGAACATTAAAAACTATTCTTTTTGTCTGGAATTTTAATTACATTTGACGTCTTCAAGCCAACACACTAATCAAGAAATGAGGGGAAAGCGATATGTTGCTATTTGCTACGTATCTCTGTATAGCCTTCTCAGCAGGGCGTTGCAAGTTGCCACAGGGGCTGTCAAAAACCCGCGAAACGAAGGCTAATGGAGTCGAACGAGGCGCGGTGTGGTGGGGTGTGGTGGTGGTGGT
>BOPP01000012.1:495496-517323 GCA_017312745.1 Gryllus bimaculatus
CGAAGGCGGCGGTGGAGGTGGAGGCGGAGGAGGAGGGGTGGAGGAGAAGGAGGAGAGAAGGGAGGAGGAGGAGGTGGAAGCCGAAAGTGGAGACGGAGGAGGTGGAGGAGAAGAAGAAGGAGGAGAAGAGGGATAAGAGGAAGGAAGAGGCGGATGCGGTGGCGAGACTAAGGCAGAGACCAAGGTGGAGACGGAGGATCAGGAGGAGAAGGAGAGAGAGAAGGAAGCGGAAGCAGAGGCGAGGCGAAGGCGGAGACGAAGGTGAAGATGGAGAAGGAGGAGACGAAGGAGGAGGCGAATGCAGAGGCGAGGCGTAGGCGGAGACGAAGGTGGAGGCGGTGGTGGTGACGGAGGTGGAGACGAAGGCTACGGCGAAGTCCGGTGGCGCTGACAGAAGCGAAGGCGGAGTCGAAGGGGGAGAGGAAGGCGGAGGCGGCGGCGGAGCACGCGCGGAGGTCGTAAATCGGCGGATGGGCGACGGCGACGGCTGATCGCCCGATATGCAGAACAGGTTCGCCGGCCGCCGCCAGCCCGCGCCGCTAATTGCGTTTCCGACCGCGCCCCTCGCCCCTCGCCCCTCGCTGGCGTCTCGACCGCCGCCGCGTTCTTTGAGGATGCGCCGATTGGAGCTTGACTCTTGCCTTTGAGCAGATAATTGTTGGTCTGTACTGATGTGCGAAAATGAGATTTGCAGATACGCTTGCTGATTATAGGTTACAGGTATGTATTCAGTTTTTGTGGTGAGATAAGAGCTGGTACATGTTAATTTCAAAAGAATGTTTTGTGAAATGGCTCGAATTACATATTGAAGTGAAAACGAAAAATACGTTGTATTTACAGATAAACATCATGAAATATTTATTTTATTTCTGGTAGTAATTCTCTCTCTTAATTCTTTTACCAATATGTTGTTATAAGAATTTTATACTTAATGTACTTTATGTCTCTTTATTATTACTGATTACTCTTTATTATTACTTTTTACCTCTCCTGTGTTTAATAATGAATTCCAATCCTTAATTCGTTGTTATGGCCATGACTATATATTTGTAGCTCAATATGAACTTATTGTTTTCTATCTTTGCATGGTAATTTCTCTGTTTACTCTAATGAAACAAGGGGTTTTGATTTTTTTTAATTAGACTTGTAACATTACAGAGGAAATTAGTTCCCTTCTTGGTACATGTATTTTCTTCAATGATTGGAATAAATGTATAGACATGCACATTCATAAATTATGGTATCGTCTGACTCAAAACATATACTTACAGTTGAGTCATTAAGACCCGAATTTTGCCGTTGAAATCAAAGTTTGTCAGATTTTAAATGAATAGCGTATTTTTATCCCTTTGAAGTTTGACGCAAATGAACCCAGCTTGCTAGTTCACTACAGTTACATTTGATATGCACATTATTGGCGACATGTTTGATGTTTTACTAACCCTTCCTATCTCATGAATCAGCCTTTGGATTCTGTATTAGGAGAACCATTCACTTCACGTTTACTATACACAAGTAATGTAATATGTGAATGAATGGGAGGGTACTGTATGACTAAATAACATGAGAGAATTTCTGGTTTGAATTACGCTACGTAGTCAAATAATATTAATTTACTGCAGCTCATTATCCTTGGCATGTCGTTGACTACCGTTCCTCGACAAAATAAATTACAACTTAATATCTAAAGAGGAAATACGTCTATTATGTTAATCAAAGGCACACAACTCACTTAGGCACGTATACCGTTTGGCATTTCACAACGTCTGGAGAAACGCGTTTTTTCGTTACAAGGCATGCATTGAATGTCTAACCGCCTCTTGTTTGCATTCTCTATTTGTTTCAGTTTGCTTCTTGGCGCTTAAGTCTGAAAGATGGCATACCATTCAAAATTCTATTATAAAGGATTTTAAAAAGTAACTAGCAGCCCAAAAAGTAATATATGAATAAAATAAAATTAATCATAATATATTTTCAACTTTTTTTAACAAATATTAAATCATGAAATACTTTCATAATATTTCTATTTTCTACAATTTTCACTATTCAAAATATCATATTATTATGTTATACAATACAATGCTAAATCAACGCACTGGTTTCGTAAATTCAACATGTCCCCATTGATTCCAATAACATTTTTCTTGAAATATTTTCTATAAGCAATGTTTATAAGCAATTCTATTTTGAAAGAATAGGAATCATAAAACGAAAATGTCTATTTCTCATTAAGAAGGAAATGAGTAAAAAAATTATTTCGGTAAAATTTGTTTTGCGAGATTTCTTATTAATTTTAGTTTGTCAAACATTACCTGCTGGATTATCTTTGCCTCATGCCCATTTACAATTCATCAAATGATGGGCGTGCACTGAAAGAGGTAATTTAGTCTTGACCACCTGTGCTTCATGTAAGCCACGGAAAGTGGAAGCTCCACGTGAACTGAGACATGTCAGCCAACGGTCATCACGCATACGAGACGACACGGTCAATGATTGCTTCGTTCACCGACATCTGGACCGATTTTCGTGGAAATGTGGCGAATGTTAATGCGGGCGCGGCTGATACTTTCATTCTCATATACCACGTATTTACGGCGGCATTCCTGTTTTCGAACACGTATGTGCGGAGTTACAAATGTTGTAAAGGAAGTATTTACTCTGCATATTGGTACTTTAAAAAGAATAGTTGTAAAACCGTTTGCCTTACATCGTAACATTTCTACACTACGTCTTTCCAAACACTATAGATTTTTTAAAATGATTTGCAAAATAACACCCCCTTCTCTCTCTCTCTCCTTCTCTCTGATTCATACACACACACAAACACACACAAATAATACAAGTCACTTTCTGTGTACTATCAATTTACAAATTCAGGTAAACCTATTTTTTTACTTTCAAACGTGTTGTCGTTGGAAAATATCTTGACAACAAATTAATTGTCCATTCCAATATATAAGAGATATGTGTAGCGCATCAGTGATAATATTCATTGCAATACAGTAGCACAACATGCCGATGGTAAAATTCCGACAATCTAATCTTCTACAAAATGTAACATGTTTTTGCACTTTCTGTCTTAGCTGGAACGTGCCAGCGTTCTTTACGAAAGTGAACGCATCCAGCACACACAATACTCGAAAGGAGCTCGCAAATGTGCAAAGCGTATTCCTCGGAGTCTGCTATGCAAGGCCACGAACAAAACAAACGTCATTTGATTTACATGCAAGAACCGAAGCAAGAGTTACAGCCTTGTTCGAAGAGCGGATTTCTCGCGAATAAAACCTGGCAGACGCACATTCCCGACGGCCCCACATTCCAAATACGTTTTCATTCGAGAAGTGGCTCCGAGACTCCGTTGCAGCGAATTCTGCACTCAAATGTACAAGAGCCGCCTATATTATTCGAAAAAATGCTGTTCATTGAATAAAGAAATAAAAAGAAGTTTGTGAATTTTTAGTGAACATTGTTGGTAAAAGGATCTAAGTAAAAGAATATTTCAATATTTTTTCAGTTCAGGCGAACCCGTTCTTAAATAGGAAATTTTGTACTGGATATTCTTTTAGATAGGTCGACGAGTACGGCTGAAATATATAAGGAATTAAGACATTGAAATAGAAATGTGTTTATTTTTTACTGATAGGGCATTGCTTATTATTTCTCTCCCTACATAACGTATCTGGATCGAGAGGATAGTCGTTACAAGGGAAATATAAAACTGAATCGAATAAATAATTTAATCTGAATAATGAAACTTTTGAAAAGAAACTGTATTTAGCGTGAGTACTAATTTATTCTCATCATCTGGGGAGTCGAAGGCCCGAGGACCAAGAACGTTTTGTCGCCGCTCGATGAGTAGAAACCTTATGCGAACCTTGCAACCAAATTATGCCAACTCATAATTAATTTTAATATGTTATTTATGAAAAATAATAAGTGTCCATTGCCTATGCCGTGATTAAAATAACATATTATATTGGGATAAGGTATAAGGGGTTCAATTGCATTTACAACTGGACCCACGTAAGGCTACAAATATATCAACAAATGAAAGGGAAATAAAATCGACTAAAACTCAAAATATAGTAAATAAGCACGAATTATCTACATTTTTGGTATCCGGGACTCACAAACCGAGTTTTTCTGTGAAAGAAATCGTGATTTTCCGCTTCAGAATTTCCATAATTTCTCTATATTACGTAAGTAGTACGCGAGAAAGTAAAAATATTAAAAAATCAATATTTTTCCTGCAACAGTTGCACTCGTATGCAATCTTTTGTTTCAACTCATTTTTTTCGTTCCTTGTGAACGCACAGTGAACTGTTACATCTTTATCTAACAGGGCCGTTAACAGTGGCTTTTCGTTGCTTTGTTTAGTTAGGTTAAGTCGATATTACAGTACAGAGTTATGATATTACAAAAACCGAAACCTCGCCGGGCACGTCTCTTTGCTAAGTAACATAAAGTGAGTTCGACCACGGCCACGAATTAGCCTCGCATTAAATGGCTCGTAAACAAGGGCCACGGGACGTTTAGCGCGTTGATCTCTGAGCGATCTTCAAGTGGAGAATCTCATTTTATTCATCGCTCTGACGGAGCTCATGCGAGAAGTTGGCACTTCTTACGCCCAACGCAATGGGACAACGAGGAAGGTAACAGAGACCAAGGCAGACGATAGGGAAACAAAATCTAATAGAATTGATCTGAATTAAGGTTATTTAATTGCACTTTCTTGGACTATGACCATCAGCAGGCGTATACTACTAATACATCGGTCATTTTAAAGTTAGGGTAAGTGTAAACAGTTCATTTCAAGAGTAATTTCGTTATTGAAAAGGTAATCAAATCTACTCAGTTTAAGACCGATCGAAACATTTCGTGATCAGTTTTATCTTTATATTCTGCCGAAATTGTGTTTGTTTACCGAAGAAGTACATAGCTTAAGAGATTTCAGAGAGTTTTCTTTTTTTGTGGAGGTATTTGGGGTAAACCAAAGTGCTTTAATGATTTTCTTAGGAATTTGTTTCGGACGGTTTGGATTTTGAGAAGATTTATTCTTAACTTTATTCAGCTGAATAGAATTTTGTCCTCTAAATTATCGCATTCTAGGTAATTTTGTGGTATGTCAGCGACTTTCGTGCTTTAATACAGTGACTGAAAGCAACACATACAATATACATTTCATTTTCATTGTTATTTAAATTCATAGCTTTCTCTAAATAAAAAGATTTTTCTCTTGATAAAAAGAGACTAAATTAAAATAGTATCTTCAACTTCATTATCACAGAGTTTATTAGTCGATTTTAATAATCATCAATTATAATTTCCGATCAAATTGTGCAGCACTGATAAAACTGATAAATAATAATGAGAATATTTACAATTCCTGATCACTTTTTGATTTATTGATACGTTGTGATTGACAAATGTGTTTTCGCGCGTCAATTGCTAAGGTCATTAGTGTAAGTGCAGTATGTAATTGTGGTGCATGCAATATGCCATGGGAAGGCGGCATTCGTTTCCTGCTAGAGTATGACATCTGGCGCCATCTATCTGCTTCTATCGGCTTCTGGGTTTCCCTCATCCTGGTATATTCGCCAGCTGAGCGCCCCCTGAAGTTATACGCCCCTTACATACGTATGGTAGCATTATATTTGTAAGGGGGCGAGTATGTAAGGGGAGAGCAGACTTACGGTCCGTGCCCCGTTTGTTAGGATACTGTTCCGGCTTTCGCCTAGTATTTATGGTAGACACCGTGGAAAACTACCGACCCACGCAGCCGGTCATTAGAATTACTCAGATAGTGGCTGAATTGATTTAGCTAGGAAGCTGCCACCGTCGGAACTCGAAACATATGCTCTCTCTGTGAGAATCACTACAGTGGCTGCCTAGATCTCTCTTATCAGGTGCATTAATTTTTTTAAAATCCAAAGTATGGTGCAAAATACTTTGGTTTATGGGGATTCCTCTTTGGACATGGTACGGTTCGAACTGCGAAACGTCAGCGTGGACCGTGAGAAGAGAGACAGAATCCAATGGTGAAAGACTCTGGCTGGCATCCGCGCTCCCGAAGCGAGATTACTTATATGGCGAAGCAGAAATATGTGATTGTATTGTGTGCCCTCGTAGGCATCGAGGCGACTCTCTCCATGACTGAATGCGAGTAACTCAAAGGAGCCCTTATGCAATGTTGGTGTGTGTGCTTGTGACTGCGACTGTGGCTGTGTATGTGTGTCCATTGTCCTATTCAAAGAAAGACCCGAGAGCGCTTTTCGTTGAGGTCGGTAGACATGAAGTTTATTACGGTTATTCCAGGAAGATTGTAATCGATACTTGGCTCCAGGAATCATTTGTTTTTGTCCTATTTAGAGATAAATACTGAAGGGATGAGTGCACTTTTTCTATATACTCTATTCTCTAAGAAATACGATACATACCGAGTTCCACGGAACTCGGGCAACATATTGCTTTTTTGCTTTCTTCAAATTGTTAGTTAAAGGAGTTATATTTACTAAATATCACATTTTCAAATTTTACATTAACACATCAAAGAGATGAATTTAAATTATATATGTAATTCGTTTTGTTCTAGTTCAGCAATAATCAAGGAACATAAATGAACGCCATTTTTCTTTTATTTTCTATTTCTATTACGAATTTCATCTATTAGGTGGGTTGCACAAAGAATTTGGCAATTGATCTCGTATTAATCAAATAAATTAATTCAATATTATTTTAATTCATAGTCATAGCTCTGGGATTGTCGGTTGCAGATTTGTCGGTTACGCCTGAATACACCCTAATGAAATGTTAAGATAAACAAAAAATGTTCATCTTAAAGATATTTTTTGGTATCAGGGGACCCCAAAACGAGTATTTTCGTTTAAATCTCGAGATCGATCGTTCGCATTACTTAACTTTCTCTATTCTTTGTATATTACTCCGTATATACGTACGTATTCGAGAAAATAACAGGTGATGCGTCAGAATGGCACTGACATTCTCGAATTAGATATCTATTTTCTTTGGTCTGGGCTACCTATTCTGACTTTCCAGTACTCTTACCGTATGCTGTCTATTGTCGCCCGAAGAAGATTTTTTTTTTAATTTCGCTTTTTTTTTCGGATAGCAGAACTGAAATATTACTAAATATTACTTTAAGGATATTAATATTAGTAATAATTCGGTTCTATTATTAAGAAACAGCAAAAATTAGAAAACTTGAAAAAATGTACTTTGAGCATAGGTATATGGCTGCTGGCAAGAGTTTGTGGCAATAGCTAGCCGAGACCAAAGGAAATAGAAAAGTAATATGGGAAAGTATTGCCATTCTGTAGCACCACTAATTCACATTCGCATTTTCTACGAGACGTAATTAAATGGCAACGTCGCCTGAAGGAGCTCACCGAACGCGCAGAGAGCGAGGCAGAGAGTGACACACACCACGTGTGAGGAGGAAGGACGATCTCTGAGTGGGAGTTGATGGCGTCGGCCGCAGCCAGGAGAAGAAAGCGCTTTAGGAGTGGCAGAGTCAATCTGATAGCCGATGGAACGACAGCTGTCCTAGGCTTGCATCTGAGGTTCCCAACAGGGGACTCAAATAGATTCTCAACTGAGGAAATTTTGCACGGAGTCAATGATGATTAAGGGATCGAATAGGGATCAGTAACCAGATATAAACCGGCTATTGATCGATAGATACAATCATGATCTAATCGGCTTAAAAAAGTATTATTGAAATCGATAATTGTTTTATAACATAAAACAACACATAATAATAAATTACAAATTACCTCCTCTTTTTTAATTTTCTATTGTTCATCCTTAGGTAGAATGTTCAGAAACCTCAAGGCAATGTAAACCTTTTATTCACAACGGCACTCTGATCTCAGAAAAAATACTGTTCACAATTTGAAAATGGATACGTGATATTATAGACAGTTCTTAAAAACGCGCTTAACATTTTCAAACCATTATATTACTATTAACATTAGTAACTCAGAGATTTAAAAGCGAAATCGTCTTGGATTATTGAAAATCAAGATATTTATGAAAATATTGGTGTAAAAAGTTATTTGAAAGGTACTCATGAGCAATTATCTCTCAAATGATAAAGTATTCTACATATTATAATGAAACTAGAGTTGCTACAGAAAGGCACAGACTTTTTTGTATTAGTTTTCTATTTCCATTGATCTCGGACTTGCAACATACTCTTGCCAACTATCGCCACCCAAAGAACATTTTTTTGAAGTTTTTCTTTTTTTCGTCTTCCTAATAGTAGAACGGAAATATTACTTTTAGAATATTAAATAACAATAAAACCTCTTTCCCTCAGGCAAAGACGCTGTATCAACTCAAATTATTACAAATCCGGGTGCTAAATTGCATCACATTTTGAACAAAAGGCACATCATAAACAATATCCTTTATCTTCAGCTATAAAAAAAATGAAACTTATACAAAACAGTAACTGGTGAAGGTCTTAGCCTCATCGACTGTTAATTGTAGTGTTTATAACTGCAATTTTTTAATGACCTTACATCCTGGCATAGGGTGCAATTAGGCCGAAAAACTTGGAGGTCAGGATTGTGGGTTTAAATTACATATAAGGAATTGATGATTTCATTTGTGTTTATAAAATAGAGGCATTCCCAGTCTCTCATGTAATTCTAAATTTTCATCCTTCGCTAATCACTTGGCATTTCCGACATCTAGTGCACTGCAGTGACACTTTGTGTGCGTTGAAAAACGGGCTCAATTATTCCTAAAAAACACAAGCACCGTAATGGGCTCAAGAGCTACTTTGAGCAACTATATCTGTAAAGGACCGAGTTAGGTCCAAGAGATACCTCGGCGTGATGTTTCAGATGTCAAGTAAGCTTTCCAGAGCTAGATCGATCCAAGGAGAGGAGGAATTTCACAGAGTCCCGGATAGGTTCTAAGATGTCTACAGAACGCAGGCAGAACGAGATCGCGCAATCTGAAAGGATCTCTAAGTGCAAAGACAAGGGAATACATACTGCAAACATCCGATGTCATCACATCGCTAAATCACCTTCACTTCCACATTACTGAATTTATCGACGAAAATATTTTCAAAAATATAAAAGAAAAACAAATTATAACAAATATTTTAATAATCGACCTCCTCAGAGCCACATCCTTGTGTAATGAAGAGGAACATTTTTACCGGACAACTCGTCTGGTAACTTGTCTGTATTACATGAACCGTTACATTTAATGACACCATTCAACTCCGGCGAAGAGCTAAATGTAACATGTTTGTCATGGACCTCTTACATATGAGACGTAGACTTCTGGCCACATAGTCGGGAGTTACTTCCTCGTCTTTGTGATGGACAGAACGAGAACAGAGAGCGTTTTAGTTCTGCTTACTATAATTTTATATTAACTTCCTCTAAATAGTCATTTAACGTTTTATTTTTGATTTCACAACAGGGACCTATATTGTACCGTTATGACACAGAAAACAATTAGTGAAACCTTTAGCAAATACTAACAATTATTTGATAGAAAACACATTGTTGATTCGTATCTAATTTCGAGAAAGCAAAGCAACAAAACTTACTTCACCCGCAAACGAATGCACTACGAAAAATTAGACAAAAAGCGTGACATGTAAAGTAACAATTGGCAATTAATAGAGCAATGTATATACATTCAATTCCTATGAGATGAGGTTTGGAACTGATTAAACATGTACGTATTTATGTATGTTTCATAAGAAACTGTGTACGGAAAACTGACATTACTCGAAGGAGGAGAAGTAAAACAAGTATGTATCCATACACCATGTTACGGACTTTAATTGAAATCTACTGCTGCCGTGAAACGGTAGTTTTATAGTATTAACAACTCACTCGAAACATTCCTTGTAACGACAGTAATACTTATTAGCAATTCCCAAGTTTCTAAGCATAGTTCGCCTATAAGGTCGCATGTGAACATGTGGTTTCTGCTTAATATATGGTTTGTAAAATAGTTTTGAGAGCACTGGTCTCTAGGAGGCCGTTCCTTCACGTTTTCTAATTAAGAGATGGCCATCTAAGGACTTAGAGGCGCCTGTATATGGAACCAGGAACCCAGGCGCCGTCCGGGACGTGCGTAACAGAGGGGAAGGGGAGAATGGAACAATTCTAACCAGCATTCTCCTGGAAAGAAAGAAGAAAACTGATTGATAACCTCGCAAAATGGTTTTGAAGTGGAAATCCGGACAAAAAGTTACGGATTTTAAAATCCCTTTACATGCTAAGATACATAACGATCATTTTCGCTTGATTCGTTTTTGGCTAACTACACACCAATTACTCTCAATAGAAATACACAAGTAAAAAAACTCGTATTGGAATATTGTTCTATAGTCGAAACATTACTTATACTGGTATATACTTTACTGCAGAATTTTCAAACATTCACGGTGATTTTTCTCTTTCGAAATTCTCTCGTGACCAACACAGTAGTTTTATTCCACGTCAGTTATACTTGAACACGAACCATAGTTTGCAAACCGAGAAAACCCAAAAAACCGAGTTTGCGAAACTCAAATCGAAACCGTGAGGCGAGGGGGGAGAAAGGGAGAGAGAGAGGGAAGAAGGCGAAGGAGAAAGAGGGGGCGCGATGGGCGAGAGGAGGGAGAGGCGAGAGGGCGACACAAGAGTGGCAAGAGTGCAGGGAGGGGACGGCGAGGGGGCGGCGAGGGGGCGGCGAGGGGCGGCGCCCGGGGGGCGGCGAGGGGCGGGCGAGGGGGCGGTCGGAAAGGGGGCGGCGAGTGGGTGCGGGCGAGGGGGCGGGCCGAGGGGGCGGCGAGGGTGGGCGGCGAGGGGCGGACGAGGGGGTGTGCATTGGGTGCGGCGTAGGGGGGCGAGAGGGGCGCGCGAGAGGGGGAGGGCGAAGGGGGCGGCGAGGTGGTGAAGGCGGAGTGGAGGCGAGGTGGCGGCGAAGGGAACGCCGAGAGGGTGGTGAGGGGGCGCGGCGAGGGTGGCGGCGGGGGGAGCGGGCGAGGTAGGGCGCGGCGGGGGGTTGGCGGCCGCGGGGGGGGGACGAGGGGGTGGCGTAAGGGGGCGCCGAGGGTAGCGCGGGGGAGTGGCGAGGGGGTGGCGGGAGGGGTGGGCGAAGGGGGCCGGCGAAGGGCTGCGGCGGGGTGGGATCTTGGGCCGGCGTCGGGGGCCGGGGACGGCGGCAAGGGAAATAACTGTGTGACTAGGGAAGGGAGCCACAGGCGGCGGTGTCACTCGCCCGCCGCCCGGGAGGCAGCGCGGCACGTCCATCCGCCGCCGCCCACCCAGGCGGCGCGGCCGATTACAGCGCGATTAGGCGGCGCCATTAGTATGCTGGGGGCGCCGCCGCTTGTTATTTCACACGGGGCCGCTGCCACTTGGCTGCACGCGGAACCTGTCGTCCGCCGCGCCGCACGCCAGCGATTTTTATAAGCGGAACGCTCACTGTAACGCGGGGCCACGACGCATTTTTGCATTCAATTGATTGATTAATGATTCTGGTCGCATAAACTGCAAAGGTCATTACTCCCGTAAGTGTCGTGCTCGTTTTCATCGCGGGAGTTGGAAGTGATCTTCCCCTGCCGGCTGGCGAGATCCTACGCCGACCTACGTCGGGATTCCCCATCCACGTATCTCCCACCTGCTGGGTACCATTCCATCTGGACAAGATCTAAGCTTCTTACGCTGATCTCTTGACAAATCTGATAGTGTAGTGTTTGTGAGTGTGTATGTGTGCGTGTATGTGTGTGTAAGTAATTGTTTAGGATATAATATAACAAAGAAAAGAAAGGTAAGATCGCGCGCTGTCCTTAGCACATTGGTTAGTGTCCTTCGGCATTTGTCTCGTGTTGATCTAAGAAACTAAGGAAAACCGATCAGAAGTCTTCCCCAGACAGCGGGGGAATTTGACCTAGCTATCTTACTAGTGACGAGAAACCTGCCACCTTCGGGACTGGAATCCTAGGATTTTCCGGTCAGAGGCACGGCAGTGACTCTGAATTGATGCTCGGATCCACTTTTGCGGTTTTTGTATTGAAGCGGAATATACTCACAAGAGCACACCTTTTCAGTTAATATATCCATAGAGACCTAATGATATGAACGTTAAAAATTACAGAAATTTTTTTATTATCCCAGATAATTCGAACCATTTGTCAAGGCAAGTAACAAAGTCATCAAGGCGGGAGATAAACCTTTTAATAATTTCAACGCTTTAAAAATTTATTTTTCATGCATCTGTTTGTTTGAAGGTGGGTCAACAAATATTTATGCGAACGTCTATAATGTGTTCCAGAAACTTTAAATTTACTTTCCGAACGATTCTGAAATAAACAAAAAAAGTGATTGGTTCAGGTATAAGTACACAAAGTTTGTTCCAAATATTTCAATATACGTATATTTCAAGAAAACTTTAAAGAATAAGAAATGTGATGATGTAAGAATCACAGAAACTTTAAAACAAAACCATCACATACAGAAAAGATACATGAATAAAACCACTGAAAATTCAGACGAATTAACTGAACAAATGTTATATGAACTTTCAAAATATTACAAAAGAGAAAAAGAAAGAAAATTATGTAATGTAACATTTTGAAAGAGACAAAACTATTTAATTGGGAAACGTATAGAGAGAAGAATCATAATAAAATATATTATGATTCTTCTATATAACCAGTTTTTACACTACTCAGTATAAACTATAATCAAGAAATACACGTTATGAAATTATAGAAGACACGTTGAAAACCCATATAAGTGAAGAAGTTGACGCGAAGGAGTTACAGAGTTTTTGCAAGATGATAAAACCATACGTATCGTTCGTATTTATAGTTCGTAATTATTCGCATTAGGAAATACGTATATTAAAAATATGAGTTATTGTAACATATATTGATTATATTACCAATGGGAAATGTATATTTTCTCAATATACTCATGAACTCCATTTTCCAAACAAATAAGTTAGTTTTCTTCTGACACTATTGAATTAACTTGAGTAAAAATTAACCATACAGACATACGTTCATTGGTACTATGAATATTGTATTTTTCGTTATATCCATGCTTATTGTGTATTGGTGTCGAATTCGTGTTTAGTAGTGGCGGCGAAAGCTATGAATGAACATATTTCTCGTAGACGCAAAACAAGGAGAATCACGAGACCCGTCAATCGAAATCTCGTCATTCGATGCCCGCACATGCGCAGTAGAATTCTCTCCAGAATTTTTCTGTTACTTCTTTCAAATTCACGACTTTCAAAAACGCTCCAATAACAAAACCTAGAACAAACGGATTCGCAAACAAACGGATTGAGGTACTTCCGGCCTCGACGGCACAGCGCCGAAGCTTGGGAGTGCCTGGGGCTCTGAGAAGAGCCATTTGATGTCAGAACGTCTTCCTTCCCGATCTGCCCAGAAACTTCTCGTCGCGCTCTTTCCCGCCCTGCCACGCAGTGTCGTTTCCATCCGCCCCGCCAAACAGCTCGCATCACCTTGAACGCCTGACCACGTTGCACCAAACCAAACAAATACATTGTTCCCATGCGCACATTCTCCAGGAGTAGCAGAATCCTAATGCAAGTTAGCCAAAGTCCGTGGAAAAAATGCGAATCATTTCTAGAGGCTACTCCTTGACCACGCCATCCAATTTTGCTTGCAACGGAGTGCCAAACTAATCGTTCTTATGTCCGATTGATATTATGGTGATTGATAAATATTTCCGGCGCGTCGACAGCTAAGGTGATTAGTCCAGCGAGTGTAGGGCATGTTCTTTCCTCGGAATGTGACGGTGATCTTGCCCCGCTGGTTGGCGAGATCCGGCGCCGACCTACCTGTGGGCTAGCGGGGGTTTCCCCGATCAGGTATCCCCACCAGCGGGGCACCGCCCAAGCGGGAAAAACTCAAGTCCCCGTCTGATCTCCCGGCATTTGTGTTGGTGGAGTGCATGCAACTGTAGGTGTGTAAGTACGCGCAATCCATGGCCCGTTTGTTAGGGTTCCGGCATTCGCCTGGTATTGATCGGAGAAACCACGAAAAACTACCGATCAAAGCAGCCGGCCGCTAGAATTCTCCGCCAGACAGCGGCTGAACGCGATCTAGTAATGAATGTCTAGCTATTGTGTCGAAAATCCAGCCACCTTCGGGACTTTTCGGTGAGAGACATTACAATGACGTCTATTCTATTGACATCTACTACATCACCTGAGCCACTTAAGCCGGTGTTCACATGACCGAACAAACAAGAGCGGTCGCCGTGGTGTTTAGTGGGTGGTGTGGCGGGAACGTAGCAATGGCGGCGGCGGCGGAGGCTGTGGAGGCAACGATGCCTCTGGTTCGCGTAAATACCGCCAGTTACGCAACTTCGCAGGCGAAAGAGAAAACACGACACCGCCGAACAAGCGCCTCCCGTAGTTGCGCCCGAGCACTATTTTCGGGCCTGGAAATAAACAGGCGCGCGCTCCGGCCCCTGTGATAAGAAGGCGCGCCGCGCAGCTATTCCTGGAGACGAACTGGACTCGTGTGATGGGGAGACTGGGCAGCCGAGCGGGCGAACGAAAGAGTTGGACGGGCGGAGGAACGGGAGTAGAGGAGGACACACGTTATGAATGGACAAATGAATGAGTATCCATTGTTTCCTGGCACGTCATCTCCTTAGATCATTAGAGGATGTTATGTCACGGGAGCTGGTGGTGGTGGCGATATACCTCCTTCGCTGTAGCGTGAGATCCGGCGCTGATCTACAGGGCTCTTACGAGAATTTTCCACCTCCGGACCCAAAGAAGCATCCTCACTCCCGACAGTCCAGACTCCCGACATATATGTTGAGCAGTGTATGTAGATGTAAGTACGGATGGGATGGAAGATGGAACAATGATATTGAAGAAAGGATCGCGTGCGGTCCGTGGTCCTGTTCTAGGAGCACTGCTATGACAGTCTCCTGATATTGATCAGAGAAACCACAGAAAACTGCCGGAATTCTGTCATGCCGATTCTGCCGGAATCACGGAGCTGCTAGAATTCTCCTCCTGACGGCGGTTGAATTCGGCCAGCTATGTAGATATCTTGTGGACTCAACCTCTAGAGAGAGTCTCCGACAATGGCATTGGCAGAGGCAGCGGTGTCACTGAGCCACCGGAGCAGACAAGAGAATGATGGAACCGGTAACCAAGGATCGAATTCTAATGACCTTACAATTCTTTGAATAATATCTACAATAACTTGCGATTAAGAGGAAAATGACAGATATAAATATAACGACTTACTAATATGGTGGAAATTTACCTAATGTTTTTCAAATACTCAAATATTTGTTTGAAAGCGTTTATTTTTTTGAATTATTTTTACAATTTTAAGTAAAATGTGTATATATATATATATATATATATATATATATATACTATATATAATATAAAGTCTTTATTTAGAAGGAAATCGTCGGTTTGACAGGTTGAGGAGGTTACCGAACTTCCATATAATTTTGAGAGTCCGAGAAACAGAGTCTATTACAGTAGCAAATTTTGTGAACTTATGATACAATAAAAAATTGTTTTAGTGTGTCATTGTAAATTCATGAAAATTCTCTAACAAAAAAATACGAAATGAAACAAAATGCGGAAAAATAACAAAAATGATTCAAAGGTAAAAGAGACCTAAAAATTTAAGAAAATGGCAAAAAACGACCCCATAACTATACATTTATATCAGCTATATGCCATGATAAACATTCATTTATAACCATATACATCTTTAATTTACCATATTTAATTCACGTCTAGAATGCACCAATGAAAAGATTTGTCATAACATATAATGAATTTATTTACTAAAAGGCAATCTTCTTAAGGGAAAAGAAAAAATGACATTTCATTAAAATCCGCCCTACCCCAGTAATTAGTATGAACCAGCTTTAAATGCACTAATAATCTTTTAAAAATGATTACATCCATGCAGTAAACAATTCACAAATACGCAAATCCATGCAGTACAAAATTCGCAAAATTTTACAATAACATTCTAATTGAACCCCCACAATTACATCGCACAAAAGGAAGAACTGTAGAAACGTTACAACAGGAAAGTTCTAAATATACACGATATATTAATATATACAGAAACTCGAAAATTCCAAAAATGTTTGAATTCCTTCAGCACTAATTCTTCAAAATTATAATGAAATGAGGGAGATCTGTAACAAAACAAACAAGTTTCTGTGATTACTGAGATAATTTTCTTTCGAAAATGTAATTGAAATGTTTTATATTTACCTAGACTTAGTGCGTGTGTGTTGTAATGGTTCATAAAGCGATATTGTGCTATTCACCTCAATTAAAAAAGCAATGCATCACATGTACGCAATTACAAGCATTAAAAGATTTTCATGATGGGACACATGTGGCCGACAAGTGTTGAACATTGCGTTTAAACACTCCCTTGAGCTATAGGGAGGAAGCCCCGAATTGCAATCTACCTTCTGTGTCAGATCCCGAGGGGGGGGGGTATAGGAATCATGTCTTCTCTAAACTTCTTAAAAACATTTTGTCGGAAGCTACATTATAAGTAAATATTTGTAGTTTGTCCTAAAATATGATTATGCCTTAAGTCACCATCCTGGTTGAAATTTTCGTGCGTTTACTAAGTCACTTAAGTAAGGTGTATAGCAGGGGGATTTATAACATTGCTTTCATAATGAAAATATGCCTTGCATTTTTTGGAAATTGTTAACAATTGATGCATTAAGATGAAAATGATTTATGACATTTTGAGAAATCAAGATTGTTGACTTTTTTAATACTTTCTTATAATCGTGCTCTATAACCCTCTTTTTATCACAAACTGTTTCCAAGAAGAGAACAAATTCCAATGAAAATTCATACATACGTTATGTGCAGCTAATTTCAAGTAGATAGTACTATCATTGCACTTACCTTTGAAATATGAAATGTCTGTTATCAATATTCACGCGCGAACGACTCAATTGTAAACATGTAAATGTAAATTCATTAAAATGTTTCGATGGAAAAAGAGGTCTTATGGACAGTGCCTCGCTACAAATAGCATTTTTGTTACTGTTATTATTTTTATTATTATTATTATTATTATTATTTAAGTCATATTGATTGTTAGAACAAACCTGAATTGGAGAATTTTGTCTCAGAATCTGTGTGTTTTGTATGTTATGCCTGCAGCCTATATTATTGTTTTGTTATTAGTACAAAGACTTTTTCAGATCCAAGGAGTGAACTCGTAACTTATCATCATATTCTCAACGCCCATCAGGTGCGCAAAGCCGCAACCAGCAACCAGGATATTCCAGGATGCAATGATCTCCATAACATTTACTCATAATTTGATTGGGACACTTTGCCTGCTCTCCAGGTTGGCGCTGGCGTCGTACGCTATTCAAATGCGCGGAACAAGCGCCTCCTCACTTTCCCTTGTTACCTCTGTGTGTGTGTGTGTGTGTGTGTGTGTGTGTGTGGAGGGAGGCACTGTAACAACGAAGTCAAGATCCACCAGAGGGCCACCTGGACTGAAGTAACATGACGGGCATGGGGCTGTTCCCCGCGTCTTGGCTCGCTTGGCACTAGAGATGCGACATTGACAACAAAACATCACTGTTGACAAATGACGATGTTCAAATTTGAAACAGTGATATTAGTAATATATAGATCAAAAAACGTCGATGTTTTTAACGTTTATGTTTTGTTTTTGTTTTGTCATTTAAGGCCGCATCAACAACTGGGTCATTAGTGCCCATTATTGGATTGAAAGTTAAAGAAACTGTGAATTTGATACGGTGATGATCGCGAGTGAAAGGATGAGCACAAATACAACCATTCGTGAGGCGGGATCCTAACCTGTGACCCTTCAGCCCAAGATCGCTACGGCACTACTGCGTTAACCATCTCGGCCATCTGGACGACTTTTTTAAACGTAGATGAAATGAAAACGAGTCACTAATTGTTTTTCTCAAACAAAGCGAATTGGCATTCAGAATAGAATTCTATCCAAATATTACAGGTAAATATCATTGCACGCATATTACGCTTGAACCACCTACGGCTAACGCACATATTACGCAATAAACCAAAAGAGACACAATTCGATGAAAATTTAAAAATAAAATAATTTCAAGTGTACTTGACTACAAGTGTACGTGATCAATAGCCATTGTATTACTATTTTGAACAAATGTTCACGATGTATTATGGCTGTTCGGCGTTATAGGATCAGGAATGACCAAAAGGCTGCACTTTATTTACTAGAAGGAGACTTTACAGAGAACATCTCATCTCACGATTCTGCAATTTCAAACCTGTGATCACAGTTGATTCTCTAGAATCCTGTTCGCGGATACAGTTAACAACTAGCCATCGTCCTGCTTCTTGCTCCAGATATTTTTTCATCAAGCTTCGTCAGTGCGGGAGTGCAAAGGAGAAAAGCTCAAGAGACCGCATTTGGAGTTGCTGCATTCCTGTCTTCCTACGGAGCCCTCTTCATGGCAACAACCGTACGCGTCCCCCATTCCCTCAAGACAATGAGATGCCTCCACAACTCGCAGCGGCCATTAATCGCCCACCAAGGGACGTATCTGGCGTATAAACAGATTAATTAAAACCAACCTGGGAGATACGCGGGTCGTCGCGGCAGGCAACATTCATTCCACCACCCCACGGCGGCGAAATTTACGAGGTCGCGCTCGGCAGGCGCGACTTCGTGTGCTTTCTCAAAAACAAAGAATATACACTGGGGCCAAATTTCTAGACGCGCTAACGTAAATGGAATTAATGATACGGCCTTGTTAGTGCGAGTGTTTGACCTCTTGATATTCGTCCTGTTCCTATTTTGTTCGTGTGATATAACACATGTCGTCCTCTGGATAAGCTCAGGTTCTACGTGGCATCAAGGAGAGAGAGAAGAGAGAATTCAAATTCTTTTTAAAAGACAAAGGTTGGCAGCTCTTTTGTGAGAATTTAAGAAAACAATCAATGAACAATGTACAGGAAAACAGAAACTCTGTGCTGTAACTTTCGTTTGATGTTGAATTGCAATTCTTATTTACAATAACTCAACTTTGTCCGTACTTTGTACTGTTATTTACGTAATTACATTTTTTATTACAAAACTTTGATGAACATACATACAACGTTTTTGTGGACATTTGTTGAGTCGCAACACATATTTTATGAGACGAATCTACAGGTTGATATTCATTCTTATGTATAAAGCAACGGTAAGATAAAACTTATTCGAAAGGCATATAAAATTCATGATGAACAAAATACTAATAAGTAATAATTGAACAACACACTATAAATGAAAAATGAGCGTAAGAGTATGAAAGGAAATTAATTATAGTGAATGCTGACACCGATTATTATTCTGCGTTGTATATATGGGATAATGTATAGTATATGCCGTAGGCAAATAGCCATTGTCCCATTAGAAATGAAACGATACATGTTAGCTATCAGAAAGTACTTGTTTTAACCTTTTTTGTATTCACTGCTTCACAAGATTTATTGCTAATAACAATCGTTGTACACTATGTTTTAAAATGTGTCTTACTATGCTATATTTTGAAAAACACCTAATAATCAGCAAGTTTACACTTATTTAATTCCATACTATGCATTTACATGGACGTATACTTACAATTACTTCATACACCAGTATTTGTTAGCTGTCAGACTGTACTACCTATTCATTCTCAAACCTCCAGCCAAACAAGGAAAGGCATGACTTGAAGACTTTGCTCGCTTGGTACGAGTTGAAAGGTACACACGAAATGCACGGGAAACCGACGTGTTCGAAAAAGGCCTAATTACTTTGCAACACGCGACGGGAGAAGATTGAAAACTCGAGAAAGAAGTCGGGAATCCGCCAATTCGCGTGTTGCTAATCTTGGTAATGGCGGCTCGGAAATGTCGTCCGCTTTAACGGAATAATTTGCGGAGACGAGAAGGCGGGGGCCTTCATGTTCTGGGAATTTCCGCACCCGCCAGGTTGAAATCAATTGTCAACTTGCAGAGATGCCTTTTCGCAATGATGACGGATCGTGAAGTAAACCAATGAACTACGGTACATTTGAGGCTTCGAATCACGGTAAGTTTGCTTCGAAAAATACCTTAATTATTAAAATTTAACATGACAATTTAATTTATTTAAAGGACGTGTGTAATAACTAATATACACATTCTGAACCAAACACTATATACATATAAAGTTCATGAAATTTTACTGCCATTCAAGTAATTATTTCATACATTACTTGGTAATTTTACAGAAGTTGTTCACAAAACAGATCTGAAGCCATGCTATCTTGATAAAGTCCTCGATATACCAATGATTAAAAAAATGTAACAATATTGGGTTTCCATAATTGATTAATTTTATGATTTTAATGAGTAATTATGTTCCTTGTTTTTAGGGAATATAGCCCGAATTTCACGTGAATGTCACACAATTATGCGACTACTCAGAAGTGCAGAGTTTATTTACAAGAAAATGACCTGCATTCTTAATCCAAAACACCCTAGTTATTTGTAATTACCTGTTGAAGTTTGCTGATACTTTCTCTACGCCAGGGTTATTTTGACTTCGAACATAATGTCTGAACACATCATATACTTCTGATAAAACTTTCAAAGAAAATTTCGAAGAACTAAGAGTAAAAACTTTCAAAGAAAGTTTTCCGTTATTATTTTTTATGCTTTCTGGGGTTATATTTCTGTCACGTTATTATGAACAAAGTCTAATAACGCAACCAGAACATAGACTTACAAGGAACATGTGACACGGAGACACGGAGTAAGAGGTAGTCTGACTTTGTCTTTCAAACCACCATGACTATCAATGATGCATCCCGTGTAGGTAAGTGCATAATAAGTAAACCAATATACGACTCCTTTTTTGATTAGCAATATGACAGGTTTTAATATACATAAATAAGAATGAAAAAGGTAGCGTTAACATATTTATTCTTATCCATGACTTAAAATAACGTTTCGACAACTTATTATTGCTGCCATTTTCAGGTACTGGTTACGTTGCTTTAATAAATGGATAAGAATAAAAATGTGAATGTTACCTTTTCATTGTGTTTTATGAAGATTATTATATACCTGCAATTCAGTCAATCAAAATAGAGACCATATATTTTCTTACTAATTATAATATTGTCTATAATCGACCAGGAGAAGAATAATTAAATAAAACTGGGTGTGAAGGTAGTCTCCTTCTTGCCGAGCTCACGTGTACTTTGTAGCGCAGAAGGCCAGACATTTCGGACAAAAGCGCTGGCGGGCTAACCGACAGCCAAGTAACTGACATCACTAAGCAGGCACTGTCAAAATTTGTGATGAATGTCGGCAATAATTTCAACCTTAAGCGCTGAACGTTACATCTTCCAATGCGAGTAGCGGTTTGTATTTCGCGTGCAAACCTTCAAGGTAATTAAAAAATTGATTTTGATTATCTGTTTAAAAGTTTTTGCCATACCGAGGTAGTTAAGGCCCAACCTAGCTAGTCAGATCCACGTCGTTAAGGTGGGAGTGCCTTGATTGTCACCGCTGAAAGGGGAGCGGATTCGAATGTCGCCCCGGACGTGGATTTTTGTGCATAGCCCAACGGATCTCTCCCAACCACCGTTTGTCATCTTTCCAGCCTTCTTCCTTCCATTCCTGGCCCTATGACCATGAACCATTCAGAAAACCACGATGGGCAAACGCGCCATTCTGGCCTGGTATAAAAGGTTATTGGCGGAATGTCCCAGTAACATACAGCGGATAAAGGGAGATTCATG
>BOPP01000012.1:517892-534188 GCA_017312745.1 Gryllus bimaculatus
GGGGTGGGGGGAGGGGTGCACACAAACAGGGCATTAGACCGCTATCAACCCCGCGAAGGTACACAGGCGGTATCTTATCGGTCGATTATCGCGTCTTCTTCAGATCGATGCTGCTCCGCCACGCCAGTGGGTGGGGAAAAACGGGCCAAACTCCCCGCTTGCTGGGGCCTTCGCTATATGCGAGACAAGCCGGGAGCCGCAGGCAAGAGGGAGTTACCATAGCCACCTTCGGAATATGGTTGCATTACACACAACGATTTTTTTCAAATGAGTGACATTTTCCCTGAAAGGAATATTAGGGCGTGAACTTCTCATAGGTGGCGAATGATGGTATCTGTTTCTACAAATGTTTCATTCATGTTCAAACATCGGCTAATGATTTTGAAAATACATTACTCATCAATAAAAACTCGCTTGATCATCAGTGTTATGAATATAATGGTATTTTGATTATTATTATTATGAACGTTGTTATGAATATTATTAATTTATAATAATGTATTATTAATATATCATAATATTGTTATGAAATTTTTTTTCTCCAAAATGTTGACTTTGAACTCTCTATATCTTTACTATGAGTAATAAAATTAAGATTTTTTAACACTAATTTTATATTTCAGAAGCTCTCCCATCCATGTTACATGCTTACCTTTGTGAAAAAAAAATGTCTATGAACTATTCCCAATATTTTTTTTTCCTCGTCTTCTCGCAATCACTGCATGTAACGAGCGGGAATTGAGGTTGCCGAGGATGTCGGACACGTCGGCGAAAAACGTAAGGCAGATCGCGCATGTGGGGGATGCCGGAAATGTTGCGGATTTCGGACACGTTGGGGATGTCGGACACGTTGGTAAAGTCGGACACGTTGGGGATGTCGGACACGTTGGGGATGCCCGATACGTCGGATGGCGGAATGATAACGTCGGGGATCATAAGAATGTGAAATTCTTATTATGCCGATTATGCGAATGTCGGAAAGTAATGAGAAAGTCGCGGATGAAGAGAACGTCGCTAATTAAAAAAATATCAAGAAAGTTGAGAATGTCTCTAATTCTGAAAATGTCATGAAATATCAGAATGTTGCCGATAATAAGAATGCCATGTTTGTTCACAATGTTGCGGGTGATAACAATGTCGGCGATGTCGCGAGAGTCCTATAACAGGGGATTCGAACAGCAGAGCGGTGGAGGCAAAGGCAGTCGCGGCTTCGGCGACACGATTCGTCTCGCAGGCGTGCGAAAGTGGCGCGAAATCGACTGGATATTCGCACGTGAACGCGGCGGGAGCGTCGACTCCAGCGACGGTGGCGCCCGTGGCGAGAGGGAATTATACATGCAAATGCGGCGAAATCCAGCGAGAGCTCCACACTCAGATGACGTCAACGGTGAAGTACGTTTGTCTCCCAAGCGCTTGAGAGCACGGCGGTATCGCCGGAAAGCGAAGCAGATAGGGGAAGAGCGCCACGGAGACGACGCACGCGCGCCGGAGGCGACAGCCGAAGGGAGGAGGAGATTGTAGTGGATACACAGCCCCAGTGCTCGCGGAAGAGTCGAGAGGAGGAACTAATTGGTGCCGGTACAACGGGAGTTTTGCATAAATCCGTTTGATCTTTAGGAAATTAACTGTGCAGTGTCCCACGACTCAAGTAAGCTAGTGATATGGAGAAAGGGGGAAGGTAGTGGAGGTTTGGTAAAGGAAAGTGACTTTGAAGAGAGATTCTATAAGAGGGGGCTACAAAAGATGAAGATTGGAAAGCAGAAGTATTGACAATGTGGTGTTGCAAAACATTTTATTCAGAAGTGATCTCACATTTAATGTTTAAATTTTAAAAAAAGTTGTTATGCATAAACTTTTCAAATTTATATTCCTAGATTTTGGAGGAATATGTAATGATTACTATTTGCAATTAGGAGGGAAAAGTAGCAATGAAATTTCATTATTAAAAATAATATAAAGAAAGCACGCGACATCAACATTCCATAATGTCACATTTAACTGTCTCTCTTGGTATCGTGTGTTTAAGTATCTACTGTTTGAACAGTCAAAAGCCACATAATACTCTTTGCATAACTTTCCTTAAAAAATCGAGACATTGTGCTAAATGAATACAGTGTATGCAAGCGGGTAATGCAAAGACAGACATGTGTTGTTTCTCAACATGAGAG
The DNA here is from genome assembly GCA_017312745.1 of Gryllus bimaculatus. Classification (NCBI taxonomy): domain Eukaryota; kingdom Metazoa; phylum Arthropoda; class Insecta; order Orthoptera; family Gryllidae; genus Gryllus; species Gryllus bimaculatus. Next base: position 520,061 of record BOPP01000012.1, read on the forward strand.
TTAAAATACAAGATGCTGTAAAAGTGTACATAAGCGAGTCTATTATGTCTCCTTTTGCAGAGTCATTCTCATACGTCGGTACTCAATACTCCTTCGCCAAGATCAGGGTCTTTCTGCCCTCCGGATATGATGACTCATCGTCAGTTATGTTCATATATCATTCTAGGATAGCAGCAGAGATTTACTTGTTTATTGAATTGTAAACAATTCTTTACAGAAACATAACGAAGAGAAATTGTAGATAAATAGATACAGTAAATACAAAGAATCCGATTTGTCATCTAGCTGTACGTACGAACGTAAAAAGTACTGGAAATTAACTTTTAGTAATAATGTCAGAATGCGGTAGCATTAACTGTTTCTCGCATGCCGTATTCCATTTCCGTGTCATGAACGTCTGCAGTTAACCCTCTTCTTGCCGACATATTCACGTCTTCCTTCCGCGTAGTTTTAGATCTTCCTTTTCTATGTGAAGGTTTGCCTTTCTAAAGATTCTGAGCCCATCTCTATAACGAATTCTGTTTGAGACTTCATTTCATGACACCATTGTTGGTATCATTATTCAACAGTATGAATAAAATTGAGAATTACTTCTGTTCTACGTTTAAACCATTACTATTTCCATTTCTTTATGTTTATTTTCATTACATTTCTATATTTTCCAAACATTCACATGTTTCCCCAAACTCTTATTGATAGTCATACAGAAATATCTCTTCAAACTTTCCTTCAGGTATATATTCCATATCAAGCAATGTAGTATTTTTAAAGCTACTTCCCTTTGGATTTTCTACTAAGAATGTTTTGTGTACAACCACCTTTAGCTGTTACTACGTACTAACATAAATGTAAGACACCTAGGATGAAATTCTATTTCACAAAATTTTATTTAATTTGTCTGCTGATCGCAAAATGTGCGTGATCTAAAACGTTCGTACACACGGAGGAAAAGATGAGCCAGTGAAAAATATAAATCCATGAAAAACGCTTCAACATCACAAAATTTCTCTACAATATCCGTTAATAATCCGATTTTCCAATAGGAAATGTTAAGAAAATATAAAAATGACACAGATCAGAGATGTTAAGTAATACAAAAGAAATGATTTCATGAATTCGATCAACAGAGAAAAGGGACTGATATTTCGCGACGTGACGGAACGTGATTCTCGCCGGGCACTCGTCGACGCCAAAGGAGAGGAACTACAGAAATGCGGGATGTGCGAACTGATAACCTCAGGAGCCACTGCCCGGCTGAGGTGACTAGCCTCTCGGCGGGCCTCTGTTCTGCTGCTCGGCGAAGACCGCAGATTGCGAAAGAGTTCTTGGAGAAGAGAATGCTAAAACCGCTGTTTCCGAACCATGCGTCTTAAGGATTGTGTTTGTTTCTCCTATTAACGTAATATTTTGCTTTGTGTTCCTGTAGCTTTTGGTTGTGTAGAGTTAGTTTTACGATACTCTATATATAATTAACCTGTATAACTTCCTTAACGGTTCTAAATTTTATTGACACTTTAATTGTAAAGAATTACTCTTAACGAACAAACTGGCTTTATAAGGAGGAAACGTTTTTCACAAGAGGTCGACAAACGACTTGCACAAACGTAATGGTACTTTTGCAGATCGACCTTACAGACCATTCGACTCGAATGTTTTTGGTAAGAAACAATGGGCACTATAAGATGTAATGTAAGATTTAATAACGCTATATTTAATTTACACTTGATGAAAAATACTTGAATATTTTTGATTTAAGTAATTCACGCCCGAAAACTGATTTAATCGAGTCAAAGTTGTCAACGCCTTTGCTGAAGCAGCAGTAATATGTTCATGTTTGGATAATTTGTTTGGAGTAAGCTAACGATATACTACGTAGGATAAAATGAACTCTACATAGAAACCGAACATTTTTCTCCAAACAATCGTTTTCATGTTCATTACAAAACTCTTCTATGAGTAATCATCTTCTATAATGAGATGATGAAAGATTCTATGGGAAACAAAAACTTTATCACCATTGGAGTGATTTCTCTAATCTTTAGCACGGAGTTTTTTGAACGATCACATTAAAAAATAGCGTAGTTTGGATAAAATGTCACCCCAAAATGAGTTTTTTTAACTTCATACGTAGTTATATGGATATCCCTAATGTATCTATTCTTTCTTGTTGGCGGACGGGGGAGATCGGGATCAGAGCAAATGGAGCGAAAGGAATCGGGGGAGGAAAGCTGATCGGGGGTTGCGACAAAGGAGAAGGCGGAGTCGACTCAACTACAGGAATGGTATGAACGAAAGTTGCGGATGGAACAGAAGAAGGAAGTGGAGCGAATACGCTAGCCGAACGAAAGAAATAGGCGTAGCGGGGACCGGAAGAAACGGACAGGAGGAACAGACATAGCGGGAGGGGCTGGGTGAGCGGGGTGGAAGGTGAGAGCAGGTCAGATCGAGCGGGGAAGTGTGAGGGACCGGCCGAGCTTGCTTAATAGATGACTGTCATAAATAAATACCCGGGAAAAGCGAGAAAGGCAGACAGTTCTAAGATAAAATGTATTATTTTGGAATTTACAATGTTCGAAAAAGCTGTTGATATGTACAACAGTCTTCCTTACGAGTTATAGCTGTTTGGTATGGGTATAACGACATAGAGAAGGCGAGTTGATTAAATACCAAGTCAAACCAGAAACATATCCTGTAATTTCTGTGTGACTGAGCTGATGTGTTGATAAGTATCAAGTATAGGTACCAAGTATGTAATATTTCTGGCTCCATAGCTTGATACCTAAGATATTGGTGGTAGAATGTCGCTCCTTACTAATATTATCTTAATACCAAAGAAATACAAATAAACTCATTCTGGAAATCAAGTTTATCAACGAGGATTAATAACTTTAAACTTTTCGTTTAATAAATAATAATAATAATAATAATAATAATAATAATAATAATAATAATAAAATTTTCAGTAAATCATTCAATACTTTATATTTACACTCTATAGGCAAATAGCTCTACGGGTTTTGTGTTTCAGTTTTAAATTAAATGGCACTAGTTTGAGCCACTAAACAACAATATTAAAAGTTAAAAACTAAAATTGTTGTCTACATACCGTTCACGAGTTGTCTCCTGAGAGTATATATCCGAATACTCCTAACATCAAACAACTGTGCAGGATTCTGCGTTCTTAGAAAAGAGCGAGAAATATCGAACGTTCATGTGATAATGAGAGGTCATGTGCGGATTGCTGGAGAAAAAATCTCCATCTCTAGGTCTCTGATAAAACTATTATCTGTCAATTAATATTTCTCGATAAATACTCATTGTGTCAAACAAAAGCATTAGAGAGGAAAAATAACTTGTTAAGTAATACAGCATTAATGATTAGAGGCGAAACGATTTGAAATTAATTTCTTTAAAGAAGTTTACTATCCTCATGCCTTTGACCTGGTGTTCTGATTATGAGGTGTAATAACAATATTATAACAAATCTGCATTCATAAAATGCATGACACATCTGTATTTAAACATTCTCACATACTCTAATCTATATTTCAACCAAATGATACAATATAATATTTTCAAATAAAACAGCTCAAACTAATTTTGTGACCAGCAGAAGTACTACCTCGCTTTACCCGGACATTTATTCATCACAATCGACTATTAATCAGAAAAAGGAATTATGTCTACAGTGTACCCTTATCCTGGTCCTCTCTCTTCATAACCACCCTGTTCCTTACCAGCATTCGCTGCCCCGCATTGTCTGTCCCTGTCCCTGAACCACCGCATCTTGCAATGTTTGTTATGATCGTCGCTGCTATCACCATCGATGCTGCGGGCAGCTCTAAACGGATGCTTCGTTACGTACGTCCACAAACAATGTTCTGAACTGAAATTACTCAAAGCGTACTCAAATCCAAATGGCGTTGTGGAAATGAATTAAAGAGCATTTAGTAGGAGCATTTATCGGCATAAAGAAACGTGTAACGTTCTTTAATTAATTTAAGCGTTTTTTTTCAAAATAGTTGCACAAAACTGAAAGATGGCAATTTAAATTTTGAATTTAATAATAGAAAAGGGGGGATAGGAGTGATTCTTAGGAAATCTCGTGGAGGAAGTAAAATGTAATTTTGGAGATTACGTGCCGAATTTAATTAGGATTAGAATAAAACTGTAGAAAAATATGAAAAACCTTTTTTATGCGAAAGAGAATAAAAACTTGAAAACAATTTGCCAAAGTTAGGGTAGACAAAAACTAACTTTGAGTGAATACTCCAACGAAATTTCATCCGTACCAGAGATTAGTCCGGACGAAGAGATAGAACTGCAGACAGTGACAGAGAGAGAGGGGGAGAGAGAGGGGGTGAAGAGGGGAGGAGAGAGGGAGAGAAGGGGAGATGGAGGGAGGAGAGAGAGGGGAGAGAGAGGGGGAGAGAGGAGCTGGGAGAAGAGGGAAAGAACGTGGAGAGAGAGGGGGGAGAGAAGGGGAGAGAGAGGAAGAGAGAGGGGAGCAGACGAGGGAGAGGAGGGGGAGAGAGAGGGGGAGAGAGAGGCGGAGAAGAGGGGATGAGAAGGGGATGAGAGGGGGGAGAGAGAGATGGTAGAGAGAGGGTGAGAGAGGCGGAGAGAGAGGGGAGAGGGGGGAAGGGGGGAGAGGGCGAGAGAGGGGAGAGAGAGGGGAGAGAGAGAGGGGGAGAAAGAGGGTGGAAGAGAGAGGGGAGAGAGGGAGGGGAGAGAGAGGGTAGATGAGAGAAAGAGAGAGAGAGATCGAGACACCAAATGACAAAATTTGGAAAAAAAACAGAAATTAGTTTTTCTATCGTCCAAATAACGTATGGGAAAATTTGGGGAACTCCTCAGACGTAAGGCACATTCAGTAAACCCTCAGACGTAAAAATTATATCAGTTGAGAAAAAATATGAGAAAAAACAATAGTTAATTATCGGGAAATTCAGAAGAGCTACCTTTTTTTGAATTTGAAAAATTTACTACAAAAGCGCTTATAAAATCGCGTAATTTAATAACATAATATAATTACAAATAAAGTGATCCATCAAAAAGTCTGAAAAATAAACAAATACAAGGGGTGAAGAGTTAAGACTTACGAAGAACGTGGATATTCATAAAGAGATGTTATGTATTCATCAATAATATATCTATGACTTTAGTTATTAAATTTTTCGTAGGCTGCAGACACTGCGATAGACATACTGAGTACAAGCACACGAACAAAAACAAACCTAACTGCAACAGATACGCGATCTACAGGCGCCGTCTACATTCCGTCGCATTAGGTGGTAGGGGCGCGACATCGAAAACATACCATTCATGTTTCCACACATATAATGGCTGTGATTAGACGGGAAGAAAGCAAGGTCGTACGCATAAGTAGCATGATCTTATTGGTACCAGTTATTTAATATTTTAACTCTTACAAAATTGTTATTATGGGACCTTTTCATTCACAAACAAAATATTAAAAACGTAACAACATCGAGCACAAAACATCGATTTTGGAAAAACATCGAATTTAATAAATCGAGTTTTAAAACAATGCTGTTTCTATAAAAACATTGATGTTTTGAAAACATCCCCATTAGATGACCGCATCGGCGACGGGAGCTCCTTTCACTTGAGCCGCGAAAATGCGCCGCGTGTCGTGGAGAAGCACAGCGGAAGGCAGGGGCGTGTGCGAGGCCAGCGTTTGGCGTGTGCGCAGGGCATCCTGCGTGCCGGCTGCGTAACGCCTTGGAATACGCGTGACGTCACCTTCGCGCGACCCTGGGGGACGCCGTGGCCGAGGCGGTCGAGGTGCTCGAGGCGGCGGAGGTGGAAGATCGCTGGAAGGCGCGAAGCGGTGGAGGTTGTTGACGTGTGGGAAAAGTAAAGGTGATGGGGAAGGAGTGGTGGGAGTGGAATAGGGATATTGGTGACGGTGGTAGTAGGAGTGGTGGTGGTGGTCGTGGTGGTGGTCGTGGTGATGGTGGTGGTTGTGGTCGTGGTTGTGGTCGTGGTGGTGGTCGTGGTGGTCGTCGTGGTGGTCGTCGTGGTGGTCGTCGTGGTGGTGGTGCTCGTGCTGGTGCTGGTGGTGGAGCTGGTGGTGGTGCTGGTCGTGGTGCTGGTGGTAGTGCTGCTGGTAGTGGTGGTGGTGGAGCTGGTGGTGGTGCTGGTGGTGGTGATGATAGTAGAGGTTGTAGAGAGCATATGGTAGGGAGGTGGTGTTACAAAGGTGGCGGTGAAAGGTAGTGATAGTGAGATGGTGGTAGAGAGTTGGTGGTAAAAACGTGGTGATACAGAGGTGGTGGCAGAGATGGTGATGTTGGTATAGGTAGTGCTGTTAGTGGTAGAAGAGGTAGAGATGATGGAAGTGGAACTAGTGGGTAGTGGTGGTAGTTGGATAGTAGCGGTTATGGTAGAGATGGTGATAGTTCGGAAGCTGCTGGTGATGGTTGAGATAATCGGTCTGATGGAAGTAAATGTTTAATAAAATGAACGCAGCACAAATAAATAGGCTAGAGAGTAATGTAAAATTGATTTGAATGTTAAAAACCTTTCAAATAAATGTAAAAAAAGTAGATAGAGATGACCGAAAAGACTGGCCTAAAGTAGCAAAAAAAAACCTGCATTGATGATGACAAAAGAGATTGCAGAACAGTCCAAAGATAAAAAACAAAACATTTCTCAGACTGTGTATGTGGTTATTATATAGATAAGGTATTTCTTATTCTTAATCTTTTCCGTTTCCTTCTCTTTTACTTCTCCTTCTAATTCCTACACAATCATTCATATTCATACAGCGCTGAGTGCTGTCAACAAATTTAAAGTGTCATCTTTAGTTTTAGATATTTCATTTTTCTGACGAGGTATATTCTTTTTATATTTTATTTCATATAATGCTTTTGTAGATGAAATATTACAAGCAGAATTGGGCAAAGCAAAAAAAACCGCGAATTTGTTTACTCTTAGAAATTCAAAAGTGGTGTGTAAGTTTGCATCGTTTTAACAAACATTTTTACTGTAATTTAAGAATAAGTATCTTTCATTAGTTTAGTCTACCACATCACAAATTATGAGATGTGTCGTCCGAACCAGTATGGGACCATTACTCGTCCTGAGTACTCGAATTCTGACTCACAGGTGACAAAAATGATGACGATGGGTGAGCAACTCAAAGCTGATTTATGTTAATAAAAAATATCCTAAACAACATGTTTACGTAACATTTTATTTTAAATCAAACAGAAGGAGACCTTAGTGGTTAGTTGGTGAACATCCTCCTTTCCACGACCCAACACCGGGTTCGATTCCCGGTCGCGACAAAAACTAATTGTGCGCTTTCCCTGCAATGTCCCAGTATATGTTGCTGCGCGATGATGAGAAAGTTCACTTCTCAGGTTCAGAAGACCAGAATACAGCGCAGAGATGGCTATGTGCTAACCACTCGTACTCTTGAACCCATGGCCTCAAGGCCGGGACTCTGTTGGTAGGCCTTAGCTCGTAAAGACCTGTTGGCCAAAGTACGTACATATAAACACGAGATAAATTCTCATTGAAGAAAATTGGACAAGTTTGGATTTTTCATTGGCAGTTTATTTCATTCATTACTTCATTCATTGAATGAATCGAAAACGGGGACATCCCTAGAGGTATTTGTTCCACAGCTGAGTTAATGTACTTAGCTTTTAGATAGCGCTTTTTTATTCGCGAGTTGAAAGCGAGTGCAATATTAGAGATTACAACCGATGGTGATGCATGATGATTGAAGTGTATAGTCAGAACCCTTATTAAACTTCCTTTATTTTGGGCAAAGAAAGTACACACAGGGGGACCGATGCACAAGGAAAAAATTAAACAATGATGCCTACTATAATTTACAGTTCATGAGCGTAGAATAATACCTTATTTTTATTCCGTGCAAATCACACATGAATAATTATAATATCCTCATCACCATGCATTTCAGATCCATAATCGATATTTCAAAATCTTGCGTGTCTTGCGTGGCACTCAAAGACGTTTTAATGAAATGGAACAATGATGGAATGTAATGAAGGAAAATTGGGAGAGCCAGAGAAAAGCCGCCCCAAGTCCTCGTTGTCGGCAAACAAATTTCACATAGAGACACGGGGATCTGAACATTGGTACTCAGAGGTTAACAGCCTGATCACTACAACACGGATCACCCCTAGACCAAGAGACGGTAGTTGATATGCCGTGATGGGGGCAACAACAGCAACAACAGCAGCAACATCAACAGCAGCATCAGCAGCATCAACAGCAGCAACAACATCTACACCAGCAGCAGCAACAGTAATTTTAGCAACAACTACAACAGCAGCGGCGGCGGTGGTGTGGTGTGGTTGGCGGCTGTGGGAGCGATGACAGCGCGGGTGGGCAAGTGGGCGGGCGAGTCAGCGGGAGAGTAAGTGGGCAAGCAAGTGGGCGAGTGGGCGAGCTGGCACGCGGGTCAGGCAGCTAGCGGGTGGGCTAGAAGGCGGACGGCGGCAAGCCGGCTTGACTGAACCTCGACGCGACGGGTTGGGGCGAACAGTCAGCGGGTGGGGGGAAGTCTTAGCGCGGCGCCGGAGCGTCGGCCCGGACCTGGGCGCCGCCGGCGCCCCGTTGCCAGCGCCCACCGCCGGGCCGCCGCCCGCCCGCCTGCCCCGCCCTATCTCGGCGCCGCGCCGGGCAGCGAGCGAACCGCACTGCCAGCCGAGGCCTTGCTAAACGGCGGCGATGTGTGGCCACTGGGCCCGCCTGCGCGCTCGCTTCTGAACAGTGCACACACCGACGGGACGAACCGTGAGCGAATAGTGGCTAGTCAGTACGAATATGGTAATACTATAGTAATAACACTAATCACCTGTATGCGTGGAGTAATGGTAGCGCATACCAATAGATGAACGGTGTTGGCGGGGTAAAACGTGTTATAATTTAGTTTGCAGTCAAGTTAGAAAGGCAAGTGAAGTAACGGACAACCTCCTGACCTGCATAATTTAACTTAATTAAAAATCCTTTTTGCACCACATTTAGGTCTCAAATTACGATAAATGAAAGCAGTACCAACAGTGACAGCAGAGTGGGGTGCTAATGTCAATTAAGTCACATACTCTTCAACCGGATTTGCACGACTAAAACAGCTCAGTAATATGATATTGCATTATGGGAATTCGTTATCAGCGAACCTGTCACCAAAGTTTGAAAAAAATTCCATATATCGTGACCACGTGACGTGTATCGTGAACGATAATTCTGGCAGAGTACCGTTTTCCGATGGAAGCGGAACGTAAGGTGGGAGTTCGTGCATGTGGAGAGGTTCAAAAGTGGGTTCCTATCGTTATCGTTTAGAGCTATATTGTCACAAACAAAGTTCCTTAAATTAATAGTACCCCATAGCAGAATAAAGATACGATTATCAATAACGAAACCTATTCAACAGCATGTATCACAATAATTTAGAATGTTGTTAATAGTTTTCATTAGAGTAGAAGAATCGAACAGAAATGCATTTTAATTGCATTCTAAAAAGCAGTTTCAAACAATGATATAATTTTAACGACTAATTGACTTTGTAAGTTTACAAAATTCATTTTCATAGATATGAGAAACAACTGTAACATAAACATTTAAAAGCATGATAACTTTAAAGACACTTTGTTGGCACCTCAAGACGTAGGTAATTATTTTCACCTCACTATATTTTCGTGTACCTTGCATTTCATTTCAATGTTTAACTACAATCATTCGACTAATAGTGAATTATTTGACTTTCACATCATCCATTAACTGTGTTGTTAACGCAATTCCATTTTGGCGCGAGACATTCTGAGGAAAGAAAACGACGCGGCATTCGACAGAGGAAGGTGAAACGAGATGCACGGAAGAAAGTTCTCCTGAAGTGATTACACTCGTGACAGGTCGGCGCCAAAGCGGGAGACTGGTTTTCCAGTAATTTATTTTACATTTAATTATAATTATTTTTTCCCTCGTGGTCGGGCCGTTGCAATTACGTGTCAACTCGGGCCTTCGAGGGGAATGAGGGGAAGAGGAACTTCAATTGCTTCTCTGACGACGACGCGTAGCAGCTAGCCCTCGGCTAGCACTCTCTGGAACTTTCCAGTAAGTGCGGTTTGCGGTGGGACGCAGAACGCCCTTCTCATTACGAATTAGTGATACAGCAGGGTGCGGCGTGGAGTTTTTCAGCTTTCTCGAAATCGCATAATGTGTTGTTGTTTTTTCCCACACTAATACACGGTCGCTTTTCCTTTATCCGATGTCGAATTCTCAAACTTTCTGTGTGTTTGGCAAGTTGTTTTTATGCCTTCGGAAGAGAAGTGGTTCTGGTAAAACGATTGGCAAGATAACAACTCTTATTCTCTAAAAAAAAATGACTTCTGCATGCCTGCTGAAATATTTCTGAGCAGTTATTCACAGTTGATGAGTACTGAACTAGATGAAGTTCATGTAGCGTAGGTTAATATCTGAATAAAAACAACACGTTAGTGGACCACTTAAATTTATGAAGAGGAATCTTGGAAGGCCAAGTACATGGAGTCATCATCAGGAGAAGTATGAGCGACAAATCTCTTAGGGTACGTAAATCAACTAACAAAGAACATCTTTATTCCAGATGTAGACAACGATTAAGCAAACATTCACTCAGATTTCTGACATTGCTGTAACACTAAATAAAATGTTATGCAGTTCTTTTGGAAACTCTCAATCATTCTGTAACATATTTTGTAAAAAATTCAGATAATATTTTATTTGTAAATAGTAAAAATGTTAATTATAGAAAATTACTCATTATTTTCCACCAATATGAATACGTTTTACAAGATGTCTGGTAAGACAACCGATATTATAAATATTTAATTTTTCTAACTATCTCTCCGAAAACACTTCCATTCCAAATTGAACATCTCATGCTTGTAATCGAGTATAAATAAGAGCAAATATTAGCAATGCTAAGCTACCTTGAAGTATAATTGAACCACTTCTGAATGATGAGACAACTATAAAATCAGATAAGTAAATTGAATAAGTTGTGTGGGCAATGTACACAGAGATTTTTTAGGCTGACCCAGTTTCCGCTAGAGGAAGGAAACGATTCTTGGCATGGTGGAAATGTAGAACAGAACTGTCATGTTAATATAATTTATTTGGGAAACTGGATGGCTGAAGACAGGGGTTACCTAACCGTTTCAAGCAAGTGTCAGGACAGTCAACACAACTGTTCCCGATTCTAAAATGACTTTCTGTTCGGATATATTTTATGTTGTTTTCAATACAGAACTAGAATATATTTATCACTGTCTGTCAATTTCTAAACTCGTTACTTGTTTCTAATAAATAATTTAATGTATTTTGTCTCTCCGCATAAGGTATTATTCCAATAAAAAACAGTATACAACCAATGTGTTGTGTTTCGAAATTTTTTTAGATTTTCTCTGGCAAACATATCTAACACAATCAATTTTAACATTCTTTTTCTACACTATGAAAATATAAACCTAGCTTTTTAAATTGATTATCGTTGAACCAGAAATTTCCTTCTGCATTGTACGATATGTACAATCGAAGTCTCGTTACAATAACATGAAAAATGAGAATTAGGAAACCGAGTATAAGTTATTGATATTTGTGATTACACGTATGCAACTTTCTGTTATATCTTGCGCTTTTGCAACCGAAATAGTTTAGTTAAGACGCATTTTGATAAAATAATTAGGGATTTTTTTTGTCTCTAACTTGTGTATTATTCCTCTTCTGGTCTTGAACCTCAATACGTCATAATATAGTGTGTGATAATTTTAACTCATTATTTTCCTCTTCAGGTTCGAGATATTGAAGCAACACAATGCTTTTCAATTTGGCGAACACAAAGCTTCAAGTTATCCACATCGTATAGGGTACGAAAGTAACGCGTAAATTTCGTCCTAATTGCCGAGGAAGTAGTAAAAGTCGGTGCGGTGAGATGGGCAGGGGAGTTGGCAGGTTGCCTTCTTTCGCAGGCAATGCTGCTTGGTCATGAACTTCACGCAGCGGCGGTGCCCCCTTTGGAACTATTACGAGCGGCAGGGCCATTCCCACCTCTGCCCCCGGTTGTTTTCCTCAACAGAGTACGTTAACTCTTCACAGACATAACGTGAATGGAATGCATATAATCTTCTTGTTCATTGCGTTCAACCTACAAGGAAGAAGACGGCTGTATCGTGAAGGCCACAGCAGGATGTCATGCTAATCAGGAATGGTAGACAATGTTTTTAAGTACTCGATGAATGTATTTCTATACATGTATTTAAAAAGAACATGTACACGTATTTAAAAAGAATATTTAGACGATAGATGACCAGAATCTCAAAGATGCAGATGCCAGAGAAATATTTTCCCGAGAGCAGAAAGATAAGTAACGCATTCCTCAAGCCATCATCCCAATAAATAAGGAAAGATGATGAAACAAAATCTGTGTAATGTTGTGTCTAAATATTGTGTACGAGGGCTCAGTGGAAACTGCATTACTATGAACAGACCGTGTACGATACCGCAGTTCAGAGCTAATATACGACTCTAATATATATTTATTATCATTTTTTATAGTTCTTTTTCTACGTGTGAATTGCGTTACATGCCTCGAAGGTGAATGTGTGTCAAATTTATCTTTACAGTTTCAAATTTTAGAACATATTGTACATTGTTATTTCATATCTAAATATTTGTCGGATTATATTCTTAAAACTTATAATTTTGAAAATAATGTAATGCTTGTTTATTACAATTCATATACTTTTTCTAAAAGTCATCTATTTGCCTGTTGTGTTGTGGAATATGAACTAAAAATTACTTACTGTAATTGCATCAAGCGACGAGAACATTAATCATTTCAAAGCATCGGGGTGGTTTTGAAACCTGAACACCTGAAGAAAGGAAGGACGGTAGCTAGTGCGAGATATTTGTTCTTGGAATGCAGTCTCTTTTCTTTGTTTGTGGCGCCGTACTACCTTTTTTACTTCTTGCAAACACAGGCAGAGAACAGTGAACTTCGCATGAGGAAAAACCGGTTCCTTTTAGATCAACTCGGAAAACGAGAAACTTAATCCTAGTAGAGTTAAAATTAATATATTCATTGAAAGCTACAGAACTCTACTCTTCACTCTATTCAGTCGAAAAATTTGTTTCTTCATATTTATAAAAGAAAACACCAATAAAAGCACATAAAAACGGAAAATATCTCGTAATAATTTTAACAATTAATATATTATGATATTCTTCTTGTACTTATTCTAGGCAATGCAATGGAATATAAAAATAAACTCAAATCAAAAACAGAAATATTTTCATGAAGACCATTTTATGTCACCACCACCCGATACTAATAAATAATATTCCAATTAACTGGTCTCCACAAAATCAATCCATCAAATACTTGGGAATAAATTTTAGCCCAAGACTCAACGAAAATCACAACACAATTAAAATCCAGATTAATTCAAATCAAACCAACATTATTTGCAAATGTCATACTTTCATTAATAAACGCAATTACAATCTATAAAATCAGTATTATTCCCATCATGGTATACACTTATCCCATCTGGACAAATGACGCTCCATTCAACATGAACATATTACAACAAATTCCTCTGATTAATCACAAACGTCTCATGATTTATTTCAAACCAACACCTTGATAGCGAATTAAATATAAATCTATAACATCAAATAGCACGCCAATCCAATAATTTCTATACCAACATAAACTCAGAGGCCGCGCGTGGTATTGAATGGGGCGCGCCCCGCATTCCGCTTCGTCTGCGCCGCGGCCCTGCGGCTCTGCAGCCGGGTATGGCCGGCGCGGCACCCCCGCCCCTCCCTCCTCCTCCTCGGCCCTCCTTGGCCGCGCCGGCCGCGCGCAGCCGCTGCCTGCTTGTCCGCTCCCCTCCCGCACCGCCTCCGATCCCTGCGCTCTCCACTTAATACGCCCAACGCCCCCCACCACTCCACTCCCGTCGCGGCATACGTCCCCTCGTCCACTTTTCCCCCTCGCCCACGCGCCCACGATGCCCACCACGTCCCACCCCGTCCCACTCCGTCCCAGCTCCGTCGCATTCCGTCCACTAACGTTCCACTA
>BOPP01000012.1:534285-556493 GCA_017312745.1 Gryllus bimaculatus
CGCCACACCCCGGCACACCCTCGCCTTGCCCACCCCGCCCTCACCCCGCCCGGCCCACCCCGCCCCGCCCAACACCCCGCCATACCCCGCCCCACTTCTCCCACCCCCGGCCTCACCACGCCCATACCAACGCCCACCCCCACCCCTAACCACCCGCGTCCGCCTCCCGTTTCTCAACATGCCCCCCCCCCGGCCCTCCCAACCCGCCACCACCCGAACCTTGCCTACGCCCCATTCCAGTCCCATTCCACTCGATCTGCCTTGTCGCCGTCTCTTTCGTCCGCCATACGCCTCTCCCCCGCCCTCTCCGCGCCCCCTCCCCGGCCCCTTTGATTTGTTTGCGCCGAAAAGCGCGCCCGCGACCGCAGGCAGACCGCCGGCAGCTTCGGGAGGTCGTAGGCTCGGATTTCCGACACCGTCATGCACGACTCATTGGGTCGGGCGAGAAACGATACTCGCACGAAGACTCAGGAGTTCGAATATGCCACCGCCATGAATTGCTGTCTTTCTGACGTGGCGTGGTGGGGCTTTCCCGGCCACCATGGATCTTATTCTATCCTTCTTCATCCATTACCTGAGTAGTTACCCTTTTCTATCCGGGTATTAGCGGCAAAATGGGTCTCTAACAGGGAGGGGGGAAAGTCCGATCCCCGAAAATAATAACAAATGTGCACGTTGAAGGGCGATTAGCCCTATAAGTTCTGGGAATTAAAGATGATTTAGGGCGGACCGGGCGATAGTTTGCTGAAGGGGGGCATAATTGGTTTTATTATGCCACTTTTAGTGGCCTAATAAATAAACAACCACAACAAATATTTGGAGCGAACGACGAATGAAAATTCTACAGGCCACTGCCTGGCCTCATCAGCCAAACAAAACAACGAAATAGTTTAAAAAATGAACCATGCGCGATACCTCCTTCCCGTCCCTTTCATATTCCCCTTCTTAGGTTAGGATATAGGCCAGTCACTCATATTCTATAGTCTGGAAAGACTATGTCAGTATTGTCAGTTTGCGGGTGTAACTCGGATGCTCAGATTCGGAAATAGTGCCAACGGACGAAGAAGAAGAAAAGAAGAAAAAGAAGACAATATTAAAAATATAAGAAGACCGAGGACAAGGAAATAAGATCTAGGAGTGGGCGACTCGCAAACATTGTTGCGTTGTAATTTTTAATTTTATTTAGGTCACTATTGATTAAAACCACTTTCGTGATTATAACTAATTAAGCTTCGTAAGCTATTTCAACTGAGCCACGACGGGGTTTAAAGTCCGAAATAATGAAATTTGAGTTCTTGGTATAATGGCTAAATAACGACTAGCGTACTAATAATCTTTTACACGCACTGGAGGAACTAAACGTTGTTATTCTGACCACTAAGGATCAATCTGAATCTCGAAATCTGATGCTTGAGAGGAGGGTAGGGAATGAGCCTAAAATGTATTACATTTCCCTCAATTATTGACATCAATTTCGCCTACATGTTGTGTCACTGATACAGAAGTTCGAAAATTATAGATTAGTTATAAATTTGCAAGTATTGTGTGATTGTAACCCAGATAGATACAATACAGTGTAAATGATTTTTGAACTCAAAACCACGTTCATTTAATCTACTTTCTCAAGGACAAAGATACTTCTCGTGGTAGATGAGCAAATCGACAATAGCCTTAAATCAATATTTATTTATTTATTTATTTATTTTCTTACTTACTTCGTTACGTATTATTTGAAGCATGCAATAGGAAATATGTATGGAAGTTTTTATCTCAACATTAGGCTGCAGTTGCGTTGTCAACTGACTTAGGAAAGATCACAGATTTGAACTCGTGGATTCCTGAATAACCGTGAATAATACATTTGCCGACTAAATGACGATTCAAAGAGATATTTTGATCATATTGAATGATTCATTGTTTTTTTGAGAGGTTTGCGATGGATGTTAATGTAAAATTTCTTAAAAAATCATGGAAAGTTAGTCTCCAAATTCATATTGCATATCTGGTAGTACTGTGTGTGAACGTAAAGATATATACAACACAGCCACTTTCAAAACGTAAAATTAATTTTTGTAATTTTCACCCAATCTTAACACAAAAATAATTAATATTTCAATATTTAAATTGCGAGGGAAGTTTAATTTTTCCCAGCAATAATTGCGTTTGTAATTTACATTTTCGTTTCTGTAATTCGTTGAGCGTTTGAACATGTAATATGAAATGAAATTCGACGATGTAATATGTAACTCTAATTACTGAGGCGATATCACGGGTCGCTTGCTTATGAACTTGGTCTCATTTCTCTTCATACACTGATTTGTGCTGCATCATAAAAGGCATCATCCTACATTCTATCTAGAGAAGAATCCACTTTAGACTTAGTCGATGTCCTTCAAGCTTCTGCACTCAATGCATTATTTTAATCCACAAAGCCAGTTTACAAAGGTTAATTTAGTACAACCGTTATTAAGATTTGAATAAGAAACTGCATTGAATAAATTTTGTACAGGATGACAGTACTTCTGTACGTTACGAAACACTTTCGAAATGTTTTGTATTTAGAAAAAATCAATCTCCTACCTGACCACAAAATAATAGCTACAATTTCCCTTGCGCTAGAGTTCACACCAGTATACTAATGTCCCACCAGACTCAGACTGCAAGACAAGGGAAGCTCATAATCAGCAAGTCACGACATTGCAAGCAATAATTTACTTACTGTTGGCGTGAACTGTAGATTATGTATCATTTGGACGAGATTTGGAATTCAGAATCACTATCCGCGTAATTCATACCTCCTGTTAAATTAATCCATCAGAACATAGAGACGCACGATTTTTAGCATACGATTTCCCGAAGAGTATATTGAGATGTTGTAAAATATTACCACAATACTTTCACGAATCACCTTGAAACTGACATGAAATGAGAACAAGCGCCGAGAGAACATGGTTTTGTAGTGATGAACCACGGCAACATCCGACATCTGGAATATGAGCTGGAGACATGAAGCGTGTGAAAGATCACTCCCAGTACTCTTGAGCAAACAATTGCAGTTTATTTTATATACGTAGTTTTAACAAACGATGTGACGTCACACGTTACCTGAATAAGTGAGGCTGAAGGTCGTGAAGAAAGCTAAACATCATCTACCAAATAATATTTAGAAGATTTACGATATATTTGCATTATTGTATATTTTAAGATGTTCAAAGAGCCCTTGCATTCATTAAAGTTCACAAGCTTATTTGTGTCTGACAAGCATCTAGTTGCGTCTTAATTTGGTGATCTAAAATAACATATGTGAAAGCATTCTTTAAATCAAAATAACAATATTTAAAAACTTTCTGGTAGGCGGTACATTTTGATGAAGTAAAATTGAAAATATGTTCATAATATTAAATAATGATACATGTACAATTATTTAATGTGAATTGATAATCGTGTTAAAATTATACAGATACAAAAATGCTATTCTACAGCGATTGCAATTTAAATACGCCATCAAACTGTAGATTACTGCAACCGCTGTAATGGTCTGAAGAATCTTCAAATAGATGGCGTCAGAGTAAAGAGGTAACTTCTATCGAGCTTTTAGTATCGCATTAATGTTGCTTGGAGAGTGTAATGGTCTATGCCAGGTTCTCGATTTTTTTTCTCATAGGTCTCACTTGAATAATTGGAAAGAAATGGATACAGAAGAAATGCATTATGTAATTTCAACGTATACGGAACAATATTTAATGAAAATGTACAAATTATACAGGAATTCAATGGCATATGCTGGACATTTTAAATACCCAGACATCACGTCACTTCATGTGTCACCAATCACAACGTTTTCATGTTTCATTCTAATTCCATTCCATTCTCTTCCATTCAGTCTACTCCCCCTTGATATTGACAAAATGTCTATTAAAACTTCGAAGGAAATTAGGCAAAACTTAATACAGTAAATACAGTAATGTCTTTGTTTTATATTCATAGAATCTCTATAATATGATTGCTTTTCCCATTTTACTACGCACGAGTGGGTGATTGTGTTGGTATTTGTCATCTTCATAAGCAACTTCTCAATGATGTAATTCTGTCAAAACAACAGAAACATAAACCCGCGTTTTTCAAGGTTTAAGGCCTCAAACAATTGCCTACACACTGGCTCTAAAGACGCAACTCTTCCAAAACAGCAACATAAAACACAGTCAATATCATCTTCCCTTTTACAGTGTTTGTAAGGCAGTGAAAGGAAACTGAAGATCTTGAAAGAGACAGTATCTCGTGACTTTTTGCAAGAAAAGAAAAGGAATCCTAGATTTCAAAGACCATTTGACATGCTTAGGTGCTGCGTTTGATTTTCTGCTAGAAGATCTTCAGAACTCGCTTAATTGGAAGTTGACTCAAGGTACACTTAATAAATGCCAACAACTCACACAATCTATATATTCTAACAAAAATATTAGTTTCGTTACTTTATATTATAATTGCCCTTCAAAATCGAGGAGTATGTATCGGTGTCTCATAGAACTCGAGTCAAAAATAGGTGGTAAAACGTAAAATCACAAGTTTGTTTTTAAAGAGTTATAAACTAAAAAAATAGGTTAAATCATATTAATTTGAGAAACATCTAAAATACGTTTAAAACTCAATTTACATAAAACAGACTTTCAATGTTTTGGTGTATTTGTATTGTTTCCGATTTCAAAATGATCTCTAAACAAAATATTTTGTTAATAAATTGACCGTGTTTCGCATTACAAAAATATTCTACTCCTCTGAACGAATGTCGCATTCCTAAGACCACTTAAATCTTTTTGTCCGTGTTAAATATTTTTCTGAGGGATCGGATTTGGAACTTCTGATAGATTTCAGTTTCTCAAAGAAACGCTGTGACCACATCTATCTTATATTTTGGTGAAACATACGCAATATACTACACAACAATTTGAAGCTTAAGATGTAATTTTGTAGTGATCTAAGTTGATTGCAGCTTGTTTTTCGTACTAATGCTGGTTTCTAAGGCTTTTTCTAGAAGAATAAGCTCGAGCATATCAGCTCATGTATCAAGACTTTCCGCGGCACGACGCAACGAAACAGAGAAAGATGCACCTGCAAGGGCGGTTGGTGGCCGCAGCCCTTGAGGCAGAGGGCGCGCGCGGGCGCGAAGCAGACGAGTGCCGAGGAGATACTCACAGGAGGGCGCCGCGGCGGGGGCGGCGGGGGCGAGGGGTCCAGCAGGTGGGTGAAGGAGCGGAGGCGCCTACGCGGCGCAGGTAGGTGACCCGATGGCACAGGCGCGAGAGGCGTCCGGTGCAGGAGCGCGGGGCGTCCGGGCGCGTGGGCGCCGGGGCGTGGGCGCGGACACGCGCGGGCGGCCGGCCAGCTGGTGCAGGCGCGCGCGCGGCCCGCGCCCCGGCAGCATCGCCGCCAGCGCGCCTCGTTGAAGCGGCCGCCCCGCCACCAGGTCCACGTCCGGGGGAAAGGGGCGTGTCTCGGCTCCTCGTGGATCTGGCGAGGGGGCGGCGCGGCGCCGGGTTGCCGTTGCCAGCGGGGGCGGCGGGGCGGGGGCGCGGGCGCGGGGCGTTCGCCTTGGGGGGCGGAGCGGGGTGGGGGCGCCCGCCGGTACGGCCGCGCCCCACGCCGCCCACGGCCGGCGGGGTGCGGGGGCGGTGTCGCGGGCGCTTCCGGCGCACAGGATCTGAAGCGCCGCAACATTGCGTCACCTCGCCCACCACGCGCTGATGGAGTGCGACCTGCGCCCCGCGCGCGCGCCCCCGCCGCCGGCGCCCCCCTCCGCCCCCGGCCCGCCCCCGCTCCCGCCCGCCCCAAGCCCACCCCCGGCGCCGAACAGCTCTCCACCGACCATAAGTGAGCGCGTTGCCGGCAGCAGGCGACTTGCTGCGCCGGCGGCCGCTGCGCCTTCAGCTCGTACAGCGAGCCGAAGCGTGGTGACTTGCTGTCCCAGGGCGTCCATGGCGCACGGCTCTCGCACCACGCACTCGGACGACACGGCGCTCGCACTCGCTGCGCGATCACGGCGCTCGCGCCGCTCATGGGAGCAGGCGAAGCGCCGGCCAACACGGCTCGCGCACCTGTGTGCGAACGCCGGCGCCGGCAACCTGGCGCCCGCGTCCGCTCCGCCTCCGCTCCGCGCCGCCGCCCGCCACGCCACCACCACGCCGCCGCCACCGCCACCGCCGCCGCCGCACAGTGGGGCAACACGGACCGAAAGGCGCGCGCCTACTCGCCGAAAGTCGTATCCGAAATTAAGGCCCGTAAAATGGAATAGATCACATGACACGACCTATAGAAGTTAATATTTAATGTAAGATGAGGTCAATAAAATCGACATAAAATTATTTTCTTACATTATATTCTCATACTGAATCTCTTGATCAGGCATCGTTGTATAATCATTATGAGAATATAATATAAGGAATTCATTTTATGTCTGTTTTATTGACCTATTCGTGTCTAAATCAATCACAGACATGTATTTATCTTTAAATATATCTATAAATATATCTTTAAATATATCTATAAATAAATAGTCTATTATAATTCTTGCAGAAAATAAAGCTTTTAACAATAAAAATACTTCAAGAACAAAGAACCGTGATTTTTTTCTGGTCGGATGTAATGGCTCTTTCGGTTTTTAAAAGTCCATTAATTCCATTTTTCATGTTCGCAATCCTTAGCCATCATCATACATTGCTTACTTTCCTACCTCGCTTTGTTCTCTCTTGAAGGGATATCATTTCTGCTTTTCTCCCACCTTGCGATTTTTGCCATACTGTCTCCACTAATCCCCTTCTGTAACTGTGCTTTTTTTACTTTTATACTTTTCCTGTTCCCCTTCAAGAAAACTTTTGAAATATGTTGTAAATACACAGTATTGCGTTATCTACAATTGATAGAATTTGATGGAAATGATATCTCTAACCTCTGAACACATTAAGTAATATCCTCCAGTACAAGTAATTTACTCGTACATTTTGCCAGTCCTTTCAACAAAATATCTGTGACAATTTTTTACGAAGAGTTCCAAGAAAAGCATGTCAATCTATCATTCTGAAAATGATGAGATGGTTAAAACGATTATATTTACGTAAAATCTCGCGAGGATATGAACTAAGGATCTGTCGTTTTAACTTGGTTATAATATTCTGTTTATATCGCTCTCCATTTTTTGTAATTATCCATTTTTAGATCATTTGACCTAATTTTGACCCTTCGTTTTTACTAACAATTAGAGAGTTTTAGTGAACTCGCGCATGCGGAGATACGGAGTATGACGTTTGTAATCGTAGAAGGCACATTGGGCCTGCACTTTCCCTAAAACTCCCTAATCGTTCGTCAAAAAGAACTGTGAAAATCGAGTCTTAGATTTTCAACTGTAGGTCCTTTAAAAAAAAATTATTTGTTGATGTCGAGTGTCGGTGATAATTCTTGCCTTGGCATGGAATTACGTAATATTACCATTCATATTATAACATTTACTCGACATTGCATGGCGGCATAAGACTCCAAATAGTCAAAATAATGAAAACTACGAGAAGCTATGTAATTAATTACCGTAAAACCTGAAAACTAAATGAAGTGTTTCATTGTAAATAATCCACATTTCACATCTTTAGAAAAAGGCGATGTAATACTACTGCTTATGCGTACAGAGTTCAACATTCCACAATGTCTAGTAATATTGCCTCTTGTTATCTGTTCATATATCTACTTGCAGTATGGAGCGTTAGTGCGAGACTACTCAATCGTAATACAGAATTTAAAAATGATCCTGAGATTAATGTCCCTCTGTCAGTGTGGGTATTGAGGTGCGTTTTGCTATATTTGTAGGTATGCATATGTACGTTTCTGAATTATGTACGTAATTATGTGCATTAATGCATTTATGTCTTACATAAGTTTTGTATGACGTATTACATGCATGCTCGTAAATGTGGTTTTTACGTGCATTTATTTGATTTTAATCTCTACTTCCTTTAATCATACCAACGTCCCCCAAAATAACAGACACCATCCTTTAAACCCGTAATCAACTGGGAAACTGTGAGAGGTGTCTCAGGGCAACAATTGATGCCACTGCAGTGTCTCTGACCAGGAGGTCTTAGTTTCGAGACGCGACGGTGGCAGGAATTTCGACACGAGCTTCTGAGGTAGTTCGAATTTAGTCGCTGTGTGTAGGAGAAGTGCAGATTCCGGTGCTCTCATTGGAAGTTTTCTGTGGCGTCTCTGTTCAACACCAGACCGGGCAGTACCCTAACAAACGGGCCATGGACCCGCGATCTTACTTGTAACCTTGTTACTTACACACACACACATTAACATGCACACTTACACTTACGGCACATACATACATGCCGGGGGACTGATCGGGAGCGCAGAGCTGTCCCTGCTGGGACGGTTCCCCGGTGGTCGGTGATACCTAGTTAGGGAAACCTCGTTAGCCGACGGTATATCGGAGCCGAACTTCACCATCCAGCAGGGGAAGATCACCGTATCATCCCAAAGGAAAACGTGCACTACATGTACAGTGCGAATGACCTTAGCAGTTGTAGCACCCGGGATCACTAACAATGAGCCAACCAAACCGCACCCAACTGGTAACTGCCTTTTGGCCCTCGTGGGCCCACTGCGCGCGGCGCCTCGCGAAGGAAGCCGAACGCCGCCGAAGACTCCTCCGAGCTCGGCTCCGCGCGCGCGGCCGCGCCGTCTTGGGCCGTCTGGCGGCGGGCCAGCACCTCCCCTCCCCCTCCTCCAAGTCTCTTGTGTTTCGCATGGGGGGGGGGGAGGTCCCGCCCCCCGCGGGTCACTGACGCTGCGCGCCGCGACCTCGCGGGCGTCGCACGGGGACCTTGACCGAGTAGGGCCGTGGCGGTCGCGTTCGGACCAACGCGCTCCCGCTTGCGGTGGGTGCCGCGCCGGATGACTCACGCCGGAAGGTCGTTGCGCCGGTGGGGCCGGGGGTTGCGCTCGGGGCGCTCGCCGGGGATTGAACTCCGCCCCGTTCACCACTGTGTGATTGTAGCGTCGGTGGCGTAACGCACGTCAAACCGCGCCCGCACGGGCCACTTGCCCGCCTAGGGAGACCGGCGCTCCTACGGGCACGGGACTTCCCCTCACTCCGCACTCATTTCCCCTCCAAAGGGGTGTGCATGCGTAAGCTGAAGCTGCGAATAGTGGCTTCATGCGAAAATATGATAGCCAGATTTTTTCCATCAAAGATCCGAGAATTGTATTATGTTTATATTCTTCTCTACATATTACTACGACATGTTTATTTTCTTACCAAATTTTCTCATGCATAAATATCTTTGCTAAGTGGCAGGAATATGTTTAAATAGCGAATTCTTTCCTTGTTTTCGCTTTGTGTTCTTATTAAATCATTCAATTATTTGTTGTACTTAGCAATAATGTGGAATAAATTAACAAGACTCTACAAGTTAATAATTCTCGCTTACGGATGGGCGGGGTTTTTAAACATGCGAGAATATTTGTCCGTTAAACATTCCACTCTGAAAGAAGAAAGTTCATCCTTCCATATAATTCTGAAGTAAACAGGATTACAAAACCATGATACATTTGATTCATTTCTTTTTACATTTTTAATCTCAATAGAAAATTTCAAATCGGACTGATGTATTATTTCTTTTTAAATGATCATTTCTTTGCTCCAAAGAGAAAATATGAGTTATTATACCAAAATGTGTCACAATAATTTCACCCCGAGACTATCATGGGCCAGGTATTCAGTGCCGTACCGCTACTTCGGAGACATTTGCACAACCCTTACTTTTAAATCTCGCGCCAGTTTCCCTTCACGCAGTGTCCGCGAACTCTAGTAAGCGTGTTAGCTTGCCTGCGACCTGGACATGTCAGGGTTAGCGTATCGGACAGTTATATTCAAGTTCGCGTGTTGAAACCCACGATGGAAGCCGTGGATGTTTTCAGGTGAAAAAATCCTTCGTACGCCTTCCCGCGGAAGGGAAATAAACCGACTGCCTCACGTTGTAGATTTACTAGCTGTAAAATACCCTCAAGCCTGAACAAAGCCAGCCTCTGAGCGAAATTCAAATCCCCTGTTTCGTCTCCCGTGAAAGGAGAGTAGCGGAATTTGGGTGGTCAGGAGGAAAAGCTAGTATCATGGCCGGACTCTTGTCACGGAATATAAGGCATGATTGACTGACTGATTGATTGATTGACTTCCTTCAACAGTTCCCCTGACTAGAGGTAATTGCACCCAGAGGCGTATCTTCAATATGGACGTGGACTTCATACATTGCACGTTCCATAGACGCCGCTCACAAGAGCATATCCGCGAAAACAAATAACAACCCTAACCTGTGGTATCGGGACAGGGGCGCAAGTGCTATGTTTTTCGTGGGCGCCTGAATACCAATATATGACTCTGATTGGACCGGCTGAGTTATGCTCAGAGCAAACATTGCCTCTTTCTCTGCAGCGACCGGGAGGTTCTAAGATTCGTGTCCCAACGATAGCGGATTTTCTAAACTAGCAGTATCGCTAGAACGAAATTAGAATGGTTTGTGTAAAGCTTTTCCATCTGGCTCTTATCTGTTTGGATAGGTCATTCGTGGATATGAGATGGGTTCATCCCCTCGTCCAAAGGTTGGCAGTTGGACCGAAGAGGATAGGGAAGTAAAGAAGGAAGAAAATAAGGAAGGGCGCGGTAGTTTGTAGCCCTTTACTTAAGGTAATTTTAGGTATGCTCCTCGAAATATACAAAGTTCAAGCCATCTTCAGTTTTGTAGTAGTATTTGATAATTCAAAAGACTGAAAGAAATTGTCTTTCGCAATCGTGCATTCTCCAATTTTCTACTCCTGAGATTTTATACTGGCACAATCAATACATATTGTATATAGTAATTTTGTATATGCCTAGAAATTATATCCCTAGGACTCTAAAATATTGGGAAGCAGTACTTTCGCCAAGATGCGTAACTTAGATTCCACGAAACATGATACACTATAATCTTGACAACAATATGATCTGAATTTCTTCAATGGAAGTTGAGCATGACATAGGTGTTGAGTTATACCAATGTCATGCTACCAGCACACATTTCTTTAGGGTTTTCAAAAATCCAAATAATGGCTCTCATTGTTTCGTTTCCATTCATTATTCATTATCTAGTCAAGCAAAACAGTCATTGCCCCATCATGCTAATGCCAGTTTCCTGCATTCACTGCCATGACACCTTGGACTTCGCAACACACTTCATATGTAACCATATAAGTGTGAACTGCTTTAGTAAATAATTTCTTGTTCGTGTCTGCACAAGGATATGTCACAGTTTTTCACTGACAACGTGGTTAATTCTCAATTGATTTATGAGGATAAAAATAAGTCGAATCATCAGTAGATTAATTCATAATTTGCAGATTATGAACTTAAGAATAAAATAAGTTTTCAGATTATTTTTTTTTTATTCTAAGGGTTTTGTTCAATATTGTGGAGTTCCTCAGAGCTAAAATAATGTAATAAATTAATATTCAATAATGTAAAAATATTTATCACTGAACTGGAATATTAACTTTGCTAAAGTAATATAATAAATTAATATTCCAGAATGTAAAAAGTTAAATATATTTTAATATTAAATTTTTTCAAGGTATTGTCACCCCAACTGGGACTCACACGCGGGTCTCTTAGTTTACGCCCTTTTGCTGACACGGTTTGCACCAAGAAATTGAAAAGGTGATGGTGATGATAATTATATATAAATAGTTATTGTTCTTTGTATCAACCAGAGAAACCATAAAAAACATTTGTGTATGTTCAGCGTCCTTACAACATTGTGTTGACAAGCACATTCTTCGGCGAAACTTTGCGTGCTTTGGGCTGGGACTTCGGCGACAACATTCAACTGCCTCTGCGGAGTGGGCGACATCTGGAGGTAGCGACGGCCATCGCGAGCTCCCGAAGCGGCTTCGCGTCGACTGCTAGAAATCGGACGCCGCGGATCACCTTCGCAAAACAGCAGGTGTCGTATGGCGGGCGTAAGGTGACGCCGATGGCCAGCGCTGAGATTTCTCGCGCTCCGGCGACCCTTGTTCACAGACGACGAAGGCGGCGCGGTGAAGACGACGTGGATTACGCCCTCGGCGATGGGGGCGTTGCTATAAGACAGGGCGACCATACGTCGATTGATTGGTGATTCCGTGTAAACTACTTAAGTCATTAGACCCGTAAGTGTAGTGCATGTTTTCATTCCGAGCGGTGGCGCCGTTCTTTCGCACAATGGATGGCGCCCTACGTCGGCTTGCGGGGATGTTCCCCCACCAGGTATCTCCTACTAGCGGGGTACCACTCCAGCCGCGACAAGCTCTAAGCTCGTGACTGGTCTCCCCTTACCCAACAAGTTTGATTGTGTAGTGAATGTTAGTGTATGTGTGTGAAAGTGGTGAGAATAGGACAAGAAAGAGGAAGGAAATATCGGGAGCGGTCCGTGGCCCGTTTGTTAGGGTACTGCTCCGGCATTCGCCTGCTGTCGATCGGAGAAACCAGAGAAAACTACCAATCAGAGCAGCCGGCCGCTGGGATTCTCTTCCAGACAGCGTCTGAGTTCGACCTAGCTGACAAGGTAGTGTCGAAAATGTTGGCACCGTTGGAACTTGAACCTGAAGCACTGCAGTGACATCAGTGGATGCCCTGAGCCACCTTTGACGTTGGGACCAATCTGAGGATTGTGCTCACACAGAGCAAGGGATGCAACACTTTTGTGGCTTTTCTCCAGGCATGCCGAACTGCACTCCCACGAGCTACTTGCTTGCCTGGAAATTCGATGGTCGTACGAGCACGGGAAACCACTTCTGACGCCGCTCTTATTTTCCTCCAAATCCAGAAAGGAGTGTATCGCTGCAAGCTGAAGCGACGCAAAGCGGGGAATAGAGGTTTCAAGCGAAAATGTTTGCTTTTTTTGCTCATTTAAAGTTGCATTAATTGCGAAGTGTTTAGCGACCACTATTGATTAACGTTACGGGCATCAGTATGAAGTGATATGGTGATGATGAAGAGTGAAGGATAAACACAAATACAACCATGTCCCAGGCGGGACTCGAACCCGCGATCCTTCGGCCCAAAATCGCCGCGGCATTACTATCTTAGCGATTTCACCCACCTGGATCGGCTTTGCCATATTTGTTCTACCAAACAACCGAGATTTGTGTGTTTAATTTATTATTTACTACTCATTACTATTTCATGTTCATTTTCTTGTTAACTTTTGTCTTGAATAAACGTTTTTGCTAAATGGCAGGAATATGTTTGAATAGTAAATTTTTTTCTTGTTTTCTTTTTATGTAATGCTGTATTTAATCATTTTTGTTTTTTTGTTGTACATAGCAATAATGTGATATAAATGAATGAGTTTTTTGAATTAAGAATTCCAGCTTACGGGCGAACAGCTCTTTTGACAGACAAGAAACTTTGCCTTTTGAACGCCTAACCTGAAGAAATTATTCCATTCTTAAGTAAACATATTACAAAATGAAGATACCTTCAATTCGAAATGTTTAATTTTACTCCCATATGACAATTTGGAATCCGAATTAATATTTTTTTTCATGTCAATGGATAATTTATTTGCGTTAGTACAGAAAATGATAATTTCTAGAGCTACATGCAGGAAAATTACTTTCCTCTTCAAAATACTATCATGGGCAAGGTATTCAATAACGTAAGGGTGATCTGGGCTGTCCGGATGACGCCGCGTCGAAGGCTGTGTTGCCGACGTTTCGACCATCCTGTCGTGGTCTTCCTCAGGGCTGGTAAGAGGAAGACCACGACAGGATGGTCGAAACGTCGGCAACACAGCCTTCGACGCGGCGTCACCCGGACAGCCCAGATCACCCACATGACTTTGGCCGCGGAAGCCTACCACTTCGTATTCAACAAGTTCACAATCTTTCCTTTTAAATCTCCCGCCAGTTGCTCTGGACGCCGTCCCTCCCAAGCTTGTTACCTTGAGCGCGACCTTGCCAAGCATGCTCTAGTCTTAAGTCAACCCAACCGACTGATTTCAGGGCATCGTAGCCTGCAAAATTAGCAGAGCATCTTCGGAGCCATTTACTCCCGTCGCTCCTTTCCCATTTATCTTGCACCCGTGCAGGTGGCCCGCCGCGTCTCACGGAATATGCAATGGCTTACCGTTGCCTTAGCTTTGCGTTTCCCTAAGAATAAGCTAAAACCGATTGTACAGAAAAAACTATAAAAGACTGAATGAGAGGTGAATATGTGTTCCCTAAAAAAACCATCCCTCGTACTTTATCCACAAATTTGTAATACGAAAACAAGATGAATGTTTAGTATTCTTTGCCTGGACGTCTGAAGGGAACATATATGGATGGTCATTTCTACAAACCCAGTAATCCAAGACCACAGGCTGTATCGCGCGTCGTCCCAAAGGCAGAACGTGTGCCCGGGGCTGCCCTAGGTAAGGTCCACTGTTTACACAAGCATACGCTGGTGCATAAAGTATTGACGGAATCCGGGAATTGGGGTACTCTCATGGCCGAGAGGAGTGGCTACGTAATGGTTATTCAACGATGGACAAATGATGACCGCGTTAACGCTACATTAATCACACCCACTGTTACGTATCTCATCGCTCACGATCTTTTGTTCCACTATAGTGAGAGATTGAATCAAATTGACAGTCTTGCAGTTGGATGCGATGGAAGGTGTCGTTGCCCAATCTATTGCACAATCAATTTCGATATGGTATGCACCACGCGACAATATGTGAGACGAGAAAGTTTTTGGAAGTCGTGGATTTGAAGGACGTTTCGCGAAAATTCTGGTGAGAATTCCACTGCGCACGCGCAGCCATCAAATGACGGGATTTCGATTAACGGGTCCTAACATTCTCCCTGTTTTGTCCTTTTATTTACTTATTTATTAACGTCAAAAACATTTAAAAACTGTATGTGACGTGCTATGGGGAAAAGTTAATTTGAAGTTACATTTTGCATACATTATAGTTACATAATTAAAACAGGGGGCCATTTCAGCATTTGCCTAACGATCAGGGAAACTGGACGAAAACTGGACGAAAACCCTTATCGAGATGGGGGTCATTGACCCAGAAGCTGAAGAACAATATTTATTACAGGATCTTTAGAATTATACAATCCAAATGGTTTATAATACAATAAATGTCATTGTTAAAATTAATATTAATTTCCTTAGTCTTTAATTGTATAGAAATAGTTGTGCAACCTAAAAGATTTGACTTGGGACTTAAACTTTTGTATCGGATTTAATCGTTTAATGTCATCTGGCAAGGTGTTGTAAAATAATGTACATGTATTATATGCTATTTTTTTGTAGTGAGCTGTTGATACTGTCACCTGATGAATATAATTACTACGTCGAGTGCTGTAGTTGTAGACAACGGCGTTTGCTGAAAATATATTCCCGCCCTTAAGTAAATCTTTTTTTGACAAAAAACACTGATTGATATATGAAGAGACAATTTAATGGTAAAATACCTAGAATAATAAAGAGAGGCTTACAAGTATCACGTGGGTGGGATTTGCTTACAATTCTTTTTGTAATCTAACATTTGGGAGCTATAAGATGTATTTCCCGAGAATAGTATGCCATATCTCTGGCGGGAATGAACATTCGCGAAATATACACAACGAGCAATGTGGGAACTGATTGAATTTGAAAGAAATCTGAAAGTGTAGCATGAAGAATAATGGACGTTCCATTTAAGATTTGACTGAATTGAAAGACATAAAACTGGTGCTCCCTGTTAAGGTCAGGGGCAGTCTGTAGTTTCAGTCAATGGCACACCGTTCATTTTCAGTAAAGTGCAGTGCTGTTTATTTGAAATGGAAAAATGCATGCAACAGTTTTTTTTTTCTTTTCATTAACTATTGATTGTTTATTACGGAACCAATTTCAAAACATATGATATTGTACTATTTACGGTTTCTTTATTGCAAAGAATATTCGTATCATCTACAAAGAGAACTGTTCTTCCGTTTCTAATGGTTGTGAGGGCATATTGTTTACGTAAGTACGAAGAAATAGGGCCTAAAATCGATCTTGCGGGACTTCACATGCAATTGGCAAAGAATCAGAAAGGGTGGTACATAATGTTCCATTATTCTTGTAAGGTATTTCTACTCTCCTGAGATCGTTGTTTAAAATACGAACATAACCAATCTAGAACATCACACGCGTTCCAAAAGCAATTTTGAGAGTAAAATGTTACGATCAGTCACGTCAAAGCTTTTAAAAGATCTACAAAAATTCCAATTTTGTGCTTCGTTTTGATCCATTGATGAGGACATCATTAAAGAAAAAAATATGGCTGTTTCCGTAGATTTATTTTTGAAACCCATGTTGGCATTCTGTAAACGCGTCGTGTTTGCAAAGAAATTATCCCATTCGTACGCAAAAAAGGCTTTCCAATGTTTTTGAAAAAAGCGACAAGAGAGAAATTGGCCGATAACTTTTGAATTTTATTTTTGTTGCGTTTTTTTGAAACGTTGCTTAATCTTAGCTGGTTTAAAATATCTGGAAAATATCCTGTACATAAGGATACATTAAATGTGTGAGTTAACGGGTGAATAATGGGAGGGCGCAAATCTTTAACAAACAATCCGGAAATTTATCTAAACCGTCTTTAAGAAATGTGTAACTTACACTGTTATAACTTGTTGTTATAACTTACACTTTTTGGTAGTTTTTCGTCGTCACTACTAAACACGAATTCGACATTAATACACAATGAACACAGAAGCAATGAAAAACACAATATTTCAAAGTATTTAATACAATAAGGCAGGAACTTAATGGTTAATTTTTTAATCAAGTCGTCAAGAATATGTCAAGAATAAAGTAATGTATTTATTCAGGATTTGGGGGTGATGTATGTATTGAGGCTACATTGAGGTCACGACAAATTAGATTTTATCCACAGGGTGTTATAATTGTCATTCCTAAGATAAACAATCGTCTCCAATATTAGTTCAGGAGTGTTACAAACCTTTTGCGACACTCGCAGGCAATCAATATTTATAATGATGTCTCTAAAGAAGGACAATTTCACTAAGACGTGATTAATTGCATTTTGACATTAAATATGGGCGCAAACTTGGCTGAAAAACACATCTAAACATTCATTTCATATTCAACCTGCAACGGTTGACAGAATTGTCAAATTTATAACTTTAGATAACTCCTAACAAAGCGTTTTAGAGCCTTAACACATGCAATTATGAGGCCACAGCGCCTCAAAGAAACGTTTATTAGACCGCAGTCTACTAGGTACAATATTTTTTGAACATTCTATTAAATGTTTATACTCAGGGCTTATAGATAGTATCCACTACCAACTATATTACGTGGCGCTGGATGCGATCTTTGTTTGGTGACGTCACACTTGAAGGTTTAGATTATTTAATCAAGATTCTGCAAATAAATCTAAATGCTCTCGCACCAACAATTCAACAATTAGAATTATTTAAAATTGCTAGATAACGATGAAGATTGCTTTGTATGTGTATAGTGCAACTGTTCTTTGTCGAATATAAGTACTGACATTCTTGTTTCTGTGAAAAGTTTATGATATTGCCAAACTATATATAGTATCTGCAGAATCAGTAAGCTATAGAATGTGAACTGCTACTGTATGTGAAACGAAACTAATTAATTTATATTATAGACATTTAAATTGCATGGGTGTACCTCTCAGTTGGTAATAAAGTTAAATAATATTCCAAAAAGTAGGGTTATGCTTACCCGATCCTGTATTTTTACATGGACAACTTCAAAATAGCTTTCACGAGCGTAAAAAGCTTTTCTAATATTTTTGTGGCTACCACGGAAAGCGAAGAGCTAACTGTCAAGGAATATGTATAATTACTTCACGTGCTGTGTTTGAGGAAGTGTTGGGAGTTATTTCATAAAAAATATATATAATATTAAATAAAGGTTTATTCAAAATTGATTTCTAACGTCAATTTTAATGTTATTTATTTTTATTTTAAAATCCGCGAAATTTGGGTATAACAGTCAGATTTGCTAACCGTTACACCATCGCCGCCACAAAATGGTGAAAGGAAACATTCTCTAGGGAATTCTTAGTGTTTGATCAAATTAAAACGTTTAAGCAAAGTTGGTATTCAATTAATTTGTCAAATTGAAGTTATTTAAGCATTTTCCGTTCAGGCAGTCTTTATGTGATTGAGCCTCCGACTATTGCACGCAAGTGTATGGCGTTGTAGCTCTATCTATCCTACAGAGGCTGTCTGGCCAGAGCTCCTGGCTGAGAAATCGATGAAACCCTTCGACAGGGCCGACGAGATAAGAGCGTGGCAGCCTAGACACGTGCTGATCATGATTGCGACTCAGAGGGAGAACCTCAATCACTTCAGCACAGTGTGCGCAGCTGGATGACTAAGACGAAGATAATCGATATTTTTCGAAAACGATACAGCAAAAGAGACTAATACGAACTTTCATTATCTGCCTGGCGCAGTTGTTCTACTTCATTCCTTACCATATGTCTATGATCCTACGAGGAAACGATAGAATGGCATCATTCAATTTCAACAATACACAACATTCCATCTGCTCCGTCTAATGAATAATTTCACAAGGGAGGTTGGGAAGAAGCTTGAAAGAAGAAAACATGATAACATTTAACCAAATTACACAGAAAGAAATCAGCTCAACTCGAATGAAATTTTTTAAAAGAGGGGCGAACAGATTTCTGTATAATAAACGCCGTACAATGCGTTTAGAAGACTTCTTAGATATCTTTGACTTTCAATTTTTAATATTTATTTTCTGACGTCTTTCAACATTCTTGTGCATACATAAATAATAATCTTATGCGCAAATATGTAACGAATATTTGTTGTTTGAGTTTACGAGTATTTGTAGTGACGTATACTCTCTAATGTTTGGTTATTTTTTTTTAATATGTGGAAGTACACATTAACTATTCACCTGAAAACGTTCTTGACGTGACCAGAGACAAAAGTAATTAGTACTTCTTTTAATCTTTAAACTGACTCTGGGTTGCAGAACATTTTGCTGAACTAGACTTTTACGAATACAATACAGAAATAGAGATATTACGCAAACAAATAGAGTCACAAGTGTTTAAATAACAGGGAATGAATAATGTCCCCAGTATATGTAATGGCATGTTACAAATGGATAGACATCAAAATTTCACAGTATTATTTATGTTAACGAAATAATCCTTTCCATTGTTGTAATACCAAATTGAAGAACGTTACACCAAAATATTTGTGGGCTCTTTGAGAAGATTCATTTTTCTTGCATAATACGTTTTACTGTCAAATTAAATAAGCAGAAACATTCAGTAAAGTAAGAAATTTGCTTCCTTCATTTTTGCATCATCGAATGCTTTAGAGCGATTTCTCCGTTTCAAAGAAAAGGTGCAATTTATCTCGCTGAATCAAGAACTCAGAATGCAGGATGTCAGGAACTCAGAATGCAAACATCTATACATACTCGTCTATAAAACGAAGTCGGTTTAGTTACACCATTGGTTACTCAAGAACCGCTGGACAATTTTTAATTATCCCTGATTTGTTGGATTCATCTTCACTCCGAAAATCAGAAAATATCGAGAAAATTAACGAGAAGGAAGAAGAAAACTAAATATTCATGTCATATGCAACCCGCATCATACTCCTAAGACTTGTTTAATTTAGGACATTAAAAACTAAAATTTTGACGCATACGTCACTCACACTGTAATTTACAGGATGAGAACATTCTATTACATTATTGCTGGGTGAGGGGAAGACGAAGAGAGAGAAAGGGAGGTTTCCACGTCGAGTGAGAGAGAGAGAGAGAAGGGAACGTCTGCTGGGTTCCGCTAGTTTCATATAACGGAGTTACACTTACGACATGATCCCCCAAGCCGCGACACGTTCTGACGTGACGGATTTCTTATACCTATCAAACACTGTGCATATGGGGTTCCCTAACAACAATCAATGGCAAATGTAAAATCCGTTGCATGCAGTTACGTTATATGCAATTTACCATTTGATCTTTGGCACAAAGTGATAGTTTTTTATTTCTCTACTTTCCCTAGAAGTTCGTAACATTTACTCTGAGACATCAGTATATAATATTTTTCGCACTTTTTGCAAATCGGATGTTTTTCGTGACACTTATCTTGAAAAACTAAATACTGCAATACGCTTTCTGTAAAAGAATGGTGGTATGAATTATTAGAACGGCACGGCCTGAACCATGAGTTAAAATTCAAATTCTCAACGAATGAACGTATTCCACAAGGTCAAGATTGTCCTCTGAAAATATTGCCATTTTCATTCATTGAAAAAGTAACCAAACAATATTGCTCTACAGCTTTAGAAACATGTGTATAATAGTGCCGATTTTTAATTGTCAAGAAGATAAAATGTTCAGAAACAATTTCATATTAAACATATGCTTATGATAACTCATTATTGATTCTATACGTAGCATATTGTGTGATGGATATTCTGGAGTGAATTTACAATGAACAGAAAAATAAATGAAAAATCAAACGTTGGAGCGAGCCCAACTACTCACAAATGCAGAATCGATACACAGTATTGAAAACAAGAGAAAGAAGGAAATGAAACGCAAAAATGGCAGCAAAATGGAAGGCATGCTATGTAGAAAACGTAAACGATTTTTTGTCACTATATTAGGTCACAAAAATCGAAGGAAAAATACTATGCTCTCTTTTGATTTCCAATTTTGTAGATGCGATACTCTGTCTAAAATTGAAATTGTTGCAAGAGGACTACGTGTGCGAAGAGTTGATTCCTTGCAAAGAAAAAACAATGCTGATGTGTTTCCGAAAATTGCCACCACGTTTATGATTTCCATCGATAATTGAGGGTTAAATATTAGTGAAAATAGTGTAAGCTACAAATAAAAGATAATTACTCTTTTATAAAATGGAATTATTTGAAACAATGACCATTTGAATTATCTTTGGAGTTGTTCATAAACACAAAAAAAATTGAAAGAAATTTATGGTAAAGTAATGGCACAGAGATGAGAGCGGAAAATGAAGGTACCTCCAATTTTATTGCTTTTGCAAATTTTCTTTCACATTGAAAGAGATTGGCGGAAGTGATTTTTATAAGAAGGGACCGCTGTATCAGCCACAGTTTGGCTATACTTGTGAGATATGTTCATGAACTCAATTCGTCAATGCGTTTGTTCAGCTCATTACTAAATGGTTCAGTTAGCTCATTACTAAATGGTTTCCATCCCTATGTCTTGCAATACCATTGTTCTACATGACATTCATTTGTTTCCAGATCAGTCAAACGGGTCTCTTCTTAGAGTAACTCCACTACACCAAAGGCAGTCTCTCTGTGGATTGCTTCTCGTAACACTTGCACCCATCTATCGGAATGCGCTCACTGTATACGCCGCGGTACAATGGTGTCGGGAGGGGCTGCCGGCTTTTCTCGCCCCCTGGCTGCTGTGCTGGCGCTGCAGCACGGACGCGAGGTGTCGAGTGTCGCAGCGCCAGCTGGACAAGCGGCCTCCGCACAGCCACGCCCCTCTCCGCCTCTTTTCGCCACGCCTCGTCTTCTTCCTCTCCGCTCCCCCCTCCACCCTGCACCGCCATGCTCCGTCTCACCACATTTTGCCTCGCCCAATCCCGTTCTGTCCCGTCCTTGTCTATAGCGTCCCTATCAGTTCCGCCCCGTTCAGTTGCGTCCCGTTCAGTTGCGTCCCGTTCAGTTCCGTCCCGTTCACTTCCGTCCCGTTCAGAGAGAGATAGCAGTAGATAGGTAGTCGGGAACTAGACGGAACAGGACAGAATGGACGTAACAGAATGGGACGTAACAGAATGGGACGTAACAGAATGGACGTAACAGAATGGGACGTAATAAAAAGGGACACGAACGGTGCGGGAGGAACGGGGCGGGACGAACGGGGCGGGACGGAACGGGGCGGGACGGAACGGGGCGGGACGGAACGGGGCGGGACGGAACGGGGCGGGACGGAACGGGGCGGGAACGGAACGGGGCGGACGGAACGGGGCGGGACGGAACGGGCGGGACGGAACGGGGCGGACGCAACTGAGACGGAACTGAAACGGGGGAACTGAACGGGACGGAATGAACGGAGGAACTGAACGGCGGACGGAACTGAACGT
>BOPP01000012.1:556518-571510 GCA_017312745.1 Gryllus bimaculatus
GCCGGGCGGGTGGGCGAGGGCGGAGGGGCGGAGGGCGGGGCGCGCCAGAGGTGCGGACGCTGCGCGGATGGGCTAGGGCAGGCGCAGAGGGCTGGAAGAGGTCCCAGGGGGGCGAAGTGGCGTGGGACGAACCAAAGTTCGGTTACGGAAGGGAAAGTACGTGGGAGCGAGAGCTAAAGATAGGAGAGACGTAGGGAGAATGAAGATATTTGGGCACCTGAGGAACAGAGACGGGTGTGAGCTTTATGAGAAGATTCGGTTGAATTTTTTTCCGGTTGTTATTAGTCTTGCAGCTTTGAATCTTTCCGTAAAATTAACAAAATTGAATAACGTACATTTAAAATGATAAATTACTTTTCAAAAAGTTTTATCCTGCTTAATTCTTGACAACACGATAAATTTCAGCAAGCAATTGCGATTTTAGCAGTGATTAGATGAAAATTGTATTGCTTAAAATGAGCAAAGCAGTAGGATAGGTGAAGTCGGGAACTAGACGGAACAGGACAGAATGGACGTAACAGAATGGGACGTAACAGAATGGGACGTAACAGAATGGGACGTAACAGAATGGGACGTAATAAAAAGGGACGGAACGGTGCGGGACGGAACGGGGCGGGACGAACGGGGCCGGGACGGAACGGGGCGGGACGGAACGGGGCGCGGACGGAACGGGGCGGACGGAACGGGGCGGGACGGAACGGGGCGGGACGGAACGGGGCGGGACGGAACGGGGCGGGACGGAACGGGGCGGGACGGAACGGGGCGGACGCAACTGACGGACGGAACTGAACGGCGAACTGAACGGGACGGAACTGAACGGGACGGAACTGAACGGCGGAGAACTGAACGGGACGGAAGTGAACGGGACGGAACTGAACGGGGAACGCAACTGAACGGGACGCAACTGAACGGGGCGGAACTGATAGGGACGCTAATAGACAAGGACGGGACAGAACGGGATTGGGCGAGGCAAAATGTGGTGAGACGGAGCATGGCGGTGCAGGGTGGAGGGGGGAGGAGAGGAGAAGACGAGGCGTGCGAAAAGAGGCGGAGAGGGGCGTGGCTGTGCGGAGGCCGCTTGTCCAGCTGGCGCTGCGACACTCGACACCTCGCGTCCGTGCTGCAGCGCCAGCACAGCAGCCAGGGGCGAGAAAAGCCGCAGCCCCTCCCGGACACCATTGTACCGCGGCGTATAACAGTGAGGCGCATTCGATAGATGGGTGCAAGTGTTACGAGAAGCAATCCACAGAGAGACTGCCTTTGGGTGTAGTGGAGTTACTCTAAGAAGAGACCCGTTTGACTGATCTGGAAACAAATGAATGTCATGTAAGAACAATGTATTGCAAGACATAGGGATGAAACCATTTAGTAATGAGCTAACTGAACCATTTAGTAATGAGCTGAACAAACGCATTGACGAATTGAGTTCATGAACATATTCACAAGTATAGCCAAACTGTGCTGATACAGCGGTCCTTCTTATAAAAATCACTTCCGCAATCTCTTTCAATGTCAAAGAAAATTTGCAAAAGCAATAAAATTGGAGGTACCTTCATTTTCCGCTCTCATCTCTGTGCCATTACTTACCATAAATTTCTTTCAATTTTTTTGTGTTTATGAACAACTCCAAAGATAATTCAAATGGTCATTGTTTCAAATAATTCCATTTTATAAAAGAGTAATTATCTTTTATTTGTAGCTTACACTATTTTCACTAATATTTAACCCTCAATTATCGATGGAAATCATAAACGTGGTGGCAATTTTCGGAAACACATCAGCATTGTTTTTCTTTGCAAGGAATCAACTCTTCGCACACGTAGTCCTCTTGCAACAATTTCAATTTAGACAGAGTATCGCATCTACAAAATTGGAAATCAAAAGAGAGCATAGTATTTTTCCTTCGATTTTTGTGACCTAATATAGTGACAAAAACGTTTACGTTTTCTACATAGCATGCCTTCCACTTTTGCTGCCATTTTTTGCGTTTCATTTCCTTCTTTCTTGTGTTTCAATACTGTGTATCGATTCTGCATTTGTGAATAGTTGGGCCTCGCTCCAACGTTTGATTTTTCATTTATTTTCTCTTTCATTGTAAATTCACTCCAGAATATCCATCACACATATGCTACGTATAGAATCAATAATGAGTTATCATAAGCATATGTTTAATATGAAATTGTTCTGAACATTTTTATCTTCTTGACAATTAAAAATCGGCACTATTATACACATGTTTCTAAAGCTGTAGAGCAATATTTTGGTTACTTTTTTCAATGAATGAAAATGGCAATATTTTCAGAGGACAATCTTGACCTTGTGGAATACGTTCATTCGTTGAGAATTTGAATTTTAACTCATGGTTCAGGCCGCTGCCGTTCTAATAAATCATACCCACCATTCTTTTACAGAAAGCGTATTGCAGTATTTAGTTTTTCAAGATAAGTGTCACGAAAAACATCCGATTGCAAAAAGTGCGAAAAATATTATATACTGATGTCTCAGAGTAAATGTTACGAACTTCTAGGGAAAGTAGGAAATAAAAAACTTTGTGCCAAAGATCAAATGGTAAATTGCATATAACGTAACTGCATGCAACGGATTTTACATTTGCCATTGATTGTTGTTAGGGAAACCCCATATGCACATGTGTTTGATAGGTATAAGAAATCCGTCCACGTCAGAACCGTGTCGCGGCTTGGGGGATCATGTCGTAAGTGTAACTCCGTTATATGAAACTAGCGGAACCCAGCAGACGTTCCCTTCTCTCTCTCTCTCTCTCTCTCTCACTCGACGTGGAAACCTCCCTTTCTCCTCTTTCGTCTTCCCCTCACCAGCAATAATGTAATAGAATGTTCTCATTCTGTAAATTACAGTGTGAAGTGACGTATGCGTCAAAATTTTAGTTTTTAATGTCCTAAATTAAACAAGTCTTAGGAGTATGATGCGGGTTGCATATGACATGAATATTTAGTTTTCTTCTTCCTTCTCTGTTAATTTCTCGATATTTTCTGATTTTCGGAGTGAAGATGAATCCAACAAATCAGGGATAATTAAAAATTGTCCAGCGGTTCTTGAGTAACCGCAATGGTGTAACTAAACGACTTCGTTTTATAGACGAGTATGTATAGATGTTTGCATTCTGAGTTCCTGACATCCTGCATTCTGAGTTCTTGATTCAAGCGAATAAATTGCACCTTTCTTTGAAACGGAAAATCGCTCTAAAGCATTCGATGATGCAAAAATTGAAGGAAGCAAATTTTCTTACTTTACTGAATGTTTCTGCTTATTTAATTTGACAGTAAAACGTATTATGCAAGAAAAATGAATCTTCTCAAAGAGCCCACAAATATTTTTGGGTGTAACGTTCTTCAATTTGGTATTACAACAATGGAAAGGATTATTTCGTTAACATAAATAATACTGTGGAAATTTTGATGTCTATCCATTTGTAACATGCCATTACATATACTGGGGACATTATTCATTCCCTGTTAT
The DNA here is from genome assembly GCA_017312745.1 of Gryllus bimaculatus. Taxonomy (NCBI): domain Eukaryota; kingdom Metazoa; phylum Arthropoda; class Insecta; order Orthoptera; family Gryllidae; genus Gryllus; species Gryllus bimaculatus. The sequence continues at coordinate 560,017 of BOPP01000012.1, forward strand.
TTAAACACTTGTGACTCTATTTGTTTGCGTAATATCTCTATTTCTGTATTGTATTCGTAAAAGTCTAGTTCAGCAAAAAGTTCTGCAACCCAGAGTCAGTTTAAAGATTAAAAGAAGTACTAATTACTTTTGTCTCTTGGTCACGTCAAGAAAGTTTTCAGGTGAATAGTTAATGTGTACTTCCTCATATTAAAAAAAAATAACCAAACATTAGAGAGTATACGTCACTACAAATACTCGTAAACTCAAACAACAAATATTCGTTACATATTTGCGCATAAGATTATTATTTATGTATGCACAAGAATGTTGAAAGACGTCAGAAAATAAATATTAAAAATTGAAAGTCAAAGATATCTAAGAAGTCTTCTAAACGCATTGTACGGCGTTTATTATTCAGAAATCTGTTCGCCCCTCTTTTTAAAAAATTTCATTCGAGTTGACGCTGATTTCTTTCTGTGTAATTTGGTTAAATGTTATCATGTTTTCTTCTTTCAAGTTCTTCCCAACCTCCCTTGTGAAATTATTCATTAGACGGAGCAGATGGAATGTTGTGTATTGTTGAAATTGAATGATGCCATTCTATCGTTTCCTCGTAGGATCATAGACATATGTAAGGAATGAAGTAGAACAACTGCGCCAGGCAGATAATGAAAGTTCGTATTAGTCTCTTTGCTGTATCGTTTTTCGAAAAATATCGATTATCTTCGTCTTAGTCATCCAGCTGCGCACACTGTGGCTGAAGTGATTGAGGTTCTCCCTCTGAGTCGCAATCATGATCAGCACGTGTCTAGGCTGCCACGCTCTTATCTCGTCGGCCCTGTCGAAGGGTTTCATCGATTTCTCAGCCAGGAGCCTGGCCAGACAGCCTCTGTAGGATAGATAGAGCTACAACGCCATACACTTGCGTGCAATAGTCGGAGGCTCAAATCACATAAAGACTGCCCTGAACGGAAAATGCTTAAATAACTTCAATTTGACAAATTAATTGAATACCACTTTGCTTAAACGTTTTAATTTGATCAAACACTAAGAATTCCCTAGAGAATGTTTCCTTTCACCATTTTTGTGGCGGCGATGGTGTAACGGTTAGCAAATCTGACTGTTATACCCAATTCCGCGGATTTTAAAATAAAAATAAATAACATTAAAATTGACGTTAGAAATCAATTTTGAAATAAACCTTTATTTAATATTATATATATTTTTTATGAAATAACTCCCAACACTTCCTCAAAACAGCACGTGAAGTAATTATACATATTCCTTGACACGTTAGCTCTTCGCTTTCCGTGGTAGCCACAAAATATTAGAAAAAGCTTTTTACGCTCGTGAAAGCTTATTTTGAAGTTGTCCATGTAAAAATACAGGATCGGGTAAGCATAACCCTACTTTTGGAATATTATTTAACTTTATTACCAACTGAGAGGTACACCCCATGCAATTTAAAATGTCTAGAATATAAATTAATTAGTTTCGTTTCACATACAGTAGCAGTTCACATTTATAGCTTACTGATTCTGCAGATACTATATATAGTTTTTGGCAATATCATAAACTTTTCACCAGAAACAAGAATGTCAGTACTTATATTCGACAAAGAACAGTTGCACTATACACATACAAGGCAATCTTCATCGTTATCTAGCAATTTTAATAATTCTAATTGTTGAATTGTTGGTGCGAGAGCATTTAGATTTATTTGCAGAATCTTGATTAAATAATCTAAACCTTCAAAGTGTGACGTCACAAACAAAGATCGCATCCAGCGCCACGTAATATAGTTGGTAGGGATACTATCTATAAGCCCTGAGTATAAACATTTAATAGAAGTTTCAAAAATATTTGTACCTAGTAGACTGCGGTCTAATAAACGTTTCTTTGAGGCTGTGGCCTCATAATTGCATGTGTTAAGGCTCTAAAACGCTTTGTTAGGAGTTATCTAAAGTTATAAATTTGACAATTCTGTCAACCGTTGCAGGTTGGAATATGAAATGAATGTTTAGATGTGTTTTTCAGCCCAGTTCTGCCCATATTTAATGTCAAAATGCAATTAATCACGTCCTTAGTGAAATTGTCCTTCTTTAGAGACATCATATAAATATTGATTGCCTGCGAGTGTCGCAAAGGTTTGTACACTCCTGAACTAATATTGGAGACGATTGTTTATCTTAGGAATGACATTATAACACCCTGTGGATAAAAATCTAATTTGTCGTGACCTCAATGTTAGCCTCAATACATACATCACCCCCAAATCCTGAATAAATACATTACTTTATTCTTGACATATTCTTGACGACTTGATTAAAAAATTAACCATTAAGTTCCTGCCTTATTGTATTAATACTTTGAATATTGTGTTTTTCATTGCTTCTGTGTTCATTGTGTATTAATGTCGAATTCGTGTTTAGTAGTGACGACGAAAAATACAAAAAGTGTAAGTTATAACAACAAGTTATAACAGTGTAAGTTACACATTTCTTAAAGACGGTTTAAGATAAATTTCCGGATTGTTTGTTAAAGATTTGCGGCCCTCCATTATTCACCCGTTAACTCACACATTTAATGTATCCTTATGTACAGGATATTTTCAGATTTTTAAACCAGCTAAGATTAAGCAACGTTTCAAAAAAACGCAACAAAAATAAAATTCAAAAGTTATCGGCCAATTTCTCTCTTGTCGCTTTTTTCAAAAACATTGGAAAGCCTTTTTTGCGTACGAATGGGATAATTTCTTTTGCAAACACGACGCGTTTTACAGAATGCCAAACATGGGTTTCAAAATAAAATCTACGGAAACAGCCATATTTTTTTCTTAATGATGTCCTCATCAATGGATCAAAACGAAGCACAAAATTGGAATTTTGTAGATCTTTTTAAAAGCTTTGACGTGACTGATCGTAACATTTTACTCTCAAAATTGCTTTTGGAACGCGTGTGATGTTCTAGATTGGTTATGTTCGTATTTTAAACAACGATCTCAGAGAGTAGAAATACCTTACAAGAATAATGGAACATTATGTACACACCTTTCTGATTCTTTGCCAATTGCATGTGAAGCCCGCAAGATCGATTTTAGGCCCTATTTCTTCGTACTTACGTAAACAAATATGCCCTCAACCATTAGAAACGGAAGAACAGTTCTCTTTGTAGATGATACGAATATTCTTTGCAATAAAGAAACCGTAAATAGTACAATATCATATGTTTTGAAATTGGGTTCCGTAATAACAAATCAATAGTTAATGAAAAGAAAAACTGTTGCAATGCAGTTTTCCATTTCAAATAAACAGCACTGCACTTTACTGAAAATGAACGGTGTGCCATTGACTGAAACTACAGACTGCCCCTGACCTTAACAGGGAGCACCAGTTTTATGTCTTCTAATTCAGTCAAATCTTAATGGAACGTCCATTACTTCTTCATGCTACACTTTCAGATTTCTTTCAAATTCAATCAGTTCCCACATTGCTCGTTGTGTATATTTCGCGAATGTTCATTCTCCCGCCTGAGATATGGCATACTATTCTCGGGAAATACATCTTATAGCTCCCAAATGTTAGATTACCAAAAAGAATTGTAAGCAAATCCACCCACGTGATACTTGTAAGCCTCTCTTTATTATTCTAGGTATTTTACCATTAAATTGTCTCTTCATATATCAATCAGTGTTTTTTGTCAAAAAAAGATTTACTTAAGGCGGCGGAATATATTTTCAGCAAACGCCGTTGTCTACAACTACAGACACGTACCGACGAGTAATTATATTCATCAGGTGACAGATTATCACACAGCTCACTACAAAAAATAGCACTATTAATACATGTACATTATTTTACACACCATTGCCAGATTGACCATTAAACGATTAATCCGATACAAAAGTTTAAGTCCCAAGTCAAATCTTTTAGGTTGCACAACTATTTCTATACAATTAAAAGACTAAGGAAATTAATATTAATTTTAACAATGACATTTATTGTATTATAAACCATTTGGATTTTGTAAATTCTAAAGATCCTGTAATAATATTGTTCTTCAGCTTCTGGTCAATGACCCCCATCTCGATAAGGGTTTCTGTCCAGTTTCCCTGATCGTTAGGCAAATGCTGAAATGGCCCCCTTTTTAATTATGTAACTATAAATGTATGCAAAATGTAACTTCAAATTAACTTTTTCCCCATAGCACGTCACATACAGTTTTTAAATGTTTTGACGTTAATAATAAGTAATAAAAGGACAAAACAGAAGTGGAGAATGTTAGGACCCGTTAATCGAAATCCCGTCATTTGATGGCTGCGCGCGTGCTCAGTGGAATTCTACCAGAATTTTCGCGAACGTCCTTCAAATCCACGACTTCCAAAAACTTTTGTCGTCTCACATATTGCCGCGTGGTTGCATACCATATTCGAAATTGATTGTGCAATAGATTGGGCAACGACACCTTCCATCGCATCCAACTGCAAGACTGTCAATTGATTCAATCTCTCACTATATAGTGGAACAAAAAATCGTGAGCGATGAGAACTACAGTACAGTGGGTGTGAATTAATGTAGCGTTAACGCGGTCATCATTTTGTCCATCGTTGAATAACCATTACGTAGCCATCCTCTCGGCCATGAGAGTACCCCAATTCCCCGGATTCCGTCAATACTTTATGCACAGCGTATGCTTGTGTAAACAGTGGACCTTACCTAGGGCAGCCCCGGGCACACGTTCTGCCTTGGGACGACGCGCGATACAGCCTGTGGCTTGGAGATTACTGGGGTTTGAGAAATGACCATCCATATATGTTCCCTTCAGACGTCCAGGCAAAGAATACTAAACATTCATCTTGTTCGTATTACAAATTTGGGAATAAAGTTACGAGGGATGGTTTTTTTTTTAGGGGACACATATTCACCTCTCATTCAGTCTTTTATAGTTTTTCTGTTACAATCGGTTTTAGCTTATTCTTAGGGAAACGCAAAGCTAAGGCAACGGTAAGCCATTGCAATTTCCGTGAGACGCGGCGGCACCTGCACGGTGCAGATAAATGGGAAAGGAAGCGACGGAGTAAATGGCTCCGGAAGATGCTCTGCTAATTTTGCAGGCTACGATGCCCTGAAATCAGTCGGTTGGGTTGACTTAAGGACTAGAGCATGCTTGCAAGGTCGCGGCTCAAGGGTAACAAGCTTGGGAGGGGACGCGCGATCACCAGAAGCAACCGGAGCACGTGTCGTGGATCGAGACTGACTATTTTTTTATTTAAAAAGGAAAGATCTGCTGTGTAACTTGTGTAGAAATTGTTTAAGTGTCCCGGCCAAAAGATGTGGATATGGGGCGTTCCCCCAATTCATTGGGTGATCTGCTGTCCGTACTATACTCGCAGGTCGTAAGGGCTTTGTTGACCGACGTGTCGGAATCCATCCTTTCGTCGGGTTTCCTCTTACCAGCCTGAGAAGACCACGACCAGGTATGTTCGAAACAATCGTCGGCAACACACTTTTTCCTTCCGCACGCGGCGATCTATGTTACGTCGATCCGGACAGCACACCACAAATTCACCCTTTAACGTTTATGTAATACTCTGTTTCCCAATGATAGTATTTTTTGAGCAGGGAATAGTAATTTTTCCCTTCACTGTGAGCTTCTAGGAATTATTCATTTTCAGGTTGTACTAACGCAAATAAGATTATCGATTGTACATTAAAAAAAATGTATTAATTCGGATTCATTGCATAATTAAGATCTAATATGGAGTAAAATTAAACATTTCGATGAAGGTGTATCTTCATTTTGTAAATAGTTTACCTAAGACTTGGGCATAAGAATTTCTTCAGGTTAGGCGTTCAAAAGGCAAAGTTCTTTTGCTTGTTGAGTTCTAGTGTTTGGTTTGCCAAAAGAGCTGTTTCGCCCGTAAGCTGGATTCTGTAATGTCAAAAAAAAACTCATTCAATTTATATTCACATTATTGCTGTATGGGGTTTTTACAAAAACTCAAAAAAAATAAAAATGAATATATAAAACAAATATCGATGTATTAAATACAGGCATTACATTAAAAAGAAAACAAGAAAAAAATTACTATTCAAAATCATATTCTGCCCTTTAGCAAAAACGTTTATTCAAGACAAACGTTTAACAAAATAAACATGGAACACATTGAAATAGCATTATGAGAGTTCATGTATAATATATAAATATGTAAACACCATCAATATACTATCGGTTGGTGTAAAATCTGACATTTTAGTGTAATCGGGGTAGTTAGTAATCAAGCAAACTTAAACAATAGCGAAAAACAAATTTTATAATTGGATGAGCTAAATTTAACCGATCCCGATAACATTGGACACTGTGTCAAAGCGGTTAGACTGTTTGGAGACGAAAAGAATGTAGCGTTCTCCAGATATTATGTGCTTTACACTTATTTTTTTTTTTCCAGAACTTGACAAATTAGCTTGATAGAATTAAAATGTTGTCCAGAAGATACGAGAATCAGCTAGGTTGAGTGGCGCGTGTGACGCCTGACACTTCGTTCGATGAAGATTCGCAGCGCCTCGGACCATGGTTGTATCTTCTGTTTATCCTTCACTCTTTCATCATTCATCACCAGTATCACTTCATACTATGGCCCCAGTCACAACGTTATATTACTGTTTAATTTCTCTAATCCAATGAGAAGTGGGTTATGTTATCCGATTGATCATGCGTGCAAAAAGATTCTACAGCTTCGCAATTATGCACCCGCCCCGGCCCACGTGGCCCCAGTTGGCAGCGCGCCCACGCCTCAAGTGCAGGCGAGCGCTCTATGAAGTCCCCAGCCGCCTCAAGGCTATTGTTATCGCGCGCTCGCTCGCACGGAGGGCCTGTTCTCGAAAAAATCAGCGACTCATTACGAACAACAGCTGCTTTGGTGGAAGCTGACGCGTCGCAAGGAATGCGCTCTTTGGGTGAAAATCGGAAATGATGAATAATTATTCTCTTTTCTAAAGAATTGGTTCGGGAGAGAAAAAGTTAAAAGAACGGTTCGAAAGAAAACAAACAAACGTAATGGAATGTTCACGGATCTTCATAGAAAGACATCCGTTTTTTCGATTTAGTGTGTGATTCACAGTGTTTTTTATCGTAGTGTAGATTTTAATAGTAAAACGACAATTAATCAGTAACAAGAAACAAAACAACAACATTTAATTGATACTTTTTACGTAACATTACACTCAAAGGTAACTGTGCAAGGTCTCCGTATTATGTTTAAAAAATATTTTTTTTTCAGAACTTTCATAGCTGAAATTAAAATGTTTAATACGAAAAAATAGTTGAGAGGCGTGACGCTGAACTTATGAATGGGAGTCACAATATAGTTTTTTCCTAGAAGTGTATGTTCATTGATATGCAAAAGATTCTACGTTATAAAAACTTCTAAAATTTATATACACATGATGAGGCATATCTTCACAGAACGTTCATTCCGAAAGATGACCCGGCAAATTCCGTAAAATTCGGGGAAAGATACTACTCCTACATTGTTTACGATTGCGATTTTGTTCAGATAATGAAGTTAAATCCGACTTTGCCACTCTATTTTTCGTCTCAGGATTAGAAGACACACATTCTTGTACCAAAACCTGAAATATTTCAGTGTAACCGTATTCAAATAACATACGAAAAAAATAATGTTTTGCCATGAAGATGACAGGACGGAGGCGGGTCGGAGGCGGGTCGGAGGCGGGTCGGAGGCGGGTCGGAGGCGGGTCGGAGCGACAACATAGGCAGAGTGGCACAGAAGCAATCGTCCGGGCAAGCTCGGCTGATGTGTCACACGGGGTGGCTGACGCTGGGACTGCTGAGCCGGGAATGTCGCGTGGTCGTAGCGTTTATTTATCCGCTCGTCGCGAGGCGGCGCAGGAAAGGAGCCGAGCGCGAGCACTTAACATATATCAGCGCGCGAGTGTAGCTGCACGGAATTGAAACGCCCTGCACCGGTACACTTCAGACGCCCGCGTTGCTCTCGCTGACCACTCTGTACTTATGACATTCCCATTCAATTAGTGATGACTCCTAAAATAATTTTATTTTTCTTCCTAGGGCTTTTGCCAGCTTCAGGGGACGCCGATTTTGACTCTCTACGCCGGGAGCTCACTATGCCTCTCTTGGGGACACGTATTAACCTTTGCACCATACACCGACACATGAGTGCTCCTTGGTCTGTGATTACCATAATCCCAAGGACTTCCGCGACAACACACATACATGAATGACAATTGGTAAACAACTACGCCCTCGGTGGGACTCGAACCCGTGACCCTTCGTACCGAGGCGCTGTGTCGGCACACGCTCTTAGTCACCTCGAACATGAAGAACGGCGGTGATGTCTCCTAGAAGAATACCTTGGAGAATTGGCTGTACGTAATGTTGGTGAATAATTTTCACTATTCTATTATATTATAGGTGTATGTATTGTTCTCTTGCTACGCCCTAGAAACAATTATTAGAAAATTGAGGGAAAATGATACGAATGGGGTCTTTATAAGAAAGTGGAGGAAGAATTATAATAATGGTTGCATGAGAAAAAATAGGTTTTATTGATGGAGTGTTGAAGAAAGCTGCTTCTGAAGAACTTGTAAATGTGCTTGTTGCCGTTACGTTGCTCATATTTTGTGCGTCTCCTGAGTTGAGGGGCAGTGAAATATTGCTTTTGACTCGAACTAACTTTGAAGATTCTTTCAAAAGGAGCGCAAAGACGTGCGACTTCTTGGACAACATGCTGCGAAAGAAAAGTCCGCTGAAGAAACTTCAGATGTTACCTCGATTTTGTAGAATTCAGGTGAGTGTGGGATCTTGTCAAATTCACTAATAAAGCCTACATGAGATTATTCTCAGTTTGCTTTGGCGAAGAAACCAAACAAATACAACGCATCAGTCCACTACTGTACGGTAACAATCACTTCAATATCAAAGAGAAAAAACAAGGAAATATTATCGTATTGAGGAAAACATTCGAAAAAAATTCAAAAATTGTGTTTTACCCATCAGTTCCTTAATAATACAAAGAATTGAAAATCTATATTACATTACAATTTTTGTTTCAAACATTTCCAGAGAATTTAATTTTTCAGTACTTTCTCGTCAAATAACCATAATGTTTACAACAATGTCATATTTTATTACAGTATCTTAATTGAATATTGTTTCATCATTTTATTGCTTTGCAGATTTCCAAGTATCTGTCTGCGATTTCCTTCGGGTCGAACTCGAGTTCTAGAGCACAGCTGCATCGCTGGAGCCAGCTACTTCCGCATGCAGGACTTCCTTGAGTAGCTCTGTGGGCGGCGCCGCAACAGCACTCAAGTGGGCGGCGGCGGAGACACCCCCGTCTCGCGCGGAAACAGATTCGCCGGGCCGGACGGGTGAGCCCGCTGACAGTAACGCGACAGTAATCAAGAGAGAAGCTACAGAGGGGCTCCCATTGCGAAAGGATCGTGCACTGCGGTTACATCGGTTTCCGCGCAATTGCGGGAGCCGATGTGGCAGGCCGCTACTCAGGTATTATTTCCACTTTGTGTTTCCTACATTATTTTCTTGACAGTGTTTCGTTGTATCGATATATAACAAACAAGCAGAGAAATATAACTCTTAACAGGCGGTGTCTATTGTGAGTTTTACCGTCTTACCAAGAGTCTATCACTGTGTCTAGAAATATTCCTACCGTGAAGGTAGTTTTAAAACTTGATAAAGGACATACATTCAATAACGCAAATACTAGCTTCACTTGATAATAAACTTCACTTAATAAAATATTTGAAATTATTTTTGATACAATTTTGAAAAATTGTTGTCGGTTCATATATCATAGTTCTAAATATAATACGCTTCAAACTCAAGGGGTCGCTACTTCGGCTAGATTGTTTGGGGAATACTAATTTTAGTAAATTCTGTATACAATTTTGCAGCATTTTTTCATTGACGTGCGGACAACTTCGCGAGACACGATTTACCAAAAACACTTTTTTAGGAACCAAAGGCTCTTAACACGTGAATTCTGCCTGATTCACCTATCGGAGGAAATAATTTAATGCAAATGTGAGCAAAAAAATTCACGGTTTTCGGTATTAAGGGCCCACTAAATGACTATTTCACCCCCTCTTTAGCTGCAGCATTACATCCTGCATTTTGTAATAACGTAGTATGGTGACAAAGTAAAAATCGTAATGGGCTAAGAACCACGAGAATTTCTAGATCCACAGGATTGCCCCGAATTCCAGAGAGAGAAAAACAATAATTAATCCCCAATGAAAAGAAGGAAAAAAGAAGAAGGAAAAAAGTAGGAAAAAAAGAAGAAAAAAACTACGAGAAAAAAAGAGAAGGAACGAAAAGAAAATAATCAAATGAAGAATTGGGAGAAAACGAAGAAGAAACCGAAGAAGGAAAAGAAGAAAAAGATGAAGATGAATAAAGAAGATGACGTTAATGAACTACAATAATTAAAGATGTACCCTTATTTCTCTCCTCGCCTCTTCCGTCCGTGCGGAACGCAAAAGCCTTCGTTGATCGCAGAGCCAGGGTTTCGCGGGTGAGTCAGGGGCGGCGCGCACTGCGCGGTGTCATAAAGACGTCGTCGTCGTCGTCGTCGTCGGCGGCGGCGGCGGCGGGAGGTCCCTTCCCCCCCTCCCGCCCCCCCCCCGTCGGCGCCGCCTGCATCGGATCACTGCGCTGCCCAGCCGGTGGTAAGGCCGACCGAAATACCGCGCGCAAGTAAAATAAATTGGGGCGTCGCGAGTTTGCGTCGATGGAGCGTTGGGGGGGGGCGGGAGGGGGGGAGGACCTCCCGCCGCCGCCGCCGCCGACGACGACGGAGACGACGACGTCTTTTATGGGACCGCGCAGTGCGCGCCGCCCTGACTCACCCGCGGAACACCCTGGCTCGCGATCAACGAGGCTTTTGCGTTTCCGCACGGACCGGAAGAGGCGAGGAGAGAAATAAGCGGAACATCTTTAATTATTGTATTCATTAACGTATCTTCTTTATTCTCTTTCATCTTTTTTCTTCTTTTCCTTCTTCGGTTCTTCTCTTCGTTCCCCAACTTCTCATTTGATTATTTTCTTTTTCGTTCCTTCTTGGTAGATCTGGTTTTTTTTCTCGTAGTTTTTTTCTTTCTTTTTTCCTACTTTTTCCTTCTTCTTTTTTCCTTCTTTCATTGGGGATTAATTATTGTTTTTCTCCTCTCTGGAATTCGGGGCAATCCTTGTGGATCTATGAATTCCTTCTGTGTTCTATAGCCCATTGACGATTTTTTACTTGTTCACATAGCTAGTTATTTCAAAATGCAGGATTATCCTGCAGCTAAAGAGGGCGGGTGAAATAGTCATTTAGTGGGCCCTTAATACCCGAAAACCGTGAATTTTTTGCTCACATTTGACATTAAATTATTCCTCCGATAGGGTGAATCAGGCAGAAATTCACGTGTTAAGAGCTTTGGTTCTGAAAAGTGTTTTTTTGGTAAATCGT
>BOPP01000012.1:571535-592229 GCA_017312745.1 Gryllus bimaculatus
TGTAGGTATCAAACTACAAATTGGACAAAGATTTTGAATCAAACAATCTGTTTTAAAATACCAGCGCTTTGAAAAAGGTGATCTAACATTTTTTGTCAAAAAATGGAGAAGAGTATTCCTTATTCTTGGTTTTGAAATTCATTACTAATTTTTAAAAAATAATATGTTCTTAAAAACGCATTTTTTATTATTTTTCCGTTTAATGAAACAAGGGACGCTTTAAATGACGAGTTAAGAATGAACGTTTATTTCCTTCTAGAACGTCACAGTTTAGGCTTGTATGACTTCGTAACTCTTAGTTCCAAGTATTACGAAACTAATGTTTCTTCGTATGCCAAACAACGAAAAATGCTAAATTTTTGAAATGCCGAAATTTCCGCTGGAAATTATGGCAGACGTGTGTATCGCACGCGGTCTGCCAGCCGTTTATCAGTTTAGCCCGAAAGGTAACCTATGTACTAGCATGAGCGACAAGTATTTTAAAGATGTATTTGATTTAATTAATTAATACCAGTTATTATATATTTTCTCAATACTTCTTTGGTACAATGCAAAGTCCTATCTTTGAAAGACAAGTCCGCTATATAACGCAGCGTTAAATGTTGACGCAACTTGATTTAATCGCATGAAAAACTATTTTATTTCTTATCATTCGAGCATTCTGAGAAATCGCCATTTGGAAAAAACAAGTGTATTTGATTAAATGTATCATATAGATTGGTTTGACGTTCCATAAATTTCATATCACTATATGGTAAGGTCCTTGCAATTACTATAATTCTACAAAAAAAAAAATACAAAATCCCAATCATTATCGTTAACATCTTTTCATGGATGTCCCGAACCATTAAAGTGAACCTGTTTGTGTGAAAGGCAAATATTCAATTACACGGCCATTTTTATATACCTCGCTAGCTTGGCCCGCAGCCACTCCTTCCTGGAAGTCGTCGGCGCCGGCCTGCATCGGATGCACCTGCGCTGCCAGCCGGTGGTAACGGCCGACCGAAATAACCGCGCCGCAAGTATAATAAATTGGGGCGTCGCGAGTTGCGTCGTGGAGCGTTGCCGACGACTTCCAGGAAGGAGTGGCTGGCGGGCCACAGCTAGCGAGGATATTAAAAATGGCCGTGTATTGATATTTGCCGTTTCACCTAAACAGGGGTTCACTTTATGGGTTCGGGACTATCATGAAAGATGTTAACGTATGACATGATTTGGGGATTTTTGTATTTTTTTTGTAGAATTATATGTAATCATGACCTTACATATGTGATATTGAAATTTATGGAACTTCAAACCAATCTATATGATACATTTAATCAAATACACTGTTTTTTCCAAATGGCGATTTTCCCTCAGGAATGCTCGAAATGATAAGAAATAAAATAATTTTTCATGCGATTAAATCAAAGTGGTCACATTTTAACTTGCGTTATATAGTCGGACTTGTCTTCTCAAAGATAGGAACTTTTGCATTGTACAAAGAAGTATGAGAAAATATATAAAATAACTGGTATTAATTAATTAAATCAAATACATCTTTACAAATACTTGTCCTCATGCTGAGTACATCAGGTACCTTTCGGGCTAAACTTGATAACGGCTGCAGAGCCGCGTGCGATACACGTCTGCCATAATTTCCAGCTGAATTTCGGCATTTCAAAAATTTACATTTTTCGTTGTTTGCATACGAGAAACATAGTTTCGTAGTACTTGGAACTAAGAGTTACGAGTCACTACAAGCGTAAACTTGTGGACGTTCTAGAAGGAAATAAATCGTCATTCTTAACCGTCATTTAAGCGTCCCTTGTTTCATAACGAAAAAATAAGAAAAATGCGTTTTTTAAGAAAATATTATTTTTAAAATTAGAATTAATTTCAACCAGAAATTAAGAGAATACTCTTCTCTTTTTGCAAAAAATGTAGATCACCTTTTTCAAAGCGCTGGTATTTTAAAACAGATTTGTTTGATTCAAAAATCTTTGTCAATTTTGTAGTTTTGATACTACACCACGGTCTAGAGGAAGTCGGCGGCCTCTAGAACTCGTCTATGCAGTGGTCGTCTTCTACTCGGGAAAAAACAGAAACTCTTTTCGGGGGGAAAGGAAAAAGGTTATCAAAAAGGAAAGCAAAGTAAAAATTAGAGAAATATAGCCAGTGAGAATGAATGCGAGTAGCAAAAAGAGAAAGAGTTAAACATGAAGAAAAGGGAGAATATAACCGAAAAGAGAAGATAACATTCCGTACTTTTAATTATATTTCTTCCCCAAATTATGATATTTGAAACTTTGCTTAATAATCACTTCATGGAATACTGATAGTGTAACATGTTTACAGATATTTTAAAGTTTTAAATTAAGTCTTCTTTTTTTTATGAAGATTATTAATGTACAGGCATTATAATACGAACTCAGCTTCACATGCTAAATGTACAAACAGTTTAATACAAATTATCATGTGTTTCATATGCTGATTATACAACTAAATGAAATTTATAATATTTCAAATTACAGTAGTTTTAAATACACATTTTGGGCTCATGGTAAAATAAATTACAGAATTTTATTACGAAATTTGAATGCTGATCCTTGACATTTCATTTGTTTCAAGTAATAAGAGACAAGGTAAACAGGACATAATGACATATACTAGAATGAACATGACTCACGTATAACTGTCTTATGTGACCTTGGTCAATGTCTGTGAGTATCATTTTTTTTCGCAAGATACCTAATTCCCCAAATAAAACAGTAACAAGCTCAATTTTCTCTCATTGTCTCCCATCTTACGAGTATCGTTACCAAATTTTATCAAAAAAATGTGGATAAATTATTTGCATTTATAGAATTTTAACGGACTAGTGAAATATAAACTGAGTTGACAATTGCTACTTAATAATTCTTAAAACACCTTTAAATTCAAACAGAAGCAAGACTTCGCTGAAGAGAAAACTGACTTACGTTCCCACTGAATCGTGACTACATTTGTTGAGTACTAAGGAAACACTACTGTTGGTAAGTACACACTCAAGACGCAAGAAAAAATAAATACTGACGCACTGCTAAAATATCTTCTCAGACTCTGCCGTACGTGGAAGAAACATTGTTTTATATTGAAACAATGATCTTTACTGGGTCCTATTGTTAAGTAAGGAAGCTTTGATCTGGTTAATGGGAGATGAAACTGACACGGTCACGAAATTAATCGCCCAATTTCGTGATGGGCAATTTCCGGAACAATTTTTAACCCCAATATTTCGTACAACATCAATAAAATTAATACAAGAAATTTAACATATTTTTTTAAACAAGCTTTAACTATAAGTAGATATTAAGTCATGAAGAATCTTCAGAAAAAGCAGTAGAATTTACTTCGAAACTCGTTGGACTCAGTTAAAAAAATAAAGGTAATAAAGTTAGAGAAATTAATTTACAAGTTCAAAATATTCCGGCATTTTTGTGAGAGTTATTTCTTGTGGTTAATATGTAAAATGAAACCTGGAAGGAGTAAAGTAAAAAGTAAAAGATTCATAATCCATTGCTCGCGATAACATCCCAACGCGTTCCGTTATCTACGAATAATTTATATACAATTTCATAATTAAATTAGAGATATTAATGTATTTATAAAAGTAGATATTTTACTCACGTTCGGGAACATATTCACCGACGACAGGATTTGATTTTCACTTACCTGAAACAAAAGAAATATATTAAATGACGGTTCATTTTAAGTAAATATTCATCAAAGAGGAACTGGAGTTGCATTCCGAAAAAAAATATTCTAAAAATTTATCATTTTTTAAAATAATCTTTTCAATGAACGTTTCTAGTAAATACAAATCTAGTAAACAGGAACATGATGACATCGTAGGGGCATTGAGAACCGACTAGTATATCCCTACAGAAAGAAACTGAGGATAATTTGGTTAGTTATAAACTTAATACTCTCAGTCCCAATACAATTGAGAAGAATTTACAGGGTTACTCAACTACAACTGTATACATTACCCAAACTTCAGAGAATCCGTCGTAAACCAGCAGCAATATCTATCAAAGTTTCCTTAAACAATTGCCAACAATTTCTATATGCAATCCCTAATTGTAATGAAAATCACTTCATCTTCTGCTATTGTCAAGTTTGTGTAAATCATCGCTGTCCTCGTAACTCAATTTCGAACTTGATAGTGGTGACATAACATAAAAATTAACCTGAAAATTCGAAAGAATTTCTGGACACACGATTGTCAACTCATGAAATGAGAAGGTCTGCGTAGGAATCATTGACGATATTAAGTAACATAGAATGGAGTTGGAATGCTTCATATAAGGAATAGCAAGAATCCAGGGTTTGTGGCACGAACTTTCCAACATTGGGAGTACGAACAAATTATTTCGGCAAAAAAGGAAGAAATCAATGAAACAATAACTTTTAAGAAGTGAAGATAGACTGATCCATTTTGAAGGCATGTCAAAATCTCTTTCAAGAGTAGGCAATAAGATTTAAAGATGATATACACATGACAAATAATGCGAACAGTATAGAATAATGGGGAAATAATGAGTATGATAACGATAAAAAAAACAGTCACAAGTTTAACAAGAAACATCGCTCGCATTTTGCCAGATCCTATGAACCCTATCAGCACGATCCACCCATCAATACTTACAGAGACTCATATTACTATCAGTTTTTTTTCAAATGTGTTTTTCAGGTTTCTTTTCCTCTCATTCGATATCATCATACGCATTGTTTAGCCTTTCGTCAACATCATTATCACCAACAGATCTCATTCTCTCATAACTCACTGAGATCTACCGGGCTCAGGGCGTCAATTAAGGTCACTGCAGTGCGACTGCAGGGAGCTCTTACAGCTCGTTTGCCGGTGACGGAATTTTCGACACTACAAGCTACATAGGTCGAATTTAACCAGTCTAGAGGAGAATTCTGACGGACGGCAGCTCTGATCAGTAGTTCTCCGTGGTCTCCCCGCTCAACGGCCGGCAAATTCTGGAGCAGTACCCTAACAATCGGGCCTCGGACTGCGCGCTATCTTTCCTGCCTCTCTCTCGTCCTATCCTCACCTACACATACCGGAAGAGTAGATGGGAGCTTAGGACTTGTCCCGCTGGTGGGAGTAACCTGGCTGAGGAAAACCTTGCAAGCCTACAGGTAGGACGTCGCCGTATCTCCCCAACCAGAAAGAAAAGATCACCACCTATACCGACCGACCGACCGACCGACCGACCGACCGACCAACCGATCGACCGCGATCAAAACATGCACTACACTTACGGAGCTAATGATATCAGCAGTTGAGGCGACCGGAAACAATTAACCAATGAGAGAGATCTAATGATCGTCTAAGATCCGTTGGGCAGGATGAGGAAATATCCCATAGTATCGTGTCTCCACAATTTAACTCTTCAGCGTGAACAGGATGGAAGGAAGGGGGGGCTGTTTGCATCACCACGGAAGTAGATATAGCGCTACTTAGACTGTCCTCCATCCCCAACTGTCCTCTGGCATCCCACCGCAGGTGGGGTATCTCATGACGTCTAGGGTCTGAGAGATGAAAGGATTACGCAAATTAATACGGTATTCCTTGCAGAAGAGATAAATTATTCGTAAAATATACATCGATTTTCAAACAGAAAAGCAGGAGAATCAGGCAAGAAATCCGGTCATGAGTAACTTGAAATTGGTGTGAGTTATCTGAGTCTGCTACTACTTCTTCCAATAATTCACTTCGTGTCGTTATTTAGTTACATACTTCATGAAGAAGGTTATCACTGCAATAATTTCGCGCATTTGAACTGGAATTTTAACACTAAACATACCCTAAAGTGAAATGGCGTTTATCAGAAACACGAGTAAAAATACTCGAACACTCTTTTTCTCAGGGGTCGGTCAAGAGTGGAGGTGTGTGCGGAGCGAGGTGTGACGTCATCGTCCGCTCGGCGGATGACGTCACCCGCACCGGCGCCGCGGCGAGGGCGCGAGCGAGGGCGAGGGCGGGATGGCCGCGGAGCGATCTCGTCACGGCCCGAAACGCGAGCCGCGCACCTAATGAGCGCCCGTCCCATCTCGCCCACGCCCACGCCCCGCCCCCCACGGCCATCGGCGCGAAGCGACGCTCTGCTTCGTGTTACCAGGTGCGTCCGTAAACAAAGGCCTAGGATGAATGGTGATCGATTGGTTGGTTGTTAGGGATTCCTAGCATATCAACGGCCAAGGTCATTAGTTCTGTAAGTGTAGTGCATGTTGTTGCTCGAGATGTGGCGGTTATTTTGCTCCGCTGCATTGCGAGACCCGGCGCCGATCTTCCGGCTGCTAGCGGTGTTTTCCCCAAACAGGTATCTCCCACCAGTGGGGCATCGCCCCAGCCGGGACAAGCTCTAAGCTCCCAACCGGAATCCCGGCGTGTGTGGTAGTGTACTGCATGTAAATGTAAATTTGTGTAAAAGCTGAGGATAAGACAAGAAAGAGCAAGGAAAGGTTGCGCGCTTTCCGCGGCTGTTTGTTAGGGTACTTTCCCCAGCATTTGCCTGATGTTGATCGGAAAAATCACTGAAAAATACCGATCAGAGCAACCTTTCAGTCAGAGGAACTGCAATGGCATCAATTGATTCCCTGAGTTCCTCACCCGGTTACAATGTGTGACGTGCGAATATATTTGGTGAAGGAAATTTTCACGACTTATTGCGATAGCTCAGCGGCACCACCGTTGCCTTTGAAACGTTGTTGACTAAGCGAGCCGAGGGGTTCGTGTTCTAAAAGAGGCGTATTGTCGACTATACCTTCGTTCAAACGCTGTCTGGACGAGTATCCTATACAGTCAGAATAGAGGCCGACTGCTTTGATCAGATTGTTTCCATGGTTTCTCCTGTCAATACCAGGCTAATGTCTGAGCACTTCCCTAACAAATGGGTCACGGACCGCGCGCGATTTCTTCTTCTTCTTCTTCTTCAACTTTATCCCCTCTTCTTCCTTTACACACACATACTCTCAGTATCCACTTCTCTGGAGACAAGTCGGGAACTTGGAGCTTGTCTCGGAGTGGGTGGTGGGCCGGTGGGGGAGATACCTGGAGGAAGATATACGCAAACCCTCCGGAACGAATGAGTCCAATAGTTCTTGAGGCGCTTCTTGTTCATAGAAATTCTTAAAACGTATTAAGACCAAATGTACATCTTGTTATTTATTTATAAAGTGTGATTTAACTTAACTGAACTGGTGCGAATATTCCACATTTTATATATCTTTGGTTTAAAAGTTAAAATAGAAGTGGTCAGAGCCTGAAATTCGACTAAGCTTTATATCCTATAGACATGTATGGCGCATAGATTAACGTTTTTTGGTGTTGTTCTTAAAGGTCGCATCAACATCTAATTAGCGACCACTATTAGATTTAACGCTATGGCAACTGTGAAGATGACATGACATGCTGATTATAGGGGGTAAAAGGGCGAACACAAATACAACAATGCCTGAGATGAGACGTGGGTGCGGGCGCACGAAAAATATAAACTAAAAATATAAAAGATGGTTGAAAAATATGATTCTAAAAGTTAAGGTCTAGAAATGTGATCCCTTTGAGGACTTGAAAACCCTCTTTTAAGGACCTATTTCGAGTGATGCACGACGGATCTCTATCTTCTCTTCTAGAGAATGTACATTTTTCTGCGATGCATTTTGAGTATGGCGGGATCTTGACCTTATTTTAAAAGAAATATGTAAACTTTTCTTCATGTGAAGCTCAGAAATGTCCAATAATATTCCGGGTCTTACATACTGTTCTTATCTTTAGACGGATTTAAAAAAGTCTAGTACACACACACACACAACACGTTTGGAAGCTAGCTGCACTCATAACGCGACTTAATGTTGTGTTATTGCGTATGTTGCATGGACGCGGAGTCTCCAGAAGAACCTAGGAAATTTAGCAATCAGTACGAATAACTGCTGCCATATCACAACGAGTTGTGTGTCAGAGAAGATGGAGGTGACTGAATCTGCTAGAAGCAGTATGACGACAGTGACCATTAAAGTCGCCTCAAAGAAAACAAAATGAGTTTGGTGCTGCCAAAAAATAATATCCAATTTACACATTTTAATGGTTATTTTCTGCGTTACTTTCTGCAAACGCATGTATTTAATATTTTGCAATACACAATACATGATTTACAGTCTCCTGTATCCGGTGGTCTACATTTGCTCTCATGTCCAAAGGTCTAATCACCCGGCTGTAGACTCCGTGCCTTCGAATGTATTGTATAAAGGGCAATTATGGTTGGCTATTCCCAATTCTAGCCAATTAAGTATTGGACATTATTTCAATCATTAAACGTCTTCACTCCGATGATGGAAGCTAAGAGATAAATAATTAATAGAATGGTCCTACAATCGTATTTTTAGTCGTCAATTTCAACTTAGAATGGAATTGAATCTTTAAACTGTGTGTGTGTGTGTGTGTGTGTGTGTTTGTGATACAAACAAATTTTCATCCCTGCATTCCCATGTTAATATGTTCATTAATATTCTTCGATAATTTTTCAATGATCTTACTTGCGTTGATTCATAAACTAAGGATATTTTTCGTTTTGATTTCAGAAAAAAATCTCGATCCAAAATTACTTTAATTCTCATTTCTTTGTTAGTTCTGAGTTTATTGATTCGCCTTCTCATTGTGGCACATCTATCAGTTCAAGTGTGTTCATTGTATGTTAATGTGTTACGAAACATGAACTCAGAGGCGATGATTACGTGTCAGAATTTCATAGAACTTCAGCCTACATCTTTTAAACATTGACAAGGAAAAATCTCTTCACATGTAAGTGTTTACTGCATTGCTCGTGTTATAAAATATATCAATTTTGTTGTGTTGTAGGAATTTTAATGAAATTCAGTATGTGTATTCTAAACTAACTGTTCTCGAATAAAATAAGAATTAATTTATCATACATCACGACGCAATTTTGGCACTGAGATCTGTAGATCACTTCGTACGTTCAGTCAATTACCGGTTTTGTCAAACTTATGATTTTAAGTGGTATGTGATGCGGAACTGGTGGCATGACGTCTTGATTATCCACGAATCACGATTCACAATAAACATAATATTAAAAAAGTGGTCGCTGTTTTTTTTAAGGAAGAAGCTTTAGCAGGTTTCCCAGAATACTTTCAATATATTTATTACTTAATTGGTTACCAAACGTTGTTTCTACATTTACGTAAACTGAATACAATTAGTTTTATTTTAATTAAACAATTAACATCCATTCCATCTTCTTTCGTTTTACATTATCGCTTTCCTCGGTTACCAGAACTCTCATTCTGCTCCTATCCGCGTGAGATAATAGAGTTCCCCTCTGCTGCCTTTTTTGTCTACTATGCAGTCTGGTCGTCTTTCACTTTGCCCTAGAAGCAGAGTTCTGTTGTTTACTGGCTCACGCAGAGATACCTACAATGTGCTACACAGAACCAGCACACTGAGAATATTGTAGAAACGACTTTTCACACATCACAAAAGTCAGTACGGAATTCGAACGCCATTTCAGGTTAACTACGTGGTAACAACTTCTAAAGCCCAGTGAAGGTGACGAATTGCAAAAAGTTGAGATACTTTCTCTGCAGCCGTCGTAAAGGTATACTCGCTGGTAATTGTATTGCAAGCAATTAAAATGAAGCAGTTAAGAAGGGCGGAATAACGTAGTATGACTGTGTTGGCGTTGTATTCATTGGGTGTGAAACGATTTGCAGCACAAGGCCTGTTAATAGCGAAAAACCTGAATGAAACAACACGAGCCAAGATACAAAGGAAGTAGTAAAGCACTATGCTTTCAGTTTATTAGTATTTGTTGTTAGTATACATTAGTTCATGACAAGGAGGTAACAATAAACATCCTTCCAATAACATACACATAAGAACATATTTACGCAAGAGTTGTCTTTAAATAACGGAAAATTGAAAATCGAATTTAGATGAATTTGAAGATCATTTTGTGTTTATATATATATATATATATATATATATATATATATATATATATATATATTAATGTATATAATAGAATTATGGTTTCCAGACAACTATAAATGAATTATGGCTATACCTCCCAAAAAGGATGTCGTTTAAATAATTTAATATAATACATGAAGCAAAGTCTTTTTCTTACCAACTTCGCTTCCTGCAGGATGTTTGACATGTTGATACTGCTTTCTGCCCACTCGGAATAACTGTTCATAAAATACAGTTCACACGAAATACAAAAACACCTCAAACTCCTGTCGTCCCGATGAAAAATTGACATTAATAAACAATGAGCTCGAGAGCACGCGCTCTGCATGTACTTCGCGGGCTCGCGCTAAACACAAAACAAGACGTTTGACGCGACTTGAGATGTTGGCGCGCCAACGTGCGACGCCGGAGAGCTCGAGTTCACTGCGCTCTAGCGGGAACCTGCGGAACTATCAGCAACCTCGCGGACGCTGTCGGTGCCGGTAGAGAGAGTGCAAACAAGAGAAGTCTTCATCCATCTTTAATGATTCATGGCAGGCACTTACGATGTAGTCATCCCGGCTATATTTTCCGTGCAGATGAACTCTAATTAAAAAATCAGTGACAGATACTATCGCTGGCGATCCACCGCCAGCTGGACATTTGCCAAGGAGCCACGATGCAGGATGGGGGAGGATAGGGTGGTAGTTGTGTATTAAGAATGACGGGGAGGGAAATTAGCCATGAGAACGTTGGGAGAACGCTCAATAATATCAGAGGTGGTGAGTACAGGGATATACTTCGTATAAAATACGAGAGTAATTGCAGTACAAAATACCCACTAGAACTAAAAAGTAAATTATGTCTGTGAGGGAGAGAGAAAGTGGGAGAAACATTGAATAAAAACGGTCTCAGAGAAGAGTATAAATAATGAGGTAAATGAAAGAGAACGCTGGGAAGAGAAAAGCTGGAGAAGGGGAGTGAGCGCAAACAGAAAAAAGAAGAACGAAATGTGACAAGAAGGATAGAGAGTAACGGATTAACTGAGTTTAATTGAAAGAAATTTTATGAACATATGAGTGTGTTGGTGAGTGTACACTCATTTTTGTAAAGATTGACAAAATTGTCTTTAAATTCATTGGTAAAATAATGAATACCGTATTTTATCATTTTCTGTTTTGACTGGATCTGTTTCTAGCACAGAGATAAGCTTCCGTCCACTATGAACGCGCACGAACTTTGGTCGATGCGGTGAGGCTGGGCTGGGGAGGGGGGGCGTAGTGGGCGCCCGGTGCGCCAAGGCGCCCACGCCAAGGGCACGCCCCATCTGGGGCCTAATCGCTTCACCAGCTGCGCCCGCGCCCGCGCCAGCGCCAGCGCCTCAGCACTCGCCTTCGCAGACGTCACGCTCAGTCGCACTCTCGTGCTCATTCGCTCACGTGCACATATATTCACTCTCTAATCCATTCAATCCCTCCCTTCCTCGCTCCCTCAATTCCTCATACCCTCACTCACTCAGTCGCTCTTTCATTATACTCGTTCATTCATTCACTCACCCATTTACTTACTGATTCACTCGCTCACTTACTTATTCGCTCACTATCTTGATCACTCGCTAACTCATTCACTCATTTGCTCACTTGTCTACTCACACGGATCGGAAGACGTAAGCTCGCGTCGCCTCGCAGGACGTACAAGCGCATCTGAGGGAGAGGGGGAGAAAAGGGAAAATGGGAAAACAATTAAGACGGAGAGGAGGAAGGAATGGGGCCAACAAGGAAATAGAAAGAAATGGAGTTGGCAAGAGAACAGGAGAGGAAGAGGGTCGAAATGGCATAGAGTGATAGTCGGAGCGAGAGAAAGAGAGAGAGACAGAGAGAGACACAGAGAGAGAGAGAGACAGAAGAAGAGACAGAGAGAGAGAGAGAGAGAGAGACAGAGAGAGAGACAGAGAGAGGACAGAGAGAGAGACAGAGAGAGAGAGACAGAGAGAGAGAGAGAGAGAGAGCAGAGGGAGAGACAGAGAGAGAGACAGAGAGAGACAGAGAGAGAGAACAGAGAGAGAGACAGAGAGAGACAGAGAGAGACAGAGAGAGAACAGAGAGAGACAGAGAGAGACAGAGAGAGACAGAGAGAGACAGAGAGAGACAGAGGGAGAGACAGAGGAGAGACGAGAGAGACAGAGGGAGAGACAGAGGGAGAGAGAAGAGAGACAGAGAGAGAGACAGAGAGAGAGACAGAGAAGAGAGAGAGACAGAGAGAGGGGGAGGCAGGAGATAGAAGAAGTGAGAGAGCTGGGTAGGTAAATATTAGTTTGAACATCAATACGGCAATTGCGACTTACGCAATCCTACCACAAATGGGGAAGGAGAGAAGAAGTGTGAGAGCAAAAGATAACGTTAAGTGAGGAGGGTTTAGTCCAACGAGAGAAAATAAATGACCGAAAATTGATGATTTTTTTAATATTAAATAACTGATATTTCTGACGTTCTTAAAAGACAGAACTCAAAAGTAAGAACATTATAGTATTTCTTAGTATTCATGTTATTACAATAATAAAATAAGTTAGTGTTATTCGCAATGAACTGTAAAAATGCGTGTAATTAACTCCCAATTTTACTTCAATCACATTATTCAAATATATATTAATTCAAAGAAAGTATTCGTTCGTAGAAACTCTGGGCCTTCTTACGATTCGCGGAAGAATGTTTTTTTCTACTTTTGATGAAATTTATTTTCTACCCACGTACTTTAACTTTTCAAAGTCGGCAGCATATGAGACTAGCTGCCAAGGCTGATGTGGTCATTACCAACCAATATATAAAAATGCACCTTGTCCAAGAAGAGCCTTTTGTTTGCGGACAAAATATCATTTTTATTATGTTATCAAACCCCATTTTCAGAATTATTTTTGTATACGAATAAATATCCATATAACCCACACGTAGATTACTAATGTAATTAGACTATCTCTATCAGCTGCCATTGATTCCTGAGCCGGAACTTTTCCCTGTTCTGAATATTTAGATTACCGTACGTTCTCCTGCTTGGAAACACCTTGAAATTTTAATCAAGTTGAAGAATGGATAAAAAAGTTGTTGGTGATCGGCAATAGTGAAATGAAAAGCAGAGAAGTGTAAGAAAAACCTGTTGTGAATCCGGTTTTCCCACTACAAATCCATAGGGAATGACTGGCAATCCAGTCCATTTGGTATAAACTTGTACACGTGAAACCCTGTTTCTCTATACTCTATAGTATTCATATTATTCAATCAATATTATATTTAATGCTTTTAAGTTAACGACGGTTGATGAAGAAGGATAGGAACTTCAGAGAGACTGACTAAATACTTTTGTAACAGATTCAATTAAGAAAATTATAAAACAAAACTCAGACGTCACTAACACTAAATTAAAACGGAGGAACTAATTTATCAAATTATAAGATTTTGAAGATGGAAATACTGCTAAGCAGATCACAAAATTTGGATCAATCTTGATTAACAACTAGCCATGTTACGATCATTTTGGATTCAAATTCACAAAACCGAAAATTAACTATCATCAATGTACCTAAAATTCTACGTAATTTTAATAGAAACGTGTGAAATAATTCCGCCCTTGAATTAATAATCCGATGAGTATAAATAATGTAAACAGACACTCAGCCATCGTAAATTCTGAAACTTAGATACTGTATACGAAATGTTCTATATACATTCAAAAATTATTTTCGTTATCTTCTATAAATGTGAGCGATAGAATATACGATTTTAAATATCTCACCTAACTTCGGATGAAGTGAAATTACTACAAACATCGACCGAAAAATTAGCGATATTTCGACAAATAAACTCTTAGTCGGGCCCTGATAACGAGAAAGAAGAAAAACTTTGTTTCTATTATGTAGTAAATCACATCCTATCACATAGAATAGTTAGAATAGATGTTTTGTAGGTAATTTATACCAAAAAATTGATTGACGGGAAAAGGTCTGTACGTCTATCTGACTATCTGTCTCTTTGTCCCTCCGTCAGTCCATCCGTTTGTCCTCTTACCATCAGTCCGTCTGACCGTCTATAGTCAACGCCAGACCCTAAACTACTTACGATTTTCTCCAAAAACGATATTCCTTGATAGATGTGAACGAAGTCGAGGCTCTGCGAGTTTGAAACGGATATTTTACTTTTTGAGTGTACTTTACATGAAGACTCAACATTTTCGAAATTCTCTCAAAGATGGCTCAAACATTTTGGATCGAGCTTATTTCCAATATAAGTTGCAGGTGTAATTTTCGATGAAATCCATGATTATGAGACAGGGAGAGGTGGCTCAAAGCATCAACTGATATTATTGCTGACCGGTCTTGGGCTTGATTCCCGACAGTGGCCAGATTTTCAACACTAGCTTGTCAGTTTGGTCGAATTCAATCGCCGCCTTAAGGAGAGTTCTATAGGCTGGCTGCTCTGATCGGTAGTTTTCCGTAGTACCTCAACAAACGAGTCTTGGCGATCTTTCCTACTTTTTCTTCGACCTATCCTCACCCCTTACACACTCGTACACGTGCATTGCACTGTCACACATGCCGGGAGGCCGGTCGGGAGCTTTGAGCTTCTCCCGGCTGGGGTGACGGGAAACACCCGGTTGAGGGAAACACCGCTAGCCGACGGTAGGTCTTCTACAAATGTCATTTACTTTCAACAATAGACTGTTCTCCTAGTTTCGCGGAACATTGACTTTTTACACTATATACAGTTTCCATTACGTTATATTACTAATTCTTGTTGTAATAGATTGTCACTTTCGTCTCGTCAACTTCTCTATTCTATTTAGAGATCCAGAAATATATTGAAATAATTTAGGGAGAGAGTGATAAGATCTCTGACGTTAATAGCAATATTTAAACCCCTTTGGAGGGTTACCAAGTGCGAGAATATTATTCATTTAATATAAAACACAAATATTTATATTGAAATGCACTCCTAAAACACATGCGTTTGAAATTTGTGATACGTGTTTCTACCAGCAACAAAAAACAAAACCACACACAGAATAAACATTTTCAAATGCACATACGTTAACACGTACCTTATTTCTTATGTACTCGAAACAAATCATTCGTTAAAATTCACTATCTTCATACCGTACAGACATATCAAGAACACTAGATTACTGTTTGGGAAATGTGAACAACACTCGTCTGTATTCCACTTTGTTACCTGCGTACGAGCAACAAGACCACTAATTGAACGTCTCACCACTCTTTACGTGCTGACATTCATCACAGCACCTCCTCTCAACTCTAAACGCCTTCTAAAATAGTACAGAGACTTGGCGGCCGTCACAAGGCTGCCCTCTCGTGTCGACACCAAGCGTAATCATTCATACTGTCATAGTGATTGTACACGGAAACTCTATGCGTGGTTGCAACGACTGTGATACTTCGACGGGATTGTTTGATGATTTTTGAAGGACGTCACAAACACATAAAACATCACTTGCTAAAAATAATCGCATGCCAACGCCTAGAAGTTAAAGCCAGATTTCAAGTAGAAACTACATGTCAGAAATACATTATAATAGATATCTATTCAAATATATCAGAAACATAAATTTACCAAATAATATGAGATTATTTCCCAATACCCTTGTCAATTATTGTGTTTTAGTATTTTGTGCGTGTGATTCATTTAAAAAAAGTCAGAAATGTTTGCATTGATTCACTGATTCACCAACGTCACGCAGAAAATATTTTTCTTTACAAAACTACTGACTATGGTTTTTGAAGTATTTTTCTCGGCCAAACTGATAGTTTTCTATTGAAAGAGATATGATCTAATACTAGAAAAAGTAATTCTCTAAGTGGGATTTGACGTATGTAAGAATTTGCGCATTATCTCGAATACAGTTTAATTTCATTTGTCAAAAATTATACGAGTATTCATAAACTCATTAACCCCTTCAATAATGACTTCTGATATTAAACAATAAGTTACAATAAATAAATTACTGCGATGACAATTGCGGGTCGTATCAAGATAAACAGTCCACAACTCGAGAGTTTCATCTCTTCCATACATATCACCTTTCCTACCCCTGTGGCAGCAAAATTCTCCTTTTTGTTTGCGTGTTTCCTGCATGAGATCCTTCAAGTATGAGCCGTGTCATTACTGGACTTATGACAGAACATAAGACAGGAAGTTCAGGACACTGCTCTACTGCGTCGTGAAAATGGTCTTTGTAATTACTTGTTGCATTCAGAGAAGAGTTTCCTTAAAAATACCATAACCAAATTCTCCAAAAGATGTCCTCGTATTGAGGCTGTACTCTTCTTACAATTAAAGTAAGTATTTATTAGTGTAGATACATGCCAACTTCGAAAGGAGGTAAGTATGCAACAGATAACTTTTGCTTGAGAATGACTTATACCATTATTGTTGAAGTGAAGAATTTACATTTAAGTGCAGTTTTCAAATTAAAATTAAAATATTTTACATTAGAATGGAAATCATGCCTTCAAAATTGTCAGCTATACTTTTAAAGCTGTTATTTATAATATCAACGAAAATTTCCATAATTTCTGCGGTAACAATTAAAAAAAAGTAGATTCATCTAGGAAAGAGACGAAAATATTTACTCAAAAACCCAGTACTGAGATTCCAACAAAATACTATTCTACTGCACGCAATTCGTAAAGATATCTAATAAGTGCAAAATAATATTACTTAACATGTAATTTATATATATTATATTACACAAATGTGTACGCACAGTATTTAATAATGTGATAAATCTAAAAGTATTTTTGTGGCCCTAAAATTGTATAGTTTTTAGCACAAAAGCGATATCTAACCTCAACATGCATCCACAAGCATTGTCAGAGAAATTGCTTCTACGATGTCAGCGATATGTTAACACTATGACAGGAAGCGTCAATATCAGACTTTGAAGTCGTCAAACAATCAAGCATCAATATTACGTTTTTTACGTGTCATTACGTTTTATGTCAATTCAAAGGGCATATTTTACGGCTGCAATTGCAAGCAATCGCAAGCATCGTGGTTGTCTGATTACTTCTTGAATATCGTAAACAATGATTTCTGAATTTTCTTAATTCACAAAATGATGGTGATTAATAGTATCCGATAAAAAAAGGCAACCGTTTCGCCTTGATATTTTAGTTTTTCTCACTTTCACAATAATAAAGATCAGGAACACTTTAATGGGCTCAGCCCAACCACCACCAAGTCACTGGAGCAGCTGTCAGATATACAACTAGACAATGAAACAGTTGATCACCTGAAGTCTATCGACCGGCCGTTACTCTCTGCGGGGATCCTGAGCGACCAGACACAGAGGTAGCGCACCGCCGACGTCGACGACAGCGGCGACCAGCGCCTTCGGGAGCTCCGCTGCCCACCGCTCGCGCTCAGCCCGACCTTGCGCGGTGCTCGGTCCCACGGCCGCGGACGGACTGCCTGTGCCTCCCACGCCCACCGCCGCGCGACGCCGCTCGACTCCCGACGCCGCCCCGCCCCCGCCAACCCCTCTGGCGCAACCTCCTCCTCCAGACGCGGCGACGATGTCGGTAGCATCCGGTACCAGCAACGTCACTCTCGCTGACACTACTTCCACTATACAGCGACACGGCTACGCCACTGTCGGTTTCCAGGGGCGACTTTGAGTTTGTTTACCACGTCATCCAGTACGTTCGTTAGTTTATTTCATTCCGACGAACCTTGTTTCGTAAGGTGAGGCAAATTAATGTTGATTCTTTCATGACAATTTAAGTTCGAAATATGGCACTCAGAGGTGCTCTGAAAAAACACTTGCAAATTATTTGAATTCAATTTCCATGAATTGGTAATTGGAATAAATCACACAATATTACAGATTAGCACATGAATTCATCAGCTTTGATAAGGAGTAAGAGCAGAAATATCGTGGCATTAAAACGTCTGAGCACTAGATGCAGATCGAAACGTTAACACGAGATATTCTTCATACTACGTGTTCATTCTTTACACTTTTAGATCATAAACTGCACTACTACTATGATCCATATTTCTATACCTCCTCGCTCTTGCTTTACTTTTACTCTCATTCTCGTTCTCTCTCCCTCTTGGTCCTTTAACGAGAAAAAACATGACAAAACAAAACAGAACGATATATTCAGTAAAACAAATCTTCCAACTGTAGCACAGTCAAGTGATTACAAAACACTTCAAATAATTCTATCGTTATAGAATATGAAATCAGTGAACGCATGTCGTATTTAAATATTTTCCTTTTAAGGTCGGAGACACGAGTTTTGTATTAACACGCATTATCAAACGTTGGTGACGTCAGCTATGTCGACGCACGTTGATGTCTTCGCACACGAGCGTTGTTTATCGAGCGTCTCAAGGGTGCTACTGCTACTTAATATGGCTACCTGTACAACAACTTTTATAATTTTATATGGCGATGAAAATTATATGTTCTCCAATGGTGATTACTTCATTCTAATTATCTGCGGGAAGACAGCATTTTTTAATCATTTTCTGTCTAAAGTCGTACTATGAATTGCTCTCCAAACTACAAGAAGATTTCGGAAGTTAACCTGTCATCCACATCTACTTCAAAATGCTCACAAACATTTTTCAAACTTAACTTTATAACAGTAAGAAAGCGTATCCTCTGTCTTTTTATGACAATTTATTTCTGACGAATTGTAATAAAGTTTAGTCACTTGATTAGTTACATCATCAGTTTACTTCGTAGTGGGGAAACTAATTATACATGAAGTTAAAGACCTCAAACAGTGAAAGTAAATGACCTTGGGAGCAATGTGGAATATTTTCTCATGTTGCCTCAGGGGTGCAACCAAAGAAGAAAAAAAGTCCGCATAAAAATCAGTGTTAATCGATGACGCGCGTTACTTAACGCGCGTTAACTTACCGCTCATTTGTCTCATGCCTAAGGTCAATACAAGATCTACATCTGTTTTTTGATTATAGTAAAATTACTCATATAAATATATAATGAGATGAAAATCATTTTCGAACAATAATCTTAACTCTTTGAAGCTCCTTATTTTTTTTTATTTGAGCACCTCTCTCGGCTGGCTAACCTCCACGTCTACCTCGTACCAACCTCCCCGCGCGAAGGACGTGTCCCGCACCTTCACCTCGACCGCCGCCATCGCAGAGTTCTTCGCAGAAGCCCGCGGCCTCGCCAAGGCCGTCCTCCCCTCTCGACATCCGCCGCCATCGCGCCTCAGTCTCCACCTCCGCCGCCGCCTCCGCCGCTTCCGCCCCCGCAGGACAAGCCTTCACGAGTCTCACCGCCGAGGCAGCCGGAAGCGCCGTCGCCAACGCAACAGCCTCCACCGCCACCACCACCGCCGTAGCAACACTTTTCTACCGCAGACCATGGAGGGAAGAGATGGGCGGGCTCCTCCGCTGCACCGACTTTGCTCGTTCTGCGCAGCACCTGTTTGAGTCACGAGCCACGTGACCATAATACTGGCACTTCGGTTTAAAACCCAGACCAAACGTTGGTCTCTATGTTGCACCGAGAGCGAGAAGTGTTCAGGAACATTTTAAAAGTGGCATAAAGTGACAATTTTCCACGGTGACCAACTAAATATAACTATTGCCGGAATTTCATTGGTTGAAATCGGATACGACGCCCACTCTCTTTCCAACATGCTCCAGATCATACATAGTGGATCTTCGCCATTGTGACCCACGTTCCCACATGTACTATGTCACTGAATTCTCCTGTGCTATCCTGCTTCCCAAGAGATCTCTTTTTTCATCGCTCCGGTAATATTGCTCTCTCCTTGACCCCTACAATCAATATCATCGTCATACCTTGTACGCTAGTCACCAGTGTCATCACGAACAAATACTACCCTTTTCCCTCCTACAATGCCCACCGTCATCAGATATGAATATAGGCTATGTTTCTATCTGCCGGATGATTTCTTTGGTATTGCGTTGAGGTTCATTTACAATGTTTTCTCATCTAAACGGGTCATACACATATTGCTGGCAAGATTTAAATACGCTAAAACGTCACCACAGAGCAAATAGGAAGGTAGGGATAATTTAGTCCACAATGGTCCTTAAAACGGTGGCCGGTTGGTGGTGGCGGTGGTTGTGGTGATGGTAGTGGAGTTGCTGCTGGCGGATATGCTGGTACTGGTGTGATGATAGTGGTGCTGTTGGTGGTGTGGTTTGGTGGTGGTGATGGTGGCAGTGGTGGGAGTGTGATGATGGTGGTGGCGGTGATAATGCTGGTGATTAGTAGTTATGCGGGTTAAGGTAGTGGGTGTGGGGTTAGCGTGTGGCGAACAGGAGTGGTAGCAGGAGTAGGAGTGGAGCTAGTACGAAGAGTATTCGTTTGAGCATGCTGGAGAAGGCAAAGTGGGCTGAACGGCTTTAAGACGGAGTGGTACTGACTGCGGTGTTCACGTAATAAGTGACACCATCCCCACTAACACTGTTTCTACCGATTCCACCTCGACTCCACCGCCACTTCCGCCGCTTCCACCACCTCCACTTCCTCCGCTCGACCATAAGCATCCCCGGCGGCCGCATGCCTTCACATCCGCGACGCTTAATGCGTGTTTACTCCGAGAACGGGCGCGCGCACGCACGCCCTCCGCTGCTGCGGCTGTCGACGGCTGAGCGCGGCTGCGCGCCCGC
>BOPP01000012.1:593057-614247 GCA_017312745.1 Gryllus bimaculatus
GTGGTGGTGGTGGCGGTGGCGTGAGTAGCAGCTGCGCAGTCGAGGGCGAATATACGATTTCCGTTTCTAGGTCACCATTATACGTCGCCGTCACGGATATGGTGTTTGCATGTCTCAGTTGAAGAAAGATTAATAAGCACTTTTGAACAATTGGCGCTATTAATAGAGTTTTATTCATCGTCAACACACGATTTCTTGAGCTCTGCAATCCCCAACTTCACTGTTATACTATCTAAGTCGGATTATAAATGAACGCAGAAACAAGAGGTTTGGAAAAACTATGTAACAATAAATATTCCTTCCCGTGTAATAATAATTATTTATAACACAAGTGGTAAATGGTATTTTTTCGAGTAGGATAGTTTGCGACACGAGGCTGATAGGCCGAGTGGCTGAACCCTACGAGCGAAATAAAATTACTTTCATCAAGTGTGTCATACACTACTTTTTACATAGTCCTACTGACTTTCATTTTGCACAAATATCTTAATGATACATTAAGATCAGAAGAAACTGAAGTATTCAGATAAACGAGCTAGAGATCGAACTCGTTCGTTGAGACGAAAGATTTTGTTTTCATTGTTGCATTCACAAATGTATTAGAACACTTCAGCATCGTCTGACTTTCAGTAATATTGCTGAAAATTAAACTATTAGCACGCTACGAATACTCTGAAAGAACCGCTTTTACTAACAGCCGTCTAAAAAGTCTATTTGCATAAAAAACTCAGCTACCGAATCTGGTACCTTTCCAAATTGTACTCCACAAGTAGGATGCAACGCAAGGATGTGGGAATCTAAAGTACGATTATTGGATGGAACTGTTTACGATATAACTATATTGCCCATTAACACCCTAAAGAGCTCAGAAAACGCGTGCTCTACAGCTTAAAAAACAACAACAACAACAAAAAAAACGAAAGCTCCATTTACTGTCCAGAACCAAAGCTCTCTGCATTTGCTCACTGGATCAAGAGAAAAGATAAAACTTTTGACCGACATGGGAATCACTTGCACAAAAGCTAAAGTGAATATTTTTTGTATTACCAATTTCGAATAATCATAAATCGAAAGAAAACCAAGTGCCTCTGGCCATGTGAGAACTGTCAACGATTTCGTTAGATACCCTAAAACATGTAAAAATACGAAATCAATGAAGCAGTTTTCGATATTGACTGAAAAATCCAAATAATTGATTATGTTAATCTGCAATTTCATGACTGATGTTACGTTTACATTCTCATACTCAGTGCGGCACTCTATACGATACAGGTGACATCATTCGCCGAAGAAAGCTTCAGTTTTCACGTATGCAGTTTCAGAAGAGGCAAGTTTTGCTGCTCAGAGATCCCATTTTCCACACATTAGTCAGCGGTATTTTTTGCTTCTGTGGGTTAGCCTAACACTGGTAACGTAATCAAATGCTAAACAGATATTATAACAAGAATATTTTATGAAGTTTGTTTACAGAGTTCCTACAGTGAATTCCATATTTCCTTGTCACGCTATCTCATTTCCAACCCTTTGCCTTGCAACAAATTTTAATTTATATATCTTATAAAGCAGAATTCTTAGATTTCTCAACACTAGCATCACGCTCACAATTGCCAGATTTCTGTCAAAACGAGTGCAGAAACATAAAATATATTGTTTTTAAAAACCATTTGAGTGAAGAATACGCACTATCTGACTTCACAAAATCAATGTATTTCATTCAGTGTTTAAGATAAGCATAATATGATGGTATGTAATAATACTCAGGCGCACTTTTTGGAAAATTATACATATGGATTAACTAACGAGTAGTTTGTTACACTACCTAAGTTAAGAATTCCTTGCAAACCTGCTAAATGTTAAAGATCACTAAATTAGAATACGTAACCCATCATAAACAATCGATTTTATCATTCGTAACCCATCACAAACAATTGATATCCCTGCAACTAATTATTATCAAAATATCGGATTGCAAATAGAACAAGAGATTATGTGTCTTAAAATTTTCACAATGAGGTAAGCAATAACTTCAACTAACGGTCTCGTAACATTAAACAATTCTATAGACATCAACTAATATCTACAATCATTTTGTTAAACAATTTTTACCACAATATTCCAGTTCGTCCATATTCATCAGGTCTGGTTTTGTAGAATCACGACTTCTAGTCCGGTTAACAACTTACTGATGCGGACAAAACTATTTAGGCAAGTGATGTTAATGTTTTTGACCTCGTCGTGAGGTCTTGGCCTTGTTCGTTGTATGTACTCTTAAATGAACCAGCACATTTTTCCTTTTACTAAGCGAGTTCTATTCATTCACATTTTACGTGAAATCAAATGTTCATCGGCCAAAAAATCTTGTACTTCAAATTCATGAATTCTCAGATTCCGTCATTAAATTCAAATAGTTTCCCCGTTGATCTCACAAGCTGTTGCCGAAACCGCAAATGAAAGGTGGCTAATCGAGTTGAAACGGAGTTCTCTTGCTTGAAAGTCGTGAAGTCGACAAATGTATTGAAGGTTACGAATTTGCAAGCAATACGCTAATTGAAACTGTTGTGACAGTGACTAGTTCGATTTATTAAAAAATGTATTACAAACGGAAACCATGCATAATATTAATTTTCTTTACTATACTCTTATATACAAAAATACTTTGGCGATGTGTGAGGTCAGGTTAAGAGACGTACACTATTTTAGTTTTCGGTGTTGTTATCGCTTTACAAATATTCATCTGTATAATAATTCTGGTCGAAGTCAAAGAAGTTGCTTATTTTCTCTCAGACATCTTATCTACAATTCGAATTGTTCTGAGTAAACGTCCTCATCAACTGGTGTCAGTACCGAGTATAAACGATTATTCTAAATGAACCACGTTCTCAATGTTGTTCATTATTACATGCTCTGGTTTATTAGTCCAATAAATAGCAGTTTGTACAATGTGCAGAATTTGTTATCACAACATAAATATTTGACCGTAAGTTACTAAAAGATAATCCCACATATCAATATTTTCATAAATATCTTGATTGAAAATTACCAGAGTCGAGCTTTTATCTTCGAGTCTGAGAAGCTCAGTTTCTAATCTTCATTGTTCGGCATAAAAAAGAATCAGTGTGTTTAAGAACTGACCGTCACATTCCTCAGTGCTTATTGATGATAATATTTTCTTTCGTGATAGAGTAACGGTGTGAATACATAGTTATACTTTCTTGAGTATTCTAAACATCCCAACGATGAATGAAGAATATAAAGAAGTGGAGCAAGTTTGTAAATTTATTATTGAGTATTTTGTATATTTATATAATAAGAAATTAAGTATCAACTTCATTACTTTTTTGTAATCATTGGTATCTTCGTCTTGATAACACCAATCAGTTGCGGGTTTGCATTTGGATATTACCTCTCCGTCTATCCCTTCATTCTCATTCTCCTTATCTTTCAACTACCCCAAATGTCAATACCAATTCCATTGATCTATTACATCAACTACACATTTTTCACCGACTACCATATGGAAAGAAAAAACATTATGGTTCACTTCTTTCCAAATATCATATGACGAAGGATGCATCATCTACGTTTTTATGGGAGGTGGGAGCGCGACACTAAATGGTTCCGTCGACACGTACCAAAGTAGCCAAGAAAGTTAAATGGAGCCCTGGCAACAATCTCTGACACACAACACTCTCCATGTCAGACACTCGGACTTTTATAAAACTCACGAGCGGATAGGGTGTCATCAAAAACGCATGGAGGGAACATTAAATGTTTTTTCACTGTTTGAAGAAGCAACATGGACAGAAATAGTACAGCCTCTCTAAAGAGAAAAGCCCGAAATGTTACGAGATGCATTCACACGGGCTCTATCATGTGAAGTATAAAAATACTTTTTTACAACTTTTCTTTATGAATTAAAGTACCGCAGGTATCTCCTCCAGTAGGGCTAGTGGATACATGGACTTATTTACACTATTTGCTACTTGGTTGTCAGGGTCACGCCATGTCCTAGGCACAGAATGTCGCAAACGTTTCGTCCGTAATTATGCGACCTTGCTCAGGGAGAAATGCTTTTTTATTCAGGGCATTTCACCTTTAAAAATGTTGTACAATGGTGGCCAAAACGTTGGCACATGGATTTAGGACAAGTCGTCGTCGGGACAGCCAAGTACTGGCTCCGTCCGCGGAAGCCTACGCTCTCGAGCGCTAAGCTTTCGGTCGGTCTCCCGGTAATAAAGTAGTGTAATTAAGAAAAAGTGTGTGGATGAGAAGTTGAAGAGGAATGGACACGGATGAAGAAGAAATAATTGCTCGCGCACCGTGATTGGCTTGTAGAGTAATGGTCTAGCATTCACCTGGTATTGATCGGATGAAGCTTGAACAACCACCGATCACAGCAGCCGGCCGCTAGAATTCCCCTCTGGTTGAATTTTACCAAGCAAGATAAGTAGTGTCGAAGATCAGCCTCCGTCGGGACTCAAAAACATACGTCCTTCCTGTCTGCAATGCTGTAGAAGCAAAGCCGTCGAGCCCATGCAACCGGTTTGTACTAACGACGTGAGTATCGTCGAGAGAGCGGGCATCTGAGCGGGTGTTTGCAGGCCTTTGCCAAGGCTTTCTCGCATGGGGGTCGAAGCCCAAATGCCACACGCGGGCGATCCGCCTGAGCAGACTTGTTTTCATTGCTTCCGCCGCAGCCGCGGCCCCCGACTCGTCTGTGTTTGGCAGTGGCGCCTACGCAGGTGCCACCGCGGTTGTGGGCCCCTGCAACGAGCACATTGCTTCGCTTCGGCCTCTCGTTACACCGATATTCCGAGACACACGTCTTCAAGGGACATATCAGGGTGGGATAATTCCAAACACGACCTGGCACGTGCAAAAGGTCATATCTGTGTAAGGGCTCACAATAACAATTTAAAGTTTCATATGCAAAAATATTTTTAAATTTATATTTGCTCGGTTTTTATAATTTTTTGGCAGACATATTCAATTCAACCAATAGGTTTGAGTTCAATAATGTAATAACAAGAAGTGATTTATTAATAAATAACGGCTTTATTAAGTATTTAACTTTCAAACCGCGACATTTCGAGAAAGCATGTATCTCCATCTTTAGGCGTTTATGAAATATAAAAATTAACAACACTGATAAATATAATGTTGATATACAAACATGCTCGTTTTTTTTAAAAAAGAAGCATGAGTTGTTTTTGACCAAAATTAGTTGAAACAAGAAAATACATTATACAATAATAATTCGTATTAAAACAATGTTTCTTCCTATTTTTTATGGAATTTAGATCCACACATCTATTTATTGTTCCAACTAATCCAAATCCTCATGACTATAACAAACGATGTGATTCTGACAGCGTCGTTGGAGAATATTTTGATTTTAATGACTCTTCTGAAGATTACAAACTCGGCTAATTGATTAAGTAACAGCAAATGATGAGGTAAAATAGTATTAGGCAATACTAAATATTCGTTTCGTTTCTTTATAACTATACTCAATTAGGAGAAAGGAAAATTATTATGTTTGCGTTATCCTGACATTGTGTCGAAATAATTTGAATTGGAGTTACTAAAGAATTCATGGTCGTATAAAATATATGCATTTGTTGTGATATTACTGATCTCTAATTATTTATATACTTATTGCATGATAATTATATTAAATCATCATAAGTGTTTCTCAATTCTTCTTCTTCTTCTTCTTCTTCTTCTTCTTCTTCTTCTTCTTCTTCTTATTATTATTATTATTATTATTATTATTATTATTATTATGAATAAATGACATTAAACTGCAGTGTCTCCTTTTCGGCTTTGGTTTGACTGTTACCCTTGTATCTTTGTATATCGATTTGAAACACACAACTTATATAATTGCTAATATCTGAAGATTCTAACTTACACAATACACATTTTCTAAATATGCAAAAAATGTTTACCATACAAACTTGCCATTCTAAGTTGACTCGTCAAGCACTTAGTATTGTTAGCGAAAGCAATATAACCGTATGTTTTGCTACGTAGTTAATATAATATATTTTAAGTGCATAAAAATAAATAACCTCTTAAACGAACCTCACAACGAACGATCGAATCATATTCAAAATCATACAACCATTAGAATCGTATGTATTCCTCGTCTGGATTAATCTACACAAGTAAAACTTCTTGTCAACCAACGCTGTTGAAGCGATACATATTTGTACCAGGCTGATACTGAGGTAAACTACATATCTTGTACACTGCTGACAATTAATTAAAGTAACGTTATAATTTTCACCAAGATTTTGATATTTGTCGCAGCAAAACAAGACTATCATCGCTCGGCCTTCAGATACATAGGCACTTTTTACTAAGATTTCTAAAAATTAAATACACCGAGACTACATCAATTAAATTAATACGGCTGAAATTAATACGATACGAATACTTAATGCAATTGAATTAATACGACTGAAAATGTTATTTCCTTTGATCGTTGCGGATATGAAACTGGAAGTATTGAAGATTCCTACGTTTCTTTTTTCGTTGCGATGAGAGCAGAGAAACGCTTTGGGACTTACTAAACTATCGTCGGCACATTTAAGAGAGGGCGCGTAACAAGTTATGCAACACATGTAAACATGTCTCTCACGAACATGCTATGAATCATATTATACCACTGTTACACACATACAAATACTCTGGCTCGTAGCGGGGGAACCTTTTCTGAGTGCTCGATCGTACGATCTATTTCTTTGCAAAAGTATGGAACTAAAACAGAGCACGAAGCGACTAATATCACTATATTGCTTTCCTTATCGTTTCTGAGTGAATAAAATTTCGGTATGATAATGGTCAGAACAAAAATCATTAACTCGTATAAGCGAATGTAAGTAACGAATAAATCCCATGTACTACTCATGTGTTCTACCCGCATCTGACTTTGATCGCTGTGGTTGGATTGTAAGGTTATGTTCACTTCGAGTATGAAATCGCGTATGTGTATGTATTTGTAGATGTATACGTAAATCTACAATTATATATACGCTTAATTACTTGTGTGTATGTGTGAACAATGATTTCATGAAAAACATGTTTTTTTAAGATTAAATTTTATTTAAATATTTCTTGCATTTCTAGATTGTGCACTCGAACATCAAAGTTGTAATTCTTGGAAATTATATGTCAATCAAATGTGTTTATTTAGGTTCTCTAAGCTTTCAAACAGACGTAGCACCCACTGATGCAGATAGGCAGTTCCTTGGATGTTCGTTATTTTACTACCACAGCAGTTTGCTTGACAAATGCACTTACTATTACCTATTCACAGAATATGTACGACTGAGAAAATATGAAGCTATATCGTTCATTTATGTATCACATGAAACATGGATGATACTTGGTTTTAATGCATATTTCTATTTTAACAGAAAATACTTTCATGATTAATTTAATATTTATACGAATTAATCTAATATATTTACAAACATTTTGACTAATTAAGAACACATTTGAGCATGAGTCTATCATTGTAATGCATTGTACATTTGATTTTCTATCGATCTAATGCCCTTGGAAAGGTGTTCCGGGCGGAGCGGCGCGATCCTTGCGCGGTGAAGCCGCCTCCCGCGCCGCGTTGACGCCACTCCGCCTCGCCCTGACGCGCAGCGGATGCGACACGCCCTTGCGCCACACGCCGCCTTGCTCCATTCGCCCTCCGCTCTCCCTCCACACCGGCACAACGGGCCTCGCCCCGCTTCCGCCCCGCCCAACCCTCCCCCGCTCGCCCCGCTTCCGCCCCGCTCCGCCCCCCTCCGCCCCGTCCGCCCGCGCTCCGCCCCGCCCCGCTTCCGCCCCGCTCCGCCTCGCTCCGCCCCGCCGCTCCGCCCCGCTCCGCCGCCGCTCCGCCCGCTCCCACCGCTCCGCCCCGCTCGCCCCCGACGCAACTCTCGCCCCGCTCCGCGCCCGCTCGCGATCCCGCTCCGCCCGAAGCCGCTCCGCCGTGCGTCCTCGCCCCCGCCCCGCTGCGTCGGCCCTCAGCCAGCCCCTCCGCGCCTCCCCCCCGCTCCGATCCGACCACTCGCTCCGTCCGTTCTGTCCGCTCTGTCCCGCTCTGTCGCGCTCTCCCCGCTCCGCCTGCTCTGTATTGCCACATAATGCTATACATCCGCCAAGCCCAACCACCCCTCCCTACGCCGCACCACGCTCCAACGCACCTCACCCAAACACGCTCCGCGCTGGCATGCTGGCAAGCGCTGGCCCGCCCCACTTCCAACACCCGCTCCGTTCCGCACACCTGTTACCTTTGCATAAAAAAACGAAAAAAAATCCCTCCCGCTCGTTTCCTCGTCCCCCGCCCCGCCCCCAGCACCAGCGCCATCCCGCTCCACCCCGCACTCCTCGGCTTGCTTAAAGTTTCTGCCATGCACCGCTACCTATTCACATGCTATGCACTGCCATGCTCCGTACCGCTACCGCTCACCCAAACCACGCCCGCTTGTGTTCGCCGTGCCCTTCCTCTCCCGCCCGCTTCCCTGCACTCCCGCACCACTCACGTAAAACTCGTTCCGCTGTTTGCCCTCTGTGCCCGCTCCCAGGCGCCATAGTGGAGCGCTACACTTGCTCCATCCAATGACTCTGCTCTCCCCTGCCAATCCGACCCTCCTTGCTCGGCCCCGCACGTTCCTCTGCAATCGCGACCACCTCGAGCACCCCGCTTCCTCTTCTCTGCGACCCGCCATGCTCGCCCCTCCACCCCGCCTGTCCCGCCCTGTCGGCCTCCCACGCTCCGCCCCGTCCGATTCCGCCACACCTCCGCCTGCCTCTCCCCACTCACCCCCGCCATCGACACAGCCTCACCCCATGCAGCCCCGCTCTCCCTCCCGTCCCGCTCCGCACAACCACTCTCCTCCCTACAGTCTCAGTGCGTAAAGGGCTATGCACTTGGCCAACGCCCACTCCGCCCGCACCAGCACCGCTTTCGCCACGTCCCGCTTGCTCTGGCCCGCCTCGCTCTGCCCCGCCTCGTTTCGGACCTCCCTGCCCCTCCCGCTACTGACCCTTGGCGCCGTGTGGCGTGGTCGCTTCCGTCATGTGTTGCCTTCATTTGAGCCGCAACAGCCATCGCAACCACCCTGCCCTACTCCACTATCCACCCCACCCGCCCGCGCCAAACACACCCAGAAAACCCGCTCTCGCAAGTTAGTTTCCGCCCACCTCCGTCCCACCCCGTTGCACTTCCAGCCGAATGGCTTAAGTCAAGGGGGAACATCTTCTAACTGGAATTTAACATAGAGACATTCATAACAATTTAGGTTTTGGAGTGTGTATAAACGGTACTACTTCAGCAATATTTCGCTTGCTTTCTATAAATCAAATATGGCGATCACTATTCTATCTTACTTTCAATTTATATAATGTAATTATATGTATTGGAATTTAGGGCGATTAATCCAGACTTGTGCCACATCAGCGGTGTTCCCGGGCCCTTTATTATTACTTATTATTTCCTGCCTGAGTTAGGAAGTCTTTTTGGCAGCAAGACGTGTATTCCCATCCCCGTACTAGCGTACTTGGTTTTCTGACGTGTTTCTTTCTTACGTAGCTATAGAAACTGAGACGATTGTATTAGAAAGCTACACTTTTATTTATGCTCTGGCTCGGGAATCGAATCGAATTAAAATTCTCTCTCATCATCCTCTCTCCTCACTCTATCTCTCTCTCTCTCTCTTGCTCTCTCTCTCTATAATATATATATAATATATATCATATACGTATATATATATATATATATATATATATATTATTTTACGCAAATGCCATTTGGTAAGGCAACCGATGGAAATCTTGGTAACACCCACTCAATAACTGACAATGTTGTAACTATTCACGTCGATGTAGATCATGCCTATTCAATGGCAGGTCGGGCGAGGTTTATGATTGGTAACTAAGGAAGAAGTTAATAAAGTAAATATTTTTTAGGAACTCTGAGTTTGTTGTACATGTAGCCCAGAGTAGTAGGGTTTCCTAGAAACATTCGTTCGCTGGATGATAAAGTGCAAGACCGTGACGACCGAACCATATACTACTATAGGGTGTAAATTTGGAAGAGATAGGGAGATCACCAGCATATATTCAAAGCCATATGTGGAACTAATTACAGTAGAACCGTTTAAAAAAGAAAGCACGAAAAGAAACTCAGTTTAAAATTTATATATTATTATGGCCCTCCCAGTCTGTACTGCGTGCGAGCTGTGAAACCAGCTGGTATTCAAAAAACAAGATTTTTACTAGGATAAATATCAGCAGGAAATGCAGATTTTGAAAGGAGTAGTTAACCGGCATTAAAGAGACTTAATAAGAAGTGAGAAATTTAAGAGAGAACTAGGCTTAGAAAGAAACAGTACATGACAAAATTAAGAAGTAAGAGACAACAATGGGTGCCCCATTATGCCGCAAGGAAACAGAACGTTCA
The DNA here is from genome assembly GCA_017312745.1 of Gryllus bimaculatus. Lineage (NCBI taxonomy): Eukaryota > Metazoa > Arthropoda > Insecta > Orthoptera > Gryllidae > Gryllus > Gryllus bimaculatus. The sequence continues at coordinate 603,526 of BOPP01000012.1, forward strand.
GTGCAGAGCCCTGAATTACAAGCTGAGTAGAGAGAAACATAGTAATGAACAAGAATGAATGGGAAAGAGGCTGAATAGGCAGTACGTCTAATCCACGAAAGGATAATGAGGATAACGATAGCAACAGGTACTTTAAAAAATGACCAGAAAAATCGTCGAAACTTTGTAGCGAGTGAGCAATTGAGGTCAATTAATATTTGCAATAAGTTCGTTAAATTTTATGGAACATTTCAAAATAATGTATTAATAACCTAGAACAACCACCAGGCAATCTTGAAGAATTTAAAAAAATGACTTATATCTCACCAACAGCCCGGGGCGCGTCAGAAAGGACACCCGAAGAGTAGAATCACGAGGGATCTAACACAAGTGTCGAACGGGCATCGGTCACATGCAGGCTAACAATAACTTTTAAAAGGAATGTGAAGGAAAACGAAATAGCGGACGGAGTGCATCATTCAGGGTCAAATAGAGAGAGGTCAGGTTGATTACAGGGAGCCGAACGGCGGCGTCCAGCCGCAGACGAGGCAGTTGCCGAGCCTGGCTCTTTTGCAGGCGTATTAAACGCGTTTTTAGGCGGCGCCGTGGGTGGCACAGGGACGGTGCCGGGGATGGTGCGGGGATGGTGCGGGTCGGTGCGGGGTCGGTGGCGGGGTCGGCGCGGGGGCGGCGCGGGGGCGGCCGTGGGAGCGAAGCCAAGCATATGAATCTTCAAGGCATAAAGCGGCTCGTTCCGTTCTTCCGGGAAGTAGTCGGCGATGTTACCCAGTGGCCTACGCTCCACCCGTGTTTACGTCCCGACTGCCAACGGTGCGGTAGATCGGGTAGAGCGAGAAGGGAAGGGAAGGAATGTAGGAAACGGGCGTGGTTGTTAGGGTTTGGAGCAAAGAGGAGAAGAACAGACGAGGGGTGGGACGGAATGGGTAGGATCATCACCAGGAAGAAACAAGCCGAGTTGTATCGAAAGAAAGAATGTAGTAGAGTAGTAGTGTAGTAGGGAAAGAATGTAGAGTAGTGATGCTCAGAGGAAAGGCAGTTCACTGTTAAAAGCGGGGTCGCGCGGACCATGGATTTATTTATTTATTTATTGATTCATCATTTGGAGTTCTTGAGCGCGTCAGGACAAAACATCCCTGAAAGTGGTGGTGTTATATCTCCCTTGAATGGTGAAATCTTATCAAACCTACACGTGTGTCTCCGGTGTTTTCCCAATCCTGGTATCTCCCTTCAGTGTAGCACCGTCCCAGTGGGAACAACTCCTAAGCTCGCGATAGATCTCCCAACTTGTGCGGTAGTGACGTGCTAATAAGTGGCAGTGTAAGGGAGATAGACAAAGGACAAAGACAAGGGACAAGGGAAGAACACTTGAAATTGATGACTTCTTTTTTTGTTGCCCTTCCGGCTTTCGCCAGGTCTTAATCGAACAAACTACAAAAAAACACCTGTCAGAGAAACTGTGAGAGCACTAGAATTCTCCTCCAGACAGCGGCTGAATTCGGCTTAGCTGTGTATCTTGCCAGAAACTCCGTCGGGGCTCGATCCCCAGGCCTTCCCGGTCAAAGGTAGTTCAGTGCCACTGATGCCCTGAGCCACCTCAGTCGGTGGAGCGGATGCAGCGTGCGTCGGAAGCGCGGCGCGTGGGAGCGGCGAGTTTGTCGATCGGCGTGGGCGGGTGGGGATGTTTTGGAAGGGAGTGGGGGGGGGGCACCGTCCGAGACGCGCAGATTTATTTGGAAGCGCGTGCGCCAACAACGGCCGTGCCGGAAGCGGCGGCGGCGGCGGCGGCGGCCGATTTTTGGAATGCAGCGCGCTCTACGACGCGCTTTCGGCAAGCACGATTTGTTCCTGATCCCGGCGGCCAACAGTTGCGCTTTGATGCAGATGTTTGTTATTGCATTATAAACTCGTTGCAACGGATGTTTTAAGATGTTGGGAAGTTTCTAAGACTCGGAGGAAATATATGTTATATAGGTAGGTATGAAGTAACCGAATAGTATAGTGGTTGAACATATTTGTTTTAGAAAAAAATGGCATTGAGACAGTGTAGTGTCTAAATACTTATATTTTCGGGTATTTAACTACAAGTTGGCAACAAATGCCAGTTACGCACTTGATGCTGAATACGAAATAAATAAGTATCTGTGAGACAGTGAAGGATATAACCCAGTGATCTTTACTCATTTATTGCTGGATAAATTTAGAGAACGTTCCATGTTGGCAATGGCTGATCCTGTGGATCAATGATTAATTTGCGGCCTTTTAATTAAATATGGATCAATGTAATTTTCACAGAACTTCACAGATAAGCATCCTATACGAGCTGGTATACGTACCAGTACAAATGTCCTTCCAGGAAACAATTTTCTTTCTAAACCAGCTCACAAAAGCTATTACAAATATTTAAAAAAACATGCTCACAACAGAGGTTGCAACCAAAATACGAAGTACAAATTATTATCGGAGTAAATACAGAGTCTCTTACGTTTTCAAGGTCAATGCAATCCAGACGCTAATTGTAAAGTTTTCGTAATGAATGAGAAAAACTATATCAACTTGCAAAATTGCTAGTATGCAGTCTATCTGAGCAGCGGTGGAAACGCTAAAAAACATAACCAAATTTAGAATAATTCGAAAAATAATTAAGAAAGGTAAATAAGATAATGATGGCTATTAACACAAAATAAAAGAAAAAGAAAATAAAGAAAAGCATTTAAAAAGAAACATACCCATGTGAGATTTATAGGCTAGTTGCAAATGTTCAAAACAGAAATTTGAAGAAATTCTGTAAATTAAATACTACTGGATCAAATAAAATAAAGACACGAATTAAACAATAATTTTTATATGCACATTTAAATTAAAACTATTACAAAACCAACGAGTATTTCAATATTTCGCGCTGAATTATCTCTTACTGACCACAATTGATTTAGATGACGTGCCGTCGTTAAGAGCGCAGACGAATTGGGAAGCAACCGCTGTGTGACAGCTTGTAGATTTCAATCCCGCGTAATGCATAGATAATAAATAGATAATTATGAATAGTTATCTAACTGTCCACAAAATCATTCGCCAGTTCTCTTCACTCTTCCCATTCATTAACTTTTGTTTTACTTTTCATACAGTATTTACTGGAATAATGTTATACATATGATACACTAATGCAGTAGTTTTACTTACGAACTTTTTGTCGGCTCAGATTAACCTTATCTGTTTAAGAACAAACATCCCGTGAGGGGAAAGCCACTAGATGAAGATTTGCATCATTATCGCCCAATCCAGATCCAAGCCCTTGTGGCACCCCGCAATAGCTGCACGTGCGCTTCCTCTCCAACCTTCTGCGCGGCGAGGCGCAGTCGACGCGCGCAGCAGCAGCCGCCGCCGCCACTGCGGCTGCTGTAGCCGCCTGCTATTTGCAGGGCTCTATATCGGGCACTACGCCGCTGCCGCCGTTGCTGCCTCTTTGCTGACATTTCGACGGCCGCCCGTTTGTCGCCTTCTTTGCGCCGAGCGAGCACGCTGCCTCGCCCTCCCGCACTTCACTCACCTCCTTTGCAACGCCTGTGCAGCCCACGCGAACACGACTACACGCCTGGACGAGCGCATCTCTTCTACAAACACTTTAAAACCTTCTCCAATTCAATTCAATGACTTTTTAACGTGGTGAAACTCAGGCCGTCAGAGAATCACTCAGGAGACGAAAAAGGCGATTAGAATTAAACTTAGAGGCATCTATTTGGGTTATGGATCTTGTACAAGTAATAAATTTACACCATGGAACAGCCACATTTACTTCTGCGGTCTGCGCGGCTGGCATACCTTGGTACTCCACTGGAGAAAGTGAAGAGGAAGAAACAAGTAAGTAGTTCATATAAAGCGGGCTCATCTTGTATATGTTTCGATTTCCTCATTAAAATGTTCAAAAATGTGAAAACAAAAGCAAAAGAAATCGCGAATACTTCGCTTGTCAGCCCAGAAATGAAATACAGAGCTAGCTGATGGGATTCATACAGAATCGAACTTGAAATTTGTTCAGAGAAGATGCACAAGAGAGCAGCATAAATACACGTTTCGGAGGATCATGCGTGAGCATTGAGGACCATTGAAGCACAGAAGAAACGAGTGGTGCTACTATAGCACATACTTTCTACCATTTGTTCTAAAGTTTTCAATTTTCGACAATTTAAAGAGTTCAACGAAAATGAGATATGCACCATTCTGAAGCATTCCTTCATTTACCTGTGAAAAATGGAGTAATTGAAGAAATCGAATAAAAAATTGGAGCGGTTCTTGAGAAAAAAATGCTTGTAGTATTTTTTATAAATTGCATTAATTTCAAATACAAATTACGCAGATACTACTCAGTTTTTCAAAACAATCTTGATTTTTTTAAGTTGCATTTGGAAGCAAATATATCATCAATATTATGGTTTTGAAATTTAAATTTTTGCTGTTTTCGAAAATACGGAGAGTTTGTCAGAAAAAAAACTAGCACAAATTTTTACTTTCTTTTGATAGATTCGAGGAGAAAATCAAAAGAAAATTGGAGTCATTTTTAAGAAACACATTTTTCTAAAAATTAAAAATTGCACAAACATTTTACGCAAAATTTGGAAAAAACTACTCGTAGTTTCGAAAAATTGTACATGACTCTATTTTAATATCTGACTAAAGAACAGATTCCATTAAAGAAAAAAAGTGCTTGTGTCATTTCCGATGAACTCACCTAGACCGACTACAAGATTTAAATGAAGTTCAATGAACTCAATACAGCAAAAATGTCCAAAATCAAACTACAAAAGTGAAAGTAGAGATTTTCTGCCCAAAAACAAAATATTTAGTAAATTACGTGCTCTTTAAAAACGGTCATGTTCAATGTTTTGTAAAAAGAACTTAGTTATTGCGTGATTTCTCCTTGAATTTAATGCAATATGTCTCAAAAACCGCTTTAAATTTTTTCTTCGTTTTTTCGTTGATAAAACAAGAAACGCTTAAAAATAACGTAGGCATCATTTTCTTTCAATTCAATGAACTTTCCAAAATTTTAAATTTACAAAAAAACCTAGAAAATATATGGTGTGCCAGTATTTGTGATTGTGTAGAGTCCATTCTGCTACATCAACTCCATTGTAGCAATTCGGGCATAATCAACGCAATTGCAGAATACATTTTGTCTTTCGAACTGAACGATCGCAATACTCAAGAGCAACGTTACAAGACCCACTCAGCAGCGTTCAGAGTGTCCGCAGGCGCAGTTCTCAAGCCGCGTCTGCTTGCCCGAGCGGGCGCTCGTTCGTGTTTCCGAGAGGCTGTCCAGTCTGCACTGGAGCCCAGAGGCTCGACGCCTGTCTGCCGCCCCCGCCGCCGCCTCGCTCCGCGCCGGTTTATATCACGAGCACTCAAACGCGCGCGCCGTTTCATCTCGCCGGCCGACCAGACGCCGCCGCCGCCGCCAACGCAGGGTGCATTGAAAGTCGCAGAAATCGCACTATATTGATGGTTTCAAACCTCTCTTTCTTACGTGATATATCAAAAGAAAAATTAGTCGATACGATGGTCGAGATCGCCGGCCGAGGTAACCGAGTTAGTAACGGTTTCGGATCGAAGGATCACGGGTTCGAGTCCCGCCTCGGGCATGATCGCGTTTGTCTTTGTCCTTTAACCCTTATCATCACCATGTCGTGTCATCTTCACAGTTACCGTAATGTTAAATCCAATAGTGGTCGCTAACGATCCAGATGTTAATGCGACCTTAAATAACAAAACAAAAGAAAGAAAGCGCAGTGTTTCATACTACCTCGCCATATTTTTTCACAATTAAAGTGGACTAATTAACTGACTGATTAATTGGGTGATGTTTTGGGGGCATCAAAAGTCCCGTTAGTGTACCGAACCTGTATTGTGAACCTCGAGAGATAGCGGTGTTATTTCACCACTGGTTGGTAGGGTGGTGCGCCGACCTTTCATTCTGTTTAAGGGGATTTCTTCCAGGTGTTTTCCATGGTGAGCCACCGCTCCAGCCGTACAACCTCTAAGCACCCTAAGGTTTTCCACATGTGTGGAAGTGTAATGATTGTACGTGTGTGTTTGTATGAGTGAATAAGGGGAGAGGATACAAGGAAGAGGAAGGAAAGATCGCGTGTGGTCTGTGACCAGTTTGTGTCGGTGCTGCTTCGGCAATTGACTAATATTGACTGAAGAAACTTCAGAAAACTACCAATCAGAGCAGAGTTCCTCTAAAATTCTTCTCCTGACAGCCATTGAATTCGATGATGATGATTAAGGTTTAAGGGCACTTCAACTCCTAAGGCTTTTGCGCCCTTATAAAATCATTTTTAAAATTGGGGTTGAATTCGACTTAACAATCTAGTTAGTGACGAAAATTCACCGCCTCTCGTTCCGAGTAGCTGCAGAGAACGGTAATGCTGAACGGTATCTTTTGGCACTTCTTCTGGTTTGCGGTACTTGGAACGTGGACTTGCTTTTTCCCCGCAATGAATTGACGATCCTTCGCAAAGTAGTGTGTACGAGTATGGATTGTGGAAGATTACATTAAACTAAGCAATAAATTGTTGTTGTTAAGTTTATGTACCCATTATATGACAACTTCAAATATTTTAATCTTATGTTCTTAAAATATCATCACTGCCATAAAATATTCACTAATTTTACTTCCATATGTATAATACGCCGTACGTGTATGATATGTGTTACATTTTTTACGACAGAAATACAAACCAAAAACAATTTTTTAAATGTATAAAAGTAAGAAGAAATAAACAAAAGGTTGATTGAAATGCATCCAATAGTATATTATGAAACGATGACGTAATGATGTGTGTTAATGCACGAGTGTGAAGTAACATTACAATACAAGGAAGCGAGGAACAAACAAGTTTATTATTACCCATCACATTGAGTTTGATACAGTACATTTCTATTACTAATAATAGCTACTGTAAGTTAAACGTTTACATTAAACTGGCATATGACTTACCAATGTGTTCAATCAACGTCACCTGTAAGACAGTCCGCCACTTGGCATTGGTTACGTAAAAGCACAGTCCGGATTCAAATTAATCGTACACGAGAACAGGTAGAATTCAATTTATTAACGTAATATGAAATTTCAGTATCTGTTTTTATTTCTTATCGGGTTAATAACTGATACAGGCATTGTAGCCATCATCAGTCAGGATTCAAAATTTTGATTTTTGTCCGAGTTTTGGAAATAAGGGAGGGCATGTGTGGTTTGCAAAGTTCACCTCGCGGGAATCTTGATTCAGTGATACACACAATACAACGAAACAAAAATATAATGATGACCAATTCCTGATTAGTTCTCAACTATAAACTTTTCTGTGATTGGTCAAACACATGTACTATAAGGAAGCTTTATCATTACGACTAATATTATACAACGAGCTGCAGCCATCTAATAAAAAAAAATATACAATCAAAGAAGAAAATAACTAATATTTTATTTACGAGTAATTACAACTTTTTTGTCATTCTTAGCCGATAACAAGCCCTACTAAGAAAAGATTAATTTCTGTCTAAACTTTTTATTTCTCATTCCTCTACGATTTCTCCCTTCGTAGTTACGTCGAGCAAACAAGGGCAGGATATTGTGCAGTAAACACTGAGTAAACGGGAAATGAAAGTTTGCAACCTCTTTTAGTAAAAACAACAGACGTTAAATTTACGATTTTCTTTCTGCATTACATACTGTGGGAAGACACAACAGGTTTTCATTAGTAGCTGAACGTAACAACAAACATTCTTCTCGACCTTGAACTTGCTGTTCGAGACAATGCACTTCCGGCAAGTACTGTTACAATAAAAAAAAGTCATTATGTTCGATTGGGAATCGAACGTTTTCTCTCTCTGCTTAGCATAAGACAAAGGAAGAAATGGCAAATGCGAGGTTCCGGGAACTGGCAATGTAATATTCGCAAGAGACCGACAAAACATTTGTGCAAAATATATCGAGTGTCAGTAATGAAATATTCCATACTGGCAGAAATAGTATGAAATTGTTCAAATGAAAAATAATGTTCTAAAACGTGAAGAAGAATACGGCTTTGTAACATTTTATTTATCGTGGCGAATCTAAACAGAATTATTTGAGAGTACTTAACACTCAACAAATACCCAGATATTACGTCTTTCGCAGCGTTGTTGGTTTTAATCGTTTACGGATATGAAACATTACTGGACAAACTCAGTATTATCAAACAATTATTTCAAGCGTCCGATTTTTTACCAAAATTTACTTTCTGGATTTTGCAAAGTTAAGGGATTTCTTCACTAACTCGAAGGGATAACCACAGTTCCAGGTTATTCTAACCTAAAATATGGCTAGAACATATCGCTTATATCATGCTGGATGTTTACGTGAGAAGATTTATGTTTCTCTAGTAAACTATTTGCAAATGGAATGGCCAGGTTTTGATAGCAAACGGTTCTTTTATGTGATCTTGGAGTACTTGTGATTCAAACGTCACAAAGAAAAGGGAGGTGCTATTGACTCTTGGCTGGTGTGTTACGCCGTGAATTATGTCTTACGTCGGTAGTGAAACAACGACCCTGGGGCAAAGCTGCTTCCACAATAGCTTTCTCCTTTATTTGGATCGATCCAACCAATAAAGGCAAGATAACACATCTAAAAAAGTAGTATGTAAAATTAATACGTTCTACGCCACTTTGCACCTTATTAATTTCTTAATGATCAACATAGTATGACACAGGCTAGTTGTGACGGGACGCACGTGTATTTTCAACCTGGAACCACTGCAACAGACTCTATTCTCGCAGCCTGAGGGACAAAGGAATGAAAATATCGACATCTAATTGATATTAAGGTTAATGAGAACATGTTGCGGGAAGCAAGGGCGGCAGTTCGTGTCCCCTTGCCTTCGATATTGCTCTGTTTTTGGCCTAGACTTGATTAGAGAAACCAGGAAAATGATCGATCAGAGGAGAGCCATATTACTGAAATATTTATTACTTTCAGATACCTCAATATGTTCTCCTCGTAAGTGTAGTGCATGTTAAACCACGAAAGGTAGCAGGGATCCTTCCCTCTGGGACGACATATTTATCTCTGACCTTACATTCGATGCTGTTTTCCCTCTGCAAGTATCTCCCCCCAGCGAGGATGTCTCCTAGTCGAATCTCTGAGTTCGCCACTAGTTTTCGACGTGTGTATATAGGAGGGTAGAACACAAGGATGAGAAACAAATCTCATGCGGACGTGTTCCTTGTGTTCGGTTATTGCTCTGATATTCGCCTAGTCTTGAACGGATAAACTGGATGGAAAACTACGGATCACAGCAGGCGTTCGCCACAACTCTACTCCAAACAATGATGTAATTCAACCCAGCCTTCTAGTGTTGAAACTTCTCCCCTATCGGAACTCAGGCCCTTGATGGTCTTTGTGCCACAGACACTGGTGTTACTACTGAGCTACTGTTTTTAATGCAGCCGGTCCCTATAAATCTCACTCAGGTAGTCTCGGCTGCGCCTACTTTGTTGTGAAAATCAAAAGCAGCTACTCAAAACTGACCTGTTCGTCCAATACGCATCAGATCCCGACTTCCAACTACATTCCCATACGCACCCAGCTTGCTGATACACGCGTGCGGTTAACCAAGGTCTTCGCCGTCGTCCAGAGTCCGGCATTCCGAGAAGCCCGCCATTCCCGCATATCGCGCGCCATCTGTACTTCCGCGCCGTGTTCCGACCGCAGCGCGAGACAATCGCAGAGTGCGTGCGCGGCGTTCGCAGGTGGCTTTGGAATCCGAGGCGGCCTTGCGTTCTCCGCCACTTGCGGACGGCGGCGAGGGCCGTACGTGGCGAAGCCCTTAGCCGCTCCGTGGCCGCGCGATAAAAATAGCTCCGATGGCGTCGAGGAGTTCCTGCGGAGGCGACACGCGGTCGCCTGCGGCGTCGCACGGCCGCCATTATCAATTCAGAGAAGCGGTCTTGTGATCTCGGCCGGGTGGGCGGGGCGGGGCGGGGCGGGGCGTTGGAAGGAGTTGTGGGAAGTAGAAGGGGAAGTGGTCCACCGTAGGAAACATTGCTAGTTTTTGACATCTCGTCCAACGCAATGCGATTTTATAAATTGCAGTGTACAAAATTAGAGTTTGTTCGCAACAAATTTCATTACCTACCAATATGTGCAGTGCTATCGATAAACTTAAAAGATAGTCTATCTTCAAATACACTTTTTCAAATTCATTACGTTCAAATATGCGATTTTAAATACCCGATTCTGTGAATAATTAATACACAAAGTGTCGTGTTCCCAACATCTTTTTTCACATACGCATAATATAATAAATAAAAATAGAATTTTCTATCCGAACATTGATTGTCTTTAAATAAAAAAAATTCTTTTCATTTCAATACTGCCTAAAACATTAATTTTTATGTTAATTCTAACAATCTTAATTGAATAACACTATCATTTGTATGCGGTTAGAATTTTACTTTTCTATCACTTCATGCAGTTTTTAGTTCCATTATAATATTATTTCGCTGAGGTTCTGTAAGACGGCCCAGCACTCGGAATAATTCCACGAGTGCTGCAGGGCAGAGGGTTGTGCGGAAGGGGACGTGACGACGGCGCACCTCTCCCTCCTCGCAGTACGAAATGCGCGGCGGCGGCGATGGCGACGGTGACGGTGACGGGAACTGGGGTAACGGGGTGCAGCAGCG
>BOPP01000012.1:615491-632900 GCA_017312745.1 Gryllus bimaculatus
TGTGGTGAAGGTTGCCATGGCGGCTGGAGTGGAAGTTACTGCGGCTGTCATAATGGTGGTGGCCGAAGGTGACCGATCTTTGAAAGCAGCGAGTGATTATGTCGGTAGCAATAGCGGGGTCGGGGATGGCGATGGCAGCGAGAGCAGCAAAGATGGCAGTGCGGAGGTGCCAGCTGAGGAATGGTAGCTTCGATTGTGGATTCGGGAGATGTGGCTCAGGACATCACCTTATGCCATTGCAAGGACTCTCACCGGGAGGTCCTAGGTTCCCGACGGTGATACGATTTTCGACACTAGCTAGATTGGTAGGTCGAGTTCAATCCCTGTCTGGCGGTGAAATCCAGCGGTCGGCTGCTCTGATCGGTAGTTTTCCGTGGTTTCGGAACGAGAGCCGTACCCTAACAAACGGGCCACGGGCCACGCGCTGTCTTTCCTTCCTCTTCCTTTTCCTATTTTCACCCGTCACATACGCACTAACTCGCACCACACTACCACACATGCCGCATACCGTTCGGGAGTTTAGAGCCCTGATGGCGGGAGATACCTGATTGGGGAGAAACCCTGAGAGCCGACGGAAGGAAGGTCGGCGACGGATCTCATCATCCAGCGGGGGGGGGAGATCACCGCTACCACTCGGATACATGCACTAATCGTACGGGAGTAATGACGTTAGTAGTTGGCGCGCCCGAGATCACTAATCAATCGACGGAGACTGTAGTGAAAATGGAGAGAGATGTGGAACCGGAGGTGAACTGAATGGGGGGTGGGTCACTGGCGGTGGCCATTTTGTTGGTGGCGGTAGAGGTGCTGGTCACGGCAGTGGCACTAGGGACGGGGATTGAGAAGGCGGCTGCGGGGACGGCGGAGGCAACGGCGGCGGCCGCTCCCGCAGCAATTAGCCATTATTCCATAAGGGCGCGAGGGGCCGCGCCGCGGGCGATCTGTAGCACACGCACGTCCCGCGGCCGCGCGCGAATGAGATAAGCGGCGCAGGCGAGGCGGCGCGCCCGCCACACCGCCACCTCCTTCTTCATTACATTAAACATAATACCATAATAACGCGTACAATAACGTACGCGGCAATGCGAATACACAAGAGCAGATTCACAGAGCGGGAGGGTGGAGGTTCAAGTTTTTGTGTTAACGAATTTTCGACAGCACAAAATAGATAAATGAAAGAAAATTCTCTGTATAGATTTTGCCGTAGTTTCCTTCCATCAATTTCCGCAGAATAATGTAGACGTACTTTCAGCAACTGGCCATCAACGTGGGCGATCCATACTTCATTCTGCTCTTCTGACCTTCGTAGGGTAAGATGTCGACTCACATGCGGTTTATCGTGTGTGATCTGGTAATAGTATTTTGGCCGTATTCGAAGTCCGAAAATGTAACGTATCCTAAAAATTAATCTACAGGACCGTTAGAGAAAGAGACGTTAGAATACAGAAAGAATTTTGTAGGGTGTGGAATGGTAAGAAGACTTTGAACCATTTAGTCTTTATTCGTTTTCAATGTTCTTTTTATCTTTTGGGGTTGATTTGTCCTCTAGGTGCATACTACACTGTATCTACCAGCTTCACCTATTCTCCCCTCGTGCGGTTCGGGACTCATTATTCTCCGTGGGTTCGTATTACCCATTACAAGCGTATCCCATATGTTGTCTTATTTACATGGTGGTTACGTAAAAAATGTACCATTTCATTTTTTTCTTCTTCACTTTATGGATAACGTTGATCGATTAGCGATTCCGGGCGCGTCAACTACCACATGTATTAGTCCAGTAAGTGTAGTGCATGTTTTTGTAATCGCGGGAGCTGGCGGTGATCTTCCCTCGGTGGATGAAGACGAACCACCCGTCGTCAGTTAGCGGTTTTCCCCAACGGGTATCTCCCACCAGCGGTGCATCGCCTCACCCAGGACTAGCGCTAAGCTCCCGACGTTTGTATATAGTTGGACATATACGTGTAAGTTCGTGCGTGTGTGTGTGTGTGTGTGTGTACGTAAGGGGTGAAGATAAAACAAGGAAGATGAAGGAAAGAAATGCGTTATCAACGCCCATTTCTGAGCAACTGATGAAGATTGAAGAGTTCTTATTTCCATTTTTATGTCTCATTTTCATGACATTCGTGATCAATTTTCTGCTACCACTACAATTTCATATCATTTTAACGTTTTGAAGCATACAAAACGACCTAAGAGTAATATTTTTGCTTGGAAATAATACAGAGAAAAATAGTAAAATGTGAATTTATCAATTTCTTATAGCAATAATTTAGAATGACTTAAACATTTTACCAGCAAATTCAGCCTAGCGTTTGTCTGTTTTTAGATAATGCAATGAACCAAATTGTATAAAATGCGTATAAAAGTAATAGAAACACCGTACCAAAAATATGAAATGTCTCATACTAACAAAGATTAAATAGTACATCAAAATTCACATAAAGCAACTTTTTTATGCTTCTGTCAACAAGTTCTTGCCTTTGGTATTTACGGACATCGAGACCTTGTGCAGTGCTGACTCTGTATCTGAGGAATCTCACAAATCCATCTTTGCATTGTACAGATTCATGTTTATTCCCGAAGGGCGTATACGGCAAACATGCTGAGAAGCTGAAATGCGTATAAGGTAAACGTGTATAAGGTAAACGATAAGTAAAACTTCAATACAGATAAACAAAAGCGTAATATAACTATACCACATTACTGTGTATACGAGTATGCATATGTTTCACTATTTTAAATACCAAGAATTTAAAAAATAGATTTTATACACAATCGTCAGTTTCATTTATTCATAATTAGTAGTTAATCAAATTACTGTTCGTTATATAGTTCATCTGGACACTTACACCATATCGAAGGACGTATTGTTGCTCATTATTTCTAGAACACGTTTTATTTTCTTAAGTTAAAAATAAGCATTATGTATTTATCTTTATCTCCTAAGCATGGCTTGAGATGGTCTTATGAATTCAATAATTTAAAGCAAATAAAAGCGAGGTAATAAGTTCCAAATTGTGGAAGATTTAGGAGAATATAATGCATTAAGAGAACTGAATTGTCAAGTGGAATTACCTACTTTCCTCTCTTTAAAGTAATCACTTGAATAGTGAACAGTGGTCAGAGAGTCGCTCAAATGAAAGGCGTGCATAATCTATGTTACCTGATTTATAATGTTCACGTTCTCTTTCAAATATTAATTTGGATGAATTCAAGTAATTTCGATACTGCTCCATCTGAGAATCTGTTGGTAAAAAAGGCTCTGAATATATACTACTAATGCGAAACTTGTTTTTTAACTGAATGTTAATTCTTGTATACCAACAATTAAGGAACATTATTTCGGATCCCGAGAGCGGTAATTTTACCGAGATTAAAAAAATGTATTATTTTTCATCAACTAAATGTTTAATCTTAATATTTTAAAATTTTACGACTATCGACACGAATAGACTTCTTCTTCTTCTTCTTCTTCTTCTTCTTCTTCTTCTTCTTCTTCTTCTTCTTCTACTTTTTCACTTCATGGATTGGGCTACTGCCTGTTCCGACCTCACAGTTTCTCTCCGTTTTCGTGGCCTTCCCACGTCTCTTCTTCCTCTCGGCGCGTATAACAAAGCTGCTTTGGGAAGTCTGCTATCACTCATCCTTTCCACATGTTCTACCCATCTTTGTCTATATTCTTGCATTCTAGTATTAATTGATGTCACTTGTAACTCTTTTCTTATTTCTTCATTTCTCATTCGGTCCTCTCTTGTGCATCCTTTTATACTTCGCAGAAATTTCATTTCACTACTTTTTATCGTTGTCAGTGTTTTTTGTGTTAATACCCAGCTTTCGCAGCCGTAGATAATGTAGGAACTCCCATAACATTGTAAAATTTAATTCTTGTTTCCGGTCTTGTCTTATTTTTTAAAGTGTTGTGTATAGTTCCACATATTTTTTGATATTTCGTTAATTTATTGTCAAAATTTTTATCTTTTTCATAACTTATTTTACACCCTAAATAATTTAAGGAGAGAACTTGCTCTATAATTTTGTTGTCAATGACAATTATTGACCTTACTGTGTCCTTCCCCTGAATGCCATCACTTTTGTTTTTTCTTTTGATATATTAATGTCATAGCTTTTGCAAATTTTATGAAAGTGGTGTACTACTCTCTGTAGTACGAATATACTATTTTACCAAATTAACCTTACATATTTATTTTAATTGTTTAAGAGTAAACACCATTAAAAAGTAAGCTCATTTTTTTATACAAATGGAATCATAAGGTATTGTTTCTTTGTCGTCTTAAAGCTTATTATGAGATTTAGTAGTTTCACAATACTTTTGAAAATATTTTAGAAGCCTGCATAATACGTAATACCAAGTACGACACATAGAGGAATATAATTTAAATTTTCATGAACTTAAGATTTCCTCGAGAGATTCCTAAGCAATTAATTCATCAGTAAAAAAATACTGATGATCCGCAGAATGTGTTAATGTAATTATCTCTAATAAAATATGTATTTGAAATGTTCAAGAAATAATAATGCGTTTTTATCCGCTATTACGAGCCGTCCTAAACAATAAAGGTAAAAAATTGTCGGTAGGCTAGATCATTATAATTTAAGAATATTTGTTGCATACTGCTCTCTTCTGTGAAAAATGAAAATGATAACACAATCACGCGTGAAAACGATGATTCCATTCTCTGTGTTAACCTTTTATCTATAACCCTACATCTACCCGACGTATTTGAATCCAATTTTTCGCTGCCAACACTTTAATAATAAGAAAACTGTGTTCCTAAGATTTGTTCTCACCCCCAAAAACTGTTTAATACTTAGAGAATGACATCAGAACAAATAATTCTTAATAGCTCAATCAAGTTAAATGAAATGTGGATAACAAATTATAACTCATTTGTATTTATAAAAAAGCTAACTTGATGGAAAAAAGCTAACGCGAACAAGCACATCTGATCTGACCACAATTTCCTTTGACGAGTAGGTGACCTACATTCTATCTGCAAAACATTTTTGCCTATTCTATGGTCACTATACAATAAATGATATTTTTTTAATTTATATTAAGATTATAATAGAGCAAAAACTTTCGTGTTATTTTTTGAAAACAGATTCTTCGCAACAAAGCAAAGTTAATTGTTGAGATTTTTTATCATGAATTCACTAGTATACTTTTTCATTCATTTTCACATTGCGTGAAAAAAACATAAGAGTATTATCTACTTCCTTCGAGAGAGATGTTCAAAATATTTAATATTTTATAGCTATTACAACGAGCGTTCCGTCGCGCACTTGGCCTAACAAGAGGAAAGTAGACGTGTCTTAAGTGATATAGATTAGGTAGACAATGGCTTGATCAGACAATAGCGTAGTGTAGTGATGCACCAGTTGGATAGCGTCGTGTGCCAACATCCTCATGCGGAGGAACTCCCCACAATATTTTTACGACCTCCCATCCATTAACGTAGTTGCACGAGCTCATACATACTACGCTCACGTGCACACTAATTCATTCACTCGCGCGACACGTGCGGTTCATTCTCTTTCGAGGTAGGCAGAATCAAAACGCGCTTGAAAAAATCTTAGAATATTATTTAATAATTTTTGATGACCTGATATTGGGATTTGTTTTTAAATACTCAAAATGCATATAGTTTTCCGTTTTTATACATTATGTTTTACAACATTCAGAAGAAGTACCTTAACTAGAAGATATCATTGTTAAAATGAATATTTGCCTGTATGATAAGTTAATGCTCAAATCAATCATGGAGAACATCATTTATAATATAAATGATGACTTATTTGAAAATCTCCAGTTTTCACGTCAAACGTTCTTATTTCGATCATTATAAATTAAATTGACAAATAGGAAAAGATGATGGACTTTAAACCCACTTACATGAAAATACTTTGGGACCAAGCGACTGGTTCATTGAAGAACCAATTTCTAACACATTATTTCAATTGTCGAGGCGAAAGTTTAAAATAATGTTCGGGTGTTTCACAACAAACCTGGTCAGTGTCGTCAGATGAGTTTTCAGGGCCCTCCAGCTGACCTCTCACAGATGACGCTACAAGGTCGTTTCTGGCATTTGTAAATGATGTTCCTAATATTTAGGGCGAAGGTTAATAATTTATTGACTTGTGCATTGGCTATCACAGAAATTGTAAGACCTTAAGTTCGTGATTTATTTATTTATTTATTGATTAATGTTTCCGGACGCATCATCTGCATTTGGTCCCCGAAGTGTAGGGCATGTTCCATCACGGGATGCGGCGATTATCTTCCCCCACTTGATAGCGAAATCCGGCTTCAACCGACACGTCAGCTTGCGGGTTTTTCCTCAACTAGGTATCTCCCATTAGCGAGCCACCACCAGCCAAACGTTTTACCAAGTTCTAAGCTCCCGACTGGTCTGTCGACATGTCTGTAGTGTAATGCATGCAAGTGTAAATGTGAGTGTGAAGGGGAGAAAATAGGACCAGGATGGGAAAGGAAAGAACGCGCGCGGCCTTTAGCTCAGTTGTAGGATACAACTTCGGCATTCGCGTGGCATTGAACGAAGTAACCACGGAAAACTACCGATCAGAGCAGCTGGTCGCTAGAACCATCTTCGAGCTGTATTCGACCTAGCTATCTATTTACTGTGGAAAATGCCACCGTCTGGCACTGAGCTAAACTTAGCCGGTTCTTGGAACCATAATTTGGAACTTCGTAGGTGATCTAAATATTTCCATAAGTGTTTCTTTATCATAATATGTATCGAATATACAGAAATAAAACTTGAATGTTGCAGTGAGATTTTTACAGCGAAGTTACAATAAAAATGACGTTGAGTTAATAAATATACAAAACATTCCGATGTCATGTATGAGGGTGAGTAACGACAACCTAACCTAATTTTCAAAACTATCAAACATTTAAAGATGATTTTTCAAATCGTGCAATTATTCGGGTTGTTTTCAGATTTTTTGAATCCTTATCCATGTTTCGTAAACACAGCCACAATGTCAATTACACCACATTGTGATGCAGGTTTTTATTAATATGATTATACCATCTGTAATATCCACCTTCGACAAGAAGTGTGTCACACCACACTGGAATACACATTGCATTTTTTTATTTACCAAAATTTACGAACTGAAATATCCGTGTGAGTTTATATTTCTTTAAATACCTAGGAATCTTTTGTTGTATAAGTTTTCAAATAGACAAATTAAAATTACTGAAATATTTATAAAGGACATATTTGTAAAAACATTTTTAGCGCGATGGCACGCAATATAAATTAATGTTCTCGAATGTGGTGCGTCATATAATTTAAATTGGGGGTAAGTGATAATAATGTTAGGAAATAGCAAGACTATGTAGCATTCTGATTTCTTAAAAGTCAAGAACACTAAGAAGATTTCGAATACTTTTATTAAATATATATTTATGTGTCAAAGTAGATAATATAAGTTCGGATTCTTCAATGAAACAAACATGACGTGCGCAAATGGCACAATAGATAATTATAATAAACGTGCGTAAATTAAAGCGTCTTTGACTACAATATTAAGCTAATTAGCAAAATTATACTTACAAGAGACTAGATGGTACCCGGCGCGTTGCTGCTGAAGAAATAATTGTAGAAATATCGTTCGAAATTTGAAAGAGTTATCTTGCTCTTTTCTTATTTACGAGTTAACTAATTATCCCTCTCCCTCTTTTCCCTCTCTTTTTTTCTCTTTTCCTCTTCTACCTCATTCCTTGTGCCGCCTGTTCTCCCTGTCCTTCCCTGCTTTGACTCACGTCACTCGGTGACGCTCAGCAATAATGAAGTTCAAGTGTAATGGGAATTGCATTTAAACGAAATGTCACCTTGTACTGCAGCGCCAACTAACGGAGTTCCAATAATTGTGCGTAAATCATTTTCACAAGTGTACAAATTTGAACTAGTTAAACACACGCCATTTTTTAAAGAAATTAGAACCAAAAGATACCTGGGATATGCGACCAGTCGTTAGAGTTTGAACTATTTACAATACTGAATTACGGAAATTTTATTTCTTTATACGAAGCCAAATAATTTTTGGCGGGTGCTTTGGTTGACAGGAAATATTCGATAGCTTTTTTAAAAATTAAATCAGGTGTAAATTTAATATTTCGGAAAAATATGCACTACTAACAAAATACACTACAATAATAATAATACCATCCACATACATGATAATATAAAAAGAGAATAGGAAGACAGGTGGTATAAACGTGATAACATTATTAACGTTAACTTTATAAACGTGATTAACTTACCATGCCAATATGAAAAGAGTAACAAAGTTTCTGACGAGGTAAATATTGATAATGCTTTAAATAAATAAGCTACAATCTACATTGTTACAATGTAAGGAAGGAAGAGAAATTATTAATGATAGCAGAAAAAAGTGAACACATGGAAACCTTATTACAAAAGGAGGCCCTTACCAAGAATCTCAAAAAATGCTATTTTTACAAAAGGCACATTTGGATTTAGTACTGGGATCCACGCTGGAAAATAACACAAAAGTGTGTTTTACGTTTGTGTTGCAGGCACTGCATGAGGACGTGCCAAAACGTGGGTTTCTGCTTACTAAAGCACATTAATACTCATGTTGGAAGGCACGTGACAGGTGTTATTGTTAGGCCTGACACATGTGGAAGAATCGAAATATAAAAATTGTACTGATATTGAATACATTCGTTTGTCGATCTACAAAAGTTGAATTCAACGACTTTGATGTACCTCATTTTAAGATACAGTTTTCCTCCCTTACGTATCCAATTCTGGTAATACAGATTCTACCATTAAAAGCCAACTCCAAAGGAGGTCATGGAAGGAAGTCACAAAAAGAGGAATATCTCTACATAACAAATGAAAAATGATGACTTTAAGAGACCACGGAAATTGAAAAAAAAAAAGTATCACTAAAAGGATATGGTCGATGAAGGAAACAAAATGAACAATGGCTTGCAATTCATGCAACGAAGCTTGACAAAGTAAACCATTTGCATTTCGAATCCAAACTAGTCATTACCAAGAAAAAAAAGATTTTAAGAAAATATCACCGGGAATACTATCATACAGTTTTATTCGGCTCGATTGATTTCCTTCTGGGCTAAAGAAAGCCAAAATAAGGAAGGAAAAGCTTAATTGTATAAAATCTGTTCCAAAAAAGCCTGGGCTTTGTGTGAAAAATTCCAGCGCAGATGAGGTAGAGGTTGAAGATGTGATACCAGATAGTTTTGGAGTGGTTTGCAGACTTCACAGTGGAATATGATGAATGTATGCAGTGATAATGATTTGTATTTTTTAACGAAGAGGAAAACATAACATTTTTAAATGACGAAATCTAACACTACTTTTTCTCTGTTTGAGTCAATCGAGCTTAGTTTCTTTTATATTAAACCAGTGAAAATATAGTTAATAGATTCATAATTAACAGGTGTATCTTCAGTTATTTTTATGAAATTTTGTTTTGAAACAACAAAATAAAGGGGTCATTTTTCTTAATCCTTTTTGTTTCAAATGCAGTAGAACTTTAACTAAAGAAAAAATATTAACGTTTACTTTAAAGATTATTTCTATGAATCACAAAAGACAATTCATTACTCTAAAAAAACCTTGTTCTCCTAGAAACAAGAAAGATTGACGAAATTAGCGACTATTCATACACTAGAAAGACGTTCTTCGTACAACCATACACACCCTGAAGCGTGCCCAAAGCACCGAAGAAGCCGGGAGAAACGGACGATGTGGGAAAAAACCTGAAATTCGATCCGACTTACGTGTGAACAAGGCAGTATGTGCTAATAGATTCAGTAACTCAAATAACTCAGTAATTAAAGCTTTACGTTACTATTTTGTCATCAGAAAATGAGCTTTTCCTATCTTTCTCTGATTCTCTTTCGACATTATTGTTCCTGAACAGAAACTTTCGCATTCTCCAGGGATGGCGAATAACTTACTATAATAACAATGCGTTGAATTAAGATGGAGTAATTGTGAAGTAAGGTGAAAGGGAAGTGGGAGATTCCCCAGAAAATGTCCTGTGGATCCCGTATCTTCATCACTATCCACATGGTGTGATGCGGACTTCACATGTCCTCTTGAGATGTGGAAAGTACCGCCGTATATTTGGTTATGTTAGTTACGTTACATTACTCTGCCAGTCACATCATGTCGTGTCTCGACAATGTTCGCTATGCAACGTCACATGGATGAAAGTACCCTAAGTAACGTCACACCACGTTGATTAACATCAACTTTAGTTACGTTTCGACACCTATGTCGCCTCATGTCATGTTACATTGTGTTAAGTTACATTTCGGTAGGTGAAGATACGTAACGACAGATCACGTCACGCCAGGTCACGTCTCTTCAAATCACGTCACACTAAGTCGTATCCCGCGAGGTCATCATACAAGTTCAGGTTATGTCACGCCAGGTCACGTCACGCCAGATTACGTCACCCCAGGCTACGGCACTTGACAAGTCACGTCACGCTGAGTCACCTCACGCCAAAGCACCTCGTGCAAGGACACGTCACTGCAGCTCACAACATGCCGTGCGCCGTCACGTCCCTTCACATTACTTTGTTTTGGGGCGCGTTTCGGAATCCCCCCTGCGCGGAGTCGCCGACGCCGCGCAGCCGTCCTCCCGCGCGCGGCGTTGGCGCCCGTCCAGCGCGCTCACCTGCACGAAGCGGTCGGCCCGCGTGGCGCTGGGCCTGCGCGCCGCCGCCAGGTAGGCCGCGTGCTCGGGCACGGCGGCGGGGCTGGAGTTGGAGCGGCGGCGCGCGCCGGCGGGCGGCGGCCGTCCCGAGCGCCCGGGCATCCCTCCCACGCACCGGCACTCCTCACGCGCACTCCGCACTGCCGCTGCCGCTGGCCGAAAGCGCCAGCCAGCCGACGCGCACTGAGACGCGGAGACGCTCCGGGCCCACGGGCGGGCAGCGGCCGGCGGAGGGGGAGGGGAGGAAGCGAAGTAAGGCGACGGCCGCGCCGCGACGCTCCGCAACGTGCGGGCGAAGAGGCGGAGGTGCCTGGCGCGGAGACACGACGAAGACGAGGCGGACTGGCGAGAGGAGGAATGGCGCGAGGAGGAATAGGGAGAGGAGGAATTGAGAGAGGAGGAATGGCGTGAGGAGGAGTAGGGAGAGGAGGAATGGCGAGAGGGGGAATGGCCAGAAGAGGAATGGAGAGAGAAAGAATGGCACGAGGAGGAATGGCGCGAGGAGTAATAGCGTGAGGAGGAATGGCGAGAGAAAGATTGTCGAGAGGAGGAATGACGATAGGAGGAATGGCATGTGGAGGAATGGCGAGAGGAGGAATGACAAGAGAAGGAATGGCGAGAAGAGGAATGGCGAGAAGAGGAATGGAGAGAAGAGCAATGGTGCGAGGAGGAATGGGGAGAGGAGGAATTGAGAGAGGAGGAATGGCGTGAGGAGGAGTAGGGAGAGGAGGAATGGTGAGAGGGAGAATGGCGCGAGGAGGAATGGGGCGAGGAGGAATAGAGAGAGGAGGAATGGCGAGAAGAGGAATGGCATGAGGAGGAATGGCGACAGGAGGAATGACAAGAGAAGGAATGGTAAGGAAGGAGAATGGGCGAGAATTAGGAATGGCGAGAAGAGAATGGTTGAGAAGAAGGCATGGCGATGAAAGAGGAAATCCGCGAAGAGGAATGGAGTAGAAGATCAATGGGCGAGAGAAATGGGGAGAGGAGGAATTGGAAGAAGGAGGAATGGCGAGAATGAGGATAGGCTATGAGGAAGGAATGTGCGACAGGAGGGATACAAAGAAGGACATGGTTGAGAAGAAGTGAAATGGCGAGAAGTAGGAATGGCGAGATGCAGAGAATGGCGAAAGAGATATCGGCGATGAAGTAGGCGGCATGCAGAAGATTGGAACAGGGAGAGATAAATGGCGGAAAGAGGAATGGCGAGAAGTAGAGAATGGCGAGAAGAGAATGGCGAGAAGAGAGATGGCGAGAAGAGATTGGAGGAGAGCTTCGTAAGAGCTGGGGTCTCGCCAAGGAGGAAAGGGCGACATTAGAAAGGAAAAGAAAGCAGCGGAGCATAAACTTAAGAAATAGAGAAGAAGGTGGAAATCAGAAGCAGAGGGGGGATAAGAACTATAGAAAGAGATGTATGATGGTGTGAGATGAGAACTATAGAACAAGATGTATGTGGAAGTGACAGAATAAAATGTGATATAAAATGGAAGGGTAGAAAATGTAGTGGGTACGAATACGAAAGTGATCCTAACTACATTCGTGTTGTAGAAGAGAATTAGTTGAGCCACATGACTGTGCTAGCAAGTGAGTTCCTATAATGACAAAACCCCATGGCAGTGACAAGAGAAAAATAATTTCACCCAAAAGACAGATTGAATTAAAATTAACATGAAAACATTGAGGGCTTGTGCTTTGGTTGCACGGTTGTACAAACTCAAGATAATTCAAAATATTCAGTAATATATCAGGAATATACGTTTTCATGTTAATGACATTCGAAATATTGCAGCAATAACGATGACCATTAAATTTGTCATTCGAAATCAAAGAGAGTTCAATGAGCGCGCCTGGTTTTCTTCCTGGCGGTACACTATGTCACGTCCTTAAGATCTTGTATGGCTCTATCACTCTTTCGCACTATGCTTCAAGATAAGGCTTTGGTGCTCTTCGTACGGCAATCAGTCACCAGCTTACAGTGCAGGAAGACGGGAGTATGGTCTCGCGTGGCGGTTGTCCAGGGGAATACCAGTTTTCAGTCTTCGTCGTAAACTAGCTGTAATTTAATTTTATGAATTTCGGTTGTTTTTGAAAGCACGCACGTTCAATTATTGACGTTATTTAACGCATTACTTATGTCTGAGAAATTATTTTCATATCATGTTAGGTTTGTTGATTCAAAATATATGTCTCATTAGTTCTTCGGCTAAAGTTTGTCTTGCTGGAAGGAAGTTCATTTCTGCCTCTCACAGTGTGTGCGATGATCTCGGCAGCAGTGACAGTCTGCGGGCGTCGCTGTAAATACGAGTGCGTGTGGAATATCCTTCGTTATTGCAATTTACATGGGAAAGTGAAATTTTCGAATTGAAATCATTTTATTTCGTTAGCAAGACCGCTAGTAGCAGCAATACCAACTCGAATAGATATTTCGAGAATTATTGCACTACTTGTGTTATTAATCTTAGTGATAATTAATTTATATGAATTGCTTACGTTTGATTACATATTAGTGATCCGAATTTTGTAAATTACATTTCCGTCATTCAATGATGCTGGAACCCCCAGTTTGTTGGAACACCATCTATGTTTCACTGGGTCAAAATAAGAATAAATATGACTAGTGAAACGGATGCAGAAAGAAATGTGTGCCCTAGTAAGACTGAAAATATAAATAGAAGAATGAAAAATAATTCACTGACAGTGATTGGTGAGTTAATGAGAGAAGAAACAGGGGAAAATGGTACTTAATAATCGTGAAATACGATTGAAATGATGGAAGTTATCAAAAGCTTGGTGGAGAGAAATGGTGCAACTCTTCTATTAAAATTATGAATTACTTAATAAAAGATGGTGGATAGAGTGAATGTTAGTGAAAAAATAAGACAATGTTAGAGGTAAGAGAACAATGTAGCGGAGATGAGAATGAAAATAAAAACAAAAAGGTGCATACGGTGAATGCAAGAGCAGATGGTTGAAATGGATAAAAGGGATGCAGATAGAATACGAACGGAAAGCATTAAGAACGAGGTCAAGAAAGAATATTAAAGAAGAGCAAAAAGTAATGCTAGCTGTGGCAACTCTTCAGAGTGCACTGGTAGGCATCATCCACGATGAAAAGCAGGTGGCGAGTGGTGGGAGACGTCTTGTGGAATCGGGAACTGCGAGAGCGGACTGTGGAAGACTGCAGAGAAATGAGAGGCACTGGAAGCGATGGAGACCAGATAGCTGGGAGCAGGAAAGAAATGCAAAGACAGCAAGCAGGATCGGTGAGCAGGACACGCACGGACGGAAACGGAGCAGGGGACGGAAAGCGGGGGACGCAAAGCGGGGGACGGAAAGCGGGGGACGCAAAGCGGGGGACGGAAAGAGATTTGTTGCGGAGAATTATGCGGTGCGCTGTCTGCCGGCGAGGGCTAGACTTTGTGGATGTTGTAGGGGCGTTTAGCACACGACTCGTGATAAATGTTGAATAATTTTAGTTCTCAAGCGCTTGAGTCTACATTGTTGAGGAATGACGCTTTCGCGCTAGCGGTCTCTCTGATCTCGCTCACCAGTCCGCTGTCAACACTGGCGCTGAAGGATGTGCGCGGCGCGTTGCGCCAATCAGTTGTGAGAGCTGTAACTGGTGTCATATGCCCATTTCCGTGGGCGCGCTGGATCTGCTGCGCTTATGTAATATGTAACACGTCCTCGTAGACTACTGGGCTCGAATGTGCTTGGAACAATGGGGAAAAATCCGCAGCAGTCACACAACAGCACGTAAAGGTTTAGCGAGTCAACCCTACGCCTAGTCCTTGTTTGGTTGTGTGACTTAATACGACGCTCAATTGGTACTCGAAATCTGGGTTTTCAATGACCGTAGAGAAGAGCAAGTGTATTTCCCGAAACACTTAAAAAGAGTAAATAATGCAGAATTATGTGACTCTCTCGGTGATAGATGGAAAACGGGAGCCAGGGAAGTATAACCTGTGTTGCCCTAATACATTGTGGATAAGAATTGAGGTGACTTTTTTCATCGGGGAGGAATCTTAAGTTCGACTATAATAAAAATTTTAATAAGAATCTTATGTAGTTGAGATATATCTTGAATACGAAATCCTTTATGACGCTAAGTGATACGTTTCATTTTTCGCACCTATCTTTTGTATAGCGCCCATTAGCTTAGAAATGCGGTTTGTGAATTCATATTTTATACAATTTTATAATTTGCAGCACAGTATAAGAAGTAATATCACGGGAGAGAGGCAACACACATGGAGGTTTACTGTCGGTATGAAAGTATAGAGCTACGATAACCCGCGAAATGGTAGATATTTTAGATAGTCACGTTAATCATTTTCCTGTAGTGATAATAAATCGGAGGAATGTTATTAAGCTGACATTGTAGCTCAGTATAGTTAATCAAAAAACCTGTAAAGAGGAGTGCACAGAATTCTAGATAGACGCAGATAAGAATATCGGTTTGCAAACTATTTAACTATTATTGTCAAAAATATATTCATCGCTCACAGTTTACTTAGTATTATTAATATATAATATATAGTCCAACGTGCTGAAGATTTTATAAGTAGAATTGGAAATAAGATGTTGCTCTACGGGCAAGCAGAACCAAAAAGAGGTAAGGGAAGACATACGATGTTTATCGGGGTTAAATATAAAGAGACAGAACAGATGTTAAAGACAGAGAAAAACGAAGAAAAGTGAGAATGGGAAAAATAGCTCAATAATAAAAACCACAAGAAGAGAGGTGGCATATATCAGATAGTAAAATATGTCATAGTGAGCATTTAGAGCGAGAACAGAATTGGTGTTCCGAAAAATTTGATAAAAGGGATTGATCGCGAGATAGCTGAATTACGTTGAATAGCGGGAAAAAGAGAGAGCATTTACACGTCCATACGAGGTTCAATGTAAATAGAATTATTATAAAGGAAGAAGCAAAAAGTAATGTCCCTTAAGAACTGTGGGCAGACTCTTCCCAGTAGTGCAACTGGTAGGGATCCCTAACCCATCATCCCCACGATGCTGAAAAAGTTCAGGTGCGAGTAGGTGGGAGACCGTCTTGTGGATAATCGGAGAACTGCGAGAGCAGGAGCTTGTGGAATGTACTGCAGAGACAATTAGAGTGGCACTGGGTTAAGCCAGCCCGTGAATTGCGTGGTGGAGTCGGCGAGACGATGCATTAGATCAAAAGGACTTGCGGCTGTGATAGAGCTCTATGAAAAGATAAAAAAACAGAGTTACTGTACTTCGTCGAAAAGACGACCACTAGCAAAGGTCAGGATCTCTGGATAGAGCAGGGCTGGAAAACTGAGACGGAACGAGGGGTTAATCAATTCACTGTCCATAACTCTCACGTATCGCGAGAACAAACAATGTTAGTTGATTTGTACACGAATATATCACTTCACCAAACGCTCTTTGAAATGTACTTAAAAATTTCACAAAATTTATGCCAAATTAATGACATGGTTAAGAGAAGGTTTAAATTAATTGCAGTAAGGAAGAGGAAAAGCACGTGAAGATATGAATGTATTATCGGGGGCCTGTCAGTGAGACAAAATCAATCATTCATTCTGCAAATAACTGTAATTTGTGTCACTACTTACTTGCCCATCTAAGAAGCATTTTCAATTAATTTTTAGACCAAGTAGCCACCGGCAAAGGGAAAACGCGCGATATAGAGTATTAGAGGGGAAATCAAGGAGAATAGGCGGGGGGTACAATGTCTAGTAATGAGTCGGGGGATACGAAAGGCGGGGGGGACGAACGCAAAGCCGGGGGACGGAATGCGGGGGGACGGGAAAGCGGGGGGACGAAAGGGGGGGGAGGTACGGAAGTCAGGGGGTCGCAAAGGCGGGGACGGAAAGCGGGGGACGGAAAAGCCGGGGGACTGACAAAGCGGAGGGACGCAAAGCGGGGGGACCGCAAAAGCGGGGGACGAAAGTAAGGCGGGGGGACGCAAAGCGGTGGGACGGAAAGTGAGGAGCGCTAAAGAAGCGGGGGAAGGTGGAGGCGAGGGGACACCGGAAAAGCGAGGGGACAGAAAGCGGGGAAATGGAAAGCATTGGAACAAGGAAAGGTGAGGAACCAGGGAAGAGAGAGAAGAGGAAACCGTTGGTTGTATTTCCGAGAGAAAAGATGGTCGATTCGAGACGGGCATCTGCCGGCTGAAATGGAGTGAGGCTGCAGGAGGCCGCAACGGGCTACGGCCGAGGGGGAGCGGGGCAGCGGGCCGGCGGGCGCGCAAGCCGCGGTGTAACAAACGCGCCGGATTCCCGCGTCCAGAGCGACCAACCTCTGCGTTGGCGGCTTGCCGCTCCTCGCAGACGGATGCTGCCCCCCTCCCTCCCCGCTAGAGCCCACGCCCCCCTTCGCCGCGCTGGGCCGCTCGGCCGGCCGCGCGGCTGGCTGACTGGGCTGGTTTGGCCACCTTCCGCGTTGCAGATGCACAGGACGGGGCGAAATGGCGCAGGAAGAAGCCTGAGACGGGGCTTAGTAAATGCCAGGCTTCGCGTGGGCGGCGCAAGGAGAAACATGTTGCTTCCTGTGTGCGATGCGGGCGCTTCGCCCGTGGGGGGGGGGGCGTTTTACGAGCTTCCGAAATTTGTCACGGCCACTTTGAAGACGTCGCGCG
>BOPP01000012.1:632925-662084 GCA_017312745.1 Gryllus bimaculatus
CAGCTCCTCGCCCGCGCACCTGGCCGCTGACGGCGCGGCGTTGCCCAGTGACGCTGGGGTTCATTGCCGCGGTGGACGGCTGCGCTAGTAAAGAAACGTCCTCGAACACTGGCTTCGAAGCTTTGACAATGGAAATCGCAGAGTCACACAAAGCACGTAAAGGAGCGAGTCAACCTAGCTACCTGTGTCTGCATTAGAGTAATTGGTATCGAATCGGTGTGCGATAAAAAACAAGTGTATTTTCCCTAAAATCAATGCGATTTTTGTTTCGGTGATATACCACATTTTGGATAAGAATTAGGTGTTTTTCAATCGATCTTTCGACTTTAATATCTTTTGTTTTGTTTGAATCTCCACGACTAGTGAACGTTTCATTTTGTTCTTTTGTATCGCCATTCAAATGCCTTGGATTATAAACAATTTATTGCACATTATATTCGACAACATTGTCGGAGAAAAAGCCGAACCGAAAATTGTTTTTGAACATTCCATTTATCTGAGTTTATAATCGATTTATTAACTGACTTTCTCGTATACCGAAAATGTCCAACACAATTCTATAACCTAGAATCCATTTAATATAGTCCCTCGTGCATTTTATTAATTTCCACCCCTTTATAAATGAATAAGGGCTCTACGGGGAACACCGAGGTAGAAGGTCGATATCGGATAAAACGAGGATAACAAAGGTCGTGGGAAAGCAATAATTACCGCTTGGGGATAAATAACATAAAGTCCTTTAGCGGACAATGCCGACGCTTTGAAGCGGGATCTAACCCCAGCCCTGATGCTGTATGGGAAAGCGATCTGACAAAAGTATCCTGTGTAATTGAAAAGAGAAAATGCTCTCTCCTGAGCGGCATAGCTTCGTGAAAGGCCTGGAAAATGTGGAAGAGGGATAATCATTCACTGTCCATAACTCTCACGTATCGGAGAAAAACAATGTAGTTGATTACACGAATATATACTTCACCAAACGCTCTGAAATTGACTTAAAATTTCACAAAAATTAGCAAATTAATGATGTTAGAGAAGTTTATTAATTGCAGTAAGGAAGAGAAACACGTGAAGATATGATGTATTATCGGGCCGTCAGAATGAGACAATATCATCGTTCATCTGCAAATACTGTAATTTGTGACTACTTACTTCCCATCTAGAAGCATTTTCAATTAATTTTGCAAGTAGCTCAGACATTAATGTATTAGAAGAATAAATAATTAAATTTTGATTGGCAATTTGAAAATATAATTTCACCAATTTTTTTAATAAAATAGCTTTCAGATTGAGTATTCCTAGAGTTCTGTGTTTGTAGGTATAAAAGTCATGTTCGAATGAAGAAAAGCTAAAATGAAACATCTTGCTGGTGTATGTTTAAAAAAAAATTAAAAGATCAGGGGAAAACGCTAGGAGTCAAGATATGGAAATTGATACTAATGATATCTTTAGAGCATTTTAATGGAATACTCACAACGAATCACTGTCTCAAAAAAATATGACGATCTTGCCATGTTTAAGAAAGCAAATTTGATACAAGGTGGTAAAAGTGGTAAGAGTCAGTTGGCAAAGGGGTGAGTTGTGAGAGAATGAAGTCAGGAATTTTACTTCCGTAGACGATGCCCATTTGGCATAAAATGAAAAAATCATGTAAAGGATTAACTTTTCAAACATGTACTAAGAATCACGGTACAGATAACATAACAAAGAGACGTGAGATGGCTCCGTGCCGGAAGAGGGATGTTGCTTCTTTAAATACTGGTTTCTCGGTTTCAGATCAAATGGGAGTGCTCAATTACTGCTCTTCATTTCTTATGGACAAACGTCACATGAGGACTATTTTAATTCATTTATGTTGTATGTGAATTATTTTACGTCAGGAATCTCTTTCCTGTTTTCAATCTGGTCACCTTGGCTGCCTTCAGTGGCAGGTACAATGGCTACTCTGGTGGTGCAGGATTTTCAGGCATGTATGTCCAAGTACGCGGGCATTAGGCATCGTGAATGCTCTCAGTTATTTATTTATTTATCTATCTCATGAAGAGTGCACACTTCCCAGAATACAACAGATACAGTCCAAAAACTACATATCACAATCGAAAACTCTACATCGCACTGTGACATCACAACAATAAAACAATTAAAAGCACTCTAAGGACTACACATGTTTTCTCTCTGGTGACGGATAATTCAAATAATCTGTTTCAACGAAAAAAAAATCTTGACTAAGGTCAAGAAGAACAACCAATAATGGCGGGAGATAAAAACAACAAACGAGAACTTAAAAATCTGAAACCTGATAATGATAGAGGAGAGTTTTATTACCGAATAGTACATCTTTTAAAGAGTAGTAAATATTCGTCTTTCAAATTACGTTCTGCTAAGTATAACAAGTTGTAAAGGTTGTTTACAATAGTACGGTGGAATACTTGGCACTCCCACCCATCATGCATCACTTTTCTTATATTCTTCATTGCTAACATTTCTCAGGGGTACGATAAAGCGTTTTACGTGCGCGCTGCACTCGGCAGGTATCATTTCCTGTAAGCCCTCGTTTGATCTCCCCCGGTATTAGTGGGGGTCATTGCTACCACGGGCACAGTAGTGACGCCCTCTGGACCTACGAGGCGCAGCAGTGGTGTCCTTTGGGTGCAGTCTGTTTCAGGCTCGTTAATTCGTGGCTAGCAACGATGAGTCAGCGGATTTTGCGAGGCACGGGCAACAAGTACATTCGATATACGGTAGCTCACGGGTTTCATGGACGTGAGAAATAAGAAGGTAGGTCACGGTCATGCTCGAGGTTGTCTAACCTGGATTTTGGTTTTGTGGAGAGTTGTTTTTGACATTTAAAATGAAATAATTTTGGGAGTTGTCATTGCCAACAATATTATTTATTTCAATAGCAGCTTTCAATGGCTTAGCTCTCTTCATAAGTTCTACTTAGTTGTTTTGTCGCTTCCATACAGAAGAAAACTTATGAAGATAGCTAAGCCATCGAAAGCTGCTTTTGAAACAAATAATGTTGTTGGCAATGACAAATTCTATAATTATTTCATTTAAGCTGGATTTGTTCAACAGAGTTCACACGGATGACTCGCGAAAACAGCTTCTTGCATACTGCAGCGCAGTGATATACTCATTGTTACTAAGCTAGGTTTGTGCTAATGATGGCGAGTTCAAGAAAAACAACAAAATACTAATCAATTTAATTCAGAATGGGAAATCGATTACTTCTTTGCTCACGTGAAGGACAAAGAAGTAATCGGTAAGAATTGTGTGTTAACTATGCAATGCAAGTCTATCAATTGGGGAAAGAGGGAATTACTAACTATAATTTATTTTTTTACAATGTGCAATTCCATTTCAATTTATGCTTATTGTACATAGTTTTACTAAAATTTGTTTCATATTTAATAGAAATGTATGTTTATAGATATACTATGTTAAAAAATGCTAAAATTTGAAGAAAAAAACAATATTTTTTTTCTGTTTTGGTTCCTTATTAGCTCACAGACTAAAAACGGAATGGTTGCTCACAATCTTCATACGTTTAGCGACTGTTTGGGTCTACGAGAGGAGGTTGCCCAGCCCTGGGGCGCCCGAGGAAAGATCGCATGGGCAGTGGAGCGGCAAACGCGAACCGGCCGCTGGGCCGCTGGGCAGCCCGGCGCCACGGGCGCGGCACATGGGCGGCGTCGCGCGGACACTCCACAGACATCGGGCGAATATCGCGTGGCCACTCTGGGTTAGCGGTGCACTCAGGTGCGCAAGCGATCAGGGAAACGCAGAGCGCGAGGCTACGACTGGTGGCGAAGAGAACCAAGAAGGTATGAATGAGTTGGTAAAAATGTACGTGAGTAGGTGATGAATGCAATAAGATTAGAAACGATGTATTTTTCGTTTAGTGCAACATTTTCTGTGTGACGTTGGTGACCAAGAGACAATGTAAAACTTGGAGTCGTTTTTGAAAAAAGTTTGAAAATGTCCGGGAAGCTTCGTGTAAAGTATTCCCAAATTTTTAAGATTATTTTTCAAAATCTCAAAGATTCGACTTGAGTCAGATCGACACGGGATTCTTCAATTTGGAAAAACTCGAACGCATAGTTCAGGCGCTAGTAGTATTCACAGACACCAGACGGACGGGCGGACGGACAAACGGACGTTTTGAGGGGGAAAAACAAAAACAAAAAACAACCTTCTTCCATATTAGGGGCCCAAAAACGTGTTTTTCCGTCGAAATCTCGAAATCGATTTTCCGCAGCATCACATAACTTTCCTTATACTACGTATATTATTTCGTATATACGTATGTATACGGGGAAGTAAAAAAGGAGTGTTTAGGTAGAATATAATACGTTCTTGTAGACAGATACGAAGATAAGAAATAGGTAAAGTACAAGGTATATTCTCTTCGCCTATGGTAGAAACTAACGTTTACAACAAAATTATATTTTGAAATGATCTAAGAGTATAATGTTGAAATGACTTCACTAACTGAACATTTTTTTGTCCTATTCGCAAAATCTCTGGGTTTTTCTTTGCACATTCAATTTCTAAGTATTTAATTTTTATTTTATTTTTATCCAAAACATCCAAGTTAAAAATACCATCTTACTTCCAATAAAATACGATGGATGAGTGAAAAGAAAGTGATGCCAGGTCTCAAAATCTACGGTACGATTTCTTGAAATATCTTTAATTATAGTCTTCTCATTACTTGGTGATACACTTCGACTGCTCTGAAACCTGCGGTCGGCAGTCTGATGTGATGATGACCTTTTGAACGTCTCCTACGTCAGCTGTAACAACTCCGACGAACAGATAAAGATCTCTCTACATCCTCGGTTCGGAACATCGTCATTTAGGAACAACTTCCGCTATTCCATGTCGCTGGGTTTTATTCAGTATGTTTTGGTAACTACAGGGGTCTGTTTTATGCTAGTGCTTGTCTGCAGTGATTATCTTAAGCCTTCCACGAAATGGAAGACTTATTAAGCGTCCAAATATTTATTTTTCCTTGTGTTACTTTAACTTTACATCCAAATTGAATGTTCAAAGAAAGCTTTAAGTAAGTGCATTTCAAAGTGTTCATTTTAACAGTTTTAAATCTATAATGTAATAATAATATAATAATAATTAAAATATAATAATTTAAAAAATGAGCTTTAATGTACGAAAATGTTAGTTACAGAGCACAAATGCAGAATTAAATATTACAAAACTATTAACTAATTACTAATATATTAAATAAACAGAGTTTATATGCAGTAACTTTGCTGAGAAAATACGAATAAATGTATTAAATTTTATAGACTTTTAAAGAAAAGGCACCAGGCTTTGAATATTGGAAGTATCATTGAATGAATTATTCCAAATCCATTTTCTCATTGAGGTGTCTACGTATCTGGGACATGTTTTAGAAGCTACGATACAGCAAAGAATTTTGAAACCCGTTAAAAATGCTTAAATAATGCCGTTGGAAAAATAATTTTTTGAAAGAAATTAATTAAATGTATTTATTAGCAAACTGGTTTACAAAATTAGACAAAACTTAATTTTTATGTTTCAGTTGAAGTCCGAATATTGCTAATTCACAAATTAGCCGGACAATATTCATTTTGTTCAAAACGGGTGGGTTAAGTTTGGAGTAGGATCAGGTTTGAAATATACTTTACACTCAAGCAGGATGCAGTAATGTTATCCAAAGGTAGGCAGCTAGGATAGGTTAAGTAAGTTATAGTGATGAGGAATAGAAGATAAGAGATGTTCGGGGATGAGAATGCTAACGGGGAGGCTCTAAAGATCGTGAGTAAGAGCAGAGTTTTGAGTACCACTGGGTCGGTCGTAAATTCTATACTTACACGGTACTATCTAAACTAATGTCACTGTGTATCTAAGTAGAAGTTTTACTAGGCATTTTTGTATTGGATTTTCGCCTTTGCGTTTTGCATGAAATAACTTTGGGCATAATTTTCAGAGAATTTTAATAAACTTGAGAGCACCCAAGACGCCTCACTGTCAGACAAGCACCTTAGTTTAACCAGCGTCTATTAATATGTATACTAATACCTACATCAGCCGGAAAAATATCGAAATTTAGAAGAAAAAGATTCGAATTTAAGAGCAACACATTTATTATTATAAAATAATATTGAGATACCAGAAAAGCAATATACTATATAAGGGAAATTCTAAGGGATTCATGTGAAGTACATCCAAAAATTAAAATATCTGTATCAAATTTGCAGGGCCTTGAGTACCACCAGATTGACATGTAAGTTTCGGTTTAGAACAAAATTCTGGAAATAGTAATGCTTTCAGTGTTTTCCACACACTGACGAATAGCGAAACAAAAAAATAGGGAGGCTGACGGACAGACATACAAAAAAAAAAAAAAACTGACAAAGACGGTCTAGAGGGTGATTTGTCAATTAAAAAAAAACAACTATTTGTTATTACGGGTCTCCAAAAGGTGCATTTCTGCAGTACTAATTTTCTTTCCAGTGCGTACTAGGGATGCGACATCGCTGTCGATGTTATCAAAACATCATTTTTTGTAGAACCTTAGATTTTTAAACATCCATGTATTAAAAACGACGTTTTTTAACATCGATGTTTTGAGGTCTATGTTTTTTTCTTTTCCGATGTTTTGTTTCTGAATAAATAATTCCCATGATCCCAATAAAGTAAAAGTTATAATATGAAATAATAACTGATGATAACACTGTTATTCATTTATTAGAACCCAAGGAACGCTGTTTGTACTACCTTCACCGACCAAACTCTGTCGCCCGAAATGACCTTCACGCCCCTGTATTTACTTTTTCTTCGTGGTCACTTCGCACATAGAGATGTCAACAAATACGCTATGGGTGTAGGGCCTGCTCCTTCTCCTCATACTCTCTCGCGAATTGATAAACACGAATATTGTCAAATTAAATTTTAATGCACACAAATTTAATGTTAGAGTCTAATAGGCCAGTCAGAAAACATCTATGTTGAAAAACTTCGATGGTGTCAAAGTATTTTTAACATCAATATTTTAGTTTTAAACATCGATGGTAAAAATTCATCAATGTTTTCTTTTCGATGTCACATCACTAGTCCGTAGGCGAGAATATAAAAGAAGAGCAATTTCCCCTAAAGCACGCAGCTGGATAAAGCGCGTTGAAGAAGAAGAGGATCGAGAGGCGGAGTGCACCGGAACACGAACCCGAGAAGACGACAGACCGCTTCCGGTCACGTGGCCGCCCTGCACCGCCATCTGCCGCGCTTCGCTCTGCGCGTGGCCGCCCTGCGCCAACGCGCCATGGCGCACGTAGTCTGCCTGGTGGTGGGGTGCGAGTTCTTGCACCAACTCCGCTCTTTTTTAATATTATTGATTTAAAAGGAAAAGCCACATCCACTTTCTCGCATTTTTGTATCTTTTGCAGAATTCGAAAACTGAACAAGTTCAACGAAAATAAGACCTGCGTCATTTTTATAAGCGCACTATCGAAGAATCAAATTTTATAAAGAAACTAGAGATGCAGCAGCAGCACATACTTTCTCGAATGATT
This sequence comes from Gryllus bimaculatus, assembly GCA_017312745.1. NCBI lineage: Eukaryota > Metazoa > Arthropoda > Insecta > Orthoptera > Gryllidae > Gryllus > Gryllus bimaculatus. Next base: position 640,482 of record BOPP01000012.1, read on the forward strand.
GAAAACATGTACGAACTATAAAAATACAGTAATGTCTGCCGAACTTAAATCCCAGTTATAACGTGAAAAAATCTAATTCAAACGAAACGCCTCTCGTGCTTATCAGCATTTATTTCCATTGTCAGGAAGAGAAATGAAACGAACATTATTAACCTTAAATATTACAGTTTTTACACAACATCATACATTCGAAAATTTTGAGAATGTCCAAAGGGTTTCATGTAAAGGACTTTCAAAAATAAAATAACATTTTCAAATTAAAAGAGCCACGACATCAGTCAGATCAATAGGGAAATGTCAATTTTGGACAAAATCGACTGAACGGTTTCGCTACTGACGTTGTTCACAAACGGACGGACGGACGGACGGACATACAGACAGACAGACGGACAGACAGACGTTTTGCCGTTATTCGATATTTCGGTACCAAGGACACACAAAATTTGGATTTTGGCAACTCCACGTGTTAAAGAATTTTTTCTAATTTTAGTAACTGGATGTATCCACTTTTTCGTTACCAGCGCCCGCCAATAAGTTTTTCTGCCGAAAATTCGCCGTTTTTTCACAGCAATACATAACTTTCTCTCCTTAAGAAGTACCTTCTTAAGAGCGAGAAACTAAAAAAATCTTGTTTTTAAAACTACCGTCATTTTACTAAAATATTTGGCAAAAATGATCTTTTTTTGGAAAAATTGTACGACTTTGTTTAAAGATTTGTTTTTGAAGAAGATATTATTTTAAGAAACAATCTCTATTTTCAATATTGTAGTGGCAGTAAGTCTCCAAAAAAGTAAAATTTTGCAATTTCCAAAATTCCACAGTTCAACAATCATCGTACATACGCCTTTTTTTATAAGTATATAATGATCTTCGCGATGGAAAAAAATTGGTGAACAGTTATAAAAATTTGGCCTAAACAAAATTTATGGTATCAAGGACTCCCAAAACATCGATTCTGACTGCACAACGTGTTAAAGCAAGTAGTTTACTAAGTACAGACACATAATTCTGTACAAAATACTTGTTTAAGTTTAATTTCTTGAGAAACCATTTAAGCGCTACACCGCGCTTAATAATGGTTAATATTTGACCAGCTGGCCAAAACGGCAGAATCTATCTTTTCCGCCTTTCTACGTCGCGGCCGTACTCTAGTTTGAAGATATCACACATTTGCAGCCTCTGAATCAATTCAATTAAACTAGAGAACAGCCACCAATACGAAGAGTGGGACAGAGCTATTCTCACGTTTTTACCAGATGTCCGAAAAGTCAATAATATTTAGCGCACTCTATTACCTAAATGTTTTTCATAAAATTAACGTTAGAGATGTATTTTGCAAAGAATGTTGTCAACTTTAATTTTATAAATCGAAGCTGTTTCAACGGAACGCTTAGGTTTGAAGAATCAAGCAAAAAGCTGGAAAGCGCGAAAGTTTTAGTTTTGTGAATTTCTCTAAAAAGAAGATCTTTTTTCGAGGTAGGTATCATAAATTTGGAAATCATCATTCAAAACAATCTGTAAAATCAACGAGAAAAGTTCGGACATTTTTCTTTTGTCAGATACGTAGTCACTAGCATTTAAGTTTTGTCCAATGGTAGAGTGTTGGAGCGAGTAAAGCCGGATACAGTTGCACTTGCTACCTATTCCCTTTTATATGATTTATTATTATTATTATTATATTATTATTATTATTATTATTATTATTATTACAATTAGCTAACATCTATATTCACTTAACCGAGCCAAGCGGTTCAGAGCGTAGCGCGCTGACTTTCAAACGGTAGGACTCGTTTTGTGTCCTTGCGCCGGCCATTCTGACCGGGGTTTTCGTGGTTTCCCTAGGTCATACAGGCGAATATAATATAATAATAATAATAATAATAATAATAATTTTACTTAAAGATTTTGCTGGTAGAATTACGGTGACTTGATTGTCAACTATCATACTGCTGGCGGGTTTATTCCATTGTATATTTTTGGACACCACTTTTAGAGCTCCTGTTTGCAATATATGTCTCTGATTTTTTTGTCAATATTTTCTAGACTTTTATTCGACATGTTTCACTGAGATTACGAATCAGATTTAAATATACGAATTGATACAAATTTACTGAATATTTACCTTCATCATAAGCATTAACGAAAGCCAATGATGATGTGATGCTTGAAAGCTGATATTATTAAACAACCAGTTAATAACTGTGTAAAATTGTCAGTTTTATCAGCCATTCTTAATTAATGCTTTCAATATTCGATATCAGGGAACATACTGTCATTATTACAGAAAATGTATATTTCACGAGTTTAATGAAACTATCTTAATTCTAAGTTAAATATGGTGTCATAGTAGTACCTGAAAAATGAGTGCTAAGTTGAAGTCATTGGGAAAGAAATGTGTTTGGAATATTTTCTTGGTGACTAAAAAGCTCAAGGCATTGTTCGTTCGCAGGAAATTTAACATAGTATATTTAGTTAAATTTTAGTCTTGACTGAACTGTTCGATTTGAAAACGAAATCAAATGTGTACGAATCTCACTGCTTGGTTTAATGTACTTCAGATTCTTAAAATCAGTCGACAATAAGGAGAACCTCAATAATTGAAAATTAATATTCTACAAGCGTCTTAATGAGATATTAATTTATTTTCACCTTACCTACGTGTGTATGTACACTGTTGTACTGGAAGCATCAAGATTGTTTCCTTAATCCAAGCATATCCAAGTCTGTTTTGCATAAGCAAACACAGCACGAGCATAAGGCGCCTCTCAAAAGATGTTCTGCTATATTCCGCGCTATTTATGCTGTTTTATTTCGGGCGTAGTGAGTAAAGAAACGAATGTAAATGTTGTGTTCTTTGGCCAGTCACCTGGCGAGTGTGTTGCTACAGGGTAAGATTTCTTAATCTTAATTATTTTTAGCGAAAAAATAATTTCGCATTACTTGTATAATATTGCTAACACTTTGAATAGCCATGAAATCTACGGAAAAAAATGGTATTAACAATGGATAAATGTATTGTATCTAGAAGAATAGCGGAATTATATTCTGGAAAACAAAGAACGTATTGCAACTAGAACTTACAGAAAGATTCGAAATGTACACAATATAGTGTTAAATATTGAATGTCGATCTTTTTTAGAAACCACCAAACATGTTCTAGTTTTGAAATACAATATAATGCCAGTCACGTCACTTACAAGGAAATTATTTCTAACAAAATAACTATACGTTTAGAAACTTGTATTGGATACTTTTGTTTCACTCGTTATCTCAGAACGTCTTCTGAATCACCAAACATTTTTCTACAGAGTGTGAGATGAACGATTCTTTTCTGGAAGTTGTTACATCTTGTAACTGGAGGGTGCAATGGTACTGTAAATCTAGTCTAATAGTAAATAGTGTATGTGATATGAATTAGCAAGTGTTAACAAAAACGCTGTATCATACTGAATATTTAGTGACAAGGAGGACATTTTGCTATTACAATTCAGAAGAACATGCGTTTAGATAACGGCTTAAAAAAACATTCTGCAAAAACACTCAGCAAGGAAACGTTAAATGGTCACGGGTTTGCCTTCTGGAAGTTTACATTACATCAGATATACTGGTTTGTTCACTCGGGCAGTCGTTTTTCTGTCCTTGCCCGAGTAGGCAGAAGAAGAAGAAGAAGAATCCGGGTAGCCGAGATCTCTAAGATAGTAGTGTCGTGGCGGTCTTGCACTGAAGGATCGCGGGATCGAGTGTTGCCTCGGGCATGTTTGTGTGTGTCTCTGTGTTTCTAACTGTCCATTTAATTCTCCATCATCATTTCACCTCATTCCCCAGGGCTAACAATCCTAGGTGTAAAAACACATTCAGCATGAAAATGCTGATTCCTTCATAGAAGTCACGTGCATCTACCCTTGATAAATATGACTGAGCCCTGGTGGGTTGCACGTTCTCGAGTTCACAAAATGGTCAATTCGCGACAACAATAAACTACATTCTACGGCCATCTTTACAGATTAGATTCGAAAACATTAACTGGAAGACTAATTATTTCACAAAATTAAATATGACCAATACGTGGTTTAAAGAAGTTGAAAAGGACTTGATGGAGCACAAAATTACAACAGCAGATTTTACTGAGCGGTGTTCAATGAAGACCAAACTTAAGCAATTTCCAGGATTTGAAACCAATCCAAAAAATAAGACAGGGGTTATTTCCACTGAGGAGAGAAAAGAGGAACATCGGGACAAAAAGAAAGAGGTATGGGGGAAAAGAAAAGAAGAAAAGGACAGAAAGTGTAACGAGCGTAGTCCAGAGTGGTCTTTCAGAAAATATAATGTTAATAATAATAATAATAATAATAATAATAATAATAATAATAATAATAATAATAATAATAAAAGTAATTTCAGTAAATCGAAGGGTACCGAGAAAGGAAGGAGAGGAGAGGATAACTCTGCAAAATGGCTTGAAGAGAGGAAAATTAAACATAGTGAGAAGATGAAAGAGTACTGGAGAAAGAATAATGAACAACTTAAAAGGAAGTGTTGAAATTGTCTCGTGGTCCCTTGCTGACCTTCACGTAGAAAGAGAGAGAATCGCACTTTCAATAATCACTGCATCAATTTCAATAATTGCAGTAGTTACCAGCAAAAAGTACCGAATTTCGAAGCAGCGCGAGGCGCCAGCGCCAGGGCCGGTGTTCGGTGGCCGGCGGTGGCCACGGCGCCGGCACACAAGGGCGCTCTGTGCCGCGGCCCACAAGGCGCCACTGTGCCCCGCCGGGGGGAGGCGGGAGGGGGGTGACGTGGGAGCGACGGCGAGAGCGCGTTGTCGGTGGGCGGAAGCACCTCGCGCAGAAGAACGGCGCTGTTGGATGGGGGCGGGGAGGAAAAGAAAGAGAAGGAGGCGGAAAACAGATGGGGAAACACAAGGCAGCTCACTAAGGAGAGAAAACGAAATGGCAGTGAGCCAAGAACTATAGAGGAGGAAATACGAGTATGAGGGAAAATTGGTGATGTCATTTGTTAATTTTTTCTCGGGGCTCTCATCTCACGAACGCCTGCGTTCATTATGGGGAAATGGGGAATTTTATGTTTATTTTCATTGCTGATTACTATTTTTATTCAATCATTTCCATCAATCTCATTCCTATACCACAAAAATTAATATTTTAGGAGTGGGAGATAATTATTTGGTGAGTTCGCAATGAAAAAGATTATAACTATGGGATACATGGTGCAGCAAAGACGGGGAATTAGGGAATTCACTCCGAGAAAACCTATCGCAAAAACGCTGTATCTCGAGGGGATCTGAATGTGTTGAATATTGTTGATACACCGAAGTGGTAATCTATTGCCCTGGCAGTTTCTCTATGTTAAGTTTAAATGCGAATGCAAGTGCTTTAAGGGTTGAAATGTAACGAGAGTGGCAGAAAAAAGGGAGTCTGAAGGGAACATTCCTATGGCTGGCCACCTCAGAAGCAAATCGTTCTTCCAATACTTTCATGCAACTGAGTTATTCAATCATACAAATTGCTCAGTTGATTGCTAACGTCCGAAGATATGCTGCGCTTGAAAGGATAGTTTTAGTCTCACAATATGATCTCGTTACTTGCACATGCTACCCTTGAAACTGTAACAAATAAGGAGTTATATAATAGGAACGTATTCGTACTTGTTTCACACAATTTGACAGATCATGCCACTCACATTAAATACACTAGTACAAATTTGTGTCGATTTGGCATCTTAGATGCAAGAAACAAGTTTTCTGAATTCCTCTTATTTATCATAGTATGGCTATGACAATACAATTGCTGAAGTTTATTCAATCTTCTCATTGTCCAAATCATTGATTATGTCCAGCGTGGAATTTATATTCCAATGTGGTTAAAAATGAATTAAGAGTAATTGTCTTAACGAACATTATTTAATTTTTGCAGAATCTACAAAGGTTTAAAGACAATCTAAAAGATGTTCAATTGTTATACGACGAATTAAATAATTTGTCATACATAAACCTCTTTTATTATCTTTAATCCCTGGTTCATACTTCTAAAATTAAAGATATGGATTTTATTAATTGAATAAATGCAATAAAAAGTTGAAACTCTAAAAGAAGTGATGCATTAATATACTTTTTATGTCCATTTACTTCTATCATGTCAGTGAGAATGATAATTTCTCTGCTATTATTGAGAATAAACTTTATGGCAACAATTTCAAGGAAAATATTTAGGCGGTAAGGAAATACCCTCTTGAACTCTTTTACACCATCTGTACTGACACCGCCTTAGATTCATTATGAACGTATGTAACGTAATAAGTAATTACAATTGGGCGTAACTGATATAAATATACACGCACAGGTTACCTTTGCCTCTAATTACTCATATTATTACCAGGAGTATGCCTGTGCGTATGGGGTAAAGTGAGGAAGTCGTGCTCAGTGGGTTTCGGCAAGTCCTTTTTTCTCTCTAGAGGTAGTGTAATGAAAGAGCACTGTGTAAGGTTGTGAAGCTGAGACAAGAAAACGGCAGAACGCGAAGGAAGCGAGGAAGATAAATGAAAGTTACCGATGGACGGAGTAATCACGTTTCACAGCGTCACTGAAGACCCCGCACAAGTAGATGACGTAATGATATTACGTCAACTATAAAGTCTCATCTATAAACTGTAAGCGTACTGTAAAACGTAAAGTGTCAACTGTACAGTATTCTATGTGAAAACACCAGTTTCTCATTATCGTCATTTGGCGATTGCTACAAAAAACAATATTTACAATGACTTAGCAAAAGTTTTACTTTTTAAAAAGTCCTAAATCTTAGCAGTAAAGTATTTAATATGATTGACAAAACTCGAAAATGATCGCTATAATTGAATTAATTGAGACTCCTGGAAGGTGGAATTGTTTTATATTCGATACTTTACTATTGACTCGACGTTAAATGACGTCACTTAGATAGGGTGGACGGAGAGGTGATCGTTGAAGGAGAAAATTGTTCAGTGACTTGTAACGCGATGGTCGCAGTTGTGAGTTATTCATCAACAGAGCCAACTCTGGTTCCTGCCCTAAGGCCAATACGTTATTAGATAAATTGGATATTCTTTCACATCAAAATAAAATAACCTCATTTGACATATGGTCTGCCAGCACAAAGTAAAAGTCTGTTTTCGACTAATAAGAAATTCACGAATTTATCGAGTGTGAATTTTATTTTGGAAAAGGAGAAACACTTTAATAATTTTGAAGACAAACAAAATGAAAGGAGCAAAATTTTCTGATAGAAAATGTAATTTATTTCCCCGAATAATTTTGTTGAAAGTCAAAAAAGAAAAAAAATAATAATAAAATGATATATAAATTGTATGGAAAAAGAACCATCAGACAGCAGAAACAATTTTGAATTCATGAATAATTTTGTTCGAAGTCAGAAAAAGAAACAGAATGGCATATAAATGGTATAAAAACAATCCGAAATACCTATTTGAAAACAGATTTGCCTACTTATAAAACAAAACATTTTTCTACGGAGAATAAGAAAACAGTTAATTATATATCAGAACAATTCGTTGCGGAGCGTGACTCACGTTGGTGAGGTAAATACAGTGTGCGAGGTGAGAAAGAATTCTCTAGGACAGGAGAAACATTGCATGCTTAATTACATCTTACTACAGTTCATTACTCGCTGCAACCTTGCATGAAGCTGCTGAGAAATTCTGTCATAGAAATATATAGATGCTGATTATTCATGTGATTGCGTAGTCTTCTAATTTTACAAACGACTGAAGTGCTTGTACTAGTTAAGCAGAAATTGTGTCATTATTATCAATATTATATTTACCATTTTTGTCAAATAAATTACCATCGACTTAAACTTTTCATTAGCTTCCACGCGGGGGATAGATTACCTCAGGAACCGTCAGCAATTTATTAGTATTGAGGAGGATTTAATCATTGTCAGAAACAATAGCAAAGGGTGTTCCCCAGGGACCCATTCTCAGACCATTGTTTTCCCTAATATACGTTAATCACTTGTCAAATTCCATTAGTTTCTGTAAAGATTATATGTATGCTGACGATTTACAAATTTATATTAGTAGAAGACCTTTTGAACTGAAACAGTTAGTGGAGAGAATCAATAAGGATTTGGAAACCTTGCTGAAGTGAACAAAAGTAAACGGCCTTTCCTTTAATCCTTTTAAATCACAGACCATGGTAAGTTGTTCAAAAATAATCGAATCACGAGTAATCTATGTAGAGAAAATGTTGTGCTAAATAAAACCAACGTACCCTACTGTTTCAAAGTCAAAACCTTAGGAATAATTTTTAACAATAACCTCCAGTAATATTATCATACTAATAAAGTTACAAAGTTAGTCTATTCACGAATTAGTTGTCTTAGGATTGTTGGAAAGATTTGTCCTGGTCAAAATAAAAAAAAATTGCATTAGAATGTCTTTCCGCACTTCGACTTTCTGCACCGCAACGTTGAGTATAACGATTTAAGCTCAGCACATGCCACACGGTTACAAATAGCTCAAAGCGCGTGTACTCGTTTTATTTACTGTCGAAAAATACGACCACATATCGAACATTTTTGAATTGAATAAATGTTGCGACAAAGCAACAGGCGGGTATTGCATCTCTTCTATTTAAATTACTAAAAACAAAACATCTTACGCATATAATAGGTCGATTCAGGCCTCTTGTATCCGCTAGACTCGATAAATCATTACTATTACTTATACCAAAACATACATCTAATTACTATAACAAGTCATTTACATAGGCGTAACAAGAGCTTGGAACAGCCTCCCCAAGAACATTAAGCACAGTCTTTCTGTCAATTCTTTTAAGAAGCATTGAAAAGTGTTATTATTCTCCAAGGCACTTGGGAAGGTTGCGCTTCTCATATTTTTGCCATACTCTTAACAAAACTCAAACTTACTCTGTACTGATTGTAATGTGATATTATTTCAAATGATTGATGAAAGAAATTTTAATTATTAGTTATTAACTTATCTTTTAATGTCAGTTTCATATTTTCTTGGCTTCATATTAAAGCGTACTCAAGTCTGCTTTTCTTGGATAATGAGATAAATTTAAAAAAAAAAGAATCAAAATAATATTAAAACCAATTTTGAACATGTACATTGAAAATAATTAATTTTTGCATCTAAGCAAGTACCTACATTGATTTGTGGGAAATCACTAAAGTTTAAAAGGCCTTTCTCAAAAACTATATTTTCAATTTAATTTAATGTTTTTGAACTAGTTTGTCACTATGACTCTCATTACGAAAAAATCAACGGTTGCTTTTAGCTATCTTAAATTGTGTAAAGCTTGTATACTCTTATTTATTGTCATATAAATTGTATTCCTTTTTTTCTGTGATATCAGCTATCTTCAAATTTTATTCCGCTTTTACGTTCCTTATATAATAACTTTTACTCGATTTGGTGAAACTGAAATGGATATTGAATATATTGTAATCCTTGTTCTTTAGTACGGTATCAATTTGAATATGTTACCATATTGTTACAGCTACTGTGTCACTACTTAACAATAAGCAATATTTCTTATTATATTCTTAAGTATTTTTAGATTTTCTCGGCCTTCAACCGCTTCAATCGCTTAAGGTGTACGCCGGGATGGCCCCAGAAGTTTGCTCTCCCAGAAGTAAAACTAAAGTTCTTGGCCATCTCTCTCTCTTCTTCATAGTATCTGAAATAATGTAAATATTTAACGTGTTTAGGCAGACGAGCAGGACTAAAGCCTGAGGCTCACCCCTAATAAAGACAATATTATTATTATTATTATTATTATTATTATTATTATTATTATTGTTACTGTTATCAATTCCTTTTATAGTGTGTTGCATTTGGGAACTAGCAAATTAAATGTTTAAAATGCACATCTGAAATAAATTAATAGTAGGGCATTAGTAATAGTACCGCGGCATTGTCTGTACTCGGCGCGACAGTCAGCGAATGGGCCAGAGCCTACCAGTAGCGTTGTGGCACCACTGCCTTACTCGGAGTAAATCACGAAAAATCCAAGAATTATTAAATTTTATGAACATTAGTTCAGTAATCAGTTCAATATTTCAGAAGGAAATGAAACGCATCAACTTATAGCGAACTGAAGGGTACGTTCGCATTCTTTCTGGTATTTGGCCCATTTGATTGTATGTAGCTTTCAGTTCTTCAGTAGTCAGGAAATTCTTTCTTAATTTAAATTCAACAGGTGTTCTACGCTAAACCCGAAAAAGCGACTAAAATTTTCGAGAGTAAAATCAATAATTAACATCATTTTACAGCATTTTTTTCTTCGTGAATAGATTATTTAATGCTGGTTGAGCAAAAAAATTCTGACAAACCACGAGACCCTGACGAGAGTTCGCCGAGTCACTTCCGAGAATCACGTGCTCGCCGGGCGAGGGCTGCGCGGAACCCCTCGTGCCCAGGCGGCGCTGTGCGGTGGCTCGGCGCCAACCTCCTGCCACGACGCGGCGCCACCCAAGCCAAGTCAACCTGCACGAGACTTCTGCCGCTGCTTCTTTTTTTCCCAGTGACGCGACTGCGGAGAGGCGCGTCCGGCTGGCTGGAGAGGCGAGCCAGCGGGCAAGTTCACGGCGCTGCGGTGTCGACGGAGGAGGAGGAGGAGGAAGAGAAGGAGGTGGGCGGAGTAGAGGTACGAGGCATAGGAGGAGAAGGAGGCGTAGGAGGAAGATAGGTAGGATGCGGAGGCGAAGAAGAATGAGGAGGTAAAGGAGGAAGCGGTGAAGGAGGAGGCGGTGAAGGAGGAGGCGAAGGATGAAGAGGCGGAGAGGGAGGAGGCGTAGGAGGAGGTGGAGGGGAAGAAGGCGTAGGAGGAGGCGAAGTAAGAGAAGGAGGAAAATGTGGAGGTGCAGATGAAAGCGGAGGCAAAGGAGAAGGCAGAGGCGGAAACGAAGAGGAGGCAAATGCGAAGCGAAGGGTAAGGCGAAGGCAAAGGCAAAGTCAAAGGGGAAGAGGATTTTTTTTTCGGCAGTCACAGCTGGGTGACAATAGGGGCTGACACACCGCGACTGCAGGTGAGACTGACGATGGAGAGGTGATGGCAGAGTTGGCTGAGGTGGCGGACGGGCCGCTGCGTGTCTGTCGCGAGCGCTGACGTCACTGGCCGCCAGCTGGTCGCCCGGGGCCGCAACATTTGACGTCCAGCCAATGCCGCCGACAGAGCTCCACATCGAGATCGCCCCATTTTGAGGCGGTTCGGTAGCGTCATTTCGTAGAACGCAGAGTCAAAAAGGTTAAAACGGTGAGATATATAACGACGAGCAGAATACGTTTTGGATGATATTCACGGTAGTTAGCGCAGCATAAATTATCGTAGAGGTTTGCCACTTAGTAAAGCCTTCTTGACAAATTTTAGCCCAAACAAAAGACCACGAAAGAATAGGCGAAACATTTGTGTTTTTGCTTTCTTCACTAAGCGCCCGGACATTAAAGAGCAAAATTATTGGCTACCTACTCAAGTACGTTAGTTTGAATCTGATTGTCATTTGGTAAAAAAGGCTGATTTTTTTCTTTTATTGTGCTATGACTTACTCATAAATAGCTGTTCCCACCAGATTTTCAAAAAAAAAAATGTGTCAGAAGGCTTTGCTTAATGTAAAATAATTAATCGTTCAGAACGAGAACCTAAAACTCTGTCTATACCCCATTACTCAGCAAGGTGCTTGAGTGGGGAAGTCTCGGTGCGCGACGTAAGGGCGTACAGACCACGACGTGAGCGCCATTTACAAGAAGCCTAACACATTTCATCCAATACTAGATTGAACTCGATAGGTTCACGACCAGCGCTTGACCAACTGTAATTAGTACAATGCTCGATATGGTATCACGAGCCAAATCGCCGAAATGGGTATGAAGACTTGTTGGAACTACAATGGCAGAACTTGTGTAGTCTGAGTTGGTAAGGGGAACATCTGTATTACAGTCGGCGCCGAAAAGTATGCAGACGTAAAACACGAGTAAATGGATACAAAGAAGAAATGATAGCAAAATATTTGTTTGCGTTTTCAGGATAATTTAGTACAAAGAGACGAATTTGGAAGTAGAAGTCACACGACAATGTACCAGCCAGTGTGCGCGAACAGATAGTCCGAGGATACCGAAGCAGTTGACTATTTAACGGTCCTACTTAAAAACTTCGTGAATGGTAAGAAATGAAAATTGACTTTTTCCAGAATGGGATCCTAATGGTAACAAATTTCAGAAGTTATTTATTGTTTTTGATAATTGTTCTTAAGTTCGGTGTCGCCGTTATCGCACAGTTACTTCCACTTATGAAAGCCTTCTCTCAATTATAAGCTATTGAAGTGGTTAAAGCACTATCTTTACCATTTCATGGAGGGTTTCGCAAATAAATATGTATATAATGTTTTAAACATTACATTGTAATTAATCTAAGCAATTTGAATTATTTTTCCCGCGTTTCCACTTGTCATTAGTTTAATCCATAATTTAAAGTTGTGTATGCCAGCCGTCAGAGCAGTGCAAGCGCAGCGGCCGCAGAACTCACTGGCGCCACGACTGCCTTCCGCCGTTCGCTCCAAGTGCTGTGTGTTTTCTTTGGCTGCAGTCACCCCAGCAATCGCCTTCACTGCTCCTTTTTGTGTACACTTCACTCCGTGTGCACCCGTTCATCCACATCAAGGTTATTAACACGCCGTGTAGTACTCTAGGAAATGAATGGCACTGTGGAACGATTTTGTGTTTGGTTTCGGGGGGGAGACAAAATGCTTAATTATCATCCTGTTAAGGGAGATAACTTATGACAACGGCAGGGGTGTCTGAAGTAGTGCTGGTTTTCGTAGCCAGGTCTTTGAATGATTGAATCGGAATTCGCAATTCCTGTGCTCCCCATATCAAATCCAATTGGAGGACCGGTTCAACTCGTTCATATGGTGGGCTCATTCCCGCTCATTTTATTGGACCAGCCAAGATGCGGGAACATTGCTCGCTGGTCTGAGTATTTTCGGATGTCTAGAAGTGCGACATGCAGGAAATGGAATGCAGGAGAATATTAAAGAGTTATTGCTTGATCTTTCTCGGCGCGTCAGCAACTATCATCATTAGTCCCTTTAGAGTAGTAGATGATTTATCCCGGAAGGTGGCGGAGTTCCTCTCTATTTCATGGTGAGATACGTCATGCACCGCCCCCATCGCGCATCGCCTCAGGCGGGACAAGCTCTTAGCTCCTGACTGGTATGTCTGGTAGTGTGGTGGCTGCAGTTTGATTTAAGAGGAAATGATAGCACGGTTTGTGAGAATACCGCTCTGACATTCACTTGGTGCTGATCGGAGAAACCACGGAAAACTACCCAGCAGAGCAGCTGACTGCTAGAACTCCCCTCCAGACAGCAGCTGAATTCGACCTGTCTTGATATGTCGCTATGTAGATAGTGTCGAAAATCCTGATACCGAAGGCATTCGAGCTAGACTCTATGCTCTGAGCTAAACTCAGCCTGTGGTATTAGGAGTGTGACGTCGAATTTTTGTGTTCCTATTCTTCAGTAGACTTTTGTTAATACAACGTAATAATAATAATAATAATAATAATAATGATAATAGTAATAATGATAATGTCATTGAGTAAGAAGAACTTCTACCTTCATTATCGTAGTTGAGGAAACAGGCCGAAAAAAGTTTGAAGTTTTGCCGTTTTTAAAAATTCAGGGAGTTTAACGAAAATGGGATCTACGACATTTATTTAAACGTCTATTGCTTCATCAGACAAAAACATTTAAAGAGAAAATTTAGTGTCACTTTTAGAAGATTTTCAACATTATTTTTGAGTCTTCAAATAAAGTATCCCTCTAAAATCAAAATATATTTCAAATTAAAGTAGCTTTGTCAGCACCGAGATTGATTGGGAAAAATCAATTTCGGTGAAAATCTTGCTTACGGTTTAGCCGCTAGCGTTATTCATAAAAACGGACGGAGATGTGTTTTGCTATAAACCAATATTTTATTATTAAAGACTCTCTAAACTATGCTAGGTACACAACGTGTTATGGAAAGTAAGTTACCATATATAGGAACAAGATATATCATTTCCTTCGTCATCAATGTCTGACAATATTTTTTTTCAGTGAAAAAAATTGACGTTTTCCCATCGCAGCATTACAATACTTTCTCTATACTGCGTAGCAGTACGAGAAAAAGTACAATATTCCTTTGAGAGCACCGTAGTACCTTCCAGCTACATTTTCAGGCAGCGATTCTTGCCACCACCGGCAAGGCGTAGCAATCCCATCCGCGGGAAGTAATACACGCACACGCACACGCGCACCCGCACGTGTCATAAATACACGCACAGGAAAATGTGCATGAGAGTGTTTTTGCTTTGAATTTGTGATTGATATGTTATCGAAAATGTTTACATGATTATTGATAATACTTATTTTTAATTTTAGTTCTTGGATATGTACTTCGAAGTTTCTATAAAAAATCTGATCATTTATTTGCGAGATATTTGAATTTTGGAGTGAAGAACCAATAGAAGTCCAATAAAAAAGGCAGGAAATAAAAAAGAGAGAATAATTCATTCCGTTACCACCAGTAGTATAAAGGCCTGCGGTTTCGAATACCTTTAAAGTTAAATAATTCATTACCTCGATTTACAAATCACTACACTTTGGTCGGAACAATGATACTTCATACATAATTTTTCCGCATTTCTAAAAATTGGGTTCTTGGAACAGAAACATTTGTTTCAAACCGAGTACAAGTGAGGTACTTCACATAACAATTTTTGGGATGAAATATTCTTCAGAAATATTTTTTTATATCGTAAAAGTCACGAAAAAATTAAGTGTTAAGAGGAAGGAACTGTTTTTGTATGGCCAAGATGATTTCATATAATTTCAGTAACATTTATTGCCAACGATTAACTAAAAGTATAAAAGAACATTTGACTTAATTATTTACGAATTTGTGATCGTGACCGTACGTAAGAACTTCCACAGTCATTTCTATATACATTTGCATTTAAATTAATTGCGATTAAATTAATTGTTGTCCTGCTATTCTTGCTTCCTTTGTAATTTGATTCTGCCACAAAAAATGTTATGGTGTTACATATGAAACACTCAACTAAAAATGGTTTTACAAAAATAAAATGATACCACTTTATCATGGACTCTCAGCTTGGCAAAACAAACTTTTATTATACGATAAAAAATGATCAGTCTGATTTCTCGTTCAACAAATTGCCTTTTTGTGAGATCGCTTTGATATCGTACTTGGGAGCTATAATGTGTCCACTACTCAGCACCTGAAAGAACAACTAATCACGGATTCCAGCGAATGAACTCTCCAACTGCTGCCAACCTATTCAGTTTATATCATTAATTACATTTCCAGAAAGCGACATTGCTCTTCCCGTGAAGGGTGTTCGTTCGCAGGAGTTCAGCTGCCCGCGTTTAGACGGAGAACTTCCGTCTTTCAGAATCTCCCAGAATAAACCAGGAACCGTCCGCGGCGAGGGCAGTTCCTCGACCAAACACCTGCGTTGAAATACATCTCGAAATTTACGAGTAACAAAAATTTGGAGTCCACGCGAGAAAATAATCAATCTCTGCGGTGACAAATCACATGTTTGGTCCGCGCGTAGCTATTTTTGGTCGACCACAATCGAGATTCTTTTGGGCGCGAAGCATTCGGAGAAGTGTAGTAGATGAGAAAAGGGAGAAGAGCATGAAAAGAGGCAGGGCGGGAGAAAAGTGAATTTTCGTAATGTTCGATGTAATTATTTCATTTAATCCGAACGAAGTTCGGGATGGAGAAAAAATACACAATATAAATAAAATACTAATTTGTAGGGTAAAGAATGGATTTCATATATACTGTAGAACTGAATAAGTAATTATTAAAACACAAGTTGTCCTATCATTTACTATTACAAGACACACGGTGTTGCTCTAACATTTAATATTTTAAAAAATATGATCGCTATTCAAATTTATGTAATTACATACCTGTAGTCTCATGGCTGTAGGATATATATATATATATATATATATATATATATATATATACATACGTACATAAGTAAAAAGTTGCCAAGAATTTAATTTTTAAAACCATAAAGATGTTTGTCGCGAATATTTTTCACCCAAATAAGTGCTTAAATAATACTTTCATAGGCCGAAATTGTATTTATAAATCAATATGTTTAGCAGAACAAAATTATTTTAACTGAAAAATACTTGGTTAATGGGTACATGAACATCAGGTGGGTACCCTGGTCGTTGCCCTAGATCTCTTTGTTAGTACCTAGAGTCGGCGAGTAAAATTTCCCTCCGCAAATGGCATTGGCTTGGCAAACGTAGCAGGGAGAGACTAGCTGAATGGGAGGGGGGAGGGAGGGTTGATGAGAAGGCGCAAGGGGCAAATGAAGAGGGTGGACGCAGCCATCAAAGAAGACTCCTTTGTTCAGGCCGGCCGGACGCACATATCTTCGGAGGATGTGATACGAGAGCCATGACGTCCGTTGCGGAATTCAATGCACGACGTTCGTCTGTTCCAGGATGTGCATCCAATCTGGAGCACGCACCTTCGATTTTTCACTATCCGATTTTCGTTTAAGCATGACCTCTCCGGATGCGTAGTTGACGAGATCACTCAATGAAATTACATATCCTTTATTTCCCATCAATCAATTTCCTACAGCGTTTGTAATCAGATATAATGCTAGTTACCTTACGCAGGTGGGGCAAGCAAATCTCTTGTGTACATTCAATCAATTTCATGCATCACGGGAGTTTGGCTACGAGTTTGTCTTTTCTGCGTTTTTGTAACATTTGATGTCGCCACAACATCAGCTAAAGCATACGTTACAAATATTAAAACGACGATTACATTGGTAGAATGAAAGAAACATACAGGATACTGTAATTTAAAGATGCATACAAATGTTTAATGCAATTTTGACTTTACACCACACCGCAAAAGTGAATAAACTGCATATATGTATTATGAAGAGCTTAAAATTAATCTTATAATTATTGATCATTGCTTCCTGTCATATTTTTCAGATGAATGTATTTTTTTAATAAAGAATGAAGGTTAATACAGTAACGAAAATTTTACAGAGTTCTTCCTACAAAACAACAAATACAAGAACAAATGTCTTTTCATGAACAATTCATAATTGTTACAAAAATAATTCTCTAGGGGGCATGAGGCCTGTTTCAAGACTGAGGCGAATTTTCAAGACGTTCTGTTAATCTTTCAGAACAATGCAATGTTGCAAAGAAGGAAGAAAAAACAGATTTATTTTCCGAGAGGGTCAACAGTCGACTTTCTTCTTACTCCTGTCATCAATACTGAAACTGTTGTGTGATGAAGCCCTAATATTTTGAAGTGTTAATTTTTCCGCAACGTTTCAGGGAGGTATGTTTTAACGGCAAATTACTTCAGGACAGCGTCAACCTTTTGTTTTTAGAATCGTGCAGGAATTTCGAAACCTACAACACAAGACTGTTTTAATTATTACGATTTTACCGATCTTTGGTGTAGTTTCAGCATTTCAATTCAGTTTGCAGTATTTTAAATTACATATAGCAGAACTGGAGATATTTTACTCGGAGCATGTCCCTGATTTCATTTTTAACCCCGTAACACTGTGAATAAAAACTATTAATTAACTCCTGTAATTAAAATTTCAAAGAAGTTTTTCTTAAGCGCTGTTTTACTAACTCTGACTCTAACCCTCTCGCTGTGCGCTGGGCTAAAGATTTCTACGAATTCTATAGTTGTAACGTTTTTCGTAAATAAACGTCTTTTTTTACATTTTCGAAGAACCGTTAAAGAGATATGCGAGATATTATCATCTTGTGATTTAAATTATTATAAATTCTGTTCGCAAATCCTCGCAACACTCAATCCTGTAAAACACTGCTAGCATTACTAAGGTTTCTTCTAAATTTTCGATAATTCGACTTGATTCCGCTGTATTTAATATATTTCTTGTGCTATTGATGTTAAATAATTTCTGGTGTTTTTCAACCGATTCAGTAAGTGGAAAGTCCTACAAGAACTGATTTTATACTACACATATACGATTTAGGTGGGCATACCTTCTGTTCCCTTCTGATGGCGGGAGATGCCCCGGGTCGAGATGTGATGTTTGGTTTGGCAAGTTGTGATGTTGAGTTTGTTAATTTTTGGCCTGGTAATTAACCTCTGAAGTACGCTCCCGTTAACCTTAGCGTTAGTTCATTTGCCTAGAAAGTGAAATCACTAGTTGAAGTTTTTCTTCCAGTTTACATATTTCAGTCTATTGCTGTTGAGAACTGCATAGCACATATACTACTCGTGCAAATTTTCGTGATACACGAGCTTCCCTCGTCCTCATACAGCGCATGAAAAGCCGGCACGTTGAGATACTTAGGTTCGACTCGAAGGCACGTACCAATTTACAAACCCCTCCTTCACCCCGATCCCGCTGTGGAATATCAAGAAAATTTCGCGTACATCTAACATTTCTCTTTAATGGCCAATTAATTCTTCCTCTCTAATGCCATATGAATATTCGGCATCTCTTTGCTTTAAGGCAGTTTTTGAACAAGTAAAACTTTAGAAGGTCATTATTAACACAATCATCGCAATGGAGAAACCTTCATTACATGGAAGAATAATTCATAGACACAGGGAAATGACAATATATTGTCTTTCTTTTTCCAACTTTCGTAATATTATTTCAACTGTTTCAACAGCGGCAAGACATTAGCGACAATTTAGACAGCTCATATTGGGGTTGCTTAATTATTCAACTCGAGGAGACCGTGGCATCTCAATATTTATGGATAACAATAATTGTACAATCCTAAAAAAGATTTAATATTTTGTCGAACAAAATGAAAACAACAACAAACAAGAAACAAAGAAAGATAGAAGCACTTTCTTATTTTTAATTCCACTCTATCACTGAAACGGAATGTACTTAGCGAACACCACAGAAACTTGCAAATCGAAAAATCAATAATAAACCCTGGCACTCACCTGGAAGTACTCGCCGGTCTGTCTCTTCCAAGTCGTCAGCACTTTCAAGTCGGGGTCTCGTGTCTGAAAAAAAAAAAAACACACCGTAACCGTAGTATCTGTTCTCTGCACTAATTCTGAGTAATAATTTTCCTTAAAAGATAGAAAGATTTGCTTGTTGTGTTGTGCTATCAATTAAACATATCTTCCCACTCTTTTACATGTAATAGTAATATATAGTAATATGCTAGATCAAATAACAGATTTTTACGATTTATAAATATCAACCGACTCAAAACGGTTTAATTCTGGAACGCTCAGAAATTATAACTACTGTCCTTGCAGCAGTCAAGTCGAAACAACAGAGTTTAACAGATTGTGACCAGGGGACATGTTACTGCAAAAAACAACATTAAATCACGTAAAACGCGGAAACGAATTGGGCTCTACTTCCTTACAGTCAGTTTTTAGTGTTTCTAAAAGGGGTTACAAGGTTTGGTGGGTAGTGGTGAGTTTTGTGTACAACAGGAGAAGACGCGATTTATGTTGCTTCAGTAGTAATCCAAGTGAGCACTTTTGGTAGCTTATTTTATATTTTTGAGATTTACTACGTTTTGGTAACGTTATTAGCGTAACTCCTGTAATAATATTAGCACAAACCCTAATAATGTGGCCTTAATAATATTCCACGATTAAAACAATGAAAGTGAGTAGTAGATCTTCTATGAAATTTAAATTTACGCTTAGCATTGCTGAAATGTTTACTTGAAATACATACATTTACCGGGCGTATAGTGCTGTAACGCAATGTTAGGGGTTTGATCTTCTTTTCGAACTTGGCTGATTATTCGTTTTCTTAGGCGCGGAGAAATGCACGAATTATTAAGCCTGTAAGTATATGTGAGTTTTATCTCTGGAGGTGTATTTCCCCCGCTGGATGGGTGAGATTTTACCGACATACACGTTGAGCTTCAGAGCATTACCCCATTCAGCGTATCTTCCAACAAACGAGCAGGATCGCAGCCGTAGACAAGCCCTAAGCTCCCAATTGATGCCCCAGCAATGTGTGGTAGTGTAGTGCGTTAAGTGTAAGTGCGTGTAAATAAATTATGGAGGGTGGGAATTAAGGAAGAGTAAGGAAAGATCTCTCGCGGTCCTGGCCGTTTGTTGCGGTATTGCCTTCGGTATAAGTCTGATGTTGATCCGAGAAAAGCTTACGGAAAATACCGATCAGAATAGCAAGCCGACTGGCCTAGAATTCTCGCTTTAGAAGCGTCTGAATTTGACGCTAGCTAGGTAGCTACTGTCTAAAATGCTGTCACCGTCGACACTGCTGTTCGAGGACCTAGAACATCCCCGTGAGAGGAACTTCAGTGCCTAAGTTTGATGCCTTGACCACGTAAAACGTGGGTGAGGCCACCATTCGAGCTTAGGATCGCACGGATAAGTTACATTTTTCAACTTTAAAAAATGTATTTAAAAAGTGGGATTTACAGATGAAATAGGAATATTAATGCTTAATAAAAATGTTGAAGTTAATATTGTTGGTATATTGTTTGGCTTCATGTTTTATCTGTTTCTCAACTGGCTTACAACCTCTTATTTTTTAATTCCAATCATGTCATTATACGTTAATTGAGAAATTTCATTTTCATTTTAAAATTTATAGAAAGTTACTGAAGAGTTTGTCTGTATTTAGATTGCTCTATAATGTTTGAATTATAATTTTTGTAATGTATATTAAAATTTTTTAGCGTTAATGAAAACAAATACAATGAATTCAATCGGTTACAATTAAGAATTCACTGTTAATAAAATAGTTCTTGTTAAATACAATTCAGTGTGCATTCTTGTATTAGAGCAAACGAAGTTATATCTTGCCTGACAAGCAATGTACAGCAGTCCGAAGTTACCTAAAGTGTCTGGTGGGTCCAATAAATTTAAGAGATAATTTGATTTTACATCGGAAAGAGCAATAGAGGCTTGAAGCGTTCTGTCTGTTCAAGAGTAGTAATTGCTATTAAACTGGTGCTAAGTATCATAATGATTTGTTGTCTGGGTCTGGAGCGGGTATCCCGTTAAAAATGCCAATTTGTCGCTAGGGGAGGAGGGAAATTAAGAAAATTACTCGAGCCGGGCGGTGCAGGTAGCGGGCCACTAGTTAAATGGCAATTCAGCGGCTAGGAAAGCCGTACGACATCGTGATTGCCTCACGTCATCTCCCAGACAAGAAGGCGGACGGCGGTTCGAAACAAGCTGCTGTTCGTAGAGTGCGTGAGACAGAAGCGGGGAAGCTGGGCGCCGCTTTTTGTCGATCGTAATGCTTCGATAGGCGCCGCAGGGTTGAGATAGCGTCCTGAGGGCGGAGAATCTGGCGCTCTAATCGGTATTTCCCGAGAACTTCTCTTACGACATAGTAGTAGAACGCGCTTCGTTTAAACTGACGGAACTAACAGCGAAAAAATAATCTGAATGAATGCTAACAAAACGTTTACTTAATATATGGCAAAGTAAAACGCACAGGTATAATTCTTCCTTTTGTTTTCATTGCAATATAATAAAGTGTATGAGCCA
>BOPP01000012.1:671348-698005 GCA_017312745.1 Gryllus bimaculatus
TCAGAGAGAGAAGTCAAAGAGAGACGTCAGAGGAGAGAGAGAGTCAGAGACGAGAGTCAGAGAGAGAGAGAGGAGCAGAGAGAGAGAGTCAGAGAAAGAGTGAGATGAGAGAGAGATCAGAGAGAGAGAGATTCAGAGAGGAGAGAGTCAAAGGTCAGAGAGAGAGAGTTCATAGAGAGAGAGAGATCAGAGAGAGGAGAGAGAGAGTGCAGGAGAGAGTCAGAGGAGAGAGAGTCAAGAGGAGAAGTCAGAGAGAGAGAGTCAGAAGAGGAGTCAGAGAGAAGAGTTCAGAAGGAGAGAGACAGAGAGAGATACCAGAAAAGAGAGAGCAGAGATGAGAGAGACAAGAAAAGAAGACAAGAGTAAGAGAAGACAGAGAAGAAAGGACGAGAGAGACGATCGAAGACGGAGTGAGTGTGAAGTGAGGATGAGTGAGATGTGAGTGAGAGAATGATAGTAGAGAGAGTGAGAGAGACAGAGAGATGAGCAGAGTGAGAGCAGTAGAGAGAGTGGCTTACCAAGGCTGAACCGGCCCGCAGCTCGCGCCACCACTGCTGGTGGTAGGGCGCCCGCAGGCCCACGTCGTCTGCCCAGGAAGTGCGCGCAGCTGCGCACCAGTCGGCGGGCAGCGCCCAGCTCCACGCGCGACGCCACGCAGCCAACTCTCGCGTGAGCAGGATGGGTATGTTTATTTGGAGTGGTAGCACTTTAGGTGTGTATTGTGTAGGTTGTAAATAAAATACGGAAATTTTTAGAGAGGTTGAGAATTAGAAAGATAAATTAGAATCTGATATTAACATGTAGAAATAGTTGTAAAATAGTAAAATTAGTATCGTATAACATGTATAAATAATTTAATTGCCGGCATATTGTCAGGTCAAGACAAATTACTAATATGAAGAGCCACTTTGTCAATTACTGCCCGGACATTGCTAGCAATTCTTCAACTTATACGCTTTATGCACTTCAGTTTGTCCTGTCGTTTACAGTTAGCTCATTTTGTAAAATGACTTTACACTTATCTCATTCGCAGTTTGATCGCCCTTGCAGGCGTTCATTTGTTCCCCGACGTGTCCCTCCTATAAGTTATTCCCTCTGTTAACCATGGTTCGCAGATTCAATTTTGAAAGGGGTGTGTGTGTAGTGTTAGGTGTGGTGTGCTGTATGTATATATATTATATATATATATATATATATAATATATATATATGATATGGTTTATGATTTGTGTATGTGTGTGTGTGGTGTGAGTGTGTAGTGTGTGTTGTGAGGGAGGGGCTGTGGGCGCACCTCGACCGAAGTTGAGGCATTGGCCTGGTGCCATGGGGCACTCGACGAGCAGGCAGGCCGGGGAAGTCCCGGCGGCGGCCGGAGCGATCGGAGGCGAAGAGCTGCTGCGGCGGCTGCACGGCGCGCAGCCCGAGCCGGCGGGCGCCTTCTCCTCGGCCACGGGGTGACGCGGGCTCAGCCCCTCGGCTGCCCCGTCGCCTGCTGCGCGGCTGCTGCTGCTGGGCTGGGCGGCGCTGGCGGCCGAGGCGTGCCGGCGGCGTGCGCGCCCGACCCGGCCGACGCGGCGGGCGACGCGCTGGACGCCTGACGACCCCGCCGCGGGGAGGGCGCGCGGGCGACGCGCGCGCGCCGCGGGCCTGCAGCGCGTGGGCCGGTGGGTGTGGCGGCATGGGCAGGTGCCCGCCGACCGGCCGCGGTTCAGGCGGCCCGACCAGGGCAACCTGGCGAGGGAGGGACAGGGAGGGCCCGCGCTCAGTTGCGGGTTTTCACCCACGCCCACTTTCAAGAGGGACAACTCCTCAAGGCAACAATTCAAAATTTTTTGAAACATTTTGGAAAAACTCGCAGCTGGTGCGGGGTGAACGTGGCTGGGACCTTAATTCGTCTCCGTAAAGACTTAAAATCACTGCGTTTCTCTAAAAAATACTTTACAAATTATTAAATCATCACAGAAATTTTGCGTGATTGAAAACGTATATATTGGATTCAATGCTCTGGCAAATTTCCAAAATAATTCATTGCTCATTCAATGCTCCGAACAAAGACATAAACCCGTGTTTTCAAGTACTTGGGCAATCAAAACTAGAAGGAGCCATGATGACAGAATTTTGCAGGAAAAAACCCGACAGAAATACGAAGGTCTCCAAAGCACCAGCCCCAGTCTACATTTTTCTTATCAGATATTGAAGTTTTACTAGGGAATCTAACATGCGTAAGATACACTGCTGCTATACTTTGTGCGGTTCCATGCGTGGCCTGGACGTTTGGAAAGGCAGCGTATTTGAGGAAGAAAATGGACCTTTGCATGCTGCGATGCCGAACATTCAAGCTATTGAGAAGGGGCGAAAATGGCCCAAAATTTTACACAAAGATCACTCCTATCAATATCTAGTCACATTGTGGGGAAGAGAGGGTGCATATGCTCAACCGCAGAGTTCACTCATTTCCGAGCTATGTAACAAAAAATATAAATTAGCAAACATCCATAGTAAAGATCGTTGAAATTTCAAAAAAGGAGGAATTATTTGTTTTTTTCAAAACCCAAGGGAAACAATTTTTTGGTCTGATTGGTGCCGATATTTCCACTTTTACTGAAACAATTACGTTTCAGCAAGGACAAGATGTTATTGAAAAAATTGTTAATGAAAAAGTGTTTACATCAATCAATTTAGTTTGGCGACATCGACATAGAAGATGAGGAAAGAAACAATGAATTGTAATACTACTATGATAAAAACCACTAAAATATAATAAAATTATTTATATTTTACGTAAGGGATAATGAGATGTATTGAGACATGTGAAGAAAATATATTACAACTTGACCCTTTGGAATGGCAAGGTTCAACTGGACAGAAATACAGAAATGATTGATAATGTTGTATTGGAATTCTCCTACAAGCAGAACACACTTCATGTGTAATCGGTTAAAAAAAATACTACCATAAAGTCCACTACTGTACGTGGTTTAAATATTGTATATCGATTAATAGAAAAGGATAGTAAACCTTCGACCTTCACTTTACTTCCAAACAACTGAAATATTACTTCAAACCTTGCCACTACAAGAGGTTGAATGTATTTATATTTAATCATGTAATTGTACATGTTTTTGTTACCACAAGTAAGGTTAGAGAACATTAAGATTATTTCAAGACAGTAAATGAGACAGATTGACAATGCTTATTATGCGACTCTCCGGAAATACAAAGGATAGTAATGAGCAATCCACAAAAATACTAACTTAGTGATCTGCCAAAAATATTGATTTATTATTGTATTGTGATAATCTAACGAGTGGTTATAAGAACTTGAAAAGTAGATGAATGGTCAAGTTAGGGAAACTCCCGATTAAGCATTGAGATACTACAAGGTCACGCAGCTGTGTGTGGGAGAAGTGGATACATTGTCATCCAATTGGGAGGTCCAGGTACAAAACAATTAAGTCGGTAACGAAGTCCAGATGAGGAGGACAGTGTCCACCCTTATCCTCCAGTTCGTCACCTCAAATGCCCACATGTTTAAATTAGAGTCTGTACTTCACCAGAGTTTGGCAATTATACAACAAAGATTGCGCAAATCTTTAAATATCCTGATTTTACCTGTACATTTGCGCATCCGCCTTTGCAGTGGACCCTTAACAATCCCGACGCAGCTACACCTCGGCCAGCGTGAGAAAGCGCGACGACTCGTAGAGCACCCTGGCATGGAGCGCGAGAGCGCTGCCGCCACGTACGGCGCCGCCTGCGCCATGAAACTCCGCGCCGCGCCGCCGCCGGCCGCCGCCGCCGCCGACACCCGCGTCGCACGGGAGTGCTCGGGTGAGCGAAGTCAGGCAGGTCTGCAGCTGGCGCTGGAAGCCCAGGATCTCCTGCTCGGGTGTCCCGCGCCGCCCCGCCGCCCGCCCCGGCCGCCGCCGCCGCGGCCGCCGCGCCGCCGCCGCTGCGACGCCGCCTTGCGACTGTTGCGGTGCGACTTGGAGCCGGCCGCCTTTGTTGCTGTGGCGCAGGGCTGGGAAGCGAACGACGCCCCGGCTGTGGTGCTGTGGAGCGGGTGTTGAGCGCCCGCCTGCGGATTCGGCACACATGTCTGTACTCTACACACGTCTGGAAACTATTGAAGAGGGTGTGAAGAAAACACCAAGTGAGAGCATAGGCTTCCGCCGCACCGATGTCAGATTATCTATTTGGCTGTCCGGGTGACGACCGCAGTCCACTGGCAAGTGCCGACGTTCGTCCCATTCTGCGACCTTCACTCAGGGCGTCAATTACGCGCTGAGAAAAGTCCAGAATGGCCGACCGAAATCACGACCTTCAGCCATGGACGCGACCCTCACCCGCGGACAGCCTAGTAAAAATATATGCAACGTATAACAGAAATCACATTCTAGAATCACGCAAACACATTAAAAATGGGAAATAGAAAATATTTCAGAACAATTTTCCTACCGTTACTCTAAATAACGTAGGTATATTTCAGTATACAACACACAAAGCAAAACAATACATTTTTAAATGGCAAAGTTCTCTATCAAATGCCATTACTGAATGATTAGTGATTAACCAGTAACTGAAGTGTTTACTGAAATTATGTCTTTAACGTTAAAGCGCATATGACAACCAAATATGTAAAATATGGAACAAACTATTACTATATCTTGTCATTATCAATACCCCACACTAACTGAAGCACGAATTGTTTGCTAGTGTTCTCTTCTTGCGGGGTTGAAGGACGTGGCAAGTAGATTGGGATTGGATGGGGTGAGGCATTGTGTGTGTTGGGGGGGAGCGGGTGTCGAGGCGGGACGTCGAGCGGCAGTGGAGGCGATATGAGCTGGTGAGGCGTGAGATGGGCGTGAGTGGAGTGAAGCGTGAGTGGAGGGCAGTGAGTTTGAGCGTCGGAGTGGAGCGTGAGTGGAGGCGTGAGTGGAGGCGTTAGATGGAGGCGTTGAGTGAGGCAGTGAGTGGAGGCGTTGAGTAGAGGCGTTGTGGTGGCGTGTTGTGAGGCGTTGACTGGCAGCGTGAGTGGAGCGGAAGTGGAGCCGGGAGGTGGAGCGGAGTGGGAGGCCGGCTGGTTGGAATGTGGAGTGGATGAGGAGTAGGATGTGAGAGTGGATGCCGGGAAAGTGGAGTGAAGTGATGTCTGGGAGTGCGGAGGCGAGAGTGGGTGTGGGTGAGGTGGGGTGGGCGGGGTTGGCGCACCTGCTGCGTGTGCTGCTGCAGGGTGATGAACGGCAGCCTGCAGGCAGGCGGGCGGGGAGCCGGTGGGCCCGAAGGGCCGCCCCAGTCGCTGCTGCCGCCGCTGGCCAGGCTCTCGCGCGGACGCCGCCGACGACCGCCAGCAGGTAGCCGAGAACGGCGAATCAGGCGTCGCCTGCGGCACAATTACACAAAAAAGCGGCGAACCAATGACGCACCATTGCACGAAGAGGGCGGTTTCAAATATGGTTTCGTCGCGTTTTAATTATTTCAGATAGTGACCCACATTTGCTTATCGATAATATAATGTGTTATTAGAGAGTACCCAGTAAAACGCTACTTATAGGCATGTAATGGGATTATCCGAGTTTAGAAAACCGATCATTAATTCAGTTTTCGCCAATTAGATGTGATTTTATTTTACTTGATTTTCTTATTCTTATGAACAGACAAGATCCAAATATCTTTGTTAGTCTTTCGTGCATCTTTTCTTACTGCGGTGACCGTATAGAAAATTAATTCTCATCAATCTATAATGAATGGCAAAATTGGGGTTTGAAATAATACTTAATAATTATAAAACTGTTTATAGTATGCACAATTAGAGAGTAAAGATATGTCGCCATTCAGCTTATTTGCATTAATAGTTTCTACGAAGTAATCACTTATAATATAATGAACTGCCGATCCCGGTAGCCATAGAAATGACCTTCCGTCGATAAATATGGCTGAGCACGTGAGTTGCCGCCTTGCATTCTCCCGAGATGCCCACATTTGCTGCGTTAAAAATATTCAACATAAAAATAACTACTGTGTAAGACTTCTAATGTTGTTTTGTCCAATTATCCTCCCGCCCGGCAAAAAGTCCGCTGTTTTCTGGATTACCCCGATACTCAACAAACCGGTCAAAAACCCCCCACGATATAGCCTAGACGCAATTGTTTCATTGCTTCCGCCCGGGTTCTTAGTCCGAGTGCGGTGCTGTGTTTGCGGTGTGTTTGCAGCGTGCACGCACCTAGACCGCCGGCTCCAGCCCCAGCACGAGACGCTGCTTGGCGAGGTCGCGTGGCGCCGTGGAGCGCGGCCACGTGCGAGGCGCGGTGCAATGGAGCGGCGCGGGCCCAAGCGGCCCCCCCCCGCCCCGCCCCGACGCCTCCTCCCGAGCGCCAGCACCCGGCGCGAGGGCGCCGGGCGTCGCCGCCCGCCCCCGCCTAAGGCCCTCCAGCCCAGAGCAGTCCACCGTCAGGTTCACCTAAAAAGAACAACAAAAATTGATTACTGATTCTGGCGCTCAACTGGCAAAGGTCCATCTAATACAGAAGTATTTACCTTGTTTTTTTTTGTGCATTTCTCCCCTCCCCGCTGCATGGAGAGAATCCGGCGCTCGACTTTACACGTCGGTAGCCGGTTTTCGCCGGTTTCGCGTCGCGGTCGGTCCGGGTACGGAGTCGGGGTCGAAGTTACGGGTTCGGGTCGGGTCGGGATCGGGGAGGATGGGTAGTGTGTAAATTTATTGTTCACGCGAGAAAGAAAATGTAAGTAAAAGGCAGAGGATGGAAAGACCGGAAGGAAAGATCGCGCGCGGCCGTTTTGTAGGGTCGCTGCTCGGAGCATTCGCCCCCGGCGCCAATATTCCCGCGCGCTTTGATCGCCGCTTGGCGCTGCCGTCACCTATCCGGCGCGCTGCGCAGCGGAGCTGGGCTCAGGTGTCGGGGAGGAAGGCCCTGCGAGCGCGGCTGGCGAGCGGTGACGTGCGCCGAGGCGGCGGACGCCGACCGCGAAGCTCGAGCGGCTGCGCAGCTCTTTCCAGCGATGCAGCGGCGCCGCCGTCGCAGCAGCGGTGCAGCAGCAGGCGCAGCAGCACCACGGGCTTCAGCACGGCCGGAAGCACGGACCACAACGTCGATCACGAAGCGCGCCGGCAGACTGGCCGGCGCCTTGCAGCTTGCGGAGGCGGCTGCCGGCGGCTGAGGCGGCGGGACCGGCGCGCGCGCCCGCCGGCCCGCGGGCAGCCCTGCAACGCACAGCAGAGCGCGATAAACTCAATAGGCGCGCCCGTGAGCAAAGCTCAATAGACGTCGTGGACTCACTTGAGCCGCGTGCGCACAATGGGCTCGATGTAGCACAATAGAGCACTGGCTGGAACAAATGAAAACACGTAGCAACAAATAGCACGCATGGCACCAAATGAGCAAACGTTGCCACAATTGAGCACACGCTGCAACAATGAATACATTGTGGCACAAGGAGCACACATGCGCGCTCAGTCCATTATCCAGCAATTCAGTCAACATTTCCGAAAAAGAGCACACATGCTATATATCAGCACACAGCCATCAAGCAAACATGCCCATCAGCACACAGCCCATCAGCACACATGCCACTGTCAGCACACATGCCACTGTCAGCACAACTTCCACTGCACCACACATATCTCCACTGTCGCAGGCATGCTACTATCAGCACATATTCCTTATCAAGTACATACCACTAATCAGTGCATGACTACAATTCAGCACATGATAGCCACAATCATCACAAAATGTCTCTGTAACATTCGATTATCTGCGCACATGCCTCTATCTGCAGACACGCCATCTATCAATCACACATTCCACTATACTGCAACGCTTTGCTATCAGCAGCTATGCCACAACTGGCCCACGTCATCCATTCAGCAACTATGAAATACAAATGCCACAAGTCACAATATACACTCTTAGTGTTGAATAATGAGCTGACGCGCAAATAAGCTCGTACAATACAAGAAACAACAAATGCACAATAAGCACCAACTTAGCACAATCATTACTCATGCACAATAATTGCCGTTGCCATAAGCGATACCCGGCCAATAATCACGTACATACCGCCATATCAGATTACACCGTTGCAATAGCCGCTTTTCCACGTAAACATACCAAAAGACATAAGAACATGTGTAGTATAAGAGATTGGTGGTGAAAGAACAAGCGCACATGACATAGTAAGTATAAATGCACAAAAAAGATCATCACACAATCCAGTGTACTACAAAAAAAATTGTTGTTGGTATTGAAAAATAACTCTTGCCTATTCGCGTACTCGCATCATTTCCCCTTTAAAGGAATGTAGTCTGTTAAGAGAGAAAGAAGTTCCGATAAGGGCAATGTGAAATAAAAGGCTTGGACAGGAATAAATATGACATAACAAAACCTTTACTTTTAATTTCCTTCAGTTCTAGTAAACTATAATACCTCTCACTCACAACGACATTATTTATTGTTTTCGAGTTATTATTTGGATTTATCTTTTCTATCGCTTCCTGAGAAATTGCAATTAATGAATAGAGAGGTCATACCTTGTCGTCGGTGTGCTGGAATGGTCCGTAAGCACGGCACGCTAACTTTA
This sequence comes from Gryllus bimaculatus, assembly GCA_017312745.1. NCBI lineage: Eukaryota > Metazoa > Arthropoda > Insecta > Orthoptera > Gryllidae > Gryllus > Gryllus bimaculatus. Next base: position 679,946 of record BOPP01000012.1, read on the forward strand.
CCCAGTGCAGAGTAGTACAGCTCGGCTGTATGTCACACTTTGCCCTAAGTGAATGCCTGGAAAAACCGACGAAGAATTGTCCATTCACAGTAAATACAGTTTAGCATTAGAAACAGTTTTCCATTATTTTTACTTGCTATGTTTGAATCCACTATATTGATTTAACTGTAACGGTAAATCACAAGACTTCTTTGAAATTCAAACTAATTAAATTAGAGATCCAATAGCGCAAAAAAAATAAATATCTGAATAATCGTTTGAAAACTGACGTTTTCGAGATCAGAATATTATCAAACTCGGCATGATAGATGTATCACATACGGGTTGGGCATCATTTCATTCCTAATGTTACCTTGATTCCTTCATTCTACATTTCTTTTAAAAAAATTTAGATTGTAGATATGTTTTTCAATCACAAAAAACACCACGTTTCAAAGAAACTGTCATGAGAAACAGTAAACATTTAAATATTATTTGGAAATCGCCAAAAGAAATGTTAGAAAACAGTTAATTTAGATGTGAATACTTCGTTTTTCGAATCTGAACACTTCATCTTCTTTAACATTTTTTTAGTCTAAATTTACATCTTTACGATCGGTAGCTTTTAGATGTTTAAAATCTTACATTAAAACAATAGCTGTAAACCTTCTCACTCAGATTAAATTGTTTTATAGGCAAGCAGAAAGCAATTACTATCTTAAAGTTGTCTCAAATAGCACCATAAAACAGCTCAGAAACATCAATCTTCAAAACATCATAAATTGTATCATGGTCGGAGAAGTACAGTCACGTTTCCTCTTTTTCACTTTAATGAATGTGTGTTTAAAAAATATCTAAAAAGGTTTTATTTTATTGCTCGTTTCATACGCGCGGAAATTATAAAACTGTATATCTTCTTGAACACTCAATACGTATTGATTAGATATTCATTATAATTCGTAATTCATTCAGAAATCAACCACATGTCAATAAGGCTTTATAATTGAAACGTTGACTTTGACCAATTAGTGTTTTGAAAAGCAAAACCATACTAGAACCATGGTAGAAAGAGATCATGTGTGAGCTAATCCGGTGCGTCCATTTTGCTCGTTCTGTACTGACCAGCTGCCTCAGAAAACCACCGTGCAGCTAAAGAACACGGCACTTCGTTTTGAAAAGCAGACCAGCGCATGGCCGAAGTATGAAAAAAACCGAGAAGTGGTGAGAAATATTTTAAAAATGAGCATAAAGAGGACAATTAATTCAACGATGACCAGCCGAATGGACACGATGGAAGTGTAGTGGTTTTAATAAAATGCTTCCATATATCCGTTTCTATGTTGTTTAAACAAAGGAGATAATTGTTAATGTTCTCGCTAATATTGCTAACGCAAAACACGTTGCATGGATCTCAAGGGCTGAAGCTTACGCTGCTGCAAGAGATTCACCCACCCCATCGCTATTGTTTGAAACGATGAAATATTTCATTGCCGAAGTCCGGTGAAATAATTTGTATCCCACAGTTCTAATTTCAATCAAATCGAGAATTCGGTGCTGACAGTGAGCTTGGAGACCTCGAGAAGATTTTAATGTCCCCCTTCACCCCCTTCTCTAATACTTTGCATACTACTCACGCCGTTCGGTGTCTCTATGGTTGCTTAATATTTGCCTGCTTCCTCTTATTGCCAGACAGGAGTATAAACATGAATCGTCACTTTCAATTCTGTCAATTCAGCAAAGCTTGGAACATATACAATTCATACTTAAGCTATAGATTTAAGTTCAACACTTCTAATAAAAGAATGCATATTGGCGCCTCAAGTCGACAGCTCTTTATAAGGGCACACTTAAAGCTTATTTTAATTATTACATCCTCTATTTAAATTTTGTCGGTTTTACAGAATTTATAATGGTTAAATTAAGGACCAATCTTACTGTTCAAAAAACAAAGTTAGCGATATATAGGAATTAGTGTCTTGATGCACCTGTATTCAGTTAATTAAGACGACCATTTGTGAATTCAAAAAAAAGTTCGGAGAAAGGTCAACTAAACATTAATACTCCAACAAGCTTGCAAATAGACTGTTTCATTGTTACGAAAAAAAATTCGCTTGTGTGATGGCAAACCAAAATATAACTGGAAATGCAATGGCGCAATAACTTACAACTATTCTTATCGCAGGTTCGTCATCGAGATATTTCCCTGCTGAAAGTGTTTTAAATCAAACGATGATGACTGTTTTCAAAATTATGTGTAAGTAGAGCAGTAAGATAGAATATTTGAGAAGCAGAAAGGGAAAAATAAAACTAACGGCCAATCCCCTTTTTTCACAAAACTCCGTATGAGCCTTATCAAGTCCAAACACTTGGCAGTATAGAAAGTAAAAAAAGGGCCACTTCAAATTGTCGATAAAGAGACAAAGTAATAAGTCTAAATAAGCATTGATTAAAATGATTAATAAAATCATAATATACGGAAAAAGTTTTTAATTCAAAATATTTATTACTACAATGACACACGTGTATGTTTGTGTTCATGAATTAGCCATAAGTGTACCTGACATCTCTAAAAACCGGCAAGACTTAACAATTGTCAGTTTTAGAGACACTTTAAATAAGGCTGATTACTAGTCAAATAAAGTAAATATCTCAGCCGGGTCCGTGGCAGTTGGTAAGAGGTAATTCTCCGCATTCGCCTCGGTATTGATCGGAAGAAGCAGACTAAAAAACTCCCATTCGGGTCAGTCTGCCAGTACAATCTTCCTCCAGACAGTGTTTGAATTCAGCGAGGTATTTTTTCTAATGTCCGTCTGACTCAGCCCCCATAGAGCTAGTCCGCTGCAGTCGTTCCGATGCAGCGAGGCAGGCGCAAGCGCTCACCTCGAGGGCCTTGAAGCACTACATGACGGACGCCCTCCACACAGCCCGGCGGGAGGCGGTTGCGCGGGCAGGTGACGATGGGCCGGGTCGGCGCGGACTCAGCTGATTGTACGTGTCCTCCACCGACTCCAAGCAGCGGCGTGGCCGCGGCGCCTCATCTGACCACACACACACACATCTCAAATCATTTCTTGGGTTAATAGCCCAACATACACAAATAACCTAATAAAATTTAAACCATTATCAGGACGTTTCGGCCAGAGTAAAAATTGGATGTTTTTTCCTATTATTGGTGATTTACCACTGTTTCCAAATTCAAATAGGCATTTATAACAATTGTCCAATAATTAATTTTTAGCTTGATGCCAAAATTTCTTGATCATATTAATATTTAATATTATATTCATCCTGGCGACGTTAATAAATTAGATTTTCTGAACATTTAACAGCTGTCAGTAACTTCGGAAGCCAAGCCTGAATTATAGGTAATTGTTTATAGAATAGAGAAAAATTATTGGCAAATTGCCATTGTGATAGACATTTATTTCCACTAATGACTTTAAATATTATTTACGAATGTTAAAAAGTTGATTATAAAATACCTAGAAGGTTAATCACAGTTGTCACAGCAACAAAAACCACTAGGTGATAAATTTCTTAAAAAAAAAATATTTGCGCGGTTTTCAACATTCAGCTGAACAAAAGTTGCAATAAAAAAACGACGAATCTAGTATTTGTGAAGAAGTTATTTCAGATAGAAAAAAGCCGTAAATAACAAAAAGGCATCATTAAACACAATTTTCATTCTTTTAATAGATTAGAAAATTAATGATGGCCTTTAATTCTGAGGGATATGCGGTAGGCCAAGTCAAATTTCCAGCTGTAGAGAACGGGGAGATCCTCGACTTACATACAAGTCATTAAATCTGATATATTTAGAACAAAAAATGTTTGACTAAAGACATCTTTAGGTCAATAAAAAAAGTATTCGTGGCCAGCCCAGAGAGCCCACGCCGCGCAAAGATGAAGGGCGTAGATTCCTCGGCTTTGCAGGCGTTGCGGGTTCACATCGCAAACGGGCATGGACCATATGGCGACGTTCTGCCCATGTTATCCAAGAAGTATAAAAAAAAACAATGTTCATACAGTAGTTACTGACGACCTTAGTAGTTACGCGACCCTTAACAAACATCAAAGTTATACAAATAAATAATCATCAAAGCTTGGTCTGGAGGCGAAGAGCCGCTGACCTTGCAGAGATACTCGAAGACACTGGAACTGAAAGGTTGACGCAGGTGCTGGAGCCCAGGTAGACGAGCGAGCGGCCCGGCGTGGTGCTTGAACGGAAGCGCGCCGTACTTGGTGCTGTGGTTTGTGTAGTACCACTCGTCCTGAGGGCAGCAGCAGCTGCGGACAGCACGTCGGGCAGCCCCTGGTCTAGCAGCGCGGCGGTTGGTGCGCCCGGCTCCAGCGCCAGCGTCGCCGACAGATCGATGCAGCACACAGCACCAGCAGCTGACTGCTCGGCAGCGAAGCCGCGGCGGGTCAACGATCGCCATCACCGCCCTGGTACCGGCCACTCACTGCACCCCTAGCCTACCTCCGGCCGGCCTCTCACACCCCTGCAAAACGCCCTGGCCCTACACGCGCCTGGCACTGACCGCCTCCGCACTGCCATGTCGCATCCTGCTGCCCTCACTGTCCCGCAACGCCCTGGCTTCAACCGCCCCGCAGCTGGCCGTTCTCACCCCCCCCCCCATGCTGCCTTCTGCTGGCCCCCCTTCCCCACCCCCGCCCCCCCCCGGGGCACATGCCCCCCAGCTCTTTGTTCTCCAGCTGGCCTTTTGCTGCCCTGCCGCCGTCCGGTCTCACTGCCTCGGTACCCAAGCAACACCATTCCTGCAACCCAGGGCCCTCGTCCACTCCTCCGTCTCTGCGCGGCCCTCAGCGCTCTGGCACTTCCGCCCCCACCTGGCCGCGGCTCTAATCAGGAGCTGGCCTTCGCCGATTGACCGGTCCTCACTGCACCTACCAGCGTCTGGCCTTCATGCTCCGTTAGCACCCGTGCCACGGCCACCACTCGGCCCTTCACCGCCCCGTCACTACGACGGCCTCTCAGCCACCCCAGCCCTTACCGCCCTGCCCAACCAGTTTTCACCGATCCGTCACGTTACTTCTCCTCATCGCCCCGTCACCGCCAAGATTCTTCCATGCCCGTCGCTACCTACGCCCTCACCCTAGATTGCTCACGCACGGCCCTTACCGCCCCCATGTTGTACATCCGGTCAGAACGAGAGAAGTACATGGAAAAAGTAATAGAAAGAAGAAATAAAAGAGAAAAGAAGTGAAAATAAAAGATGAGAAGACAGAGATGAGCGAAAGAAAGGGGCTGAGAAGGGAGATAGAGGGTTGAAGGGGAGAGAGAGAGAGAGAGAGGAGAGAAGAGAGGGGGGGGAAAGGGGAAGAGAGATATTTGCACGAAGCAGATCAAATGAACACGAAAAAAGTCCTGTGAAATAACTGGTAAAGAAAGAGGGAAATCGAAGAATTACAGTGAAAATAACGGAAATTGCGTTAAAAAGAGAATTCTTAAAGAATGTGGGAATTAAGGTAGTCCAGGGGAAAGGAGTAACGTTAAGGATGAAGGCAATATTAAAAAGGAAGCAAGCAAACCCGCAAATAATGAGAAAACACATAAAATTTAGCACGACTTTTCCAAGCGCCAGAACACACACAAATTGATTATTCTGTGTTTTTCCAATTTCAATTACTTTTATTTTTGTTTTTAGAGAAGATCAATAAAACATAAAAATTAGTTTCTTGTAAAACAGGTATGATATTTATGTTAAATTGTATTAATACACACTATTTACTATTATTTACTGATATTATACACTATATACTAGCAAAATTGTTATGCAATTTATTACACAAATATTAAATTAAACCCAAAAACTAGTTACATCAGTAAACCATTTGTTTATTGAAAATGCCTAAATTATTTTTAGATGGTTTAAGTACCTTACTTTCACGATTATTTACTTAGTTTTTGATTTTTGTTTGTATGAATGTTTGGCTATTCGGCATGAATGATTATTATGAATGAATAAATGATGAATAAATAAATGGAATGTCCTTTATTGGGTGAGCGAAGTTCAGGGCCAATGAGGCTCCTCCGTGTAACCGCCCGACTACTTATCAAAAGTTTCAAAAACAAGTACATAATAAACTGCAAGTCCAAAGGGATGTGCTTACGGCGGGTCAGTGCGTGGAGTCGAGCGCGGGCCGCCAGAATGCGCAGCTGCGGCTCCTGCGCCAGCTGCAGCCTGCACGGCGGGCCCGTCCACCATGAAGAAGCAGCGGCGCGCCGCCGCCAAGGCGAGTTGAAGGCAATGGTAGCTGAACAGTGCGCCACCTGGCGAAGCCCTCAGCCCCGGTGTAGCAACCCGCCCCCTTCCCCTCCTTCCTCAGCCACACCGGCGCTAGAAAGAAGAACTGCGAACGTCATTGGCGGTATTTGTTTTCCTCGCGAGTAAAGCGGGTCGCCTAAGGAACTTCAAATACACACTTTGAATGAAATCGTTACAAACTTCTAAGGCAGGTGAGCGTCGAAGAGTGAACAGCATTTTCCGACACATGTAATGGGATAGACTCGTGTAACCAAGTTACACATCTGGGCACTTTGCCTGGGTTTGTAGGCTTGTATTGGAGTTGGGAGATTCATTAAACCTCTTTTGTGGCAGTAATAAGTATAATATAGGGCAAGACTGAGTTTCTGCGAAGAAGGAGGCACATTTCACATGTAAATTTCGGGAGTATAACAAATTTATCATGTCTGTTTTATTTGAGTAAAAGTGATTATTCATTGCACTCCTCTACATGTTGGTTTGAAATGATGTAACATAATTATTCGGAGTCTTGGCGTAATAGCGAAAAAACAACAATAAAATACCAAATTTAAGTATGGATCTTGACAATTAACTAGGAAATTTGTGAAATGGAGAAATTCAAAATAATAAATATTCAAATTGATCGTTTTCACAGTTTCAAATCACCACAATCTAACTACATGTGAAGAATTGCGTGCCTTAGTGCACTTGTGATTGAATTGGGTAATTTATCATCTTACTAGAGTCAAAAGTCTTTTCAGTAGCTGTCTCGTCACAGAAATGCCTGGCCAATAGCAAATATCTCTCATATTTCAGTTTGAGGTTTTTGAGCCTTTTTCACGTCGTTGCGGCATGGTTCGATGTCTTTGGAAGGCTGCAAGTATATTACTGGAGTTTATGAAAACAATTAAGAAAAATTAGAACGGCATTGCCATTCTTTTCGATTTTCGAGAAGATGGATATTTTATAAGATATCGCTTATGAGAAAGATACTAGACAATATGACCTAACCAACGTTCGCAGAATATCGTCATCTGAATGCACGCCTTCCTTATCTCAACAGCATCACTCCAGAGGACACGAATTACGCTGACAAAATGAGTTAATAACGTAGATGTCACACTTCAGATTTCTTTTATCTCAGAAGATAAACATGATTTTATGTAACATTTGTGTGGAAACTAACTTGGATGTTATTGATCATTATTTACTTTGTGTTATTTTTAAAAGAGAATCCGAACAAGTATTTTTTCCTCTCTCTTTTCTAGACTTTTAAGTTTTGTCAGTACTGTGACATGTGGTTACACGGAGTTGTGGCGTGGTTTAGTCTTCTTGACTTCCTCAATACGAGCCGTAACTGCGGTGCCATTGGGTCACTGGGTGTATATCACTCGCCTCCAATGAAGTATATTTCGTGGATTCGCACTATAGGCCAAATTTATCACTAAAAATGTTTAAACATTTATTTTTACAACTGTGAACTGGATGACCAAGCCATGCAATATTTATTTGTTTATTAATTGTCAAAAATAGAGCGGGTTTAGCGAATAGAAAAGAAACGCTTTCCATTTACTTATCGATACTTATTTACTTTATTCCGTATATCTTAAAATTGGTACCTCTATACTTAATTATTTGAAACATACTTTGACCATGGCTCAACCCCACCCTCGCATTTTTTTTGATATTTTGTCTACGATATTGACATTTTACTTATTTAAAATTATGACACGCATTTGTATTTTCGTATTAAATGTATATTTTGAGGTACAATCCACAAACTGCGGGTTTAATGTTTTAATGTCATGTCAGAGGGAATTGCAGATGCATGGAATATGGTTTTTTTTTATTTGTGAATGGCATGAGAACATTCCATGAATTGGGTGTGCATTAATGTCTTTGCGTGTGCAAATATGTATAACTAATGCCATGTGCAAAATATGTTACAATTATGTATGCCCTGTATAGGTGGGCATGTAAACCGACATGTATTATAAATTTAATCACCAATAGACTCATTTAATCACCGGAAAATATAATGCTTCAGTACGATTGCATATCTCCAATAAGCAACTTCTTCATGTTCCCAGAAGATTGGAAAATATGTGGAGAGCATTTTGGAGAAAAATAATATATTGAAATGAATATTTACTCTAAATTTACAGTTTGATAAAAATTTAAGTTAGTGAATTATTTTCAAGCCAGGGAATCCAACCTACAACGAAGCACGGGTTTGATACAGTTAGTAATCTAGTTGTCCGTCTCAATATAAACGTACTACGTCCAGTTCCACCACCTTTACTATCGTGCCACACCTAGACCAGAGAGAAGTTCCACGAGGAACAGAGCTAAACCTGTGATCAAAACTCAAGGACAAAGCCGGAAAAAGAAACGACCTCGCGCCGCTTTAAGAATGTCCGTCGTGCACCGTGCCCCCTTTTCGTCCACGAATTCTCTCAGAAATCCTCGCCGTCAGCCCTCTCGGTTGGTCACTTTCAGCGAGCAATCTCAGTTCGCAGCGAGTCTCTTAGCGTAGGGGTTTCATCCGGTCGCGTCGTCGCCTGCTTGCCACCGGATCAACAATGCAGCCAAAGGAAGGATTGCGCTCCCGACCCTCCTCTCCCACCCTCCCTGGCGACGCCTGTCCACCAGCTCCGGCGACTGAGCAATGAACCTTGGCGAGTATTCATGTAAATGCGAGTAACTGCAAATACTTCCCGAAATGCAAAAGGTCGTCTCGACCGGGAATCACTTGCCCAGTGTTACTGTTGAACTCTTGTAAAATTGAGGTTTTCAATTTGCGTAATTGCAAAGAGGGGTTAACTATATTGTATTAAGCTCCGAAAGTGAGTGTGATGTTTCAAATAGATCTGGATTTGTAATTTCATTTTTGCAAAGTTATGGCTGGTTTTGAAGAATAATACTCTACGATAAGACTGAATTGTTACGTATTCTGTATTCTTTTAAAACAGGAACTTCAATCCTGAGTAGTGACGAAAAAATGATTAATAGGCCGCACAAAAACAAGGCTGCCAGATCCAACGACTGTGACACAGTGTCTCTAGTAAGTCGACGCACTGAATCCAAATCGAACCCAGAATTTCGCAACCGTCCTCCAGTTTGTTAATAACGTTGTTGTTTGCTGTGCATTAAATTACAATTTACATTATTTGGGATATTTAAAATTCAAGGAAAAAGGCGTTTTATACATTGCCATCCAATTTAGCGCAAATATTCATGTTTCTGTGAAAATAGGAACACTAATGGTAAAAGTGTGTATATTTTATAGAACTTAATTTGCCTCTAAAATTTCAATTTTAAGCGTAACATTACTTTCTAAAGAACATTTATTATATATTTAATTATACTTGAAATTATAAAATTACAGTTCATTAATTAAAATAAAATTAATCTTTTTACTGTCAAATGAGTTTTAAATTTCAGAATTACAGTAAATTCATGAAGAAATGTGTTTTTATAATTGATTAAAAAGTGATATTAATTTATAAAAAAAATCTTATTTACTGATTTAAAAACAAGTCATGTTTCATGTTTGTAAATAAAAAGCGCTTGAAAATGGTAGATTCCTCTATAGGCTTTCAATATTTCCGCGAAGGGCCCATGTAGAATTATAGTTAATAAACTGAAAAATGCTCCCAAATGAATCTACGCAAAGGGTGAAAACGTAAACACCATAAAAAAGTACGGACTCACAGGGGGAAAAACAACAAAAAAACATATATTCCGCTATGTGTGGGCACCAGATGCTCGTGGTGGATATTAATTAACACAGTGCGTGTTTCTGCAGTGTTAAACAATCTCTTCTGCGTGGCGAGAGAGTACGTGCGTGTGGATGCCGTGTCTTGTATGTGGGTTTGGTGGCTCCGCCCGGAGCGAGGAGCCGTATCCATATGACACAGTTGTATGTGTGTGTGCGTGTGTGTGCCTCGCGCGCGACGCGCGTGTGGTGTGTTGTAGTGTTCGTGTGCTGATGTTGTGTAGTGCGTGTGTGTGTGCGTTGTCTCACCTGTCACTCTGCTGGTGAAACACTGGCTGCGGCTGCCCACGACCCGCTTGTACAGGCGTCGGGCGTTGTGGCAGGATGTTGAGCACCGACAGCGCGTGGGGCGCTGCGAGCAGCACATTCTACGGGGCGGCAGTAAACGCAAGTGTGGTTAGCGGAGACGACCGCAGGTAACGCGCGATACTTCAGAGTCCCAAATGTACATTAATTAAATCCGCATTGGAAATTTTAACTGAACATTACCCCCAATTATCATTCAGCTCGTGAATTAAAATTTGGGCACTTTAATATTATTCTACAAGCTTTAAAGTTTACTACGAGTAAACAATTTTCAACGATCACTTATGAATTTAAAAGGTATTTCAATACTTAAACACTCTTTGCGATAGGAGGAACAGAAGAATATAGGCCATTGATACACACCAGCGGCGTTTGAAACGTCTTCCTTGATAATTACGAGCATAACTCAAAATCTATGAAAATTATTTGTTACGATAATGGATTTTTATGACAAAGACTGAAGAGGAACGTCGACTTAATTGTCTGGGTGCGCGAGCAAGCTAAAGTGAGAAGTGTTTAAAAAAAGCTTGGCTTATGGTTTTCATAATCTTGAGAATTAAGCGTAACAATATGAACTTTAGATGAAACTGCTAAAAACAAAGAATTCATATCTACAGCACGCATAAGACGATTAAGTATAATTCGTGTGTGAGGTGAGTGAAAACGTCACAATGTTGCCAACACATTGTAAACCTTTCAGAGCTCAGTAATATTAGGGTATACTGCATTACAAGAACACCGTATGACTGCAATAACAAGTATGTCTTCCACAGTATTATAAAAAGAGACTGACTAGAATTATTTAAGCTTCTATTTATTATTTAATTTTTTTCTCATTGGAATAAAATCAGGGAAAGTAAAAAATGTATTAACTGGTTATTTACTGGATATGAACCATTGCGATTTTTTTTCAAGCAAATCGTTGGAGTGAACGACAGCACTAACGATCTGCGCATTTAAATTATGCAGTCGCTTTTGTGCAATCTGTGCATGCGCAATCGCATATTGGCAGTTCAAGTAAACTTGGGGAACTCTACGCGTGCAAAAAAAACTCTCTAATTAAGCATTACTTACGAACGGGAGGGTTTAAAATTGGTGGTGTCGTTTATTAATTTTTAAATTGACAATTATGTACGAAAACAAAGTCAAAAATCATTCAGATAATAAGAAAATTTTTGATTATTTTATTCAAAATTCAAAAATACATTAGGCTTTTTATTCACGAAAACCAGAAAATTGTAAATTATTTTTAACCCATCCAGCATTTGTGATCTGAAGATATTCAACTCTAAGGATATTGGAAAGATTATTAAGAATTTTGCCAATTTGAAGATATTACTTTTCTCATTTAAAAAAAGTTCAACCAAGTAAAAAAAAAGCGAACACACAAGAATGAGATGTAAAAAAATCGGCTTCAAAATCGATAGTTAAACACATCGATGAATTTTACAAACAAACGCAATGTTTCTGAAAACATCGTCGCACTTCACCGAATGGACGGCTCTCCTCCGGGTCCGTGTCTTCGGTGAGCGCTCGCCGCACCTGCTCGAGGTGCTCGCCCGCCCGGCCTGCCGCCACACGGAGCCCAGCCGCTTGGCCGCCCAGGCGCGGCCCGCCGCCCGCCGCCGCTGGCCCGCCGCCGCTCCCCGCCTGCCGCGCAGCGCGCCGCCGCGGCTGGCGATCGCCGCCGCCCGCGCCTCGCTCGACCCGCCGCCCCGCCCAGCGGCCCACCCTGCTGGCTGTACCCGCGCCAAGACACAACGTGAGGAAACTAGAGAAACAGCATTGGTTTGTAAGATGGGGAAACAGCAACAACTCGATTCCTCGATCCTTTATACCTCGATACCGTGCCTATTTTCAATTAGGCTCCTCGCTACTCGCTTACCTGATACTCCGTATCGTCGAACTCCGATCCGAAACTCCGTATCTCCGAAACTCCGTATCTCGAAACTCGTATCTCGAACTCGCGTATCTCAAACTTCCGCTATCTCGAACTCCGTATCTCGAAACTCCGTATCTCGAAACTCCGATCTCGAAACTCCGTATCTCGGAACTCCGTATCTCGAAACCTCCGTTCTCAAATCCGATATCTCGCAAACTCGTATCTCGAAACTCCGTATCTCGAACTCCGGTATCTCGGAAACTCCGTATCTCGAATCTCCGTATATCTCGAAGGGCTCCGTATCTCGAAGCTCCGTATTCGAAGCTCCGTTAATCTCGAAGCTCCCGTATCTCGAGCTCCAGTATCATCGAAGCCTCCGTATCTCGAAAGTCCGTATTCGAAGCTCCGGTAATCTTCAAAGCTCCCGTATCTCCGAACTTTTATCTCGAATTCCCTACCTCGAATATCAGAACTTGTGAAGCATCGACCTGCCAATATGGATAACTCCAAAATGTTTGTTTCCTTTTCTCTGAATTCTCGATTTCTCGAGTACATTTATCGAGAAGATAAGCTATAATTTCTCGAATAAATCAAAAATTGGATGATGGGTATTTTCGTTTTTCCATTCACATTCCAGCGTACCGAAAAAGTGCTGTACTATTAACCCATCTTTTGGCGAGGTTCTTTAAGGCAAGTGGTCCGTAGCGATCTCGGGCTCAGAGATGGAGTATGCTTGGCATGGTTGTATGTGTTCGTTCCTTTCACCCCCTATCATCACATATCATGTCATCTTTATACAGTTACCAAAGCGTAAATCCCAAATAGAGTCGCAAATGAACCTAGATGTAAAAATTGAGGCCTAAATAAAAAAAGTGGCTACTATATTTTTTACGCATACGGCCACAAATACACTTCTATATACCTACAGTCTACGAGTTATAACGTACCTTATTTATAACTTAATTTGGCAGTTTCGGTTCCGAAATCGTAAGAAATATTAATGTTCTCTCACATCTAAAAAGTATTTTGAATAAGTAACGAAGGTCATTTGTGAGTGCTCAGAGGAACAAAAAAAGTGCGACACACATCATACAAACGAAAAATGGAATGCAAACAACTCCCGGACTTCAGTACAGCGGTACCGCTCCCGATGTTAGAACGAATAAAGTTCGAATTCCGAAATAAAAAGAATTCTCCATAACGATTGATTTATTAATATTAGAGATACAGCTAAATACATTAATAGCACAAACTGGAAATATTTTTATATCTTCATTTATCCTTTAAAAAAATAAAAATATGTTCAATGCAGTACTTGTACTTCTTCATTAGTAATTTCTCCCTAGATCTTCTCACAGCTCGTTGCTTCGTCCCATACTTTTTCTACATTTATTTTTGTCTAAGTATCGTAATGCAGTTGGACACCGTTCAATGCCTCTTTGCACTGTTAACACTGTGTCCACACTCGTCCGAAAGATCCTTTTACCCAAATAAACATACGAGACTGCTTTCTGTATCCAAATGTAATCATGCAGGTAATGAAATATCGCTTTTCCGCGCCCCGTCGCGGCGGATTCGCCATGCTGGAGGCAGATCGCCTGCTTCCTGTCGCCTACGTAAGAAACTCAACGCGGCGCTTGCCATATGCGATATCCCGAGTAACACCAAGCTTGAAATTTGAAGCAAGCAAAGCCAGTGTTCCCGCGCCAGTTTTTCCCACGCAGCTCCCTGCATTTCTTTCGCAGTGAAACTGAGTGGATAAGGTCATCAGAAGATTCCCCATTCCAGTCGACCTTCATTTAATTTTCCAGTATCTTGTATTTCCTTACGGTTCTTCTAGCCGAGGTTCCAGTTCACTTATAGAACAGAATCTTCTTACGCTTATTTTTTAAATGTAAAGTGAACGGGCATCTGTGACTTAGCATTCACTATAACCGAGGGTATCACTTTATCCGAGCCCACTATTAACCGGAGTCGACAGTTACAGCGCATGCCAAAGAAAACTCGATTGAAAGAAAAGACTACTAAACAAAAGGCATCTTTGGCCACACAGGTACAACTGTAACCGGATACATTCTATTCGTTTACAAACATACAAGGATGTTGTTCTCTTTTATCACATGATCTTTGAGATTCTATCGTTGAAAATACATTGACTCAATTCGGTTGTCCGATTAGATCCATCATAATAATGCTGATATTACAAGTTTCTATTCTACGTTTCCAATAAGATTCCATGATAGCGTTTGCACGACAGGATCAAGATATGGTAGATTACCCTTTGAACGGAAGACATATTTTTTCAAAGAAATTTTACATTTGTGTTAATGAAAAAGTATTTTGCAATTTACTTGAACATAATTGAAATAATTATTGTAAGATGGACAACATATTACGCGCTAAAATGACTCGCGTTGTAAACCGACTTACTCTTTAGGAAAAAACATTATAACAGGAATATATTAAGTTACAATTGAAGGGTAAGATATAGGTCTGCGCAAAACTGAATTACGCAATCTTGATAAACAGCAGGAAAACAGAATGTTAAAATAATGAATGTTCAACGCACACGTTGCATAACTCAAATTATAGGGAAAACTGGAAAGAAGATGAATCACATAAAAACTGCAAGCTACCCAGCAAAATGATTTCCTATTAGCACTGCAATACCGACTGTTCACTAATTTTAACTCCCTTCCTTTGCCATTAACGATTACAATTGGCCTGTATACATATTCATGTTTTCCTACCACAACCAAGACGGACCACATTGAAGATTGACGTACTCAATAAACAATTACCATGCAGTCTTCTACGGATTAGTACATCTCAATAGGTATCTCAAGAAAGTAACGCAACAGCACGGTCAATTATATCTTCCTCGGCTGAAAACGTTAATTGGCGTTGGCTACGCAAAGCATGGACTCAAGATGGCGTTACCCATGAAAAGATTTGCTATGGATTGACGACGGAAATGCATTTGCATATAATTCCTCAAGCAACATGCCTAAGCACGCGGGAAACTACGACTGGTTGGAATTATGCACCTTAACTACGCCGAAATGAATTGCCGAGCTACAGCCTTGCGCAGGTTAGATTTTGGTGTTTGGAAACGGAAATATTTCGGGGCGAACGTGAGGCGCAATTTAGACTTCATTTTAATGTTTTTTTGTTTCAAAACTTCAGATCGTAATTAGTGGAATGCTGCATTCCTAGAATGAAACTTTGACTTCATAGGCTATGGTAATGAAATAATATATTTGAATCAATAGTTTGAATTAAGAGCATTATTTCTATCATAACATGATTTTACAATTCGTAAGTATACTGGAGTTTGAGAGAAATATTAAATAAGACCTTTCCACACTATCGCTTATATCACATTTGGCTTAAGAATTACATCATTGATATTTTCACCTCTCCTTTAAAGAGTAACTGGGACAGGTGAAGTTCCTTTGAAGGTCTCTTGTCGCGTTGTCAAGGGCTTTACTCTTAAGGTAACAAAGGAAGATACAATTACGAGTAGCCAATAGTCATATACTGGTTATTGCTTTTTGTAATTGGAATAATTCGTAATATTGGTTATTACGAATTATATTTGCCCACATCCATATCTTTTTAGAAAATTTTTATTTAGCGTGTTTAGATAAAAGCAAAAAAAATCGGGGCAATTATTCAATATGTTAAAAAGGATATCTAGACCTTCAATTAATGGCGGGTTGAATTTTTCGGTTTTTACAAATCTTTTCTCTTCTTTTTTCCGCTGCGGAGGAGGGCGGCGCGGGCGACGGCGCCGGCGCCGCCGGGGCCTGCAGCTGGGGGGCCGGTGGGGGGTGTTGCGGCTGCAGGGTGCCCGCCGACCGGCCGCGGTGCAGGCGGCCCGACCAGGGCACCTGGCGAGGGAGGACAGGGAGGGCCCGCGCTCAGTGCGGGGTTTCACGCACGCCCACTTTCAAGAGGACACTCCTCAAAGGCAACAATTCAAATTTTTGAAACATTTTGGAAAACTCGCAGTGGTGCGGGGTGAACGTGTGCTGGGACCTTAAATTCGTCTCCGTAAAGACTTAAAATTACTGCGTTTCTCTAAAAATACTTTACAAATTTAAATCATCACAGAAATTTTGCGTTGATTGAAAACGTATATACTGGATTCAATGCTATGGCAAATTTCCAAAATAATTCATTGCTCATTCAATGCTCCGAACAAAGACATAAACCCGTGTTTCAAGTACTTGGGCAATCAAAACTAGAAGGAGGCCATGATGACAGAATTTTGCAGGAAAAACCCGACAGAAATACGAAGGTCTCCAAAGCACCAGCACCAGTCTACATTTTTCTTATCAGATATTGAAGTTTTCTAGGGAATCTACACTGCGTAAGATACACTGTGCTATACTTTGTGCGGGGTTCCATGCGTGGCCTGACGGTTTGGAAAGGCGTTTGAGGAAGAAAATGGACCTTTGCATGCTGCGATGCCGAACATTTCAAGCTATTAGAAGGGGAAAATGGTCCATAAATTTTACACCAAGTCACTCCTCAATATCTAGTCAATGTGGGGAAGAGAGGGTGCATGCTCAACGCAGGTCACTCATTCCAGCTTGCAAGAAAGAAGATATAAATTGCAAATCATCCATAGTAAAATCGTGAAATTTCAAGAATGTAACAAGGGAAACAATTTTTTCGGTCTGTGGGAACCGATATTTTCACTTTACTGAAACAATTACGTTTCATGCAAGACAAGATGTTATTGAAAAAAAATTGTTAATGAAAAAGTGTTTACATAATCAATTTAGTTTGGGACATGGACATAGAAGATGAGGAAAGAAACAAATGAATTGTTAGCTACTTGATAAAGAACCACTAAATATATAATAAAATTATTTCTATTTTACGGGTAAGGTAATGAGATGTATTGAGAACTAGTTGAAGAAATATATACAATTTGACCCTTTGGAATGGCAAGGTTCCAACTGACAGAAATACAGAAATGATTGATAATGTTGTATTGGAATTCTCCTACAAGCAGAACACACTCATGCTGTAATCGGTTAAAAAAAAGCTACCATAAAGTCACTACTGTACGTGAAGATATTTGTATATCTGATTAAGAGAAGATGTGAAACCTTGACTTCACTTTACTTCCAACAACTGAAATGTTCTTTCAAACCTTGCCACTACATAGGGTTGAATTGTTTTATTAATCATTAATGTACATGTTTTGTGACCACAAGTAAGGTTAGAGACATTAAATGATTTCAAGAACAGTAAATGAGACAGATTTGACAATGCTTATTATTTGCGACTCTCGGAAATACTATAAGGAATAGTATTAGCAATCACAAAAAATACTAACTTAGTGATCTGCAAAAATATTGGTTTATTATGTATTGTGATTAATCTACGAGTGGTTATAAGAAACTTGAAAATAGATGGAATGGTCAAGTTAGGTAAACTCCGATTTAAGCATTGAGATACTACAAGGTCACGAGCTGTGGTGTGGAGAGTGGTACATTGTCATCCAATTGGGAGGTCCGGTACAAAACAATTAAGTCGTAACGAAGCTCCCGATGGGAGACAGTGTCCACCTTTCCCTCCAGTTCGTCACCTTCAAATGCCACAGTGTTTAAATTAGAGTGTACTCACCAGAGTTATGGCAATTTACAACAAGATAGCGAAATCTTTAAATATCCTGATTTTACCTGTACATTTTCGCATCCGCCTTTGCAGTGGCCTTAACAATCACTGACGCAGCTCACCTCGGGCAGCGTGAGAAAGCGCGACGACTCGTAGGAGACCCTGGGCATGGAGCGGGAGCGCGGCCGCACGTACGGCCGGCCGCCGGCCGC
>BOPP01000012.1:699476-712229 GCA_017312745.1 Gryllus bimaculatus
TTGGCCACCTCCACGCGCTCCATTCCGCTCCACTCACGCCCTGCCAGTCACGCCTCACAACACGACCAGCCTCCCAACGTCCACTGCACTCCTACTCACGCTACTCCTCACTCACGCCCCACTCACGCCTCCACTCAGCTGCTCCCCTCACGCTCACGCCACTCCGCTCCATCCGACACTCCCTACGCTCCACGGTTACGCCGCCTCCGCCACCCGCCCCCAACACACACAATGCCTCACCCATCCATCCCAATCTACTTGCCACGTCTTTCAACCCCGCAAGAAAGAAACACTAGGCAAACAATTCGTGCTTCAGTAGTGTGGGGTATTGATAATTGACAAGATATAGTAATAGTCTGTTCCACTATTTTACATATTTGGGTTTGTCATAATGCGCTTTACGTTAAAACGATAATTCAGTAAAAACTTCAGTTACTGGTTTAATCACTAATCATTCAGTAATGCATTGATAGAGAACTTTGTGCCATTTTAAAAATGTATTGTTTTGCTTGTGTGTTGTTATGAAATATTACCTACGTTATTATAGAGTAACGGTAGGAAGAATGTTCTGAAATATTTTCTGTTTCCCATTTTTAATGTTTTGCGTGATTCTAGAATGTGATTTCTGTTATCGTTGCATATATTTTTACTAGGCTGTCGGCCGGGTGAGGGTCGCGTCAGGTCTGAAGGTGCTGAGTTTCGTCGGCCATTTCTGCGACTTTCTCTCAGCGGTAATGACGCCCTGAGGAAGGTCGCAGAATGTTCGCAAACGTCGGCATCTTCGCAGTGGACTGCGGCCGTCAGCCCGGACAGCCAATAAGATTGACTCGGGTCGGCGGAAGCTATGCTCTCACTTGGTGTTTTTCACACCCTCTTCAATAGTTTCCAGACGGTTGTAGAGTACCAGACATGTGTGCCGCATCCGCAGGCGGGCGCTCAACAACCCGCTCCACAGCACCACAGCCGCGGGCCGTCGTTCGCTTCTCCGCCTGCGCCAAGCAACAAAGGCGGCGCTCCAAGTCGCACCGCCAACATCGCAAGGCGGCGTCGCAGCGGCGGCGGGGCGGCGGCCGGGCGGCGGCGGCCGGGCGGGCGGCGGGCCGGCGCGGGACCCCCGAGCAGGACGATCCTGGTTCCAGCGCCAGCTGCAGAACCTGCCTGACTTCGCTTCACCCGAGCACTCCCGGCGACGCGGCGTGTGGCGGCGGCGGCGGCCGGCGGCGGCGCGGCCGCGGAGTTTCATGGCCTTTGTCGCCGCGGCGCTGCGTACCTTCCGGCGCCTGCGCAGCGAGCTGGGCTCGGTGTCGGTGGAGGAGGCCCTGGAGCGCGGGCTGCGCGGCGCGTCGTGCGCCGAGGCGGCGGACGCCGACGCGAAGCTCGAGCGGCTGGCGCAGCTCTTCCAGCGCTGCAGCGGCGCCGCCGTCGTCAGCAGGCGGTGCAGCAGCAGGCGCAGCAGCACCACGGGGCTCAGCACGGCCGGGAAGCACGACACGAACGTGTGCACGAAGCGCGCCGGGCAGCTGGCCGGCGCCTGCAGCTGCGGAGGCGGCGGACGGCGCGCGCCCGGCGGCGCGGGCAGCCCTGCACGCACAGCAGGCGCGATAAACTCAATAGGCGCGCGTGAGCAATAGCTCAATAGACGTGCGTGACTCATTGAGCTCGCGTGGCACAATGGGCTCGTGTAGCACAATGAGCACTGGTGGAACAATGAAAACACGTAGCACAAATAGCACGCATGGCACAATGAGCACACGTGCACAATCGAGGCTACATTGGCACTAAGGCAAGCACCACATGCCGCTCAGTCCATATCCAGCTTCAGTCAACATTTCGAAAATCACACATGACTTAGTATCAGCACACATGCCCATCAGCACACATGCCCATCAGCACACATGCCACTGTCAGCACACATGCCACTGTCAGCACACATGCCACTGTCAGCACACATGCCACTGTCAGCAGGCATGCTACTATCAGCACAGATGCCTTAATCGGCACAAGTGCCAAATTCATCAGAGATGCCTCTGCACACATTCCACCATCTTCACACAGGCCACTGTCACCAAACATGCCACTATCAGCACACATTCCATTATCAGTACCCATACCACTATCAGCACATATGCCACAATCATCACAAATGTCTCTGTACACATTCGATTATCTGCGCACATGCTTCTATCTGCAGACACGCCTCTATCATCACACATTCCACTATCTGCACGCATTTTGCTATCAGCAGCTATGCCACAACTGGCCCACGTCATCCATTCAGCACATGAAATACAAATGCCCACATAGTACAATGTACACTCTTAGTGTTGAATAATGAGCTGACGCGCAAAATAAGCTCGTACAATACAAGAAACACAAATGGCACAATAAGCACACTTAGCACAATCATTACTCATGCACAATAATTGCGCGTTGCCATAAGGATACCCGGCCCAATAATCACGACTACACATTCAGTATACACGTTGCAATAGCGCTTTTCACGTAAACATACAAAAGACAATAAGAACATGTGGTAGTATAAGAGATTGTGAAAGAACAAGCGCACATGACATAGTAAGTATAAATGGCACAAAAAAGATTCATCACACAATCAGTGTACTACAAAAAAAAAATTGTTGTTGGTATTGAAACATAACTCTTGCCATTCGCGTATCGCATCATTCCCCTTTAAAGGAATGTATCTTGTTAAGAAAGAAAGAAGTTCCATAAGAGCAATGTGAAATAAAAGGCTTGGAGGAATAAATATGACATAAACAAAACCTTTACTTTAAATGATTCCTTCGTCTATAACTATAATACCTCTCACTGCACAACGACATTATTTATGTTTTCGAGTTTTATTTGGATTTATCTTTTTATCCTTCCTGGAAGATTGCAAATTAATGATAGAGGGTTCATACCTTGTCGTCCGAGTGTGCTGGATGGTCCGTAAGCACTGCCGCTAACTACCCAGTGCAGAGTAGACAGCTCGGCTGTTGTCACACTTTGCCCTAGTGATGCCTGAAAAACGACGAAGAATTGTCCATTCACAGTAAATACAGTTTAGCCTAAGAAACAGTTTCCATTATTTTTACTTAGCTTGTTTGAATCACTATATTGATTAACTGTACGTAAATCACAAGACTCTTTGAATTCAAACTAATTAAATTAGAGATCAATGCGCAAAAAATAAATTCTGAATATCTGTTGAAACTGACGTTTTCGAGATCAGAATATTATCAAACTCGCTTGAAGATGTATCACATCACGGTGTTGGCATATTCATTCCTAATGTTACCTTGATTCCTTATTTCTACATTTCTTTTAAAAAATTAGATTGTAGATATGGTTTTTCAATCACAAAAAACACCACGTTTCAAAGAAACTGTCATGAGAACAGTAAACATTTAAAATAATTATTTGAAATCGCAAAGAAATGTTAGAACATTAATTTAAGATGTGAATACTTCGTTTTTCGAATCTGAACACTTCATCTTCTTTAACATTTTTTTTAGATCTAATACATCTTTACGATCGGTACTTTAGATGTTAAAATCTTACATTAAAACAATAGCTGTAAACCTTCTCACTCAAGATTAAATTTTTATAGGCAAAGGCAGAAAGCAATTACTATGCTTAAAGTTGTTCTCAAAATAGCACAATAAACAGCTCAGTAAACATCAATTTCAAAACATCATAAATTGTATCATGGTCGGAAAAAGTACAGTCACGTTCCTCTTTCTTCACTTAATGAATGTGTGTTTAAAAAATATCTAATAAGGTTTTTTTTATTCTCATTTCATTACGAATAAACGTATATCTTCTGAACACTCAATACTTATTGATTAGATATTCCATTATAATTCGTAATTATTCTAGAAATCAACAATGTCAATAAGCTTTTATAATTGAAACGTGACTTTGACCAATTAGTGTTTTGAAGAGAAACAATACTAGAACCATGGTAGAAAGAGATGTGTGAGCTAATCCGGTGCGTCGATTTTTGCTCGTTCTGTACTGAACCAGCTTGCCTCAGAAACCACGTGACTAAAACACGCGCACTTCGTTTGAAAAGCTAGACCAGACGCTGGCCGACATGTATGAAAACCGAGAAGTGTTGAGAAATATTTTTAAAATGGCATAAAGAGACAATTTTCAACGATGACCAGCCGAATGGAACACGATGAAGGTGTAGTTTTTTTAAAAAATGCTTCATATATCCGTTTCTATGTTGTTTAACAAGGAGATAATTGTTAATGTTCTCGCTAATATTGTAACGCAAACCGTGCATGGATCTCAAGGGCTGAAGTCTTACGCTGTGCAAGAGCTCACCCACCTCGCTATTGTTTGAAACGATGAAATATTTTCATTGCGAAGTCCGGATTGAAATAATTTTATCCCACAGTTCTAATTTCAATCAATCGAGAATTCGGTGCTGACAGTGAGCTTGGAGACCTCGAGAGATTTAATGCTCCCCCTTCACCCTTTCTAATACTTTGCAATACTACTCACCCGTTGGTGTCTCATGGTTGCTTAATATTTGCCTGTTCCTTTATTGCCAGACAGGAGTACTAACATGAATCGTCACTTCAATTCCTGTCATTCAGCAAAGCTTGGCAACATATTACAATTCTATTAAAGCTTAGATTTAAGTTCAACATTACTAATTAAAAGAATGCATATTGGCGCTCAAGTCGACAGCTCTTTATAAGGGCACACTTAAAGCTTCATTTGTAATTATTACATCCTCTATTTAAATATGTTTGTCGGTTACAGAATTATAATGGTTAAATTAGACAATCCTTACTGTTCAAAAAACAAGTAGCGATATATAGGAATTAGTGTCTTGTGCACCTGTATTCAGTGTAATTAAGACGACAATTGTGATTTTCAAAAAAAAGTTCGGAGAAAGGGTCAATAAACATTAATACTCCAACAAGTTGCAATAGACTGTTTCATTGTTACGAAAAAAAATTCGCTGTTGATGGCAAACCAAAATATAACTGGAAATTGCAATGGCGCAATAACTGGACAACTATTTTATCGCGGTCGTCATCGGATATTTCCTGCTGAAGTGTTTTAAATCAAAACTATGATGTTTCAAATGATGTGGTAAGTAGTTAGCATTAAGATGAAATATTTGGAAGCAGAAAGGGAAAATAAAACTAACTGCAAATCCCCTTTTTTCACAAAAACTCCGTATGAGCTTATCAAGTCCAAACCTTGGCATATAGAAAGTAAAAACAAGGCCACTTCAAATTGTCGAAAGAGACAAATTAATAAGTCTAATAAGATTGATTAAAAATGATAATAAATTATAACTACGGAAAAAAGTTTTTAATTCAAAATATTAGTACTACTGACACACGTGTATGTTGTGCCTGAATTAGCCATAAGTGTACCTGGACATCTCATAAAAACGGTAAGACTTAAAATTGTAGTTTTAGAGACACTTTAAATAAAGGCTGATGATAGGTCAAGTAAAGTAAATATCTCAGCCGGTCCGTGGCCAGTTGGTAAGGGTAATTCTCCCGCATTCGCCTGGTATTGATCGGAGAAGCAACGAAAAACTCCCATTCGGGTCAGTCTGCCAGTACAATTCTCCTCCAGACAGTGTTTGAATTCAGCGAGGTATTTTTCTAATGTCGTCTTGACTCGAGCCTAGGAGCTAGTCGCTGCAGTCGTTCCGATGCAGCGAGGCAGGCGCGCGCTCACCTCGAGGGCCTTGAGCACGTACATGACGGCGCCCTCCACTGACAGCCCCAGCGGGAGGTCGGTGCGCGGGCAGGTGACGATGGCCGGCGGCGCGGACGTCAGCTGGATGTACGTGTCCTCCACCGACTCCAGCAGCGGCGTGGGCGGCGGCGCCTCATCTGACACACACACACACATCTCAAAGTCATTTCTTGGGTTAATAGCCCAACATACACAAATAACCTATAAATTTAAACCATTATCAGGACGTTTCGGCCAGAGTAAAAATGGTGTTTTTTCCTATTATTGGTGATTTACCACTGGTTTCAAATTCAAAATAGGCAATTTTAACAATTTCCAATAATTTATTTTTAGCTTGATGCAAAATTTTTGATCAATATTAATATTTAATATTATATTCATCCCTGACGTTAATAAATATAATTTTCTGACATTTAACAGCTGTCAAGTAACTTCGAGCTCAAGCCTGAATTATAGTAATGTTTATAGAATAGAGAAAATTATTGGCAAATTGGCCATTGTGATAGACATTTTTCCACTAATGACTTTAAATAGTGTATTACGAATGTTAAAAAGTTGTTATAAAATACCTAGCAAGTTAAATCACAGTGTCACAGCAACAAACCACATAGGTGATAATTTTAAGAAAAAACATTTGCGCGGTTTTCAACATTCAGCTGAACAAAAGTAATAAAAACGACGATCTAGTATTTGTGAAATGTTATTTCGATAGAAAAACCGTAAATAACAAAAAAGGCATCATTAAACACATTTTTATTTAATAGATTAGAAAATTATGATGGCTTTAGATTCTGAGAGGTATCGGTAGGCCAAGTCAAATTCCAGCTGTGAGACGGGAGATCCTCGACTTACATACAAGTCATTAAAATCTGATAATATTTAGAACAAAAATGTTGACTAAAGACATCTTAGGTCAATAATAAAAGTATTCGTGGCCAGCCCAGAGAGCCCACGTCGCGAAAGATGAAGGGCCGTAGATTCCTCGGCTTGCAGGGTTGCGGGTTCAAATCGCAAACCGGGCATGGACCATATGCGAGTTCTGCCACTGTTATCCAAGAAGTTAAAAAAACAATGTTCATTACAGTAGTTACTGAACGACCTTAGTAGTTAGCGACCTTAACAAACATCAAAGTATAACAATAAATAATCATCAAAGCATTGGTGCTGGAGCGAGAGCCGCTGACCTTGCAGGATATCGAAGACGCTGAACCTGAGGTTGACGCGGTGCTGGAGGCCCAGGTAGACGAGCGAGCGGCCGGCGTGGTGCTTGACGAAGCGCGCGTACTTGGTGCTGTGGTTGGTGTAGTACCACTCGTCCGAGGGCAGCAGCAGCTGGGACAGCACGTCGGGCAGCCCCTGGTCTAGCAGCGCGCGGTGGTGCGCCGGCTCCAGCGCCAGCGTCGCCACGATCTGCAGCACCAGCACCAGCAGCTGCTGCTCGGGCAGCAGCCGCGGCGTCAACGATCGGCCCTCACCGCCCTGGTACCGGCCACTCCTGCACCCCTACCTACCTCCGGCCGGCTCTCACTACCCCGCAAACGCCCTGGCCTCACCGCCCTGGCACTGACCGCCTCCGCCTGCCTTCCTCCTGCTGGCCCTCACTGTCCCGACAACGCCCTGGCTTCACCGCCCCGGCACTGGCCGTTCTCCCCCCCCCTGCCTGCCTTCTGCTGGCCCTCACCGCCCCGGCACTGCCCCCCGCTCTGTCTCCAGCTGGCCTTTGCTGCCCTGCCGCTGTCCGGATCTCACTGCCTCGTTAACCTCAAGCCACACCATTCCGCAACCCAGGGCCCTCGCCACTCCTCCGTCTCTGCGCGGCCCTCAGCGCTCTGGCACTTTCCGCCCCCATTGCCGCGGCTCTATCAGGAGATGGCCTTCGCCGATGACCGGTCCTCACTGCCCTACCAGCGTCTGGCCTTCACTGCTCCGTTACACCCGGGCCACGCCACCCCTCGGCCCTCACCGCCCCGTCACTACGCGGCTCTCACCACCCAGCCCTTACCGCCCTGCCACAACCAGGTTCTCACCGTCCCGTCACGTTCTTCTCCTCATCGCCCCGTCACCGCCAAGGATTTTCCATGCCGTCGCTACCTCGCCCTCACCACTAGACTCTCACCGCACGGCCCTTACCGCCCTGTTGACATCCGGCGAACGAAAGAAGTACATGGAAAAAGTAATAGAAAGAAGAAATAAAAGAGAAAGAAGAAGTGAAAATAAAGAGAGAAGAACAGAGAGTGAGCGAAAGAAAGGGAGCGAGAACGGGAGATAGAGGGTGAAGGGGAGAGAGAGAGAGAGAGAGAGAGAGAGAGGGGGGGGGAAGGGGGAGAGAGTATTGCACGAAGAGATCAAATGAAACGAAAAAAGTCTGTGAATAACGTAGGTAAAGAAAGAGGGAAATCGAAGAATACAGTGAAAATAACGGAAATTGGTTAAAAAGGAAAGAATTCTAAAGAATGTGGATTAATGTAGTCCAAGGGGAAAAGGAGGTAACGTAAAGGATGAAGGAATATTAAAAAGAAAGCAAGCAAACCGCAAATAATGAAAAACTAAAATTAGCACGATTTTCCAAGCCAGAACACACACAAATTGATTTTCTTTGTTTTCAATTTCATTACTTTATTTTTGTTTTTAGAGAAATCATAACATAAAATTGTTTCTTTGTAAAACAGGTATGATATTTATGTTAAATTGTATTAATACACACTTATTACTATTATTACTTGTATTATACACTATTATACTAGCAAAATTGTGCAATTAATTACACAAATATTAAATTAAACCAAAATTAAGTTAATCGGTAAACCATTTGTTTATTGAAAATGCCTAAATTATTTTAGATAGTTTAAGTACCTTACTTTCACGATTATTTAACTTAGTTTTGATTTTGTTTAACTATGAATTTTGGCTATTCGGCATTGAATGAATAAATATGAATGAATAAATGAATGAATAAATAAATAAATGTCTTTATTGGTGGCGAGGTTCAGGCCAATGAGCCTCCTCCTGTAACGCCCGACTACTTTCAAAAGTTCAAAACAATACATAATAAACTGCAAGTCCAAAGGGTGTGCTTACGGGGTCGTGCGTGGAGTCGAGCGCGGCCGCCAGAATGCGCAGCTGCGGCTCCTGCGCCAGCTGCGCCTGCACGGCGGGCCCCTCCACCATGAAGAGCAGCGCGCGCGCCGCCAGCAGTTGAAGGCAATGGTAGCTGCAGTGGCGCCACCTGCGCAGCCCTCGCCCCGGTGTAGCACCCGCCCCCTTCCCCTCCTCCTCATCCCACCGGCGCTTAGAAAGAAGAACTGCGAACGTCATGGCGGTTGTTTTCCTCGCGATAAAGCGGGTCGCCTAAGGAACTTTCAAATACACACTTTGAATGAATGTTACAAACTTCTAGAGCAGGTAGAGGTCGAAGGTGAACACATTTTCCCGACAACATGTAATGGGATAACTCGTGTAACCAAGTTACACATCTGGCACTTGCCTGGTTTGTAGGCTTGTATTGGAGTTTGGGAGATTCATTAAACCTCTTTGTGGCAGTAATATATCTAGGGAGATGAGTTTCTTGCGAAGAAGGAGGCACATTTCACATGTAAAATTTCGGGATATAACAAATTTATCATGTCTTGTTTATTGATAAAAGTGATAATCATTGACACTCCTCTACATTTTGTTTGAAATGTGTAACATTTATTCGGAGTCTTGGCGTAATTGCAAAAACAACAATAAATACCAAATTTAATGTATGGATTTACAATTACATAGAATTTGTGAAAACTGGAGAAATTCAAAATAATAATATTCAATTGATCGTTTCACAGTTTTCAAATCACACACATCTAACTACATGTGGAAGAATGGTGCCTACTGCACTTGTGATTGAATTGGGTAATTTATCATCTTACTAAGTCAAAAGTCTTTCAGGTAGCGTCTCGTCACAGAAATAAGCTGTGCCAATAGAGAATTCTCTCATATTCAGTTTGAGGTTTTTGTAGCTTTCCACGTCGTTTGCGGATGGTCGATTCTTTGGAAGGCTGCATATATTTATGGAGTTTATGAAACAATTAGAAAAATTGACGATTGCACTTCTTTTCGATTTTGAGAAGATGGATATTGTTTAAGATATCGTTTATGAGAAGATACTAGACAATATGACCTAACCAACGTCGCAGAATATCAGTCATCCTGATGCAACAGCCTTCCTTATCAACAGCATCACTCCAGAGGACAGCGAATTACGCTGACAAAAATGAGTTAATAACGTAAGATGTCACACTCAGATTCTTTTATCTCAGAATATAAACATGAATATTATGTAACATTTGTGTTGGAAACTAATTGGATTGTATTGATCATTATTTACTTTGTAGTTTATTTTTAAAAAGAGAACCGAACAGTTATTTTTTTCTCTCTCTTTTCTAGAACTTTAAGTTTTGTCAGTCTGTGACATGTGGTTTACAGAGAGTTGTGGCGTGGTTTAGTCTTCTTGACTTCCTCATACGAGCGTAACTGGGTGCCATGTGGTCACTGGGTGTCATATCACTCGCCTCCCAATTAAGTATATTCGTGGATTCGCACTATAGCCAAATTTATCACTAAAAATTGGTTAAACATTTATTTTTACAACTGTGAGAACTGGGATACCAGCCATGGCAATTATTTATTTGTTTATTAATTGTCAAAAATAGAGCAGGTTTAGCGATATAGAAAGAAACGCTTCATTTACTTTCGATCACTTATTTACTTTAATTCCTATATTTAAAAATTGGTACCTTATACTAATTATTTGGAAACAATAACTGCCATGGCTCAACCCCACCTCGCATTTTTATATTTTGTCTACGATATTACATTTTTACTTATTTAAATATTATGACACGCATTTGTATTTCGTATTAAATGTTATTTTGAGGTTACAATCCACAACTGCGGTTAATGTTTTAATGTCATGTCAGAGAATGCAGATGCATGAATATGGGTTTTTTATATTTGTGAATGTGCATGAGAACATTCCTGAATTGGGTGTGCATTAATGTCTTTGCGTGTGCAAATATGTATAACTATGCATGTGCAAATATGTTACAAATATGTATGCCTGTATAGGTGTGCATGTAAACGCATGTATTATAAATTTAATCACAATAACTCATTTAATCACCGTAAAATTATAATGCATTACAGTACGATTGCATATCTCCAATAAGCAACTTCATCATGTTCCCAGAAATTGGAAATATGTGGAAGAGCATTTTGGAGAAAAATAATATATTTAAATGAATATTTACCTCTAAATTTACAGTATTTGATAAAAATGTTAAGTTAGTGAATTATTTTCAAGAGGGAATCCAAACCTACAACGGAAGCACGGGTTGAATACACGTGTAATCTAGTTCCGTCTCAATATAAACGTACTACTCCACCACCACCTTTAACTATCGTGCCACACCTAGACCAGAGAGAAGTTCCATCGAGGGAACAGAGTAAGACCTGTGATCAAACTCAAAGACAAAGCGGAAAAAGAAACGAACCTCGCGCCGCTTTAAGAATTCCGTCGTGCGTCGCCCCCTTTTCGTCACGATTCTCTCAGAAATCCTCGCCGTCAGCTCTCGGAATTGGGTCACTTTTCAGCGAGCAATCTCAGTTCGCAGCGAGTCTTTGCGTAGGTGGGTTTCATCCGTCGCGTCGTCGCCTGCTTGCACCGGATCAAAGATGCAGCCAAAGGAAGGATTGCTCCCACCCTCTCTCCCACCCTCCCTGGCGACGCCTTCCACCAGCTCCGGCGACTGAGCAATGAACCTTGGGCGAGTATCATGTAAATGCAGTAACATGCAAATACTTCCCGAAATGCGAAAGGTCGTCTCGACCGAGAATCACTTCCCAGTGTTACTGTTACTCTTGTAAAATTGAGGTTTCAATTTGGTAATTGCAAAGAGGGGTAACGTTTGTATTAAGCTCCGAAAGTGAGTGTGATGTTCAAAATAATTGGATTTGTAATTTCATTTCTTGCAAAGTTATGCTGGTTTTGAAAATATACTCTAACGATAAGATGAATGTTACGTATTCTTATTCTTTTAAAAACAGAACTTCATCCTGAGTAGTGACGAAAATGATTAATAGGCCCGCACAAAAACAAGGCTGCCAGATCCAACGACTTGACACAAGTTTCTCTATGTAAGTCGACGCACTGAATCCAAATCTGAACCCAGAATTTCGCAACCGTCCTCCAGTTTTTAAATAACGTTTTGTTTTGTGTGTCAATTAAATTACAATTACATTATTTGGAATTTAATTCAAGGAAAAAGGCGTTTTATACATTGCATCCAATTTGCGCAATATTCATGTTTCTGTGAAATGGAACACTATGGTAAAAAGTTGTATATTATAGAAAATAATTTTGCCTCTAAAATTTCAATTTTAAGGTACATTACTTTCTAAAGAACATTATTATCTATTTTATTGATACTTGAATTGATAAAAAATTGCGTTCATTAATTAAAAATAAAATTATCTTTTTACTTCAAATGAGTTGAACTTTCAGAATTACGTAAATTCATGAAGAATTGTTTTTATAATTTATTAAAAAGTGATATTAATTTTAAAAAATCGTTATTACTGATTTAAAAACAAGTTCATGTTTCATGTTTTGTAAATAAAAGCGCTTGAAATGGTAATTCCCTCTATAGGCTTCAATATTCCGCAGTGCCATGTAGATTATTAAGTAATAAATGAAAATGCTCCCAAATGAAATCTACGCAAAGGGTGAAAACGTAATACACATAAAAAGTACGTGACTCACCAGGGGAAAAACAACAAAAAAACATTATTCCGCCTATGTGTGGGCCCAGTGGTCGTGTGGATATAATTAACAAGTGCGTGTTCTCTGCAGTGTTAATACATCTCTTCTGCGTGCGAGAGAGTACGTGCGTGTGGATGCGTGTTTGTATGTGGGTTTGGTGGCCTCGCCCGGAGCGAGGAGCCCGTATCCATATGACACAGTGTATGTGTGTGTGCGTGTGT
>BOPP01000012.1:712254-730016 GCA_017312745.1 Gryllus bimaculatus
ACGCGATTTAGACAAAGAAATAAATGTAGAATAAAGTATGCCGGAGAGCAACGAGCAGTGGAGAGGATCTAGGAGAAATTACTAATGAAGAAGTACAAGTCACTCAATTGAACATATTTTTATTTTTTTAAAGGATAAATGAACGATGTAAAAATATTTCAGTTTGTGCTATTAATGTATTTAGCTGTATCTCTAATATTAATAAATCACATCGTTATGGAGAATTCTTTTTATTTCGGAATTCGACTTTTTTGCGTTCCTACATCGGTAGCGGTCCGTGTACCTAAGTCCGAAGGATGTTGTTTGCATTCCATTTTTCGTTTGTATGAATGGTGTCGCACTTTTTTGTTTCCTCTGACACTCACAATCCTTCGGTTACTTATTTCAAATAACTTTTTTAGATGTGAGAGAACATTAATATTTCTCTTACGAATTTCGGAACCGAAACTGCCAAATTAAGTTATAAATAAGGTAAGGGAGGGGGGGGCGTTAAAACTCGTAGACTGTAGTGTATATAAAGTGTATTTTTGTGGCCGTATGCGTAAAAATATAGTAGCCACTTTTTTTATATAGGCCTCATTTTACATCTAGGTTCATTAGCGACGTCTATGGGATTTAACCTTTGGTAAACTGTAAAAGATGACATGATATGGTGATGATAGGGGGTGAAAGGAACGAACAACAATACAACCATGCCAAGCATACTCCATCTCTTGACCCTGAGATCGCTACGGCACCACTTGCTTAAAGAACCTCGCCAAAAGATGGGTATATAGTACAGCACTTTTTCGGTACGCTGGAAAATGTGAATGGAAACACGAAAATACCCAGTCATGCCAATTTTTGATTTATTCGAGAAATTATAGCTTATACTTCTCGATAAATGGTACTCGTAGAAATTCGAGATATTCAGAGAAAAGGAAACAAAACATCTTGAGTTATCCATATTTGGCAGGTTCGAGTGCTTCAAAGTTCTGATATTCGAGTAGGGAATTCGAGATATAAAGTTCGGAGATACGGGTTGAGCAGTCGAGATATACCGGAAGCTTCGAATACGGAGCTTCGGAGATACGGAGCTTCGAGATAACTGGAGCTCGAGATACGGAAGCTTCGAGATAACGGAGCTTCGAATACGGAGCTTCGAGATACGGAGCCCTTCGAGATATACGGAGCATTCGAGATAGGAGTTTCCGAGATACCGGAGTTCGAGATACGGAGTTTCGAGATACGAGTTTGCGAGATATCGGAACTTTGAGATACGGAGCTTTCAGATACGGAGTTTCCGAGATACGGAGTTTCGAGATACGGAGTTTCGAGATACGGAGTTTCGAGATACCGGAGTTCGAGATAGATTACGAGATTACGGTTTCGAGATACGCGAGTTCGAGATACGAGTTTTCGAAGACGTTGAGTCGGAGTTTCGCGAGGAGTTTCGACCGGAGTTTCGAGATACGGATGTTCGACGATAACGGAGTTGAGTACGAGTTTGCTAGCGAGGTAGCGAGGTAAGCCGTTTAATTGAAAATAGGCACGGTATCGAGGTATAAAGGATCGAGGAATCGAGTTGTTTGCTGTTTCCCATCTAACAAACGCATGCTTTTCTCTAGTTCCTCACGTTGTGTCCCCTTGGCCCGCGGGCACAGCAGCAGGGCGGGCCGCTGGCGCGGCGCGGCGGCGTCGAGCGAGGCCGCGGGCGCTGGCGTCGCAGCCGCGGCGGCGCGGCTGCGCGGCCGCGGGGGGCGGCGGCGGGCCAGCGGCGGCCGGCGGCGGCGGCCGCGCCTGGGCGGCCAAGCCGGCTGGGCTTCCGTGTGGCGGCCAGGCGGCGGGCGAGCACCTCGAGCAGGGTGCGGCGAGCGCTCACCGAAGACACGGAACCGCGGAGGAGAGCCGTCATCGGTGAGTGCGACGATGTTTTCAAAAACATTGCGTTTGTTTGTAAAATTCATCGATGTGTTTAACATCGATTTTGAAAGCCCGATATTTTACATCCGTTTTTGTGTGTTCGCTTTTTTTACTTGGTTGAACTTTTTAAATGAGAAAAGTAATATCTTCAAATTGGCAAAATTCTTAATAATTTTCCAGATATCCTTAGATTGGAATATCTTACAGATCCAAATGCTGGATGGGTTAAAATAATTTAAATTTTCTGGTTTTCGTCAATAAAAAGCCTAATGTATTTTTGAATTTTGAATAAAATAATCAAAATTTTCTTATTATCTGAATGATTTTTTGACATCTGTTTCGCAACATAAATTTCAATTTAAAAATTATTAAACGACCCCCAATTGTAACCCCCGGTAAGTAAGCTTTATTAGACGAGTTTTTTTTGCACGCGTAGAGTTCCCCAAGTTACTTGAATGCCAATCATGCGATCTGCGCATGCACAGATTGCACAAAAGCCGACTGAAAATTTTAAATGCGCAGATCGTTGTGCTGCGTTCACTGAACGATTTGCCTTGAAAAAATTAAGTTACTTGCAATTGGTTATACATAAACTCTGGTTTCAGTGTAAATTTTACAGTTAACTCGAGTTTTTTATGTCAAATATTCTCACTTAACTAACCATTATTTTACTTTCCTATTTTTTCAATGAGAAAGAATTAAATAATAATAGATTGCTTAAATAATTCTAGTCATCTCTTTTATAATACTGTATGAGAAAGAATACTTGTTTTGCAGTCATACGGTGTTCTTTGTAATGCAGTATACCCTAATATTACTGTACGCTCTGATAAGGTTTACCAATGTTGTTGGCAGCATTGGACGTTTTCACTCACCTCACACACGATATTATACTTAATCGTCTATATGCGTGTTTCTGTAGGATAATGAATTGCTTTGTTTTTCGCAGTTTCATCAAAGTTCATATTGTTACGCTTAATTCTCAAGATTCGAAAGACCTAAGCCAAAGACTTTTTTTAAACGCACTTCACTCACTTTAGCTGCTCCGCACCCAGACCAATTAAGTCGACGTTCCTCTCAGTCTTGTCAATAAATAATCCATTATCGTAACAAATATATTTTCATAGATTTTGAGTTATGCTCGTAATTATCAAGGAAGACGCTTTCAAACGCTCCTGTGTGTATCAATGGCTCTATATTCTTCTGTTCCCCTACGCAAAAGATGTGTTTAAGTATTGAAATACCTTTTAAATTCAATAAGTGATCGTTGAAAATTGTTTACGTCGTAGTAACACTTTAAAGCTTGTAGAATATCATTTAAAGTGCCCAAATTTTAATCACGAGCTGATGATAATTGGGGTAAAGTGTTCAGTTAAAATTTCAATGCGGATTTAATTAATGTACACTTTGACTCTGAGTATCCTACCTGGGTCTCGAACCACCTTGCGTTTACTGCCGCCCCGTAGATGTGCTGCTCCAGCGCCACGCGCTGTCCCGGTGCTCAACATCCTGCACACAAGCCCGACGCTGTACAAGCGGGTCGTGGGCAGTCCGCCAGCCAGTGTCTCACCAGCCAGAGTGAACAGGTGGAAGACACACCAGCACACTAGCACACGACACACAACCACCACACGCCGCGCGCAGCACACACACGCACACACAACAACCACACCGACACACAACACACCACACGCGCGAGCGCGCACACAGTTGCACCGACAGCGCGTGGGCGCTGGACAGCACATCTACGGGGGCGGCAGATAAACGCAAGGTGTGGTTAGCGGAGACGACCGCAGGTAACGCGGCGATACTTCAGAGTCAAAATGTACATTAATTAAATCCGCATGAAATTTAACTGAACGCTTTACCCCAATTATCATTCAGCTCGTGATTAAAATTTGGGCACTTTAATGATATTCTACAAGCTTAAAGTTTACTACGAGTAAACAATTTTCAACGGATCACTTATGAATTTAAAAGGTATTTCAATACTTAAACACATCTTTGCGTAGGGGACAGAAGAATATAGCCATGATACACACAGGCAGCGTTTGAAACGTCTTCCTTGATAATTACGAGCATAACTTCAAAATTCTATGAAAATATTTGTTACGTTAATGGATTTTTATTGACAAAGAATCTGAAGGGAAACGTGTAACTTAATTGTCTGGTGGGCGAGCAGCTAAATTGAGAATTGTTTAAAAAATCTTTGGGCTTATGGTTTTCTAATCTTGAGAATTAATCGTAACAATATGAACTTTGATGAAACTGCTAAATAACAAACAATTCATATCTACAAACACGCATACACGATTAAGTATATCGTGTGTGAGGTTGAGTGAAAAACGTCCACAATGCTGCAACACATTGTAAACCTTTCAGAGCGTACAGTAATATTAGGTATACTGCATACAAGAACACGTTGACTGCAAACAAGTATTCTTCTCAATACAGTATCATAAAAAGAGATGTACTAGAATTATTTAAAGATCTATTATGTATTAAACTTTTCTCATTGAATAAATAGGGAAAGTAAAATAAATGGTTATTAAGCTGAGAAAAGAAATAGTTTGCAACATCAAAACAAAGCATCGATGCTTATAAACATAATGGTCAAAATGATAGCATCGATGCAAAACCATCGATGTTTTTAAAACTGTATAAGCAATTGGATAAGTAACCATTAGCGATTTTTTTCAAGGCGAATCGTTGCAGTGAACGACAGCACTAACGATCTGCGCATTTAAATTTTGCATCGCTTTTGTGCATATGTGCATGCGCAGATCAAGATTGCAGTCAATAACTTGGGGAACTCTACGCCGTGCAAAAACTCTCTAATAAAGCTTACTTGGGGAACGGGAGGGTTTAATAATTTTTAAATGAAATTTATGTGCCGAAACGAAGTCAAAAAATCATCAGAATAATTAAGAAAATTTTGATTATTTTATTCAAAAATTCAAAAATAACATAGGCTTTTTTATTGACGAAAACCAGAAAATTTAAATTATTTTTAACCCATCAGCATTTGGATCTGAAGAATATTCAATCTAAGGATATCTGAAAATTATTATAGAATTTTGCAACTTTGAAGATATTACTTTTCTCATTTAAAAAAGTTCAACCAAGTAAAAAAGCGAACACACAAAACGGATGTAAAAATATCGGCTTCAAAAACTCGATGTTAAAACACATCGATGATTTTACAACAAACGCAATGTTTTTGAAAACATCGTCGCACTTCACCGATGACGGCTCTCCTCCGGGTCCGTGTCTTCGGTGAGCGCTCGCCGCACCTGCTCGAGGTGCTCGCCCGCCCGCTGCCGCCACACGGAGCCCAGCCGCTTGGCGCCCAGGCGCGGCCCGCCGCCCGCCGCCGCTGCCCGCCGCCGCCCCCGCGCTGGCCGCCGCAGCGCGCCGCCGCGGCTGCGATCGCGCGCCCGCGGCCTCGCTCGACGCCGCCGCCCGCGCCGCCAGCGGCCCAGCCCATGCTGGCTGTCCCGCCGGCCAAGGGACACAACGTGAGGAACTAGAGAAACAGCATGCGTTTGTTAGATGGGGAACAGCAACAACTCGATTCCTCGATCCTTTATACCTCGATACCGTGCCTATTTTCAATTAAAGTGCTACCTCGCTACTCGCTACGCGAAACTGATCACTCCGTATCTCGAATCCGTATCTCGAAACTCCGTCTCAATCCTCGCGAAACTCCGACTGACCGTCTCGAAAAACTCGTATCTCGAACTCCGTATCTCAAACTATCCGACTCGTATCTCGAAACTCCGTATTCTCGAAACTCCGTATCTCGAAAACTCCGATCTCGAAACTCCGTATCTCGGAACTCCGTATCTCGAAACCGTTCTCCGTATCTCGAAACCGACTCGAACTCCGTATCTCGAACTCCGGTATCTCGAAACTCCGTATCTCGAACTCCGTATATCTCGAAGGGCTTCCTATCTCGAAGCTCGTATTCGAAGCTCCGTTATCTCGAAGCTCCGTATCTCGAGCTCCGTATCATCGAAGCCTCCGTATCTCGAAGCTCCGTATTCGAAGCTCCGTAATCACTCCCGTACTCCGACTTTTATCTCGAAGCTTCCGTTATCTCGAGCTCCGTATTTCTCGAAACTCCGTATCTCGAAACTTTATATCTCGAACTTCCCTACCTCGAATATCAGAACTTTGAAGACTCGAACCTCCAATATGGATAACTCAAATGTTTTGTTTCCTTTTCTCTGAATAATCTCGATTTCTCGAGTACATTTATCGAGAAATATAAGCTATATATTTCTCGATAAATCAAAAAATTGGATGACTGGGTATTTTCGTTTTTCCATTCACATTCCAGGTACGAAAGTGTTACTATACCCGATCTTTTGGCCGAGTTCTTTAAGGCAGTGGTGCCGTAGCGATCTCGGGTCAAGAGATGGAGTATGGCTTGGCATGGTTGTATTTGTGTTCGTCCTTTCACCGCCTATCATCACCATATCATGTCATCTTTACAGTTACCAAAGCGTTAAATCCAATAGAGGTCGCTAATGACCTAGATGTAAATGAGGCCTTAAATAAAAAAAAGTGGTACTATATTTTTACTGATACGGCCACAAAATACACTTTATATACTACAGTCTACGAGGTTTAACGTACCTTATTTATAACTTAGATTTGGCCAGTCGTTCCGAAATCGTAAGAGAAATATTAATGTTCTCTCACATCTAAAAAGTATTTGAATAAGTAACCGAGTTTTGTGAGTGTCAGAGAACAAAAAAATGCGACACCATACATACAAACGAAAATGAATGCAAACAACTCCTCGGACTAGGTACAGCGTACGCTACGATGTAGAACGCAAATAAAGTCGATTCCGAAATTAAAAAGAATTTCTCCATAACGATTGATTTTATTAATATAGAGATACAGCTAAATACATTAATAGCACAAACTGAATATTTTAACATCTTCATTTATCCTTTAAAAAATAAAATATGTTCAATTGATTACTTGTACTTCTTCATTAGTAATTTCTCTAGATCCTTCTTCACAGCTCGTGCTCTTCCCATACTTTATTCTACATTTATTCTTTGTCTAAGTATCGTAATGCAGTTTTGACACCGTTCAATGCCTCTTGCACTGTTGTAACACTGTCCCACTCTCCGAAAATCCTTTTACCCAAATAACATACGAGATGCTTTCTGTATCCAAATGTATCATGCAGGTAATGAAAATGATCGCTTTTCCGCGCGTCGCGGCGGATATCGCCATGCTGGGGCAGTCGCCTGCTTCCTGTCGCCTACGTAGAACTCAACGCGCCTTGCCTTGCGAATATCCCGAGTAACACCACGCTTGAAATTGAAGCAAGCAAAGCCGTGTTCCCGCCGCCAGTTTTATCCCACGCAGCTCCCTGCCTTTCTTTCGCAGTGAAACTGAGTGGCATAAGGTCATCAGTAAGATCCCCATTCCAAGTCCGCCACCTTCATTTAATTTCCAGGATCTTGTATTTCCTACGTTCATTCTAGCCGAGGTTCCAGTTCACTTTAGAACAGAATCTTCTTACGCTTATTTTTTAATGTAAGTGAAACGGGATCCGTGACTTAAGTTCACTATAACCGAGGGTTCACTATATCCGAGCCCACTATAACCGGAGTCGACAGTTACAGCGCATGCAAGAAAACTCGATTGAAAAGAAAGACTACTAAACAAAAGGCGAAATCTTTGGCCACACAGTACAACTGTAACCGACTACATTCTATTTCGTTTCAAACATACAAGAATTGTCTCTTTACTCACATATCTTTGAGATTCTATCGTTGAAAATATCATTGACTCAATTTTCGTCCGATTAGTCCATATAATAATGCTGATATTACAATGTTTCTATTCTACGTTTCCAATAAGATTCATGATAGCGTTTGCACGACAGGATCAAGATATTGTAGATTATCCTTTGAACGGAAGACATATTTTTCAAAGAAATTTTACATTTTGTAATGAAATATTTCAATTTACTGAACATAATTGAAATAATTATTGATAAGATGACAACATATTAGCGCTAAAATGACGCGTGGTAAACCGATTACTCTTTAGGAAAAAACATATAACAGGAATTTAAGTTACAATTGAAGGTAAATATAGGTCTGCCAAAACTGAATTATCGCAATCTTGATAAACAGCAGGAAAACAAATTTTAAAATATGAATGTCAACGCATACTTTTCATAACTCAAATTATAAGGAAAACTGGAATAAAGTGAAGCACTAAAAACTGCAAGCTACCACAAAATGGAGTTTCCTATTTAGCATGCAATACGACTGTTCACTATTTTAACTCCCTTTCTTTGTCATACGATTACAATGGCCTTATACATATTCATGTTTTTCCTACCACAACCAAGACTGGACACATGAGATTGACGTATCAATAAAACAAATTACCATGCAGTCTTCTACGATTAGTACAATCTCAATATGTATCTCAGAAACGTAACGCAACGCAGGTCATTTATCTTCCTCGGGCTGAAAACGTAATGCGGTTGGTACGCAAGCATGGACTCAAAGTGGCGTACCCATGAAAAGATTTGCGTGGGATACGAAACGGAAAATGCATTTGCATATAATCCTCAAGCAATGCCTAAGGCAACGCAGGGAAACTCGCTGGTTAGGAATTTGCACCTCAACTACGCGAAATGAATTCCGAGCAAGCCTTGCGCAGGGTTATTTTGTGTTTGGAAACGGAAATATTTCGGGCGAACGTGGGTCGCAATTTAGATCTTCATTTTAATGTTTTTTTTGTTTCAAACTTCAGATCGTAATTAGTTTGGAATGTGCTTTCCTAGATGAAACTTTGACTTCATAGGCTATGGTAATGAAATAAATATTTGAATCAATAGTTTGAATTAGAGCATTTATTTCTATCATAACATGATTTTACAGTTCGTTAAGTATACTGGAGTTTGAGAGAAATTTAAATAAACCTTTCCACACTATCGCTTATATCACATTGGCTTAAATTACATCATCTGATATTTTCACTCTCCCTTTAAAGAGTAACTGACAGTTGAAGTTCCTTTGAAGGTCTCTTGTGCGTTGTCAAGGGCTTTCTCTAAGGTAACAAAAGAAAGATCAATACGAGTAGCCAATAGTTATACTGGTTATTGCTTTTTTGTAATTGGATATTCGTAATTTGGTTTATACGATTATATTTGCCACATCATATCTTGTTAGAATTTTTATTTAGCGTGTTTAGTAAAAGCAAAAAAATCGGCAATTATTCAAAATATAAAAGATATTCTAGACCTTCAATAATTGCCGGTGAATTTCGTTTTTCGCCAATACGTATCGAGATGTTCCTTTTATAAACTCTGTCAATACTTTATTATTCAGTTTTCATACAAAAGAGTGATGTTGAGATTGTATTTGCTCTGAACCGAAGCCCTTTTCCCCAAGAATACTGTGCGTTAAAGTAATAAATGACTTTTGTGTAGGAGTTGTACATGTGCACCAGTTGCTCCTGTCTTTTTCCTTAGTAATTCCTTTGCCAGATTGCGCATTTCTCTGTATCTGAAGAAATATGCTTGTCTGAATTCCACAGTTGAAATATTCAACTGCGACTCTCTCTCAATTACACATCTTTTCGCATTCGTAGTAAAATACTAGCGGGCTATTCGAACGCTAAACCCGTTTGCTGATTGCAAACTATAAGATCACAAAAGAAATGGATTTATCCGCCCGGAATTGAAAATGAAGATACGTATGAAAATATGTTACAATTTCCTTGAACTCTTCAACAAATTAATCCAGGATGAGTTCAACGCTGAATGTTTCAATACTATTACGTAGGAATAAATTGTAGAGTGCGTAGCCACAGAAGGTGGAGCTCCACTGACGTGCTCGTACTTCGAATCTAAATTGATCAGAAAATCATAGTTAATGTATTTGTGAGGAGAGATTTGTACGTGCATGACGTCATTTCCATTATGTCAAACGTAATCCCGCTCATAACACGATCATGATCTTGCACACCTTAAGCCAATCCTATAACTCTTACATCCCTGCTTTAATTTATATATTGAAAAAAGGCTTCCAAATAAATAAAAAAATTCTGCACTGTTGAATGATTGAAGAGGTTCCGAGAGAAGACACCCCCTATATGTGAGAATTTGAATATACCATATGTACTATGTGCTAAATTTGTGTTCAACAGTTCTATAAAAACGTTAATCCACTGCACCAAAAAATTTTTAAAAAATTAAAAAATACAACAAGCAATTCCAAGTGCCAACCCACCTGTCGTGGCACGGGTGTTGCAGAGCGGCGCTGGCCTTGACCTTGAGGTACGCCAGCTGGTGCACGACGCACGCGTCGATGACCTTATTGATGGTGACCATGGCGGTGAACTGCAGGTCGTGCACGCCGTGGATGAGGCTGAGGCACACGCGCAGCAGCAGACACAGCGCCGCCGACAGCTCGCGGCGCCGCGACGTCGCCGGCGGCGTGCTGGGTCCCGCCGAGGGCGCGTCCGCCGACGCCCCGCCAGGGGGCGCTGGTGGTGGGGGCGGTGGCGGCGGCGGTGGGCTGCCGGCCGACGCCGGGGGCGGCGGGATGGAGTCAGTCTCGAGTTCCGTGTCGGGGCCGCCGTACGTCTCGACGGCGGTCTGCGACAGCACACGTCATCTCAGGCCACGGCGCTTTGAGGTGTCGAGTAGCAACGCCCAAGTGATGTATTTCGACCACATTTAATCATGTAATAAAACGGAAGCGATGTAGTCTGTCGTATGTCATGACATTTAGTTTAAGGTCGTCTAGCAACACGAAAATGATGTACTCTGTGATATAATGTAACGACATTTAATGTCACGACCTGTAAGCAACACGAAAGTGATGTCCCCTCTTGTATTACATCACGACATTTAGTGTCATGTCATGTAGCAACACGAATGCGATATGATCTGTCATATTATATCCCGTCATGTAGCAACTTGCAAGTGACGTACTCTGTCAAAATATGACACGACATTTAATGACACGTCGTATAAAAAACACGAAAGTGATTTATAATTTTGTAATATTATGTCACCTCTTTTAATCACATCATGTAACAACCATCGAAGAGATATCGTCTGCCATATTATATCACCACATTTCGTATCACATTGCATAGAAAGACGCAAGTGATGTACTACGTGTAGAAACGTATAAATTACGTATTCTCTCATTTATGTCAGGACATTTTAGTTCCACGTTCTGTAGCAACACGAAAGTGATGTGTTCCGTCATATTATGTTACGAAATTTATTGTAACGTAGCGTCGTGATGCAACACAAAAATATTGAGTTCTTTGACGTAATGTCACGGCGCGATGTCGTAGGCTTCCGCGGCCAGAGTCATGATGTGGGCAGTCCGGGTGACGCCTCGTAGATGGCTGAGGTGCCTACGTTTTCACCGACATATCGCGGTCCTCTTCACGGCTGTACTGCCAATACAGCCCTGCAGAGGACCGCGATACGTCGGTCGAAACGTCGGCATCTCAGCCATCGACACGGCGTCACCCGGTCAGCCCAGATAAATTTCACGATGCGTTTCTCAGTGAAATCAGAGGCTCCCTCGGTCAGACCTGCTGAGAGAGGGGCTGACTGTGGAACGAGTTCGATTCCCGGCCGGGAGAGCAATGAATCTCTACCACTGTAACAAAAGAATCGTCTGTTTCTGTAGCTGCCAGATGAAAGAAAATACTCAGACAAAGTAGCCTAAGTAGGCTGTTGAATTGAATTGAATTAATGCCTTATTTTACGTGGCGAGACACGGGCCATCAGGCCCGCTCTTCCGTCTGACCACGCAGATTATGCTACGCTCCTTTCACCAACTAACTGAGGAAAGAGGTATTTCTTGGGCGAGAAACAGGCGATTTTGGATTTAGCTCAGAGGCGTCATTTGGACTTCTGAGGATATTTTACATGCAAGTAAATCTAGTAATATGGGACAATAGTTGTTGTAATGTTGATAACACGTCACGCTTGACACATATCTCCCTTACCCCCAGGCATGGATATTAAATAAAACAAACGGTATAAGCTGGGCACACCGACAACTGGCAAAAGTGCCATTAACCTGACCCTAAAATTCCACATACATGCCTACATAAATTCCTATAGTAAACATACATATTGTTTCTTACAAGTTTCACTGCACATAAATGAACGAAAGCAGGCGCACGTAGTGGGATGCGAGTGAGGCAGCGCCTGACCTTGAGAACGGCGTGCAGCAGCGCCGCCATGCTGCGGTGCAGCGCCGTCTCGTTGAGCGTCTGCAGGAGGCGCAGCAGGCACGGGATGTGCGCGAGCAGGCCCCGCAGCACGATGCCCAGGCACTCGGGGTTCGACGCCATGTGCAGCAGCACCTGGAAGCTGCGCTCCGCCTCCAGCGCCGGACTCTTCTCTGCAACACACACACGCGCACGCGCACGCCACTGGCTCACATTGATTGATTGGTTGATTGATTGGTCCTAACGGGCGCGGCGACC
Organism: Gryllus bimaculatus; assembly: GCA_017312745.1. Taxonomy (NCBI): domain Eukaryota; kingdom Metazoa; phylum Arthropoda; class Insecta; order Orthoptera; family Gryllidae; genus Gryllus; species Gryllus bimaculatus. Next base: position 724,669 of record BOPP01000012.1, read on the forward strand.
GCTAAGGCCATTGGTCGCGAAAGTGCGTTGCATGTTTTAGAGCAGGACGTGGCGGTAATCTTGATGTTGAGATTATGTTCCGACCTAAACGTCGGTTTGCGAGTTTCCCCTCACCAGGTGTCTCCCACCATCAGAGCACCCTGGACAAGCTCTAAGATCTCGCCAGGCGCCCTGACATGAGTGGTAGAATAGTGCATCTAATTGTTTTTGTAAGTAATGGGACAAGGAAGGGGAAGGGAATATCGCGCGCTGTCTGTTGCTCTTTTTTAGGGTACTGCTTCGGCATTCGTCTAGTGTTAATCGGAGAAATCACAGACAACTACCGGTCCAAGAAGTCGATCGCTAGAATTTTCCACCAGTCAGCGACTGAATTCGTCCTAGCTATATAGTACTCTAACAAACGAGTCATATACCATGCACGATTTTGTCCTTTGTTATCATAACCCTTGCTCTTTCCTCACACGTACACACATACATACACTACACTAACCACATAAAAATACTAGTGGGGAGTACAGAGCTTGTCACGATAAGTGTTGTGCTTCGCTGGTATTGATATGTGTTGGAGCAATCACATGTCACTCTGGGAGTCGTTTCTGCAAATCCTCGTATATGTCGGCACCGGATATCGTGTTTCAGCGGGAGGGAAACATAGTCACTTTCCGTCTCTAACATACACCACACTCACCAAACTAATTACCGTAATAAAAGACCAAATACAAACCCACTAGCACTAGCTTCGGTGCCTTAGGACATCATGTTGTCATTACAGTGCCTCTCACCGTGAGAACCTAAGGTTCGAGTCCCGACTGCGGCAGGATGTTTGACAGTACTGCTCCGGTATTCACCTAATATTAATCGACAAAACCTCGTAAAATCACCGATGAGAGCAACCGTCAGATAATTATGTATTCTATCATTTAGCTCAAACACCAACTGAATTAAGCCTAACCTACTGTCGAGACCCGAATCCTAGAGCCCATAACCCATCTCTAAGAGGCATTACATTAAAAATGGATGTTGTCTTTGATGGTCACACATGTTTGGTTGCATGCATCATGGCATGTCATGACGCGCTCTCAACTATACATCATGACATTTCACTGTACCTCGGGTTACTTCAATTGTAAGTCACACACAAGTGCATAACTATTTTGCCATACATCTCGTCACGTTATGACACTTGATCTAACAAGTTTATTACGTCATATCACGACAAGTAATGCTGTTGGGACGAAGTCAAACGATGACACGACATGCCCCATTGCAAGAAACTTAATTCTACATCCATCATTCAACAATCAGAGTGTGTACATTTGCGTGAAATAAAGGGAATGCTTAATTTTTTAAACAATTCTTTCTTAAAAACACTCAAAATTTTTTCTTTAAATTTTCTCTTCACAAGTACCAAGGAACTATAAAAGAGATGGTACCAGTTCCATTTTCAGCGACCGTATTTTCGAAAATTGCAAGAAGTTAACATTTCAAGACAACAAAATTGTAGATATTTGCCTTAAAAACATCCGTTCTTAAAAAATCCATCTCTTTACAAATTATCATGTACAATTTTTTGAAAAAAAATTATTTTGAGACAATTAGTGTTGAGGCTGCGAAATATTGTATAGCTCTGAAGAAGGCCACAGCTAGATGGCTGAAACTTCAGCACAATTGACCGACGTGGCTCCTCCCGGATAGCCAAGAATGTATTGACTCCGGCCGCGGAAGCATACAAACGCATATAACGAACTTCTACGGGGAGTGTGTGTTAAATCCCCGAGCAGAATAGCTCTGAAGAAGGCCACAGCAAGATGGCGGAAACGTCAGCACAATTGACCAAGATGCGGCTTATCTTGGATAGCCAAGAATGTATTGACTCTGGCCGCGGAAGCCTACGAACGTACTGCATAGATGATTGGGAGAACATTAGCTGAAATTGCGACGAGAAGTTTCATCGTCTTCTGTGTTCTCATTAGACCAGACAGTTATGAAAAAAGCGACTCATAATTGACAAATATTATTACTTACCCGCAAACATCAATGAGTATTGAAGAGATTGTAATGGTTACCCCTGTCTGTGCGAAAATAAACGTTCTCTTTACGACTTTCACGTCATTCATGCTTTCTGCGTTTTCGCTCCGCATCTCAGAGCGCTGGTTCAAAGAAACTACATGATAATTGCTTGCCGCCAACGTACCACACTCTCAATGCGCCCAATACGCGTATTGCTTAGTACTGTACGGTCGCAGCTTCTCTGGTTTTCAAACAATGCGAGTTGATGTGAAAAAAAATGGATTTCGAGAAATCTGACAACGAGTAAATCTTTCGTCGTATCCGTCCAGGAGATGGTGCAATCAATTGGTGATTTTTCGTAGCAGTTGAATGTGAATTTCAAAGACCTTTGTACAAAAATGATTTTTTTTATCAATTGTGAAAGAATACGCGGTCTTTCCCGAAAGATGGAAGTTTGAAATGAATGATCTTTTCTTGTCAAATGCCTTCAAGAGTAGCAAAACTGAGCTATTCGAAGCGTGGCACCAAGTTTGAATTAATTTGGTTACCTATGCACCAACAATTACATTTTTAATCGCCGACCCGAGTTCAAAAATCATTGCGTTTCTATATCGTAGAGCTCCAGCGTGTTCGAGTTTCGGTGTGGAAAGAAACTTTTACTAGTTGAAAGTACATTTGCAGTATTATGTAGTAGTATAATATCGCGGGGCAGTTATAAATAATATGAGAAACTGTATGCAGTTGTAGTACCACAAACGCACATACAAACGCTCAAACTGACTAGCCAAATTTGATATATAAAGGTTGAAATTGTTATATAGCTAAGATTAATTTTTTAACGTCACTATTTCAGTACTCAAACATACTTGATTTTGTAAAAGTAAATAACAGTTTACATCTCGTAGGTTGCTCGAATTGCCTATTTTTGAAATGACAGAGCAGACTACATAATTTAACCTCAAAGCAGATCTGGAAACAGACATCATACTGAATAATGAGAATGAAATTACATTCACGCAAATTGAATTAATAACTACCTGTACAGGTAAAATATGTGTAACAAATAACCTCAACTCTGAGCCTTCGAATTATTAAATTATTTGTTCAAATGATATCAAATAATTACCTGTGTGGTCCTCATAGCTTTGAAACGTGAAAGTGATATAGTACTGCATATTATGCAATATTTATTTCACTAAAAAAATCAAAAAGGAAATTTAAAATTAACAAAAGCATTTTTTTTATTCTATCAAAAATGTATCTTCCCGATATACATCGTCTGTTTCGCAAAATGCAATGTGCCCAATTTTAGCGATTGTCGTGGTTTCATTGAATTAAGCGATTCGTACCTCCATTAAACCAGAAGTAACAAACTAAAGCCTTTGGACATTTGCGTGATACAGGCTGCACCCCGACGCTACTGAAAGATGTATGAGCTTTGGCACAAGCTCCACGAATTTTACATGAGATGCAGTCACTGAGGCTCTCCGACGGTTTTTGAAAATCGATTATCGGAATGTTGTTTCAGCGGACAGGAGGTTCATTACACGGTTGGGAAATAGGCCAGGGAAGCCGATAAAACTCGCTTTCTTAATACCATCGATCATGTAAACTGCATTAGATACTGCGCGTATTAATTTGTTTTCTTATCTGGCAGATTTTGATTGTAGTCGTTTGTGGTTAGGCCCGACAAATGTCGATAATGGTTTTGAACATTATTCGGCCAAATAGTCTTTCATAAGATTTAAAAAGGACCTTGTGAATACTCTCTCTGACACGAATTTTATTGCCGAGACAATTATTATCTCAAATATTCCTTCATATTTTAGTCTCTAAAGAACGTCGTACGCAGATGTTGAAAGAAATTCCAAGAATAAAATAGTGTTCTTGGTATCTGAAAGCATTTATTTGACAGTCTTTTATGTAATTGTATATCTTCCCAGTAAAATAGCCGGAAAACAGGCGTCATTTGCAGAATGTAGAGTTGTTTATTTATTTATTTACGTTTGATAACGTGAGGCAACCGAGTTTCATCTTCGGTATAACTTGAGATTTTTAACAAATCATGTCATATTTAATGTAATAGTGAGCTTCACTCAGTCTCTTTTCCAAACGCAAACAGCTTTATTAAAACGGATGCAGATGTTCCTGAATTTTGGAAAAGACGGAAAAGGTAGATGTGGAGGAGATTTAAACTCCTTTGAATCTAATTAGGTTTCGAGGTGGGTGGAAGTGGGTGCAAGATTGGACAGATTGGGACTGGGTAGAGCAGAAAAGGAATGACAAGGACGTAAATAATATTGCTTCTGTTCTACATTACCGATGTAGGGCATTCTTTTTCTTATTTTGGTAAAATTAAACCAGGTAATATCCGGTTACATCAGCTAGTTACCTCCATCGTTACACGCACGTTTGACTTCATTCGTCCTGTTCTCATCTCGCTTGGGCGCCACTGCGCTCTTTCCATACCGCTTCCGCGTCGCACAGCCCTGGCACCGCCCGCTGGCAGCTGCCCCTGACACACCCAATTTCACCGCAGGGCCTCCGATACAGACAACGATCGGCGATAGCTGGAGCGCCATTCTTCAACACGACAGGGCGGTGTGGCGGACGCGCCGATAACGCTGGCAACGGGCACAGGCGGAGCGCGGAAATATGGCGAGCCGGTGAGGGAGGCAAGTCGATTGTCTCAAGAACGACGGAGATATGACGGGATGCTTTGGAAGGAAAAAATGAAATGAAAAAGGAATGAGAAATTCAGACCTAGGCGGAGTCAGTGATAGGTATGAAAACAAAAGGGTAGAATTACCACAAATATCTGAACATATTTTGTGACATTCATGAAACATAAATTCTGGAAAAATTGTCGGAGTTAAAGGATACGAACACATGAAGCTGGGCTATGAAGGCTCTAAAAGATCACTGTTTAGTGTTCCACAGTAAATGTTGGTGAGATTTGGTATTTCTTTTGCATTTATTCTAAACACAGAATTTGGGGCACGTGAAGACGAAAGATGAAAAACTAGACCTCCAGAGATGATATAGGGACAGTAGAAAAATTACTTGGGTTAAAACGAACGGAAAACCGCTTACGACTGATCAAATGACATTAAGAAGCAAAGAGATGAAATTGCGTTTTTTAGAAGGTGAAATAAATTGAAAAGAGACGGAATATACAAGACGGTGAGAAGGCGTACCATGTCTTAGAAACACGGAGGTAAGATAACTAGTATAAAAACAGAATTCAGATCTTGATGTGATGATGCCAAATACATGTGACTGGCAGGGCCGGATTTAAGTAGAGCGGGGCCCCAAGCACAAAACTGTGTTGCCCCCCC
>BOPP01000012.1:730165-750355 GCA_017312745.1 Gryllus bimaculatus
ATGGGGGCCCCCAAGCAACTGCTTGTTTTGCTTGTAAGTAAATCCGGCCCTGGTGACTGGTACATAAGATGCAATAGAGGGCCATAAAGTAAAACGCCATCAATGGATTGGAAACATTAGAAAAACAAAAAATAGATACATTGAAAGTCTAATTTAACAAGATATCTTGAGAACACCAGTCAGAAATTCTTGAAGACCAACAATTTTAAGAAAGAAGAAAGGATGGAGCCTCAAACAGAAAGTGTTGGTAAGAAGAACGAATAAGGAGTGAAGTAACGATAGCTAAACTGGAACGGAATGTAAAGGGATGTGAAAAGTAAAGGGAACAATGGCGGTTGCTGGTGATGGCGGTGGTAAAGTTGATTGTGGTGGTGGTGGTGGTGGTGGTGTTGGTGGTGATGGTGGTAGGGTCGGTCGAAGTGGCCACGGTTCTTGTGACAGCGGTGCCAGAGAGATAGAGTTGAGAACTACAGTGCACCAGGAAATCCCCTCTGCACCCACCCGAATCAGAGGCTCCTATTAAAAATTGCATTTAAGCTGGTAGCAACCAGGACATTGGGAAACGAGAGAAAGGAACCCCACTTCCAGAATCTATGGTATTATGATTGCGGTGAGGCGGAATTGACAAATTACTGGTTACAAGCTGCACCTCTTGCTACCAACATAATTTGTGTCGCTCTCAGCAGCAGGGTGCCACTGCGGAGCGACTTCCCTGACGATTGCCGGTGATGGCGGTAGCCGGGATACGCGGGTAGTGGTGGTGGTGGTGGTGGTGGTGATTGGTGCAGCGGAGGAAATGGTGGTGGGGATGATGTTAATGGCGAGATGCGCAGGAGACGGCGGACGTCGCTGGGGCGAGCGCTTTCTCGCCGCTGGGGCGCGGGCGGAGAGGGTGGAGCCGATAGCAGCGGGAGCCCTTTGTGGCGTTTGACGGCTCCGACGCGAGGGGCCTCCCGGGATGGCGCCGCACTATCAGAGCGCGCTGCCCCACCCGGGCTCGACCTCGTCCCCCGGGACTCTGCGGCCCTCTGTCCTCACTTCCTCCGCCCCGCCACGCCCCGCCACGCCGCGCCGCGCTGCGCCGCGCCGCTTCCTCATAAATTTCCTAAGAGCAGCGCCCTTCGCCTTCGGGAGCCCCGCCCACCTTTCCGCAAATAGCCCTTCCCTGGCAATATGTATAACAATATTAGCTGGGACACCGAGAACAAAGATTAGGAGGAGGAGAAAGAAGAGAAAAGGGGGGTAGGAAAAAAAAGGAGGAAGAGAAGGGCAGAAGATGGAAAAAGAAACAAGGATAAAAATTGATGAATGAGAAGGGTAAGAGAAAAGTAAGAAGTAGAACATGAAAAGATGCAGAGGGATTTAGATTTATTCAGTAAAAAAATGTAAAAACTGACGTAGGGAAGAAAAGATTATTTGCACACGTTTTCTTGAGTTGCAGAATCCCTTCCCATCATTTTTTTGAAAGATGAGTAAAATTTGGACATAAATTAATATAAAAAAATTAATACCTCTAAATTAGCAATATTTGAGAAAACAGAAGGAGAAGGGGAGGGAAAAGGCAGTGAACAGAAGAAAGAAGAAAAATAAGGTAAAAGGAGCAGAATAGAAGAGAAAGGGACGAGAAAGAAGACAAAATAAGCAGAAGATTAGAGTAAAAAAGAAAAAAAAATTAAGAGAATGAGAAAGTATGAAGGGAAGAAAAAGAAAGAGTTTTTCATTCAGCCTAACACTGTGTGATCTTCATTCACTCAATGCATTAAGCCCCGCTATAGAGGATCTCCGACAAGTAGTATCCTAAAAATTTGCATGGGATGGCTTTCTAGGTCCATCGAAATAAGAATTCTGTTAACACTAATTAGCAATCAAGGAAGTTGCAAACCTTTATACGACCCTGTGTTATCGCGAAGAGAGAGAGAGTAGTGAACTGAAGAAAGCAGTGCGTTTTTGGGCGAAGGCCTAGGAGTCGTGCATTTTCTTCTATTCTAATTTGGATGTAAAATGTTTTATGACCCCAATTCGCGCTTAATGTGTCACAATCGACAGAAATTGCAGCATGATAAAACTAATTACAATTGACAAGTTTAATTGCTGGAAAATACATAGCATGGTCCAGATGAATTTTTATGACGAAATTTGCAATTCTCTTTAGCATTGAAAAAGTTGTAAATTCATTTACGTAATTTGGCTTATTATTTTGTAACATGTATCGTCGTCATTTTCTACGAATGTTACTGAAATATACGAAAGATTAATTATACTTTACAATTAGAAGTAACTCGAAGACGCTGTGATAAACCCCATGGTATGTATGGGAGAATTTGCGTCAAGCGTAAATTATGGGATTGAACATATACAGCTCGTTTAAAACCCAAAGAATAGACTTTAAGGCAACGAATCAACAAGTATAAGATTTCTATGTTTTATGTCTGAGCCTCATGTTATTCGCGGCATCAGGGCCCCGTAGTCATTCCATGCTACGCATGCAGGCATTTCAGTTCGAAGAAGGCTTTGGAAGCCGAGAGTCTGCGAAAAGGGTAAAATGAGCATTCTGTCAAAATCTGCCGACCTAATCACACGTAAGAAATCGGTGCGGTACGAATGTTTGTTTCAGTACAGTCTGGAGTGTATGTAAATGGTATTGAGGCGGGCATATAAGATTAGTTTTCTTTTACAGATTCACATTGAGTGGGATAAGAGTTCGATGTTGATAATCATTTTAAGTAATAATTGCGATTTGTATGAAAGTAATTTTGGGATTTGAACACAAACAGACTCCATATTTACGAAGGGGATGACATCAGGATAGCTCCGAAAGTTGGTAGATTGTTTTTATAAGTCGGCTGGAGATAGCAAGTCGCGCATAGGTGTTGCGCCCGAAGCACAGCGAGGGATAGTTCCATTCACAAAATAATTTGAGAGACATCATTCAATTACATAAAGTATCAAATAGTCGAGGATATCCCTGGAATATTTGGTAATCTCTTCTGACGATATGCAAAAACACAATAATATGGGTAGTGAGGGCAGTCCGTGGACAACATCGAGCACAAAGACAGCCAACGTCATCTGAAACGGCAACATTAAGCTTACAAACTATATTTCAAACCCGTACGGTACATTCATGTTGTACAGGTAAACAAGTTAATCATTTAAGTCATGAGCTCTAAACAATTGTGTAAAGATGCTTAAACGTGATTTTTGAAAATTCAGTAGTGGCCCTCAATTAAATAGTTAGTGTTGATCCACAGACTTTCCAGAAATAGTAATTATGTGTAGTCCGCATGGAGCAGGTAAGACGAGAAATGTGTGTCAAACCCATGGTTGGATTTGAAGTTATTTTAATTATATTTCAATATTGAGAGAATTTCCGAGCATAGCACGAGAACGAACGTTACTTAATATCAGTAGGAAAAATGGTAATGATCAAATCGCCGCCCATCATAAAGAAAGTTATTAAATGAATGCTAATATTAAGTTACTATTAAGAGTGTACTATTAAGTATAAGTGTAATATAAGGAGTGTTTAAAATTGCTTGCCCAATGCGGGGCAACGAAAATAAAAGATTATTTAAATGTCAGTGTTTCACTACTTACACGCATTCCTCATCACGCTGAAATCTTAGATTCGCATTAAATTCTACCTATATCACTACAAAAATATGTAAAACGAATTCATCTATTTGTTCGTGCTTTGAAATATTAAAAATAGTGTTTTAATGAGTCGTTTTGCAGAACCTAAAATGACCTCAACGCCTACCAAACACTTGCATTCACAGGGCAAAGAACGTTACACGACGTCAATCGGAATTCGCAGCTCTTTTGTTCATTCAAGAGAGAAGGTAAAGGCACCAGACCCCTGTTCTTATTTAATTTGAACTCAACAGTGAAACACGTTCTTGTTAATTCTCCCGAATTTTGGTTTAAGAATTCCGTAAAGAAATGCTATTTTCTGGAAAATAGTGAAACATTCCATACGGTGTGCTTGAAATCTTCATACTCAATATATTACACCATATTTTATTTGATACCATAATAGTGAAAACAATGCATAAATGGAGAAATTGTAAACGGTGGCGTGAGAATATGTAAAAAAAGTAGTATCAATAAAAACTTACCTGGACTGGGAAATTCAAACAACACAAATATTAAATATGTAAACATGTAATTGACATTAATTAAAATATATTTGAAATGGATATATCGAGGCAGGAACTAATACTCAGTACTAAGCTATATACACACTACTACGCTGACTTCGCCATCGGGAGGTGTGGGTTCCATCCGCGAGCCAGCCATCCTGCCGGAGCTTTTGTGGTTTCCCTCGGTGAGAAAGAGAATGCAGGGATGGTTCCAAAATCCCACGCATACCTCCCACTACCTCACGCAACCCCTCCTACCATCATCCTAGTTCTTTCACTCCTGATTATACCCTATAAAATAATAATAATAGTCATGATAATGATGATAATAATAAAAATAATAATATCAACCTGTCTCCAACCAATTGATATTTAAGTCTAACAACCTTGTCTTAACCAAGGGATGCAGCTTAAAGGCTAATCCCCATAATTCCACACGTTCATCTCTCAAGAACGTATACAATTTGGCCCCGGAGTGAGAAATGTGTTGCGTGGTTAGTAGTGGCCCACATGCGAATAATAATTATATGTGTATATATACTTCATTATATAGGGTGATATGTTTTATCTTGAGACAACTAAATATCTTGAAAACTAAGAATCGTATCAAGAAATGTTTCGAATAATTTTTTTATCTCAGAGAGTAGGATTGGATGATACAAATCTCGACCTGCCACATGTTATTAACGATGTTATAGCAAGTTGAAATTTGTTCCATTTGAAATTTAAAAGTTACACCCCTCCCGCTCTCTATCAGAGTTTGGGGGTGCTCACTCTTATCAATACTACATAAGATTCTTAAAAATACCATCATGTTACTTCACATTTCCCACACCTCAATTTCACCAGAATTGCGAAAAATTGTGTTTTCTAAGATTAAAGCGCCATCTACTGGAAAACAAAAAAATGTTTCAAACAAAATCTACGTATTTTCTGCGTAAAATCCGAATCCACTATAAACATATGGGTTCCCATTTGAAATTCGCAAGTTGACCCACCCTAACCCCCAGGGGGTGGAGGTGGCAGGTCGAGATTGGTATCATCCAATAGGCCTCTCTGAGACAAACAAATTTTATTCGAAACATTTCTTGATACGATTCTTATTTTTCAAGATATTTTGTTGTCTCAAGATAAATATGTCATCCTGTATATAAATATACTCACGATATAGGCTATTTATGAAGGAATCAATGAAACTTTGAAATAAGCTCTTAAATCAAATTTAAGCATTATGTGTAATTTATTAGCTGTGTAATTTATTGAACTGCATTATCAATATTTAGATTACAAATTTTGCTTAAAATATTTTACATCCACATTGGTCATTTTGAAACAAACGAATGGATTTCATATCCATATTATTGGAAGCAGAAGTGTTACTTATTGATAACTTTTACATCCTTATCTCGTTTACATTACACATCATGAATTGTGATGAGAAATAACCGATTAGAGTACTGTAACAAGTGTACGAATTAAGCTTCGAGAATTTCATTTTCTTGCTTCCCATTTATTAATGCAATTCGTTAAATTTTCCTTCCTAAGACGGTAAAAATGTTAACATTTCATTTTTTCACTTGTTTTATTCACGGTTAGGTTTTATCCATTTTAAATTTTTTTCTAAATTAAGATTCATCAGCTGCACCAAGATTTCGTTCACTTTGAAAATTTGCATTAGAAGTTCAAAAACATTCTCACTATTATTGCAAGCCTGAACGGCACTTTTTCTTCATTTTTTCTCATAATTGATACTCTTTGTTTAGACTTTCAACTTCGGGGCAGGTTTAATTTTGAGGTTTATTTTTAATATCGACTCAACAGGCGAACCAAAACCACTGAATGGCACGTGGTTGGTTTTGTCGGCCGAGCGCCTTTCGCTTTGCACTCGAGACGACGAGAGAAACCCTCCCATACAGAGCTGTGAACGATTTTTGTGTTAACTGTCGTGGCGATGGACATAATCATCTCGTGCCGGACAATAATCCTGCACGGTGAGTTCTGGGTGTGAACAACGATCTCTTACTATCTGGATTGATTACTTATTTCGTGTGTTTATTGCTATGGGCGTTATCACCGTAAGTAAAGTGCGTGTTTTTATCATGGGAGGAGGTGGTGTTCCTCCTTCGCTAAATGGTGAGATACGGCGCTGACCTACTGACGTTTTGTGGCTTTTTCTCCATCGTGGTATCTCCCACCAGCAAGACATCGCTCTAATGGGGACAAGCTCTAAGCTTGCAACTGGTCTGCCGACTTGTGTGGTATGTAAGTGTGATTATGTTTAAGTAAGGAGTGAATACAGAACTAAGGTTGATCTTTGTTCCCGGCCCCCGACTGTACTGGTTTATGGATGTCTAAGTTGAAGGCGTGTGTGTATGTAAAATGGAGAGGAGGTGGCAATGAAAAGGAAGAAAAGATAGTTAACTCTCCGTGGTCCGTTTGTTAGTGCCTTCGCCTTTATCGGAGATATTACTGGAAAATATTGTTCACGACAGGCAGCTGTTCCAGGCAGCACCTGACTTCGACCCAGGAATGTCGACAATCCTGCCACCATCAAGACTCGAAATTTCGCACCACCCCGACAGAGGCAGTGCAGTGACATTAGTCGATGCCGGTGCGCGCCGCAACTGGCATGTAGAAATACGTGTGGGAGAGTTACTCACCTGGGGGGAGAGAAGTGGTGGTTGCAGGTTGCCGCCTTTCCTGCCACGCCCGCCGCCGGGCCCTCCGCCGTGACTCCTGCTTGCTCAGGCCGCTCTCCTCCTGCAACTCAGGCACGACCTCCTCAGCAACCGAGACCGGAAAAGCATCTCTCAGCGACAGGCTACCTACTAGGGATGCGACATCGACGACGATGTTTTCAAAACATTCATGTTTCTATAAAAATATCGATGTTTTAAACATCGATGTATTGAAACCGATGTTATTTATTATTGATGTTTTGGGTTCGATGTTTTTATGTTCTCAATGTTTTATTCGTGGATGAAATATGCCCAAAATCACAATTTTGTAAACATTAAAATAACAGACAATAACTAATGGTACCAATATCGGTTTGTATTCGATCGAAACGAACGCAATTTGTTCTAACATCATCGAGAAGACTACCATCTCTTGCTCGAAATGTTTACGATGGCCTGGTATTTCTTTCATTTTTCCTGTATTTTACACAACAAGAGACGTATAACTTTCTTTTTAGTGAAATTTTAATTATAAATTAATAAACACGGCCACTGTCAAATTAAATTTTGTTGCGCACAAATTTAATGTTAAGGGCTACTAAACCAACTTTCAAACATTGATGTTTAATCTCATCGATGGCTTTTTGTTGACGTATTATTAATTTTTTTTTGAATATCTGTGTTTGGTAACGTCGATTTTTCTTGTCGATGTCGCATCATTAGTACCTTCACTGATTCATTCACTTTCACCCACATAAACTCTCCACCGACGGGATCGTAGCTAGATGACAAACACAACCCGCAGACAACGTTTTCTTTCGTCAATGTATACTTTCTAATGAAAATTATTCTATAGGAATGTTTAATTACGGATCAGGTGGCAAAACTACAAATAAGATACGCTAAAAGTTTTAAGTACTTTAGGGATATCTTTTAAACACATTGTCTCATAAAACAAGGGTTATAAAAGGGTCAGATACAGAGTATTTTTCTCCTCTCAATTCACAGAAATGAAAACATGGGATTTTGTGGTTGATATTAAGAAAATTAATCGTTTTCTAGTGGATCTTGAAACACTGTAACTGCCTCTTACTATAAACAGGGGTGTTCAACTTGAAAGTCTTCAAGGGCCACAACTAAAATCTTTAATATGGTTGCGGGCCATATTTTCATTGCTCATGTGATCCCTACGTAACCCCGTATTTTTTATCTCGACAGTTTTCTCAGATGCCCTGAAACCATAACAGTTTCTATTATGCATAACGCATCGTGCACAATGCAATGAAACGCATTGGAATGATTTTGAATTTCTGAATTGACTAGAAAAGTCCTTAAATATAAACTTTACCTATTTGTACATAAAGGAGATTTTGATCCGAGCGACCGCGTGCACTAGGCGCAATATTATCGCCCGATAGGGATGCAGAGGACTTTCACGATTATCTAATAACATTTCGCGTGCCACAATAAATGGCACTGCGGGACGCTAGTTGGACAGCCCTGCTTTGGAACATGGCTACATTGCTTACTTTCCTAAAATAGTACTTCTAATAACTGAAGCTCATTACTGGAGGTTTTGTCAGCAAAGCGTGACATATATTTTATCTCTTTAAACATTGAGTAATCAATGAAAAGTCATTCATGATTTCCCTCGAGGCGAGGAAAATTTTCTCTGGAATAAAGAGTTTTTATATAAGTTAACAAATTTATTTAAAATGAATTATTTGAACAACTGAATTATTCGTATGTAGCGCTATTTAAATGCTCATGAAAATATTTTGGTCAAAAACAAAAGAAGAGAGTCGAATGTGCGTTCGAGTTCTACACCTCGCCGACAGATATATTCAGAGAAAATCATATGCAAATACTGATAATGTAAATCGAAATATTTTCTATGGAAAATGTTATGTATTATGAAAATTATATAAAAAGTACTCATAATGTAATATAAATTGTTTTTAGATAGAGATAAAATTCTAAGGTATTTTTTTATGAAAAATTCAACACTTGCTTTCAAATTTAATACATAGAACCAATAGAGTAAATCATAAAAGTAATAATAATGAACCTTTACAGATATGCACATAATAACGGACGAACAATTAAACGCTTTGTTAGGAAATTAAATGACAGTATGGCAAATTAATTGAGTTTTATGAATAGAAGGATCTCACGGTAATCGACAGGTCTTCATTTCGACGAAGTTAATTTGCACGTTCCATTTTAATTGATAGCCAGCGCATTGTGCACGAAATGTATACACGAAATATTACGCTGTTCATATGAGAGCAATTATTTCTTTTCAAAGTCGGGTTTAAACGAACCGAATTCTGTATAATATTTCATAAATAATAAATTTTAAGAAAATAATTCTGTAGCTGCGAAGGCCATGCAACAAGTACGCAAACACAATCCAAAACTTCAAAGAGTCTGCAATGGCAATAGAAGTGAATGCGTTATAAGGTACGCATGCGTTTGGTAATATGTAATGTTTTTTGTAAAAGCCCACTATGTGCATCGAATCACTTCCATAAAGTAAACTAAAAATAAAAAAGTTATTTATGATTATTTTCATTATGAGAAGGTGAATAAACAAATTCTACATTAAGACATCGGTGCGTCCGTCGATCCGTCTATTGGTTTATTTGTAGGCTCGTCCGTCGCCTCATCTGTCGCTGCGTCCGTCGGAATGTTCGTCGTTCCGTCTGTCGTTCCGTCTGTCGTTCCGTCTGTCGTTCCGTCTGTCGTTCCGTCTGTCGTTCCGTCTGTCGGTCCGTCTGTCGGTCCGTCTGTCGGTCCGTCTGTCGGTCCGTCTGTCGGTCCGTCTGTCGGTCGGTCCGTCTGTCGGTCGGTCCGTCTGTTGGTCCGTCCGTTCGTCCGTCGGTCCGTTCGTCCGTCCGTCGGTCCGTTCGTCCGTCCGTCGGTCCGTTCGTCCGTCCGTCGGTCTGTTTGTTGGTCTGTCCGTCCGTCGTCCCGCCCATCCGTCCATCCGTCGGACCGTCCGCTCCGGCCGTCCGGCCCGTGCGCTCATTCGCTTACTTATTTGTTATGTCAGTCAGTTCTTTTTCATTCCTGGCTGCCAACGTCCCCACCATTTTGCTCAATCGCGTGTCTATCTCTTCTTTTCCTGCTTACCCCCCTTCACATTCGTCACCCATTCTCCTGCTCGCCTATCTGTCTATACGCCTACTTCCTCCCCCAGTTTGTCGAACCGCCGTCTCTCGCTCGCTCGGCCTCCCAATCCCCCACATTTCCACCCCCTCGGTCTCAGGTAGAAAGTTACCGGAGTGACGGGTTCGGAGGTGGCGTCGCGGGGCCGCGCAGCGTTTGAATAAATGACACTTCTGCGGGGGTGATTCACGGAGCGTACGAACCTCCTGCCTCGATCGGCTCGCCGGTAAGAATCCGGAGTTTGCCGCACGGGCTGAACAGGCGTGCGAGGATAGTGGATCTGATGGTGTAACGGCAGGTCGTGTCAAATCAGTTACCGATTTGACGTGCTAGGTCGAGTATTGAAAGAAGGGGTGGCCGTTGAATCCAATCGGAGGGGTTAGTCCGTTGATTCAGGGATATCTTGAGTGGTAGGGATGGCGGGTATGGAAAGGGTTGCGAGTTTGCAAAACGAGGTGAGTCTCGTAAGGGTTGCGTGAGTAGTGAGAGTAGTGGGTGGAAACGGCCGCAGGTCTGTGAAAAGTGGAGGATCTGGAATGGAGGTGGATTTCATAAAAGTAATGGGTTTGGGAAAAATGGCGGATCTGGAGAGGGTAGTAGGTCTCAAAAAGGTGAAGGTCTGAAAAGGGTGGCAGGTGTTGTAAGAGTGGCGTGTCTGCAAACGGTTGTGGATCTGGTAAAGATGATAAGTGTGACCTGGAAACGGTAACGGGTTCGGTAAGCGTTGTGGAATTGCTACGTGTGGCGGGTCTGAAGAGAGTGGAGGGACTGGAGAGTGGCGGGTTTAGTAAGAGTAGTTGGTGTGTTACGGTTGGCTGCTCTGGTATGGGTGGAGGATCTATAGAGAATAGCGATTCTGATAAAAGCGTTGGATTTGTAAAGTGAGACATGTATGTGAGATGGCCATGAAGAGGTGTCGTGTCAGGAAAAGGTGGCGATCTAGTACGATCTGAGGTTCAAGCATTGGTGGTCAGGTGGGGATGGCAGATCAGTTAGTGTTGGGTGGTTAAAAGGTGGCTGATCTGATAGATTACATGGTATCACAACGAGAGGGACAGAATATATGGTTCGGGTAAGAGAGGAGGCTTGTGGAGGAATGGCAGGAGGTAGCGGTCGAGTGTGGTTAGTCGCCCGCAGGAGCGGTCAAGAGTCTGTGGTCTCGAGAGCGGTAATTTCTGTGGCAAAACATTAAGTAATAAAGGTTACCCCTCTCAAATTATTATTTTCATTAAAAAAGTATTTTATTTTCGAAATGTGCAGATTTTATCACATATATCTTTAATATAAGTTACACCTGAATATTTGCATTTCAGACATATTTTATATTGCAGTTCTAAACGTTTTGGAACCATTCTATCTCAGAGAAACGACAATGTACAACCTATCAGCATAAGTGGCCCAAATGATATCACTGCAGTGCTTATGACCGACAGGTCCCAGGATTCGAGTTTCGTCGGCAGCAGGAATTGCGACAGTATTTGCCAGATGGGTCGAACTCATCACCTATCTGGAGGAAAATTCTAGCTGCCGGCTACTCTCATCGGTAGCTTTCCGTGCATTTTTCCATCAATACCAGGCAAATGCCGGAGCAGTATTCTAACAAACGGACCACAGATCGCGCGTGATTTTTCTTTCATCTTCCTTGACCTATCCTCATCCCTGAACACAACACACAAATACACTTACGTGCACTACATTTCCACACATTTCGGGAAATTAGAGCTTACCCGACTCGTGCGATACCCTGCTGCTAGGAGATACGTGGTTGAGGAAATCCTCGTTCAAGTTCGGCTCCGGATCTAACCATCCACGGTTGGAAATCACCGTCGGTCGAAAAAACCGGTGAAAATCTCCAGTTATAAAAGCAAGCAACACATTTGCGAAACTCAAGAACTTAGCAGTTGACGCACCCGGAATCACTAATGAATCAATCGAGGACATGTTTTCACTAAGTCCAAAGAATAATTGAAGATTCAAGTATGACCATAACATTAAACTCCTCTTAAACACCCACGGGCTGTCAGAGGGCAGACGTGAGGGAACGGTGCGTGGGGTGACGTGGGTTGGAGGGGAGGGGGAGGGGAGTTGGAGTGGGGAAGCGCAGCCCGCAAGCCTCTCCACGGAGGGTCTCGACGAGCAGTGGTGAACCGCCGCCAGCGCCGCCGCCGCCGCCGCCCGCACGCGACGACCTGTCAAACGCAGCGCCGCCCGAGTGCAGCTCCCGCCCCCGCCCCCGCTCCCGCTTCGATGGAGACCTTCGATCCACCGTCAAGCCTCTCGAGGGCGGTGACTGGCGTGCGTCAGGTGAATGCAGGTCGGACGGTATTTTTTCCAGCGCTGTGTGCGAATTATTTCCCTGGAAAGTTCAGGTTCGCTTCTAAAGAACGTAGGAATTTGAAGGCGTTTGGTGAAATTGTCTGGGATTTGAGATCCAAATTGCTGAATATGCTACTCCTACATGTACTGTTTCATAGGCGAACCGTATTGTCCCAAATTAAAACAGCTTTGGCAGTAAGCTCAGAAATATTACAGATTTTGATGTAAATAACATTAAGTTGTATACATCTTTATCCGTATGAGGTAGTAGAACAGTATTTTTTTCGTGATAACCATGATAAAGCATGAGTACAGAGTCTGGTTTAACAGATCACAATATCTTTGAAATGTCTCTTAGATACTTTTATTACACTTACGCCTGAAGATGACTGTTCAAAAGATCGACCATAAATGAGAAGAAATCTATTGCAAAACGTATTTCTTACACGAAATAATTATAGGAGTTGTCTTTACCAACAATATTATTATAAAAATCTTATCAATTTTACCTAAAGAGCAGCTTTCGATGGCTTAGTCATGATCGATAGTTTACAGATAAAAAAGGTAAACAAATCGAAACACTCAGTAAAGGAAAAATATATTATTAATACATGATTAATTGCTAGTTTATAATATGTGACACATAACTTAAAAAATTAATTAACATCTTAACAATTGAAAGAAAGAAAACGGAGCGGAGTGATACATCATTAAATATTGCAGTAATTTTGTGAAACTATGCCAGAAAGTGAATGAAATTGACATATAAAATTTAGTAATAGAAAATATGAAAAGAAAGTTGGAGCGTAAATAGGAAAGAAAGAATAAGGAAGGAATAGGGTAGTTTATCACACCATCATTGGTATTGTACTGTATTGGTACTGTAAGGATTGTATTGCTTTGTGCAGAGACGTGGAAAATAGAATGCAAAACAGAAGGAATTTTGTGACGTGCTATCTGGCGCAACAACGTGCTGTGTACTGCTTTGGACCACTCAGGAATAAAATTCATTCGCCTTCTGATTAATTATGTAGCATTGAAATAAACGAATTTCTATCGTCATTTAGTTCATAATAAGGTTAAAAATTAATGTAAGAATACTTTTAATGTGGATAATGTGTAGAAATATGCAAGCATATTTCAAAATTCAAAAATTGAACTAAAAAAATAGAATCTAATTATTGGGGATCACCAAAACGCAACCATTCCGTTTATTTAACGATTTTCTGAGCGCAACATTTAGAATGAAGTGCCTAGACACACTTCGACGCCGTGCGAGATGCGGGATCCGGTGCCATAGGCAGAGTCTGCACATCCGACACTCCGCCCCCCCCCCACAGTCTCACTGCCCGACGGGACGGTCGGGAAACTCGACCTGGCGGCGCTATCGATTGTTTGAATTATTGAGAGCGTCAGCCACGCCGGTGAGGGCGATGGGGGCGGGATGGCAAGTTAGGAAAGCGAGGAGCGGTGGCATGGCGGGGGAGCAGGTTGATGAGGTGAGGAAAAATGTAGATGTGGAGCGGGAGGGGGTGGAATGGTGAGGGGTGAGATGGGTGAGGTTTCGGTCAGGGGAAAGGGGGAGAAAAAAGAGCACGGGCAACTAAATCGGAGTGGAAGCAGAGATATGGAGCGAAGGCAAGGAGAGAAACAGAGGCGGGGGCAGTGGAGGATGTAGAGTCGGGGGCATGGGCGTGTGGCGTGGGGAGGAAGCAAAATCCAGGGCAAAGAAAGTGTGGAATTGGGAGAAGCGGCAGGGATGAGTGTTGTGGAAGGGTGAGGGGTGGGGCAGGCGAGAGACAAACGTGGGGCATGTATGGAGCAGCGATGGCGAAGCGGCGGGACAGGCTTGGGGTAGGGATTTAGCAGGAGCAGGTGCGGCGGCAGGGATGAGGGAATGGTATGGGTCAGGATCAGGAGCGTGCGCGGGGACTGGGTCAAGAAGCTGTGGAGGGATGGTGCCGAAGGGGAGGAGCAGGGAGGCAGTGGTGCGGGCAGGTGTGGAAGCAGGTGCGGGGTTGAGATGGGGCTGGGGCACGGGTGGTGGTAGCGGCAACGGCACGTACGTAGGCAAGGTAGGGACGGAGGAAAGAGCGAGGGAAAAGGGCGGGGACAAATACAGCGCAAGGAGCGGGAACTGGGGCGAGGAATGGCGGCGATGTGTGACTCGAGAGGAGGTTGGCGCAGGAGCGGGGGTACTGACTAATTCAGGGGTTGGGGTGAGAAGAGGGGGTTAGAGGCAGGGGCATGTGCAGGCGGAGGGGCGCCGGGGCGGTTGGGTAGGACGCAGAGGCAAGGGCGTGGTGGGGTAGATAATGGGGGTGAGACAGTGTGAATGCGAGGTCCGGGGCACGGGAGAAGGGGAAGTAGGCGAAGGCAGGAGCAGGAAAGAGGCGTGGGCTGAGGAGAAGGCTGGTGAGCGGGGAGGGACCACTGAAGTGGAGACGGTGTGCCGCGACTTCCGGAAACCTCCCTGCACAACGCCAGCCAACTGCCTCCGCAGGCAGCTCTGCACCCCGTGGAGGTTTTTACCTCGTGACGGGGAAGACGCTTCTGGGAGAAGGGTGAGGTCACTGACTATGCGGCCAGGCTTCTCACAAAAATAACCACAACGAATTGACACTTTTATAGTTTTATGATATCTATTCTCACACCTACTGTACTTCCTCGGGGAATGAGATCTCTCTAAAAATATAAAAGTGTCATTTTACGGTAGCTATTTTCCTGAGAAACAGGATCACACCGTTCCCTCTGAGACAATAAGCTCGTATCTGATTCATAGGGTGCTATGACGCCATAAAGGTTTTGAACTTGCAAGCAGAATGTGGTGCACTTCTGAAGAGTTTAACTTTGTGATCGCCACTGGAAATGAATATCTCGTGTTTTCCTCGTCATATAAGCCTCCCGACTTACACCATTCTCACAAGATAGTTTAATATTTTGGAACCGCGTAAGGAATCAGAAAGGGAAATATCACCCTTACGTCGTTGCAAGAAGAAATTTTGAATGGAATCTAAATATTTATATGGCTTCTTATGACGGCCATTCTCAGTAGCTTCTGTTCATACTTCTGTACTTCCACATCCTATGCCTCTATTCCTTACACGCAGCGCGTAAACATGTTAGAAATCTATGACTTTATGCACTCTCTTTGGAAGTTAACTACGTGTAGTCTTACCACGATGATTTGTACCGTGTTTTCTTCCTTCGAAAGTGAAAGATAATATAAATACCATTATAAAGTTAGAGGTGGTTATAGGACTGCATATTAAACACATTCACGTGTTTCTGAAACTATTAACAAATAAACACAGAAAGGTCCACTCGTGTTTCACATTTAATGCTAAAAATAACAGAACTATACAAATAATAAACCAAGCACTTCTGAGAGAAACAAGCATCAGTTACCCTTTTGTCCTCGCACGAGAAGCATTCAAACCCTCGGTGAATTTGCGTGGGTAGTTGGCCCTTCATTCCCTGCCTTATCTACCTCCCGCGCTCGCCCAGCGCAGCTCTGCATCCCAAAACCTCCCTTTTGGTTCTTTGGCAGTGGCGCGTTCACTTCTGGGGCGTTGGTCGAAGCCGCAGCCGCACTTTGCTCCACGGAGGCAAAAGCCACTTCATTCCCTGCGCTCTGACTGGGAGGTCCTAGGGTTCGGGGCCCCGCGGCGGTAGGATTTTCCTCATTAGCTACAAAGTGAGGTCGAATTCATCCGCTGCCTGGAGGAGAATTATAGCGGCTGGCTGCTCTGATCGGTAGTTTTTCGTGTTTTTTCCGATCAACACCAGGATAATGTCGGAGCAGTATCCTAACAAATGGGCCACGGACCTCACGCGATCACTCACTCGCACTACACTACCACAAATAACGGGAGCTTAGCCCTGCTAGGCTGGTGCCCCGTTGATGGGAGATACCTGGCTGGGGAAAATCTCGCCACCTGATGTGTACCCTGGCACCGGAACTCGCTGTACAGCGGGCGAAGTTCACTGCCTACTCCTTTCGATAAACATACACTAAGCTTACGGGACTAATTACGATCTCGGTTGACGGACTAATCGGGTGAGGCTCTCGGTATCACTAATGATTCATTCGATCATTCCATGAATTCTTTTGCTACTTCAACGTTCTCGCCACCTCCCAACTGGTAGATGGTCCTCACTGACTTTACTTACACGAACTACACGGACAAGATCTTTTACAAGTGTTTATTTACAGGCTGCATTCTTATTTACAAGTGTCTGAGTATAATTGATACACGTTTCTAGGACATGATCAAGAATCAGTGGTTCTAACTTTTTAATTCTTCGCCTTTTGCTACCTCCGTAGTCAAAAATAAGTATTATATTGTTGCGGCACAAAATGGCGTTTTTCGACAAACTCGCGTTGCGGGACGCTGCTATACAATAAGGGGATAAATCTTGTTCCTATATACAGGTCAGTGCATTCCTTCCATTTATCACTATTGTCAAAGTCCTCGTTAGGCGGGAATTTAATACCAAACAATCATTTGCAAAATTTTAGTCTATCGATGGGTCTGTTTCCAGTGTTTAGAAAAGGTTTGGTCGATTAACCATGTACTCCTTTTCTGACGGTAGGCGCGTGTAATGGGGCAGGAAAAGCAATGATAAAGTAGGAATGATCGCGCGTGACCCTGCTTCCCATCTGTTTGAATAGTTCCTTGGCGTTCAAGTGATATTGGTCGCAAATAAAAGTAGATACCGAGCGGTATCTCCATCAGAATCTTGTCATTCTTCTTTCATCGCTTCATTTCCTCATCTGTAGTACTCTAACTTTTAAAGATTCTTAGCATAATTTGACGACTTGACGGTCAAGATGGACGAGAACGTTACGTCAGTAGTGCCGTAGTGGTCTCGGCCCAGAAGACCGCGGCTTCGAGTTCTAGCTCAGGCATGAGAGTATTTGTGTATATGTGTGTGCCGTCATTTCATCCCTCGCCATCTTCACCTCATCGTCCATACTCTCAGAGCTAACAATATTGGGGAAAGAGAATCGAGATTTAGCTATAATGCTGTTTTCTCCCGGATAATTGACGCTGGATGCACGCGTGGCCCGAGAAAAAAAAATTATGAATGTTTCGATTCAGAAGAACCCATTGAGCTTCTTAAGCTCTCCGATAAGGAGAAACGTTTTTACCTGTATCCAGATTGGATTTTGTTAACATATTACGCTCTCTGGCAGGTGTCTCATTTCGTATTTGTAACATTCTAATTCTTTCTGTGTTCATGGTTTTATGGAGTTGAATGTAATTCCTAGTCACTCCTTCGCCAGCCTTACCGTTCCCTATCACTTTCACTGTCCCATATCTTTCGCACTGACGCGCACAGACAGAAAATATATTGATCAGGGTATTTACATTTTAGAACCGCTCTTATCTGATAAATTGTAATTAAAAAAATATCAGCGTGTATTTTGAGTACTTTTCAACCTGACACTTCGATACGATTAAATGACCTCATGCTCTTAAATGCTCACAATGAGGCCAACCTCAACATCCCCTCCTTCATCATCACCGTGCTCATTGACTGATTGATCGTCACTGAATGCGGGTGCGTCAACTTCTAAGGTCATTTGTTCCGTAAGTGTAGCGCATGCTTTTTTCTCAAACGGTGGTGGTGGTTTTCCCCCGTTGTATGGCGAGATCCGGCACCGACCTACTGGCGGCTAATGGGGTTTTCCCCACCTAGATATTTCCCACCAGCGGGGCATCGCCTGAGTCGGAACAAGCTCCAAGCTCCGGGTTTGTGTGATGC
The DNA here is from genome assembly GCA_017312745.1 of Gryllus bimaculatus. Classification (NCBI taxonomy): domain Eukaryota; kingdom Metazoa; phylum Arthropoda; class Insecta; order Orthoptera; family Gryllidae; genus Gryllus; species Gryllus bimaculatus. Next base: position 748,245 of record BOPP01000012.1, read on the forward strand.
AGTGCGTGTAAGCGTGTGTGTAATTAAGGGGTGACGGTAGGACAAGGCAGAGGAAGGAAAGATCGCAGCCGGCCCATGGGATATTTGTTAGGGTACTGCTCCAGCATCTGTCTGGCGCTAGGAGCGGTAGGAAGGCGCTAGGAGCGGTAGGAACCGCAGAGAACTGCCGATGAGAGCAGCCGGCCGCTAGAATTCTCCTCCAGAGTCTGAATTCGACCCGTCTGATCGCCAGCCAGTATAGAAAATCCTGCCAGCGTTGGGGCTCGAAGCTACGACCTCCGGTGAGAGGCACTGAATTGAATTGAATTGAATTTGCCTTATTTTAGGTGGCAAGACTTGGGCCATCAGGCCCGCCCTTCCGTCTGACCACGCAAATTTCGCTACGCTCCTTTCACCAACTAGCTGAGAAAGGAGGTATTTCTTGGGGGAGAAACAGGCGATTTAGCTCAGAAGCGTCATTTAGGCTTGAGGATCTTTTACATGCAAGTAAATCTACGAACATGGGACAGCCGTCTTTACTTCCCCTCCGAAGGAAGGTGTACGAAAGTTTTTTTCGCCCTTAATCCACGGCTTCGATCGGGTTTGAATCCGCCAACTTGGGTACAACAGTCCGATACGCTAACCGTTACACCATAGCCGCCGCACTGCAGTGACATCAGTTGATGCCCGAGCCACCTCTGCCGGTGGAGCGTCGTCGCCCTTTCAGCGCCCAACCGCACCTCCCTCCCGGCCGGCGCGCGGCCTCGTTCGCGCATCCCGCCTTTTCACCGCTCGAGGCCAGGCTTCCGACCCGCGCTCAGCCGGCGCCAACCTGCCAACTCCCGCCCGCCCATACAATCTTCCTGCAGGGCTCCCCGCCGTAGGGCTGGGAGGCGGGGCCGGGCAGGGAGAAGCTGCGAATAAACAACATTACGGAGTTGAGGCGGGAGGGCTGGCTGGCGCCGTCGCCCTTTGAAGAGCGGTCCGAGCGCCGCGGCCCTCGTGTGCCGCCGCGCAGTGGAGTGGGGAGCGGAAGTTGAGGGCCCGCGTGGGCAACAGAGTTGTGAGTGCAGAATGGCCGAGCTAGCACCGACGGAGAGCGGGGGTGGGGGTGGGGGGTGAGTGAAGTAGGGGCTGAGAGTGGATGGAGGCGAGTGTTAAAAGATTCGGAGCAGGTAGGTTGGAGTGAAGTAAATAGAAGAGAAAACGGCGGAAGGAAATAAAAAAAGAGTAACTAGTACGAAAGTAACGAAGGAAAACGTTGCAGGTTCAATTATCCGCGATGCGACGCGAGAGGAAAGACATCGCACAATATTAATCCTCCTTTGAGTCCTTCTTGTATTGAAAAGTCCTCTCTGGCAGACGACTAGCATTCGTCTAGTTACCCTTTTTAAAACTTTGTGTTTTATATTTTTGTATTGAACTTGTCTAGAGGCGTCAAAGAAGATTTGTTATAAGGGAATTTTATTAGAAAAATGTTTAAATTAAGTAACACCAAAGCACACAGATACTCGGCTGCTCATAAAGATATCACTTGAGAGTTTTTCTGTTTTGTTTTTTATATAATATTTTACTATTTTCAAGCAAAAGTTGATGGGTATGATAATATTTTTTTTCATACATGTTACACGTCGTTGGTATATTTTTTTCATATTGTCATCCATTACAGCGCAAAAAATCAGGGAATAACTCTAAGCCCAGGTAATAAGGACCTGGCAATATCGAAGTAATTAACTGCTTGTTAAGTTATTACTCTGCCAGGTAGTTTACTAGCATTTCCGCGAAGAGAACCATACATGACAAAGGATGCCTGATATTTATACATATAAGCAAGTCATTTCTCATGCCTAATAGAGTTAAAAGAAGTCTTCACCTTTAATTACAAAATATCAAACTTTCCAGTAACAGGAAACTCTACTCGTCCAGGTAGAAAGTCCCCACAATCCCGTCACGGCGCTGTCCATTCCGCGCCCAACGCAAAGAAGGGTGACACAAAGTCAGCGCGAGCGTCGTCTCTTGAATATACCTATTCCGCTTATTCAAATGAAGGCTTCGCCAACTTCGGTGTTTGCATTAAGCCGGCCCAACGTCACCCGGCCGTGGCCGCGGAGTCGCGAGAAGTTTCTTGCGGC
>BOPP01000012.1:760149-772251 GCA_017312745.1 Gryllus bimaculatus
AAAAGATGTTTTTTCACACAAAAACGTGCGCAAAGTCCCCTATGTTTCCTCTAACGTTCGATTTATTAAGATATTATTCCTTACAAACTGCATGACATAATAAACAATAGAAATATGGCAGTGAATTCTGCTTTCAGAACTCCTGCAAACCTGTTTCATTCGAGAAACACAAAACATTGGAAATAGACTTGCAGTACACTATATTGTTTTTTTTTTTTTGCGCCCCCCGGCCGCAAAAAAAACTTGGGTCGTTTTTTTTGGCATAACTGCTTAATATGAACCATGTACGGACACAGTTAAAAAATAATAGTTTCTGAATTAAAAAGAAGTTGCATGCATTTACGTAACTTTTATGAAGAGACGCGCATATGATTTTTTGGCAAGAAGCTTGCAAAGCGACGAAGATTTGTCAGGGCGCCTCCTCTAACTTTTTAAGCATTCCAAGTCCGTTATCAGATTCCAGAAATTGCCCCTTTCCTGAAATGCACCCATCTGAAACTTTATTGTAATATAACCACCGGCGTTATTGACGGAGTTTAATCTGAACTTTGATTACTTAACGATTTGATAAATGGTACGTTTTTTATTTTTTTAAACTGGTATTCTAACTGCCTCTGGAGTAGTTGAGAGGAGTTTAAGTTTTTCGAAAAGTCTGATTTTTTTCTCTGACTCCTCACTTTAATCTTTGAGTGTTTCTTTGGCAATCCAGCATGTACTTTCGTCGTACTCCTGAGTACGTGCCATTGGTTCGGATTAATAAACTGGCGGGACTAATAGAACTGCCGAATAAAAAAAAATCTGGAATTGAGAATTCTAGTCCGTGTGTTTTTTTGCTATTAATATCTCTGTTAACACTAAGAGGATTCGTATATTTAAAAAATTGCAATCAAATATTAACGGTAATGCTACTTCATTATTCGCCTTTTTTTATACGAATAACTGAATATCATGACAGTGCGTCCGACCTGCAATCCGCTTGTAAACAAAGGCTGCTTTGGTTCCAATTGGCCGGTTCAAGAGCTTTAAGTTTCGAAAAAAAAAATTAAGTCTATTAGCTCCCGTGTATGTGAATCGTTTGTATTCCGAGGAATTGGAAGGTGTTCGTCTCGCCACATTCCGAAAATCCGACAGCTCGACCTAGATGTCTGTAGGGCGCAGATTATTCCAGAAATCTCCCGCAGTTAGGCACGCCCCCAACCAGGACAACCTTTTGCCTCCGAATGGTCTCCTTTTTTGCGTGGACGTGTAGTGCAATGCAATGTAAAGTTTGGATGGCGCCAACGGAGTAACAACTATGAGAAAAATAAGATAGCTTGTGGTCGTTTTTTTGGAGGGTAAATACATTTTTGTTATTCGCTGTGTATGGGATTTTTGCGAGAGTCGAACCAGGTTCTGCCGAGTAAGTTGGTAAGGTGTACGGTCCCCGTATCCACTTTAGAAAGCGCATCAACTGATGTCACTGCAGTAACCTCTACCGAGAGATCCCTAGGGTTACAACGTCTTCGACGGGGGCCGGTTGTTTCGACGGCTTACCTAGATAGGAGGAATCGCGCTGTTTGTAGAACATTCTAGCTGCCGGATGCTCTAATCGGTAGTTTTAGTAATTTTTTGCAGAGATCAACAAAAGGCGGAATGCCCGATCAGTATCCTAAAAAGCGAAACTAGGAACCGTGAGTGACCTTTCTTTCCTCATCTTCGTTTACCGTCACCTTATTACACAACATATTTACATGCACTACTCTACCATACGTGCCAGAAATATAAATCGAGTTGAAAGGTTAAAAACTTGTCCTGCTGGGATTAATGCTAGTGGTGATGGTTGGGGAAAATTTCCCGTATGCCGACGTGTAGATCAGTCGCTGGATCTCACCATCCCGTGAAGATATAAAATACGCGCACCTTCAGTGAATAAAAAGCATGCACCCCTTACGGTACTAAAGACCGTAGCAGCTGACGCGCCTGATTTTTCCGGCGCGTCAACGGCTTAAGGTCATAAGTCCCGTAAGTGTAGCGTAATGTGTTTACGCTCTGGCAGGTGGCAATTGATCATTCCCAACAGACTGTGGATGGAGAAGATCCGGCACCGTTTCTAATCGCTGACGGCCTAACGCGAGTTTTTCAGTTATCTTAGGTAGCGGATAACACAGGTATGTCCCACCGCGGGCACCGGGGCTCTAAGCTCCGAACCGGTCTCTCGCATGTGTCGTGGGCTCGTTTTTGTTAGGTATTGCTCCGACAATCGCCTGCGTATTGATCGAAGACAGGCACGGAAATACGTTCGATCCGAACCTGCCGGGCCGCTAGAATGCTGACACTTGAAATTCGACTTATCTATCAGCTGGTGTCGAAAATTAGCCACCTCAGCCCTCGAACAATAGGAGCACCCGAATCAGAAGCCATCAGCTGAGGCCCTGAGCCACCTCCCGCCAAGAACGAAGTACTGAATCCATGCCCTCCTTAGGGCCACATGCTGGCGGACTGCTGGTCGGGGCTGGGCGCGGGGCGCCCCGCTGTCGGCGGCGTCCGCCGGCTTGTCGTCGCAGGGCGCGGCGCTGGTTTCAGCCCGCGGGCCGGGCCGCCGTCGCTGGGCGCGCTGGGGCCGTCCGGCGTCCCGCCACGGCGCCCTACGGACCCTCTGCCTCCTCCGCCGCGGCGGCGGCGGCGGCGCCAGCCGGACTGCGCCCGGCTGGCGCCGCCTCCGCCTGGCCACGGGCGCGGGGGGCGGCGGGGCGCCGGCGGGCGCGGGCGGGCGCCGCGGGCGCATTTTGCGCAAGCTGCGCACGTCGAGCGCGGCGCGCGCAACCGGATCAACGGAAGAAGGCCAGCTTCGTCCAGCGCGGAGATGGCTGACGCTCTCGTCGCACGGGGGTCGGTGTGCGCGCTCCAGGGCGGCAAGCCGCGTTCAAGCGCCGGCCCGGACCAATCAACGTAGCGGTCGCGGGCAGGACAGAAGGTAAGGTCTCTTATTGTACAGTTATTTCTCTGGTTTAATTGGTCCTCAGAACTCGCCCTAATGTAATAGTCGAGTCCGCCAGCATGTGGCCCTAAGGGAGGGCATGGATTCAGTACTTCGTCTTGGCGGGGAGGTGGCTCAGGGCCTCAGCTGATGGCTCTGATCGGGTGCTCCTATGTTCGAGGGCTGACGGTGGCTGAATTTTCGACACCAGCTTGATAGATAAGTCGAATTCAGTGTCAGCATTCTAGCGGCCGGCAGCTCTGATCGAACGTTTTCCGTGGTGTCTTCGATCAATACCAGGCGATTGTCGGAGCAATAACCTAACAAACGAGCCACCGACACATGCCGAGAGACCGGTCGGGAGCTTAGAGCGGTGCCCCGCTGGTGGGACATACCTGGTAATCCCGTTACCTAAGATAACTGAAAACTCCGTTAGCCGTCAGGTAGAACGGTGCCGGATCTCTCCATCCACAGTCTGTGGGATGATCAATTGCACCTCCAGAGCGTAAACACATACGCTACACTTACGGGACTTATGACCTTAGCCGTTGACGCGCCCGGAAAAATCAGGCGCGTCAGCTGCTACGGTCTTTAGTACCGTAAGGGTGGTGCATGCTTTTTATCACTGAAGGTGGCGGTATTTATTCTTCACGGGATGGTGAGATCCAGCGATGACCTACACGTCGGCATACGGGAATTTTCCCCATCACCCACTAGGCATAACCCCAGCCGGGACAAGTTTTTACCTTTCAACTCAATTTGTTTCCTGGCATGTATGGTAGAGTAGTGCATGTAAATATGTGTGTAAAAGGTGACGGTAAGACGAAGATGAGGAAGGAAAGGTCACTCACGGTTCCTAGTTCGCTTTTTAGGATACTGATCCGGCATCCGCCTTTTGTTGATCCTGCAAAATACTAAAAACTACCGATTAGAGCATCCGGCAGCTAGAATGTTCCTACAAACAGCGGCGGAATTCCTCCTATCTAGGTAGCGTCGAAACACCGGCCCCCGTCGAGACGTTAACCCTAGGATCTCTCGGTAAGAGGTACTGCAGTGACATCAGTTGATGCGCTTTCTAAGTGGATACGGGGACCGTACACCTACCAATCTTACTCGAGAACCTGGTTCGACTCTCGCAAAATCCCATACACAGCGAATAACAAAAAATGTATTTACCCTCCAAAAAACGACCACAAGCTATCTTATTTTTCTCATATTTGTTCTCCGTTGGCCCCATCCACCTTACATTTGCATGCACTACACGTCCACGCAAAAAGGGAGACCATTCGGGAGCAAAAGAGATTGTCCTGGTTGGGGCTGTGCCTACTGCGGGAGATTTCTGGAATATCTGCCTACAGACATCTAGGTCGACTGTCGGATTTCGGAATGTGGCGAGACGAACACCTCCAATTCCTCGGATACAACATTCACGATACACGGAGCTAAAATACTTTAAAATTTTTTTCGAAACTTAAAAGCTTGACCGCCAATTGAAACAAAGCAGCCCTTTGTTTACAGCGATTGCAGTCGGACGCACTGTCATGATATTCAGTTATCGTATAAAAGGCGAATAATGAAGTAGGCATTACCGTTAATATGTATTGCAATTTTTTAAATATACGAATCCTCTAGTGTTAAACAGAGAGTATATATAGCAAAACGTACGGACTAGAATTTCTCAATTCCAGATTTTTTTTATTTCGCAGTTCTATAGTCCCGCAGTTTATAATCCGAACAATGGCACGTACTTCATGAGTACGACGAAGTACATGCTGATTGCCAGAACACTCAAAGATAAAGTGGAGTCAAAGAAAATCAGACTTTTCGAAAACTTAAACTCCTCTCAACTACTCCAGAGCAGTTAGAATACCAGATTAAAAAAATAAAACGTACATTTTATCAAATCGTAAGTAATCAAAGTTCAGATTAAACTCCGTCAATAACGCTGGTGGTTATATTACAATAAAGTTCAGATTGGTGCATTTCAGGAAGGGGCATTTTCTGAATCTGATACGACTTGGAATGCTTAAAAGTTAGAGAGGCGCCTGACAAATCTTCGTCCTTTTGCAGCTTCTTGCAAAATCTATGCGGTCTCTTCATAAAAGTACGTAAATGCATGCAACTTCTTTAATTCAGAACTATTTATTTTTTAACTGTTTCGTACATGGTTCATACTAAGCAGTTATGCAAACGACATTTGCACAATATAGTGTACTGCAATCTATTCCAATGTTTGTGTTCTCGAAATGAACAGGTTTGCAGGAGTTCTGAAGAGAATTCACTGGCATATTCTATTGTATTATGTCATGCAGTTTGTAAGGAATAATATCTTAATAAATCTAACGTTAGAGAAACATAGACTTTGGCACGTTTTTGTGTGAAAACATCTTTCATCTCCCTGATCAATTACGCAAGTTTAAAATTAATGTAACAAAAATCTGAATAATTTAATATGTGTGTATTTCGAAATCTTTCGAATCTATTCAATTTCATCTGATATCACATGCAAACATTTTAATTAAATTTTACTAATAATGCTTTGTAATATGAGAAAATGTGAATGAAATGTGATCGAACTCTAATAATGTCAAAGTTACAATGTCACTCAAGTTACGGCATCGTGTTGTTAAAAATTAAATTGTCTCTGTATACGAGTTGAAACCAAATCTATAATCAAAAACTCATACACATTTCTAAACATCCCTTTGTAGTCATTAATAAACCGGGTAAGAAAGTACTTGTATTTCACGTAGGAAGCTCGAAAAGACAATTGAAAAAGAATACAAAATAGGTATTTGGCCTTGCGTGAAATATGAGTATGGTTTGATTAAACAACGCAACTTGCATGAATCCAGCTATAGATGGATGACATATTACTGGTGTAATGTTTCGGTTCACTGCACGTTTATTACAATGCGACAGTAAAGCTGCTATTACGCGGGTGATTGAAATTGCAAGGACCATTGGTATTACAATTGCAGAATCGAATAGGCCAATCAACATGTTTGCCGAACGTTGTGGTTTGAACATATATGGAATTGAATTCCATTAAAAACGTTCAAATACATTGGATTATGTGACATTTAAAGTAAATGTTTACGAAGTGACAAGAATTTCATTGTATGCATTGGCCAAACGACTCGTACACGTCTACAAGGGTTGTTTATCGGCTTTTGTCTAATAATTCATTCTATCTGGGTAACTTATTTATGCCGTGATTGATGAAGAGTAATTCACACGATGATATCATTCTACTTAAAATCTGAAGTAAATGAGTGGGATCACTGTTTCATATCAAACTATTTTAATACTTTTCTTACGGAATCTTTGGAGTTTCTTAGTCTATTTTCTGATTTATAATATTTTTCATAGACAAAATATTTTAGTGTAGCTTACATACTAAAATAGCTCATCCTTGACTACAGTTGGGAGGTTTTCAGTCATGAATCATATTTTCAATTATGAAACTGCTGTTCTAACTTGGGCACACTGCTTTGGTTTTCGAAAGGCGGCTAAGGCTATTTGACACCAGTGATGTCAAGGTTCTCGCTGGTGCCAGTAGTACCCCTCACATCGCCGTGATATACCACAAACACCGCATCTAGTGTCAATTGTACCCCCATTCAGTTTTCCTACATATATTGTCCTCTCTAAACCAACAACCAACAAAAATAGTTTAGTATATCAAGAGTTACGAAATATTTTGATCTTGCTTGGAAGGAACTTGGCGGGAATAATTGTACGAGTAAAAGGGAAAGCGTACAAAACATTGAAGTAAATTATATATTAATATTAATACAACTACAGTAATTCGTTTATCGTGTTCCATCCCATTTCTAACAATTTAGTCCTCATTCCCGCAGATGAGTTCGAAGTCGACACTAACTTGTCCTCTCGTGGTGAAGTATTCATGGGGATACTTCGTCACGCAACGCATTCCAATGAGTCTCGGTGATTACCAGACCCCTTCAAATGAGTCCCTTGATTGCCGTCGCGGCAACTAGTGTCATTAGTTCCCTAAACATTCCAAATATAAATATAATGCATATTATTCCACGAGTCTTTCGGGGTTTCCCCATCTGGACCACTGCCCCGCCTGGAGAAAAAGTTATAAGCCCCCGACTTTGTATCATCTGACATGTGTGGTAGAGAAGAGCATTAAATTAAAGTAGGCGTGTAAGGGGAAATGAAGAAACTAGTAGGATGAAGGAGGAAAGATTTCGTGTGGTCGGTGTCTCGTTTGTTTGGGTATTGCTCCAGCATTCGCCTGGTGTTGATTGCCGGAATCACGTAACACTACCAACTAGAGCAGCCGGCCGTTCGAATTCGCATCAAACCAGCGGCTGAATTCAACCTCGCTGCCTAGCTATATTCCAAAATCCTGCCGCTGTCCGAACTCTAACTCTAGGACCACCCGGTCAGGGGCTCTGCGGTTACATTGATGTCCCCTTAACCACTAGACATACAAGAAACGGAGAACGCGTGGGACAGGATTAACAACTCTGCATATATCAGAGACGTGTTGGTAATTTTGGGTAAATGCAGGGATAGGTCGCATCAGAGGCACTGCAGTAACATCAATTGATACCCTGAGCTATCTTTCGAGGAAGCGGGGTAGCGAGTGACTGGGGCGGGTGGCGGTGTTTGGTGTTATGGGCAGAAAAAGGGTGGTTCGGTGAGAGAGCGAGGGGACTGTCGGGTGGGGTCTTGGGCGGGGGATTTGGGCGGGGATTTGGGGTGGGGGACTTGTGGTGGGGAACTTTGTGGGGAACTGTGTGTGGGGGACTTGTGGTGGGGGACTTGTGGTGGGGGACTTGTGTGGGGACTTGTGGTGGGGGACTTGAGGTGGGGACTTGTGTGGGCGACTTGAGGTGGGACTTGAGGTGGGGGACGTGGGCGGGGCATTTGGGGTGGGAACTTGGGGTGGTGGACTTGAGGTGGGGGACTTGGGTGGGGACTCTGGGTGGGGACGTGGGGTGGGGGACGTGGTGGGGGACGTGGGGTGGGGACTTGGGGCGGGGGGGACTTGGGGCGGGGACTTGCGGCGGGGGATCCTTACTGCAGGCGCGCGAGGAGGCTGGCGGGCGCGAGGTCGGCGGGGCGGACGCCCGCGCGGTTGGCCAGGGAGATCTGCGCGCCGCGCTCCACCAGGTCCAGCACGCACTCCCAGGGCACCGCCGCCTGGCACACCGCCAGGTGCAGTGCCGTGTTCCCGTACGCGTCCTGCGCACGCACGCACGCACGCTCGCTACACGCATCCACGCACGCACGTTTTCATTTATGCAAGCGCGTTCCGGATACATACATGTACACGACTTGCACAAACTAAACACATGCGAGTACACTGATCATTAAATTCAATATTCAAAAACTGCATTGCCTTCTCCGAACGCACACTCGACACAGGGACGGTTGTACCCGCCCACGCACGTATTCATTTACACGAACACAGGATGGATACAACTAAGCATTCGCCATATCGAGTATACAAATACATATTGCTTATTCAAAGCGATGCTCTCATAATATGAAAAAAATCGTTATGTGTGTCACGCAATAAAACATATTTTAGAAAAGGATGTAATAGTAAGATTTGATATTACACAATTTAGATATGTAAATGAGTTAAACTGAAGTTATATTATAAATGAAAATCTTCAAACACATTTTATGGAAAAGTACAATACATATTTCATTGAAGAGATTATTTCATTAAATGAGCGATATGATGTACTCACTTTTAACATTCACAGATTTATCGTAACTACAACATACACTTATAAACACCAGGAGCACTGTCGCTTAAACACCCCTTTGACATTGTCCAGGGAGTCTGCTACATTGCTTTTTGGATTTTTTAGTCTACTTGAAACAAAATAAAATTTCTCGGTTATAGAATTTTACAAATAAGCAGCTTCTTTACATTCACACACACTAGATATACCAATATACATGCCATGATGACTCACGACAAGCCACAAGTTATACTAGGTTCTGGTTGATAATTTATATTCAAGCTAGAAATAAGAGAAAATGTTCAAAAACATTCACATCTTTATAACCTGAGTTTTCAACACTACGTGTGAATCATTATCACTAAGCTGAAAAAATAGTATGATAAAATATTGAAGGAGCTCTTATCCTATTATCCTTATCTTCTGTAATCTTTGACATAGTTCTGATATTCGACCCATGTTAACAAAAAACGAAACAACATGAAATCTGTATCTCTCGCGTACTGATTTTTATGTTTTAATATAAAATTAGCGTAATTAACAGTTTTGAAAAGTCTCGTTAGATCATTTTTTGTAGGGTAATGAATGTATTGATAAAATTAATAATTTGTGTGTTTGTTTTCACTAAATGTACTTTGATAGCTACTCGGAGCAAAATTGTATATTATGTTAATTAAAAAATGTGAAATATTCGCCAACACGAAAGTATAAATTAAAACTTTTACATTACAGATACATGAAGTGACATATTACCTCAATAACCACATTTAATATTTTATTTCTTACAGTGTTCAAATTTTGAACTCACACGAAAGTGAATTTTATAAAGAAGAATGCAGTTTAGATGGTAGAAACCAATTGATAAGCAGAGTTAAGAAAATATTTCAGGCCATGAAATACATCAGCAATATTTGAACTTATCAATTAAATCAAGTAAAGTTAAATATTTTGAAAAAAAGGATATTGATTTTGTAATCGTGCTTACTTAAAAGTGCAAAAATTTCATTAATTTCCTACGTTCAGTTTAAGACCTCATCCTTGAGTCAAAAGAGCTGCCCGCCTATAAGAATGATATCATACGTAAATATACGCGGACGTTTTACCAGAAGAAACAAGCTACTTAATTTCATTATTATTTTATACAAAAAAATGCAACACAACACGAACGAAAGTATGCTAATTTAACTAATATTTTATATAGTTTATTTAGTTTATAAACCCAATTCAAACCTCGGTTGTCTGAAAACATTCGGCCCACTTGGTTTCGTACGAAGTAATCGCGACATTTCGAGAGAGCTACCAACCCCGCTATAACGCGCGGTGGAACATCCCTATCTGAATTCGGAGGGAAAATGAGAGCGGAGCCAGGGGAAGTTGTTCGCGCTTGCAGGAGCGCCGCGCTGCGCTGGTCTGGTGGACAAGACACATGTGGGAGTGCACTTTGCTGCCAGATCTAAACGCTTAATCTTCATTTCATTATTACTGAGGAGAGTCAAATATTAGTTAAGAAGTAAAGTCAAACAACGGAACATGCATTGAATTGAGCACAGTCGATATTTTTCAGTTAATCGTGGATATTTAGATCTTATCTATCCTGTTTCTGCATAGTTTCATCCAAAAATCGACTTGTCAGCGCGGAGAAATCGAAGAAGGTGAACAAGTATATCTCTAGTGTAGCAACGAGACGCACGAACGTGAAATACAACAACTTTTTTATCCGTTTTGCTTCCGATCCCATAGAGCATACTATAGTTCATAACATTTATGAATGTGAAAAAAATGTTTTTTCTCTAATAATAAATGTCGGTTTATTTAGAACAATATTAACAATATTGTTTTAAATATTAACTGTGAAAACCATATTACAACCATAAAACTTCCTGGTAATGTAAACGTGACTGTAACAACGCGACACGTGCAAAATGTGGTTTTTGCTCGTCGTAGTTGATTTTCAGATCGCAGCATGGTGTCAATTTTCATTTCCCGTTGCATTTCCTGCACTATTTACTCAGTGATGCTAGTCGCGAGCTGTAGCAGCACACTGCAGTTCCTGCACTTTGTTGTCAACATATCGTCACTAACACGGCACTAGGAGAATCAAATTTACAATACGTCATTTTCTAGAGAGGCGCCATCTTCATGTGGCAGATCATAGAATAGCGCGTCGCGCGAAGTACGCAATCTTGAAAAAGCTTTCAGAGCGGGGCACAACAGGCGCGGGGGGGAGTGGTGTGCACAGAGGTAGTGCGAATCGAGCGGGGGTGGTGGTGGTGGTAGAGGAGGAGGCTCTCTGTGGTAGGGGAAGACTGACACATGCAAGACAGAGAGATTAATTGATTAGTGGTTCCGGGCGCGACAATATCTAAGGTTATTAGTCCCATAAATGTGGTGCATGTTTTTTCCTCGGGCGGTGGCGACGATTTCTCCCCTCTATGTGATGAGATCCAGCGCCGACCTACCCATCGACGTGCATTTTTCCCTCAACCAGGTATCTCCCATCAGCGGGGCACGTCTCCAGTAGACACAAGCTCTGACTGGACGCCTGGCCTTGTTAGTCGAGTACTGTACTTAGGTGTGTGTGTAATTAAAGGGTGAAGCTAGGACAAGCAAGAGGAAGGAGAGATGCGCGGGTCCTTTTGCTAGAGTACTGCTGAGCCATTCGGTGTTGATCGGAGAAACTACGGAAAACTACCGATCAGTCCGGAATTTTCCTCCTCACAGCCTTTAATTCGACCTATGTAACAATTGACAAAAATTCTGCCCCCGTCGGAATTTGAACACTCTAGTCAGAGGCACTATAGTACACCAATTGAGCCACCTAAGCCGCTACACACACAAGCAAAGGAGGACCTGTAGTTCAGGGGTGAACATCCCTGCGTAGTCTCAGGGCTGCCTTTGTCATTTTGTGCAAATGCAGGGCTAGTCTTATTTATGTATGTGTGTTCTAACCGATTAGTACTGCGGGGATGCCAAATCTGTAAACAACCTGCTCGATGACTTCCATCACTACAACTTGACTACTAAATAGAACGCAGACGAGCTCAAGGTTTAAATTTTGGATACTTTGCATCTACAACAGCGGCGAACCGTGAATTTGAACGCAAGGCTTGCAGTGATATGATTTGGACTACCAAGTAGAGGTTCGTGAGTCATTTTAGAGGCGAAGCAATGTAAGGAAAATCCTGCTCCCTTTCTAAACATTTTTTTTTACTTTCACGCCTCGTTTCTCACATTATCTTAAATTGTGTTGTGCCAGCATTCCGCATTTTAAGTGCAACCGTTGCCTCCTCCGGGAGTTGTAGTGACGTGCTTTCCGCGGCGCCCCACCGCTGTCAGACCGTGAGAGAGCGTCGGCGGCTGAGGGAAGTGGCTGCTGGGGTGGGGATGGTGGCGGGGGCTGGTGAAGGTGGC
>BOPP01000012.1:788179-800542 GCA_017312745.1 Gryllus bimaculatus
TAACTTCAAGCAAACGCGGTGGTATTTGCACGTGAACTACATCCTTATTCTGGTCTTCTGTACTTTCAGGGTTAGACATGTCGCGAGTTGATTTCAAATTTTGCCATTAGCATGTACAATGTTCTATCTCCGATAACAGCGCTGGTAGTCGAATATCTAACTTATTGCCCTTGGTTTATCAATTTTACTCTAAGCGCATGTGATAATTTGAAATACTTTCAGGTAGAATTATAAAGACGTTTCTAGTAGAAACGTCTTTATAATTCTACCCTAAACCTTTCATTTGGAAACTAGTAGTGGGGTTTTCTCCCACCTCCCAACACTCAACCATCAGTAATCATGGTATGCGTTTGTGTGATGTGTTTGTACGTATATTCCTCGCATCTCGTTCTATGACATTCACTGACCGAGCCCTAGAAATTGACTTCACAACACTCAAGTACTTCAAGCTCTTTTTGAACATATCATTTTAGTTATATTTATTATGGATACCACTTTAAAATATTTCATTTCCATAAAAAGATCTATCGTTCGCAGTTATGTAATCAAAGCAGTATTGTGATTGTTGTGCTAGGTCTTCAAAAAAAAGGTCAAGGACATTTGGGGCTACCCATCGAAAGGACCAAAAGATGATCAAATATATATAAGCTTTTCATTCCCTAAAAACTGAAAATATTAATCATGATTGTAACATAATGCTAAATATACAAAGATGAGTTTCTAAACATGTAAACATTTTCTTGAATTATATTGCATTGTATTCGGAATGACATTTGTATGTTTAAACTGTTAACTACATTTTGCTTATTTTTATTTTCTTACTGCTCATTCACTGCTCTGCGTTCTTGTGTTATTCCGGTATTTTTTAAAAAACAATTACGTAATATCCACCCATTAGCTTGGTTATGAGACCCCTGGTTTGACTTTTTGGTCTTCATGATTTTGTATCTTTATAAACTTGTTTTTTACATTTAATCTTAAATTTATTTTTTCTATTTAATCATCTTCGTTATGATGATCTATTGTCCTCTGTCTCTTAACTCCTCGCTTGGTAAAAAACGAGAAATCTGCGAGTGATGGCTATGTTATGAGAATAAATTATAAGATTACCTCCGTTCCCATTAGCTCATCCACATTCACCGTTCGACCTTACGGCAATGGATTTTACTTGCCGTCTTTTCGATTGGAAGATTCATCAGATTGTCTTTTTGTTAGCCTGTGTTTCTCTCTCTTCATGTGTTGTCTTCTTTCAAAATCAGAATTATGTAGAAGTAAATCGGAAAATGATTTACATTATTCAATGAATGCTACCAGACACTCCGAGTTAGGCAATGTATTTTAAAATAGTGTAATCACCTTTTTTCTGAAGTTACAAATGTGGAGTTTTTATAAAGAATTATGGAATATTCTTGATAAGATTGAAATATTATAAAAAGAAATTCGAATAAATATATAATCATACACACGCAACGTAAAGAAACAGATTATTCCTAGTTTATCTTTTGAATAGGATAATGTTATACACTCACAATACACACACTCACACACACACACACACACATACACACACCGGAAAATACTTTTTCATATTTGAGAAATTGGTAACTATTAAAAACTTTTTTATTTTATACTGAGAGCATTATTGTCTCAAAACAATAGAATAAAGCAGAAAACCCCAATCCTTACATTCTTTGAAAATTGGAAATATTCAACCCTCATTTTAAATCATCGAAAACGTTAGAAAGCCAACCAGATAAAGAGGATTGTAATTAATTAGTGTGATTGCCAAACGTAAGTACTGGAGTTTAAAATGCAGTAAGGACAAACAATTTAGCGAGCTGTAAACATTTCGCGTGCTAAATTATAGTAGTATATTACAGGTAAAGCTGAAATAGTATAATACAGATACTACCCAACCGCTAAACGAATTGCGAAAAAGAATGTGTAGATATAACACTACGAGTTTCCTTTTTTAGAATTCATTTCTTCTTGTTCGACAAGTTTTATCCTTCGAGGAAGTTAATTATACAATACACAGTGCTTTTTGGAAAAGACCTTCCATAAGCAGTGATTTTTATTACTCGGAAGAACGGAATACAAGATAAATGAAGTGAGGTTGAAGGATACTTCATTTTTTAAATTCATTTAACAGTTTAAAGGAATTATGGTAGTTTGAATCGGTCTTTGGGACATCTGTAGTTGAAACAGCATTCCGTCCTAGAGTGAAGATTAAGAAGCACGGAGAAGATTTAAGGTGCCGGTCAAAAGTGTGAGCTATACCTGTTGTGTGGTCGCCTAATGAGAAAACATTTTATTTCTCTGCGAATCCGAATGTTTGGAATCCTGCTTAAAAATATGTTTTGAAGATCGCGAGGGCCAGCATACGCAGCTTAATTGTGCATTCCCTTTCGAATGTAGATCTGCGCTTGCAGCATGCGCTCCGGGGGTGCCGTCGGAGGCTGCGCGGGCCAGCTCCGGGGCAGCAAAGAGCGTCAAGGAGCACCTGAAAGCCCGCGCCCGTTCCGGCGCCTGCAGAGAGCGTGCGGCAACCCGCAGAGCAGCTACAGGCATCCGCGCTCGATTCCCCTCGCCCGACGTCCACTGAGATCCACCCTCGCAGACCAACCCGCGTTACTAGCAAGGCCTCATCTCGTCTCGGAGACGAGTACATTTTACTCACAAATGAACGTGTTGACCTGATTTCATTTTCTTGTTCATTGATTAAGCAGTATTAAGTGTTGTGTGTTACTGTCACAAACAGTGCAGTGTTTTCCCTATGTTCCCCTCACACACTCGAGCACACGTACACAGAGTCAGCTTTTTTGTATCCTGCTCTGGAGTAAATCACAGTCTATCATCTCTTTTGACATGTGTATTCACCGTTATTAGTCACTAGTGTTCCGTTGTGTCGGCGATTCAAATGCCGTCGTGCACAACGCGAATGACGTGAATCGCAACCACTAATCCGCTAACCTGCCCTTCCATTCGAAAGAGCACCTTTCGGCATCTCTGAGGGCAATTGGGGCCTCTGTGCGCTCTTGTCGTCCACAATGGAGCGGGGCGAGTTTGATCCGCAGCGCCGCTCCGAATTGAAAAGGGCGTATTCCCCTGTCCCCACCCTCGCCGCCGACCCCTCCGCTGCCCACGCCGCCCAGCCCCCGTCGCCACTCCCAAAAGAGAGAGGATTTTATTGGTCGAATAGTACTTTTTTGACTGATGGTACTAGTTTTATATATGTAACGTGAAAAAAGTCTGTGATATTTAAAAAATAAATTTCAGGATAATCATAATAATCATTGAGAAGATTTTTGGTCTTCCATATGTGTAAAGCTATTTAAAATGCTGACTCGCGTCGTTTATTTTAAAACTGCCTTTCAAATAGCCCTCATTCTACACCTTGTACACATCATAGTCAGAGTGTAAATGCAAACTACAAATACAGATGAAGTGTTAATTGGTTGGCAGTAACCAATAAGTTAACATAGCTAACCAAATGCAGTGTTGAGAATGATACATGGCTTAAGGCAAATTTTTTGAGACGTAGTTTTTTTTGAGTTTTTCAATCATAAGGGGCGGGGGGCCCTCTATTATTATACGTATTCTAACGTATGTTAACGTATACGGAACGTCTGCTAAAATTCCCTTCTTATCACAGCATAATTGAATGTTTACTTCAAAACCTATATCATTACTCAAACTTCCAGTTTCTAAATAAAATCTTCTAAAATAAAATACAATTCATTTTTAAATTTAATTTAAATTAAAGAATAAGCCAGTATCCTACTATTTACTATACAAACGGCGTGTATTTCCGTTATTTTAAATTCCGTATAACTTAACAAATGTTTTGAATGCACAATTATGACTGCACCACATGGAAGATCAGCCATGAAAGCGTAGGCTTTCCGCGATCGGAAGTCCAATGACACTCCAGGTAGCTTCCGTAGTACGCTGCTTCAGCTGACATAAAGAACCTTTATCAGGTGGAAATGCTTTCGTACTGCGACTTTCCCTGGGGGAAAATGCATTCCTCCTTGATGTAGGGCGCAGTTAACAGCCAAACCACTTCAACTATTTTTACGAATAATATTTCTGATTACTTGACAGCTGGGGGTGAGGTTGAGTCGATGTTTCCCGTAAGCAGGCGGTAGACCAGCCGTCAGATCACAAGAGCAGCAGCAACAGCAAGAAGCATATTGTAAGACGAGCTTACAACAGATAAACAGAACGCACTCATTGATTCATAACCAAGCAAATATGGGATTAATGGCGTTTTTCAATTTTCAGCACAGTTTGCTCGGCGTCTTGTAAACTTTCCTTTTTTTTTTCGTTTTGAAAACCCACAGGTGACATCTTATCCACAATTTGCAAGCGTCTTGATAGCGTTAACGGGTACCCATACTACTCGTCAGCCGCTAGCTGCCCAAGTAGACAGAAATGTTTTTTTAGAACAAATATGCCAAGCGACGCGGCGTCCTCGCCGGAGTGGCCTACGTTTTGAACGGGGGGTGAGGTTGCGCGTTGCGTTTCCGCCAGGGCCGCCGCTGCGCTGTCACCTGGTTGGCGCGTGGGGGAGACGCTACGTCCCTGGCGGCGACGCGGGCGGTGGCCGCGGCCATGGTCGCGCGGCCGTGCGGCGCTCGCCTCCATTCTCGCGCGTACAGGTGAGCAGGATCTGCTCTATGAGATTCGCTGCTTCGGCGGCAGTTTCCGCGAAGATTCTCCTCTCCGGAAGGGCCCTCACGGCCGCCGGCGCGGGGGCGGGCGCGGGGGCGGCGCGGGGGCGGCGCGCGGGGCAGCGGGGGCACGGGCAGAGGGGCGGGGCCGGCGCGGGCAGCAGCGGGGAGGCCGGAGGCCGCGGGACATGAAAGCGGGCTGGACTTGAGCGACACGCCTGCGTCCGCTCGGGGAGCTCCCGCTTGCCGCCCCCGCCGCCCGGCCCCTGCCCACGCCGCCGACCGCTCGCCCCGACGGCCACGGCCTGCAGCAGGTCGGTGTCGCTCTCCAGGGAGAAGGAGCGGCTGGGGCGGGGGCGCTTGAGCGTGGCGGCGCGCCGCGGGCCCCGGTCCGGGGCGGGGCCCGGCGGGCCGGGGCGGGCGCGGCGGCGAGGCGGGTGAAGCGTGCGCTGGGGAGAGGCCGGCCGTGCCGGCGGTGAGGGCGGGCGGGCCGGCGCCTCCGGGAGACCCAGCTCACCCGGCGCTGCACCGGGCGGCGGGGCGGCGGTCACCTGCGGAAAAACACGTTCTCTCAGATCATTTAACACTTCGACTGCGAGGGAACATCAGGAACCCAAACGCACGTTTAACCACAATTTTATAAATTTATAATTCATTAGTATCTAGAAAAGTTTTTTTTAGCAATATGGTCAGTTGAAATTTATATTTTCTTAATCCTCTTGCTAGCGTAACTATCGTAATGTGATTTGAACGTTACCGTTACCTTCAAGAGTTTTGTCCGTGGAGACTTTAAAAGTTATACTGAACTATCTATTTTGGTTAAAATTGGCTAATAATGTAATGAAAAACTCGATAGAAACTTCCCAATTTGATTGAAACAAAGAAGTTTTTATGGTAAAATTATTGATTTTACCAAAACTTACCTTTTAATGGTAAAAATTTTACTAAAGCATGATAAAGATTTTTTAGAGTGTACATTGGGCTTTACTCTCTTTGGTATTCGAAACGGATGCACAAAAACTTGGACAAAGTTCTAAGAGGCATAAACGCGTCTTTCTGAAGGCAGGAGGACTGGTCTGGGTGAGGTCCATCCTCTTTAAAAGCGTTGGCTAGTGCTGCTTTGCACGCCAAAGAGGTGTAACGCGTCCTCAAACCTGCAGCGGGCGACTTGGGCCGAGGTGACGTGCGTGGCGGAGGCCGTCGCCTCCGAAGAAGAAGCCGCCGCTGGCCGCCGGCCGGGGCCGGGCCTGCTGGGGCGGGCAGGTCGGCCGCCTGGTTGGGCTTCAGCCGTACTTGAGCAGCAGGCGGGCCACGTCCACCGCGCCCACCTCCACCGCACGTGCAACGCGTTGGTGAAGATGAGCGGCGGCGGCCGGCTCGGGCCCCTGCCAGCGACGAAGCGCCCCCGGCGACTCCGCCCCGCCCCCCCGCGCCGCCCCCGCCAGTACCCGCCGCCAGGGCCGGCGCCGCCTCCGCGGTCCAGCCCTGTCGAGTCAAGAAGAAACAACCGTTACCTTCGGCAATACGATCAAACTACGGTGATTTGATTGGTTGAATTAACCCAATGCTAAAGAAATAAGGACAATAAATCGGAGATGTGTGTGTAGTGAATGCTTTATTGGCAGAAGATGACGTTATTTCCGGCTGCTTTTTCTACATATTATATATTTTGTAATGCATCTAGAGATCGAATATAATTTAATATATAACAAGATGACGGTGGTTATCTTTCCACCCTTGATGGCGGAGGTTCGATACGCGACCTACACGTTTGGCATGCAGGAGTTTCAGGAATGCTTCGCACCGTGGGTCCACCGCATGGCGAGCTATGACATTTTGGAACTAAACTGGAAGCAAAAAAGGAAAAAAGTTTCTACGATGGGGAATTTTGCAATATCAGGTTGGCTACAGTAATGCTTGCGGTTTACTGAATGCCGGTTGTGCGGACGATCAGCTGTTTCATTATGTCCGTTTTATTTCAGATCAAACGCGGCAATTCGTTGTTGCTAATGCGTACAAGCCGAACAGGCTACAAAGTAATCTTGTCCGTTGAAGACTAATATTTGGGTTGTGAGTAAGTGAAGTGAATATTTTCAAATATGGTGTTAAGGAAGTATGTCCTAATTAAAAAAACCATTTAAATATAATTATTAGTAATTAATTATGCATGTTTTTAAAATTAATTTAATACCGAAAAATGACGAGAAATAAAGTAAAAACGTGCTTAAACAAGTTAGATAAGTTACAAATTTCACGAATATTGTTTTCTTTTGCACAGTGTTCGTAAGTAATATATTATTACTTCAGAAATTAACTTCAAATTTGCCTACTAGTACCTTGGCTTTGAGCCAGTTTTAAGGGCAACAGTTTGGCAAAATGTTGTTATTGTGACATCTTCAAAATGACAATATAATTAATTAATTATGAGCTACATTTGTATATATTAAATTTGTATTCGATCTCTTGGTGCATTACAAATAATATAGATTGTAGAAAAAAACGGAAACAACGCTCATCTCCTTCACAGTATGATTAAGTTACTTAGGAGAATGACCGAGGTGACTCGCGATATTCTATTAACCATACTTCAAGTAATGATTGTATTCGGTATCATGTATTAAACTAAATATTTTGGTTATTTTATGCCATTGGAAAACTGGCGAGGACTACTACGTCAGTGAATACGCCTGGCACACCAATGTCGCGTCTGCCCCATGTGCGTAGATTTACTTTCATGTAAAATCGAGCCTGAATGACGCCTCTGAGCCAAATCAAATCGCCTGTTTTTCGTCGTCCAAAGAATACCTCCTTTCTCTGGTAGTTGTTGAAAGGGGGCGTAGCGAAATTTTTGCGTGGTCAGACGGAAGAGCGGGTCTGATTGGCCGAGTCTCGCCACGTAAAAATTAAGACATCAATTCAGTCATTCAAAACGCGCTAGATAATAACACGTGTCCGCCCTCGCAGCGGCGTGTGGCGCCGCGAGCCGTTCGTCGGGCCGTTAACGTTTTCCGCGTCGTATCGTGGGGGGGGCGGCGGCCGCGGTGAAGCTGAATGGTTAATCGAATCAACCGGGGTGCGGCAACGGACGCGTTCGGCGACTGCGCGATGGCTCGATAGCTACCCAGAACATAAAATGTGTTAATTTGTGCAGCACGAAAGGGATATTTAAAAACTTATTTTTGCAATCATCATTAGAAGGTACTAACATTCTGGCTCAGAAGCAACAGGTCTTCGCAATGGATTTTTTAAATATTTAAAGCTGTTATTTTTATCAAGTTTTCTTCTCGATAAAGATTTGCGATATTAGGTTGCAAAGCGGCACTGCGCAATCATGCTACATTAGTCTGTTACTGCAGAAAAAATAATTTATTGTGCAATTGGCTGTGCAGTAATTACTCAACAAAATATTAAGGGTTTCCTAATTACTTTTTGTTCACGACAACCAAAAACACCATAATGACTCTTTCAGGTTCTTTAATTGCACATCGGCTCTTTTCTCATTTTTCTCTCTCTACTTCAATTCCAACTCTATCTTCTAATGTATCATTTATCCATCAATGACATGCAGCTTCACTAAATCCCGTTTAATGTCTGTTCTGACGATTGCCTTTGTGCGCAGTACCAAACCTAACACTCGCAGATCTGACGGAGGGGCAAACCAGACCAGCAACGGTGCAAATGCAAGTGGAACTTGGTGCACACAGGGCCATTTCCCGTCTCCCTCCACTTCCGTTTGCCGGTCGCGTGGACGCTCAGTCCGCTCTCGGCTGTCCCCACCCCCCCGCCCTTTCCCATCGCCCCTCGCCCGCCCGGGCGGTCAATGCGGCGCGTCGCAAGCGCCCCGCGGTGTCCGGGAATTGCCGGCACGACCCGCCGACCCCCTCCCCCCCACGGCCGTCGTCGACGTCCCTGGCCGCCGGCGCCGCTTTTGTCGGCGGAGGCACAGGGTGCAGCGGATTGGAGGCGGGCGCAGCGCTAGCAGCAAAAGCCGAATGAACGCGTGGCCGCTTGGATGCAAACTTCCTTCCTCTGGTCTTCTCTCTCTCCGGGATAGACAATGCCGCGATTCCACTTTCAAATTAGCCATTAGCGCGGTTTAATTGTTCTGTCTCTCAGAAATATTGAATATGTACATTGTTGTCCTTTGGTTTACAAATTACACTCTACGTACATGTGATGATTCGAAACAGCTTTCAGTTAGGAATTATAAAGATCAAACTATTTTTTTTATTTTGTACTAGCGTGCTGTAACAGCCACGTCCTTTAACGTCCCTCGTTGTATCCATGGGGAAAATGCATGGGGAACTAGTAGTGGGATAGTTTCGTGCTTTCTCCACCTCCCAACACTCAACCATCAGTAATCATGGTATGCGTTGTGTGATGTGTTGTAATATGTTCCTCGCATCTCTCGTCCTATACACATGCAGTGACCACGCCTACAGAAAACTGACTTTACAACACTTCAAGTACTTCAAGCTCTTTTGAACATATAATTTTAGTTAATATTTATTATGGAACACCACGTTTAAAAGTTTCATTTCCATTACATGATCTATCGGCAATCAATCAGTATTGAGGATTGGTTGTGCTAGGTCTTAAAAAAGGTCACGACATTTGGCGGACTACCCATACAAAAGGACCAAAAGGTGAGCTTTTCATTCCCTAAAAATTGAAAATATTGAGCATGATTGTAACATAATGCTAATGCACTAAGATGAGTTTCTTTAAACATGTAAACATTTTTCTGAATTATATTGCATTGAATTCGGAATGACATTTGATTATGTTTAGAACTATTAACGTACATTTTGCTTCTTTTTATTTTCCTTCTGCTCATTCACTGCTCTTTGCTTCTTTTGTTATTCCGGTATTTTTTCAAACAATTAAACGTAATTCCATCCCATTAGCTTGGTTATGAGAACCCCTGGTTTGACTTTTTCGGTCTTCATGACCATTTTATATCTTTTATAACTTGTTTTTTAGCATTTAATCAATAAAATTTTATATTTAATCATCTTCGTTATGCTGATCTAGTTGTCCTCTGTCTCTTAACTCCTCGCTTGGTAAAAAAAACGAGAAATCTTCGAGTAATGCTATGTTATGACAATAATTATAAGATTGCCTCCGTTCCATTAGGCCTTCACCACATTCAACGTTCGAGCTTACGGCAATGGATTTTAACTTGCCGTCTTTTTGATTGGAAGATTCATATATTTGGCCCTTTTGTTAGTAGTGTTTCTCTATCTTCATGGTATTGGGCTCTTTCAAGTTAGAATTATTTGTACGAAGTAAGCTCGGAAAATGATTTCATTATTCAATGAATGCTACCAGACACTCCGAGTTAGGCAATGTATTTTCAAATAGTGTAATCACCTTTTCTGAAGTTACAAAAGTGGGAGTTTTTATAAGAATTACTGGAATATTCCTTGACAAAATGAAATATTAATAAAAATAAATTCGAATAAATATTGAATCATACCACGCAACGTAAAGGAACGAGATTATTCCCTAGTTTTATCTTATGAATAGGATATGTTATACACTCACATCACACACACCACACACACAAAACACACCGGAATTACTTTTTCATATTTGAGAAAATTGGTAATATTAAAAACTTTTTTTTTATTTTATACTGAGAGCAATTATTCTCTCAAAACAATAGGGATAAGCAGAAAACCCCAATCCTAAATTCTTTGAAAATTGGAAATATTCACCTCATTTTAAATCAATCGGGAAAACGTTAGAAAGCCAACCGAATAAAGAGGATTGTAATTAATTAGTGTGATTGCCAAACGTAAGTCTGGAGTTTAAAATGCAGTAAGGGACAAACAATTTAGCGAGCTGTAAACATTTCGCGTCTAAATTATAGTAGTATATTACAGGTAAAGCTGGAATAGTATAATACAGATACTAACCCAACCGCTAACGAATTGCGGAAAAAGAATGTGTAGATATAACACTACGAGTTTCCTTTTTTAGAATTCATTTGCTTCCTTGTTCGACAAGTTTTTATCCTTCGAGGAAGTTACATTATACATACACAGTGCTTTTTGGAAAAGACGTTCATAAGCAGTGATTTTTATTATTCGGAAGAACGGAATACAAGTTAAAGAAAGCGAGGGTTGAAGGATATTTCATTTTGAAATTCATATTGACAGTTTAAATGATTTAATGGTAGCTTTGAATCGGTCTTGGGACATCTGTAGTTGATACAGCATTCCGACTAGAGTGAAGAATTCAGAAGCACGGAGAAGATTAAAGGTGCTGGTCAAAATTTGTGAGCTATACCTGTTATGTGGTCGCCTAATGAGAGAACATTTATTTCTCTGCGAATCCGAATGTTTTAAATCCTGCATTTAAAGTTCTGCTTAAAAAAATTATGTTTTGAATGGCTGTCATTTTTTTGAAGATCGCGAGGGCCAGCATACGCAGCTTTTATTGTGCATTCCTTTCGAATGTAGATCTGCGCTGCAGCATGCGCTTCCGAGGGTGCCGTCGGAGGCTGCGCGGGCCGAGCCGTCAAGGAGCACCTGAAAAGCCCGCGGCCCGTTTCGGCCACTGCAGAGAGCGTGCGGCACCCGCAGTACGGGCCCGCGGCCAGAGACGTCCCGGAGCTGGGTGTAAAAAGCAGAGAGCAGCTACAGGCGTCCGCGCCTCGATTCCCCTCGCCCGACGTTCCACTGAGATCCACCCTCGCCCTCCCAATACGTGTCACTAGCCAGGCCTCATCTCGGTCTCGCAGACGAGTACATTTTTAACTCAGAAATGAACGTGTTGGCCTGCATTTCATTTTCTCGTTTATTGGATTAAGCAATATTAAGTGTTTGTGTGTTACTCGTCACAAACAGTGCAGTGTTTTTGTCCCCTATGTTCCCTCACAGCACTCGAGCACAATACACAGAGTCAGCTTTTTGGTATTCTGGCTCTGCAGTAAAATCACACTTCTGTATCATCTCCTTTTGAACAGTGTAAATTCACCGTTATTAGTCACTAGTGTTCCGTTGGTTGTCGGCGATTCAAATGCCCGTCGTGCAACAACGCGAATGACGTGAATCGTCAACCACTAATCGCTAACTGCCCTTCCATTCGAAAGACGCACCTTTCGCATCTCTGAGGGCAATTGGGGCCTTGTGCGCTCTTGTCGGTCCACAATGGAGCGGGGCCGAAGTTTGATCCGCAGCGCCGCCCCGAAATGAAAAGGGCGTATTCCCGCTGGTCCCCCACCCTCGCCGGCGACCCGTCCGCTGCCACGCCGCCAGCCCCGTCGCCTACTCCGCCGCCACGCATCTCCACCTCTCCTGCCCCACCCTTCTTCGGCACCACCCTCCACTCCCTCCTTCCGCCGCTTGCAAACTTCTCAGGCGCACCCTCGACGCTGCAAACCGCTGCACCGCCTCCGCCCGGCATTCGCACCCGCCGCCCCTGCCGATGCTGCTTACCTCCCCTACGCTCCCGCAGCCTAATGCAGCCTCGCCGTCCCGCCCCCATCGCCACAACGCCTCCATCTCTGCCCTTCCCTTCCGGCGATTGCCCGGTTGCCCCCCCTAGACACACCGCCCGCCGCCGCCCGCCCTCGAGCGCCCGTCCACCCCAATCGCTGTATCACTCCATAGTTGCTGCTCCTACTAGCGCATAGCACCGGTCGCCACCCCTCGCTGCAACCCACCGCACGCCCGGTGCC
>BOPP01000012.1:806440-818168 GCA_017312745.1 Gryllus bimaculatus
CGGGGCGAGGATGGAGCGGATGGGACGGAGCGAGGATTAATTGCACAAGTGGGGGGAGGCGAGGATGAGGAGGGGCATGCATGGGGGATGGCAACGATGGAGGGGACGAGGATGGGGCAGGGCGAGTATGAAGATAGACAAGAATGCAGCGGAATGGAGTTGATGTCTTGGTGAGGGTGGAATTCAGACGGTACGTTTAACTAAAAATATTATACTTCTGAAGTAGAAGTGAATGAAGGAGCAAACAAATCAAATCAAATGAAAGCTAGGAGAATCGAGAGAACTCCACCTGAACCTATATTCCCATCAAAATTCCACAAATGATTTGAAATCTTGCACCCAGAGTAATCAAACTTTTTTTTCAAACTAGTGGTGCTACAGAAATGGTACAGACTTTCTCGTATTAGTTTTCTAACTTATTGGGTTCGGCTAGCTATTCGAACTTGCCGCATACTCTTGACACCTGCCATCCATCGCCGCCCAAAAGGCATTTTTTTGACATTTTCTCAATTTTTCGGTTTCCTAAAAGAAGAATCAAAATATTACACTAAGAATATTAAATAAAAGTATAACCTCATCCAAAATAGCAATTTTCATTTAAAAAATTGTATTAAAAGAAAATGTTGTTTAAGTGTTACTGTAAATGCGAAATTTTAAGGTAATTTTCACAGAACATTTTTGAGTCTTTCAAACATATTAGTGGAAGTTACTTGAAACAACACTTCTACTGACAAATTTAATAGTGCTGACGAATTACTGGAAATATTAATGTCGTGACAGATATTTCAAGAAAATTACATTTGTGGGATTTTTGAAAAACAAAAGAACACTTCAAAATGAACTTTTTTGTCATATTAAATAGTTTATTAAGCACTATGTTTTGAAAAAGTTTGAAGAAAAACTTTGGCGCAATTTTTGAGAAATTAGCGTTTGAGCGTTTCTGATAATGCGGAATTTTGAGCTCAATTACAGGAAAAGGTTTGGTTTCCGAGGAACTGTTAATGACATTATTTAATGCACATGAACTTATAAATACAACAATGTGAACAAATTGCCGCTAACGTAAATACTAACAAGGTCTTGTAGTTTTTGAAAACACTTAAAAATAGATAAATTCCTACAAAACGCACAAAGAAAATATTTGGGACCTTTTTTGAGAAAATTAAGATTTTCAATTTTTAAAAATTGCACATATTGCTTGCAATGTTGCGCGAAAACTACTAAAGTTTTTAAAAATTCATCTTAACCTTAATGAAGGAACTAACTACTCCAGCTTCAATTTTGTAGGAAGACGACGGTTTGAAATTAAAAATTGCTTTGTTGCATGCAAAATTACACAAAAATGAACATCTTTTCGAAAAAATGACAAAACCTTATTTGAAGATCTGGTTTTGATGAATAGATTTTATTAAGAAAAAGTGTTATCTTCATAATTATTTTTGTAGGAAGACGATGAACATATTTGAAATTTTTACAATTTCTGAATATTCATGGAGTGCAACCAAAATACGACCTACGTCATTTCTGTATGCGTCTTTTGCTCAATCACAGGCAACGAATTGGAGCCATTTTTGAGAAAATTTTATAAATGTTGTCGAGGGTATACATCAAGACCTTAAAAATTAATATATACTTTCAAATTCAAGGTGACTTGATAATACAGATAATAAAGATTGATCGGAGAAAACCAATTTTGTTGAAAATCCTACTTGAGATTTATCCGCTAAAGTTGGTCACTGTTAGATTGACAGAGGGACACAGACAAATGTTTTGTCTTCAAACAGACAAATGTTTTGTCTTTTTCGATATCATGAGCCATCAAACATGGATTTTGTCAACCCAACGTGTTAGAGGAGATAATTTATTAGACGTAGCCAGAAGATTTATAAACATTTTCGTTACCATGGTCCGCAATAACTTTTTTCTGATAAAATTTGCTGCCTTCTCCTACAGCATTACAATACTTTCTCAATTGTTAAGTTGAGGAGAAAGAGATGATAGAATAAAGAAATAAATAAAAAATTAATAGACACTAGAAAAATCATTACTCCTAAATAGTTTTAGAATGAGTGATATGACACTGATGGGTGATGGGTTAAGAGGCATATCTTTTGGAGGTAAACAACTTCGACAATGTGTGGAAACCTAAAATAACTCGGGAATAGATTTGAGAAAATATATACGACAAAGTCCCAAGCACTGACAATGGAATTTGGTTCCATATTTAGAGACATGATATAAGGATGAGCAGGCATAAACGGAATTTCAGGCTCGCAAGGCAAGTGACAGTTGCAGGGCATGACGGAAAGGTCAGATGTCAAGTGTTAATCGGTGATGCAGGAATCCAAGATATACTGCGGAAAGCACTTTGAGCCAACACAGGAAAGCATGACTGACCCATGGAGACAGAAATGCGAGAAATTAGTAGTTCAGCCATGAAATCTGGAGTAGCTCTCAGAAGAACAAAGGACGAGACGGAGAAGGACGAGTAGTGAAATTAATATTCATAGTGGAGTGGCACTATGATAAAACACAATAAAATTGAATTAAATAAAGAAAATCGAAATGGACAAGAAATATTTGACTTTTTTGCGGGGTACAGCCAGGTTTTGTTGACTTTACTCAATACAGTTGCAATCGATATAATTAAATCTTTGTGAAATATGAGTTAGTATAGAAAATTTAGGCGTGCAATAATGCTATTATGATCGTATTGCTATTATGTTTTGATACTGAATCTTCATTAACCTTTCATTGCATTTCTCAAGTAACCCTTATTGTTAAAAAGTTTAATTACAATTAGTTAAAAATTTATTAATAGATTCCAATATTGAAAAACATCGTAAGGCTTCATTATCGGCGTAGTAATTATTATCGAAACAATGAGTTAATATTGTAAGTTTAGCTTTGATGATATAACAAAGTTTTTCTTCATTACGCTAAATTATGCATATAATCAAATAACTTCATTAATGGTAAACAGGCTGAGAAATTACATTTTAACATTTTGTGAGGGCTTCCAGGATGAACAATGAACCCAAACAGACTATGATGCTCACGCAAGACGTCGAAACGTTGTAGAGCGCGGAGTTCTACGAAGAGAGTTCAACGAGATCGGAAGCGAAGCGATGCGAACAAACGCCGTCTTTTCCACTTCCGCTGCCAGCGCGGCTGCAGCCCTTCTCGATACCTGACGCGGGATCGATTCCGAGCGGAGGGGTCTGCCCGTCACCCCCTTCCTCACGCCCGATTCATCCGCTGCCCCGGGCGTTCCCATAGAATCCCGTCGTCCCTTCTACGCCATTCTACCTGCTGAGATTGCTCAGTGGCGACCCCGTTGCTTCCGCTGAATGGTTGACCTGGACGTCTTAGCGTTTGAGTTCCGATAGTGGGGATAGTGAACACTAGTTACACATCTCAACGCAAACCTACCTCGGAAGCCCAATTATAGCGGTTAGGGAAATTATAGCCCTGATTGGTAGCTTTTTCATTTCCCAGATCAACCCTATCCAAACGCCGAATCAGTACCCTAAAATACGGACCAAGGACAGAGTACGATATCCCTTTCAACATATAGGGGTTGGACAAAGTACTATGAACACCATACAATACGGTACATCTTTTTGTAGAGGAGCGCGGACGTGTAAACTCTGCGACGCTGTAAACTCTGCACAGTTCACACGTCGTATTTTGAAGGTTATATTGCGTTGTAATGTATATACAAGTGAGCGGTGAAATGTGTGATCTCTCATTCATCAAAAGAGAATAAATCATTGGTAGGTGGTTAGCGGGAGCATCTGTGTAAAACATCTGACGTTTTTCACGTTTTATGAGTGACAGTGCTTATGGCGGTGATAGCATACAAAAATCATGGTAAAACATCATCGGCGAAGAGGATCAGTGGACGAAGGCCGAAGTTAACTGACAGAGACTGAGGAACATTAAAAAAGAATTGTGGCCACACAACGTGAAACTTCCGCGGGAAAAAGTAACTGCAGAACCCTCAGTGTTGCTAATTATATTTACGCAAAATAGTACGCCGGGAGCTTCACAAGGCTAACAGTCTCGGAAGGGTTACAATTGCGAAACCCTGGTAACTGAATCCAACGCATATCTGCAAAAGACGTGGTGCCACGATTATAAAACCTCGAATCTGGATGACTGGAAGAATACGGTCTGGCCTCATGAATAATCGTTTCATAGTTTCCTATAAACGGCCGGGTTTATGTATAGATAACTCCGACACAAACCTACGACCCGGCCTTTCTGCCTCGTACACTTAAGCATAGGGGAGGTTAGATTTAACTCCTATTAATTGAATTTCCCACTATACATTCATTTGCAAATAATGATAAGATTGTACCTCTGTACATGCATTATAAGTTTGTAAGGTTTATTCAGAGACAGCAGTACACCCCACTCCGTTTCTAGCTACTTTTTCTGAGAAAAAAAATCCCCATTGGGCCTTGAACATCAGCCACCACTCCCGTGCTCAAACATTCCCTCCACTTTGGCCAGTGGGCCTCGCGGCGCGTCCCGACGCCTGACGTGCGGATCGATTCCCGGCCGAAGGGCCTGCCTCCTCGGCCCTCGTCACGCGCGAAGCGGGACGGCGGGACGGCCCGCTGCCCGGGGCGTCCCCGCGGGCCCGTCCTCTTCCAGGCGCCGCCCTCGCCGTCCTCCCCCTCCCGTCAGTCCCGCTGACGCCCTCCCCGTCCCCTCGTTTCAGGGGCACTCGACTCGCGCGGCGGCGGCGGCGGCGTCGTACGGCTCCCCTGTCGCGCGCGTTACTCCTGCCACCCCGGCGCCGAACACGACTCGCGGCGCCGCGCAGCGCCCCGACGCCGCTTCTACTTGCTCCGCTTCCACCTCCGCCTCCGCTTCCACCTCCACCTCCACCTCCACCTCCACCTCCACCTCCGCTTCCGCCTCCGCTTCCACCTCCGCCTCTACCTCCGCCTCTACCTCCGCCTCTACCTCCGCCTCTACCTCCGCCTCTACCTCCGCCTCCATCTCCGTCTCCGTTCCCGCCTCCTTTTGCGCCACCGCCTCCCTTCCGCCACCGTCTCGACTCCGCCTTCGTCTTCACCCTGGGTTCCGTCTCCGTCTTCCTTTTTGACTTCGTCTCCCCTTCCGTTTTCTATCCAACTACATCTCCTTCTTCACCTCCGCTTCCACCCCTTCAGCCTCAGTTTCGTCTCTGCCCCCGTCTTCACCCCCGCCTCAGTCTCCTTCAGCACCTCCGTCTCTGCCTCCGCCGTCGCCTCCACCTCCACCTCTCTCCTCATCACCACTTCCCTCTTCGCATTCAACTCCATCTCCGACTTTGTTGCCGTTTCCACATATTTATTCGCCGCCATATTCGTCTTCTTCACCTTTACCTTCACTTCTCTCCTTGTCTTCGCCTCACCACTATCTATGCCTTCCTCTTCACCTTCGCTCCCGCCTCCTTCTCCTTTGCCTCGTTTGCCTCCAGAACTTCGCCTACGTCTTCTACACTTCCTCCGTCTACTCTTCAACCTCCGTATGCACTCCTCTGCTTCCGTTCCCGCTCCTGTCTTCACTCCGCCTCCGTCACCTCTTGCGCCATCTGTCTTCACCTCTGACTTTGCCTCCACCTCCTATTCGCTTTCACTTCTGACTCCGAAATTATCTCCGTCAATCCCTCCCTCTTCGCTTTCGCCACCACTTCCTCCTTCATAATCGCCTCCGCCTCCCTCTAAGCCTTCGTCTCCCCCTCAGTTTCCTCTCCAACTTCGTCTCTACCACCGCCTCCATCTCCTCTTCCACCACCTTGTTCACCCCCGCTCGCGATTCCGCCTTCATCTCCTACTGCGCCCCAGCCCCCCGTCTCCCTCTTCACCGCCATCTCAGCCTCCATTTCCGTATCCTCTTTGACCTCCGCCTCCTTCATCGCCTCTACGCCACAGCCTAAGTCACAGGCGACGCCTCCACCTCCGCCAACGCCACCCCCATCGCCATTCCCACCGCCGCCCTGCGCCGTGACACGGCTGCCGCTTCGGCGCTAGCCCCGTGCCGTAATTGCGTATGTCGCCCCAAACCTCCGACATTTCCCTCTCCGGGGTCATTAACAGACCCTGCGCCGCTCCTACGCCCATGTTCTGCGCCGTAGCCACCGCGCTTCATGGTTGGGGCGCGTCGACCCCTTCATAACACATGCATAATGTATCCGCCTTCTTTTGCCGCAGCTGGGGACGCCTCCTCCGCGCCCCTCACACGCTCGTCTCCCATTATCGCGTCACGTCTCACTCCCCCTTTCCCTCCGCATGGCTGTCTGGCGGCGTCGCTTCCACGCACATTTCGCTCACTTCACTTGTTTTCATCGTCACTCTTTCCGTACTATTTTCTTTATTTCGTGTTGTTTTCTTAGTTAACAATATTTTTTCTGATCTTTTCTATTGTTCTTTGTGGTTTGTTTTTATTCTTTTATGATTTTTTTCTCGTTGCAACGCTTACTGACCAATGTTAGTCAATATTTATGTGCTACATTAGCTCAAGTATTGTACCAATCAAGACATTTTAATTGGTTGCTCGTTACTCGTATTTATCACATGAAGTCGTGTCACACATTCAAGTATATACAACACAGAAATTGATAAACTTGTGTATGTCCAAAATTAAGTCACAATTTATCATTTTACTTACTTGCTTAACTATTAATTTGATTTCATTTCGTATTATTGTCTTGTTCAAATATAGTATCTAATTTCTTTTTCCGAATACTTTTTCAAATTCACTCACATGGTCCTAGGCCTCATTGTTTCTACTATTTGGTAAGTGTAAGCCAACGCAGTGTTCTAAACTACAAAATTACGGAATCTTTTAACCTATGATCAATACTAGAAATACACTTTACTCTTTGAAATTTTGATAATTTCTTTGCTCTTTATTATCAAACTCATTCACTCAACCCTTTTTACCATTTCGTTCTTGCTCTCTCATAAATGTGCCATGTCACTGCTTTCTACTGTGTGTGAATACTCCGAATTATGACTACGTTTATGGGATCTCACTTCACACAGTCTCTTTCTCCCTGCCACACTCCGCATCCAATTCAATACACACTTTTCACTAGGTTACTCGCAACGTGGTATCGACCGGCCCTGTCGGGTTTCTCCCTCACCCATGAAATATACAGACCGACCCGTCAGGCCGCGACACTTCCCTCCCCCTTCCCACAGTCTCCCCATCCCACAAACGTGGATCCTCCTTTCCCCCACCCCTCCCTCTGCTCTTCCCGCCCGTCCGCGACGGCCCCCGGCCTCGTATCATCGCAGAGTAAATCCACCTAATGAAATGCACACACCTCCGCGCACACACACGTGCGCGCGTGAGAGCGAACGCCCTCGCACGTAAAACAGGCCGGCACGTGCCCGTGCCCGGGAGGCCGCGCGACGCCAAGACAAAGCGGTCAAACGTACCAGGCGTGCGGGGACAATGGTGTGGGGGTGGAGGTTGTCGGCACGAACCGTACGTTTGACGCGACGGGTAGCGAGCACTTGGTCGCGCGAAGCGAACTAACAATCACGAACAGTGAAATTTATTTAACTCAATGCTGTCGGTGCGAGTTGTTTACAAGCAGGTGATACCAGGGCGCGTACATCACAACCTTTTAACGTGGGGTATTCAAAATCAAAAAAAGGTAAATTTTATACATCAGTGAACTCGTTTTAAAATATTACTACACGGATTTCGGGAAATGTCTATTAATTGTTTTGTTTTGAATAAATAGGATGTGTCATTTATGTTTGATTTACCTTACGACTGTTTCTCGGTAATTAAAATATTAAAGTAAAGTAGAAATACGCAGATGGAGAATGGAATATTGTTCATTGCATTATCTGAATGCCTTTTTGTCTGATCAAATGACCTACTATAATTTATAGTGTCATTAATGCTTTGGTTACAGATTTTGAGAAGACGAACTTCCGATGTTATGAAATATCATAAACAGTTGAATCAACACCACAGCTTGATCTTGTTTATGACTTGAAAGCGAATACAAAAAAATGATATATATGAAATGGTAGACAAGAAAAATCATTTTAGAAACGCCAAATCCTTTGTTCAAAATAAAGTATCGTCCACCAGCCAGTCTATTCGTCAGTCTGTCCGTCAGAGTGTCCGACACCTGTCCGTTAGGCTGTCTGTCAGTATGTCCGTCAGGCTGTCCGACAGTCTGCCCGTATGTCCATCAATCTGTCTATAAACCTATCTGCCTGTCTGTCCGTCTTTATTCTTGCGCGTTAACCGTACACACCATTTTCTCCAAAACTGGTATTCCTCGATTGTTCTGAAGCAACTCGAGTCCCTGAGAGTTTCACCCAAATATTTTGACTTTCGGGAATATTTTACATGAAATCTCAACCACATTTTCAAAATTTTCTCAAAACTGGCCTCAATATTTTTGGACATCCTGCGTAATTTCAGTTGAAGTTTCGAAAATTACAGTAGTTAGAAATAAAGCAAAAAAAGTATGTTCTGTTGTAGCTCTTAGTGTTATGGCCTCACGAGCAGATGGTTATGTGTTGAAGATAATGCAGAATCCGATTGAACGTTATTGAATTCCAGAGGAAATAATGCGAGATTTGACTATGTAACCGGTCTGTGATAAAACTTGGGTAAAGCAAGTAGACTTAAGACACTCTCTAGACATCTCAATTGTTTCTACTGACTGCAGCTTGGGAAACTAGTGATAGGTTGATTACTTGATTAGTTATTGAGGGTGCGACAACTGCTAAATTCATTAGTCCCAAAAGTATAGTGAATGATTTTATTGTGAGAGCTGGCGATGATCTGTCCTCACTGGCTGGAAAGATCCGGCGCCGATCTACACGTCGGCTTGCAGGGTATTCACCAATCGGTTATCTTTCCCAAACGGACCACCACCCCAGTGGGGGACAAGCTCTAGGCTACCGACCGGCCTCCCGGTAAGTGTGTGAAAGTGTAAGTGTAAGTGTGTGAAAGTAGGTAGTGAGAATAAGACAAGCAAGATGAAGGATAGATCGCGCGGTGTCCTTAGTTTATTTGTTAGGAAGATGCTCTGACATTTACCTGATGCTGGTCGAAAAAAACACAAAAAACTATGGATAAGGGCTGCTGATGGTTGGAATTCTCCTCAGTATTGCATTAATGCGGTTATCCGAAACCAGTTAGTAATTTCCTTAGAAATGTGTTGTGTAGATAGGTTTTCATCCCGAAGAGTTTTAAACATTACTAACGGGAACATCATGAGAATGCCTTCAACTACGATGATAAAATTCTAGTAGGTGGAATGCGTGTTGTGTCGAAGTCGAAGTAGTCTGTCAATATTGTTCAGTTCATTTGCACAAATATACCGTTCTGTCTCTACTCCAGCAGTATCAAGGAAATACATACTAATGTTCCTTTTATCAAACCAACGCCTTTGGAAAATAAGTACACCTTAAAATCTTGAATGAGTTGCAAACTAAAATCAAACATAAAACTAAAAAATGTTAATATTTGAGAAAGCGTTGTGTTTAGTTAGAGTGAAATTTTGCGTCTATTAATATAGAGAAGTTTTAAAATTTGCCCTCTTAACTTTCCCAAACACGAAAAAAAATCTTAACTTACGCAACACGCCCTGACATGGCACGTTCTGAAAGGAATTTTGATGTCGTTCTGAAGTAGTTTCTGGTGTTCCCGCTTGGAGGCAGTTTTTGGGGGAAGAAAAACTTTAGTATTCTAAATTTCCTGACTATTCTATGTTATAATATAAATTTTCCAGGCTGGTAAGCCCTGGTTCACTTTGCATTTATGTGCCAAACGTTTCGTCCAAGTCTGCGGTGGACATCCTCAGTCGCTGGCGCCTGACCTACATTGGTGGCGTGTTACTAGTTTCTATGTTACTTTGATTTGACTATGTTACCCGTTTCTCGTTGCGAGGATTATCTATATATTTAGCTAAATTAGCCTAATGTATTCATATAATATTTAGTACATGAGAGTTGTGTTAGAAAATTAAAAAAAAAAAACATATCAACAAATCATAAATTGAATTTAGTTCAGTTTGCAACCAGTTAAAATAATAAATTACACGTCCTTAGTATGATCAATAGCAACGCTGAGGGTCGCGACAAAATTCAGGGGTTGTAACATTCCCATTGATGATGCCAGAAAACTGTAAAGCGGTACTCTTGCGTAAAATCGAACATGCCATTCGCAGTATTCATGAAAACTAACAACATAACGAACCGTAAACCAATAATCGATATTACGGCTCTTTATCTGAAACATTCTCCAGTAAAATTATTTTACAGACGAAACCCCTCATCCGTACATTTTGCATTACTTGCTGAGAAAATATGACTTGGCAATAATGATACGAAATAGAGGAGTGACAAAACCTTCAATAAGAATGAATCTAGAAATAATACAAGTGTATTTTCTCAAAGTAAGATAATATCATAGAAACATTTGAGACAGGTCACTATCAAAAACAATGTTTAAAATAAATTGATGGTTTGCAATTTACATTCAAAATGCATAGTCGATACATTTTCAAATGATGAAGGATATTAATAGTGATAGATTTGGAAATTAAATCAATCTACTCAACGTATTCAGATATAAAGGGATTAAAAAAGAATTTCAGGTCGTCTTATTCTAATTATTTTTATATTTTCGCAATAGAATGCTATATTGTTCATGATTATTATAGTTAAATGGCTCTCTAGATTCATAAATCTGGATACTCTCCATTCATAAATCTTTGACAGATCTGAAGAGTATGTTAAGAAATGGAATATTAAACATCCTTTGCATGACCCATTTTAAACATAAACTCTATCATAATAAATTCCCAAATAAATTATTTTCTTGCCATTCTTTTAGGCATCACATTGATCGAGGTCTGTATAGAGCCAATCCAATGACGTGTACTTAAAGCGTTGCAATGAACTCAAATTAACTTCATGATCTTTCAAAGCATGAAGGTACATGTGTCAATGAAATGTAAACTCAAGAATATTTACATTGTAAATGATGGTTTATGAAGAATAAAATATATTACATCAATGTGGAAATGTAATTCTATCTTGTAATGGAAAATTTCATATTGTTGTACAGTACTTCTTAGTAATCGATCACCCTCTTAATTGAACTCCGTCGAATGTCGTGACTTTGAGAAAATCAAAAAATACGCATCCGTCACGTGATGACTCCTGCCGCAAAGAAACACCACGCTTACGTGCAGTACAGTAATTTACTGAATGTGATATTTAAAATCAGATTTAGTAAGTTTTAACACGATTTTAGTTATGCACTGCAATTATGTAAATTCATAAGACTGCAGTAACAAGTGTTACGTTTCTCTCTCCCTTGTAAGGAAGGTCTTTCTGGAATTCTTAACCATGCACATTATATTAACACAACATTTGCTGCTAATTTAGTGCTGAAAATTCTACATTATACTTTTATAAACAATTTAAATAATAGATTTCAAAGTTATTGAGAAAAAGGCGGTTTAATCTGTGCTATACTTATTCACTGGGTTCTGGGGCCGGATCCCCGGTAGCCAATTAAGAGGGAGAGCACTGCAGTAATAAGTGCTCTCATAGAACGGCAATCGCTATACTAGATTGATAGGAATATCAACAGCCAGCAAGAGACCCGCGGCGTCGCTTGTGCATTTGCGTCTGAGGCCGCGCGTGGGGTGCGTGGGGGTGCGTGGGGGTTGTGGCGGTGC
>BOPP01000012.1:818193-835085 GCA_017312745.1 Gryllus bimaculatus
GAAGGAGAGATGTATGCGGAGAAGAGTGATAAAATAGAGGAGAGAGAAAATTGGAACAGTTTGTAAAAACGGAGATGATTGGTGTGTCTTCGTGGTTCGCTGATTGTGGACCTACCATATCAAGAAAGAGAGTAAGATCGAAAAATCATAATGAGATAAAGTGATATAAATAGAGGAGAGAAAGAAGAGACAAAATCGTAAGAGAAGGGTCCGAAAATATAGGATAGAGAGAGAAGAGAATGTGCAAGAAAGTGAAATAGTGAGGTGCAAGAGAACTGAAGACTGATGGTGTGTGAGGAGTGAAGAGATGAAAGTGAAGGTGAGAGATAGGTGAAGGTGAGAGATAAATGGAAAAAGAAATTGACTGAAAATCAAGATGTTGGACTGAGAGGAGTTGAAGATGGTGACTGTGAAGGAGTAAAAATGTGTCTGAGAGAAATAAATATGGTAACTGAGAGAAGTAAAGATGCCGACAGAGAGAAATTTCAAAATGACTGAGCAGAAACTTTCAAAATGACCTGAGAACAGAGAGAAATCACAAAGTGAACGTGGGAGAAATAACGGGTGACGAAGCGAAGAAGAGAGACGAAACTGATGAGAGCGGCAAAAAGTTTTCAACATTCACGGGGAGAGGACAGTGCACGAGGTCGAGAAAAAGAGGGATAAGTGACGCAGGTGAAAGGAAGAGAGACTTCTCGGGGGGAGGAGCCGGAAGGAAGCGGGCAGACGGAGAGCCGCAGAAGAGGCAGCGCCGCGGCGTCGGGAGGTCACGAACGGCGCGCTCTCCGCGGCGCTGAGGGGGTGCGGCGCGCTGGGTCGAAAGTGGGCGCGGTGGAGGTCCTTGACTCTAGACGACGCTGACGCGGAGAGAACATCCGCCGCCCTCCGCCGCTGTCCGCTCTTGGATCCCCGCGTTTGTGCTTGCTTTGCCTCGCACCCCGGCTTTCACAACTTCCAGGGCGTCTCTTCACCCAACACAACAACACGATAGCATTATCGTGAAAAACTATAACAAAAAATTATTCAAATATGGTGTGGCGTGTAACAAATATTCAGTATTCCATTTATTCAGATCGTTTTAAAAATATATACGTTAGT
The DNA here is from genome assembly GCA_017312745.1 of Gryllus bimaculatus. Classification (NCBI taxonomy): domain Eukaryota; kingdom Metazoa; phylum Arthropoda; class Insecta; order Orthoptera; family Gryllidae; genus Gryllus; species Gryllus bimaculatus. Next base: position 819,292 of record BOPP01000012.1, read on the forward strand.
ACATATAATGCTTATCGAGTAACGATAATCATGGAATGCTAGGGCAGCTGCGATTACCGGGTCATCCAGAAATTTTACTTCGGGAAGGAAGGCCTCAAGTAACATTTGAGCTATACATCAATGCCGGTGCAAGCGAGAGCCCTGACAGAAGTGGAAGGGCTTTAAACTCGGAGTATACTCGCTCCGAAGTGTATAATAATACAGAAACGGGAATACCGGGGGAGCAGGTTTGGTGGATCGACAGGAGCGGGAGAGTACGGGCAAGTTAGGGCGGAGGTTGAATCGGGTGACCTGAGTACAGGAGCTGGGGGGGGGAGTACGGGAAGTGGGACAACCGGCAACAGGACTTCCAAGAGCGGGATGGCGATAAAGAATGTGAGAGCGAAAGGGGGAAGACATTAAAGTGGTGTGATGTGGTGGCGGGAGACGCGAGTTGCGAGGGCAGAAAAGGGGACGGGACTGGGGTGCTTGGTTGGGCACGCCAGGGAGGGGACCCGTGAGTGGGAGCGGGCGCAGGAAGGGAGTGCGAAGGAGCTCTGACCAGAAGGCGCAGCCGTGCCCTCGAAAGAGAACACGGGCGAAGAGCGCGGGTGGCGAGCGAGATGGGGCGCAGGCCGGGCGCGGTCGGGAGATAGTTAGAGAGCGGCGCGGCAGCGCGGCTGAGGGAAGGGCGGGTCAGTGCGTGCAGAGCGTAGTTGGGAAGGGAGCGGGTGCGAGGGCGGCCAGTGCGGCTGGAAGCGTGCGCGCAAGCGAGGACATGATGGGAGCGAGGTCGGGGGACGAGTGCGCGGGCGCGAGGCTGACGCGGGTCTGTGCTTTGGCTTGCAGGTGGAACCTGCACGGCAAAGCCTGCTGATAAGTCCTCCTCGGAGTCGCGCAAGCAGGACCGTGGAGATCCTGCTGGCGCAAGTCCAGACGCTGGCTGGACCGGGGTGGAGTATCTCAAGCGGCCACCCCCACGCAACCCACACACCCACGTCACCGGCACGGCACCCACCACGCATCCGCACGCCCCCCTTCCATCCGCACCTCACGCCGACGCCACACGCACCAACGCGCCCCACCGCACCCCACGCACAACACCCCACCACACCCCAAGCACCCCTACGCACCCACGTACGCCCCACGCCACCCCCCCACCACCGCACGCACCTCTACGCCGCCCCTTACGCTCCCCCAGCACCTCCACGCAACCCACGTACCACGCAACCCTACGCACGCCCGCCACCCAATTCACCCACGCACCTCCCGCACCCCCACGCACCCCACGTACCACCTACCCACCTCCACGCACACTTCGACAAAGCACCCCGAACAGCACCCCACGCGCCCCCAGCACCACACGGACACCACCAACGACCACCCCACCGCAGCCCGCACCCCCACGCACCCCCCGCAACGCTAGCTCCCGCCCGCGCCCCGATCTGCGCTCTCATCTCGCTCTCGTCCGCGTTCCCGTTCGGGGCCCCGGATGCCCCTCCGCTCTCACTCCCGGTCGAGCCCCCTTCTGCACTCCCGCCTGCGCCTCCGCACTCCCTCCTGCGCCCGCCCCCACTCACGGTCCCACCGGCGCCCCAAGCAGCACCCCATCCCGTCCTCTTTTCTGCCCTCGCACTCGCTCTCCCGCCACCACACACACCACTTAATGTCTCCCCCTTTCGCTCTCACATTTCTTATCGCATCCCGCTCTTTAACCCTGTTCCGGTTTTCCCACTTCCGTACCCCCCCCAGCTCCTGTACTCAGGTCACCCGATTCAACCTCGCCCTAACTTCCCTACTTCTCCGCTCCTGGTCGATCACCAACCTCTCCCCGTTCCCGTTTGCTTATATATACACTTCGGAGCGAGTATACTCCGAGTTTAAGCCCTTCCACTTCTGTCAGGCTCTCGGGCTTCACCGGCATTGATTATAGCTCAAATGTGTACTGAGGCCTTCCGTTCCGAAGAAAATTTCTATGACCCGTAATCGGGAGCTGCCCTACATTTCAATGATTATCTTACTCGATAAGCATTATATTACTAACATATATATTTTAAAACGATCTTGAATAAATGGAAACTGAATATTTGTAGCACGCTCACACCGAGATATTGAATAATTTTTTTTGTTATAGTTTTCAGGATAATGCTTATGGTGTTGTTGTGTTGGTGAAAGGAGCGCCTGGGAAGTTGTGAGAAGCCGGGTTGCGAGGCAAAGCAAGCACAACGCGGTGGATCCAAGAGCGACAGCGGCGGAGGCGGCGGATGTTCTCCCGTCAGCGTCGTCTAAGTCAAGGACCTCCACCGCGCCCACTTTCGACCCAGGCGCCGCACCCGCTCAGCGCCGCGGAGAGCGCGCCTCGTGACCTCCCACGCCGCGGGCGCTCCTCTCTGCGGCTCTCCGTCTGCCCGCTTCCCTCGGCTCCCCTCCCCCAAAGTCTCTCTCCTTCACCTCGTCACTTATCCCTCTTCTCGCCTCGTCACTGTCCTCTCCCCGTGAATGTGAAACTTGCCGCTCTCCATCAGTTCGTCTCTCTTCTTCGCTTCGTCACCGTCATTTCTCCCACGTTCACTTTGTGATTTCTCTCATTCTCAGTCATTTTGAAATTTCTCTCAGTCATTTTGAAATTTCTCTCTGTCGCATCTTTACTTCTCTCAGTTACATATTTATTTCTCTCAGACACATTTTTACTCCTCACAGTCACATCTTCACTCCTCTCAGTCACATCTTGACTTCTTTCAGTCATTTCTTTTTCATTTATCTCTCACCTTCACCTATCTCTCACCTTCACTTTCATCTCTTCACTCCTCACACACCATCAGTTCTTCAGTTCTCTTGCACCTTCACTATTTCACTTTTCTTGCACCTTCTCTTCTCTCTCTATCCTATATTTCGACCCTTCTCTTACGATTTTGTCCCTTCTTTCTCTCCTCTATTTTATCACTTTTTTCGCACTTCTATTGTGGTCATCTCTCCTTAAATTTTTCAATTTTCTCTCTCCTCTATTTTATCACTTCTCTCCATCTTCTCTATTTTGCTAGTATTTTCGCGTTTCGGCTCTCGTTCCCTCTCTTCAACTCATCCAATTTTTTTCCTACCTCTTGCTTCATCTCATCTCTCCTTCACGTCATCTGTCCTTTCTTTCGTTAATTCTGCCACTCCTACTCTCCTCCCCATCTCAACTCGCCCCCAAGTCGTGTCTGCGAGGCGTCTGTTCGCCCGGTGCATCGGGGCCGCCCGGCGGGACATCGTTACTGCAGGGGCACACGCGCCAGAGGACACAATACTCGGGCACAGCCTGCGATGGACGCCATGTCGAGGACCGTAGTGGTGGGCGCGGGATGGGAAAAGCGTGTTTTATGATTTCCATGACGACTAAATGGTGAAGTAGTGTGTGGACGTTGTTGAGCGTATAGTCAATGTAGCATACGCATCGACTATTTCGATGTCTCTTTTTATGGTGCAGCTGCGAAGGTATTGATATTGATGTATGTGGAGGTTTAGATGCGCTAAAGTCGTAAAGTTTAATATATGTTTCAGTATGATTTGGAAATTAATTACTACATATTGTTCGTCGCCTAAGGGTCAATACTAAGAAAGAGGTCTTAGCAATAAATTCACAATTTAAAAAATGGAAATATGAGCGTAATTCTTGTGAGCTTTATGAAATCAAATTACCCAGAATAAAACAATGCAATTACGAGAATCACAAACCTATAAAACAGAGTTTTAGGTTTTATGTATTGATGCGATAATGGAATCAAAATAACAAATGGGTGCTCCTGAATAATTAGTGTAGGTAAGAAAATCACATCTGCGTTGATTTCAATCACTTATTTTTATTGTTACTGACTACAAAATTAAGGAATTTATTCAATACGGGTTGAATGAAAGTACAGCAACACGTTTTATCACAAAATGAAGTGCGAATATTCCCCATCCAATCAACCACTATATTAAACCATTATTATTATTTAATCATTTTGAAAATTCATAAAAATATTACATGCAATATCTGATGAGCCTATACAGTTGTAGATGGATCCACCTTATTGGTAAGGAATATTCCAACATAATGCAATTATATTGTATAACTTTTAGAACCCAGTGAAAGTGAGAAATGCAGGCAATACACGCAGTGAAAGAAACGAATGCAGTTATTTTCGAAACGAACATATTCTGTCTATAGATCATTCATTTATTATAAAATGAGATACAAAAGGATCCGTTAACGACATGTTTTACAAAACCTTTTTTTTCTTTCATTATGATATTCATATAATTTTGTTTCTTCAATAATTAATAGTTCTAAATAACAACGTCTTTTTACATCCTTCAAGCTAACTAGGTCGAAACGGACAAAGACGCCCACTTCAGGCACATAGTTGGGAATATGCAAACGCACTCAGAAGAGGCACGGTCGCAATTCGCGCTGCTCTTCAGTTCTACAGCGGGAATTACGATGACAATTCAGCGGTGACGAGCAGTTGTCGGCGGCAGGCGGGGCGACTTTGAGAAGCAGCCTGTTTGCGTGGAGGGGCTAGGAGGGGGACGGGAGGCGAGACACGACCCGGGGCCAGGGCGGTGGGATCGCGTCCGGGCCGGACACGACCGTCCGCCGGCGCTTGCAGCGCTGCGGGTCGGCGCGCGGCCGCGGGGCGAACTACGCGTCCGCTTCCCCGCCACCGCCTCCCCGCTCCCTCATTTGGCTGAGAGCCGCAATTTGGATAATAAATGAGGGCTTAAAGCGCAGCATTGCCTTACGCGGGCGCGTATTGCGTCCGGACGCGCGCCCGCGGGGCGAGAATTAATCCCACGGAGATGGGGCCGTGGAATCGCCGCACCGGGCCGACGGGGAGCGAGGCAGAGGGCTGTGGAGGACGGAGGGTCAACGGACGAGGCCGTCAAGGGTGTAACAAGAGGCGAACGCAAAGAAGAGACAGGATGGGTTTAGCTCCTAGATAGCATTGCTGGTGTCTCTGCAGCGACAAAGTCCGGCAGGTTATAGAGTTCGAATCTCGACAGTGGGAGAGTTTTGGCTAGTTAGAGAGCTAGGTGGAATTCACCCTCTGTCTGGAGAAAAGTTATAGCAGCCGGCTACTCTGATCGGTAGTTTTCCGTACTCTCTTCGATGCATGGAGAGTGCTTGAACAGTATTCCTACACGAGAGACAAGAACGTTGCCAGATTCTTCCTTCCTCTTCCGTGTTCAGTCTTCCCTGTTTGCGCATATACACTTACTTTCCCTACACCACTACACATGTCGAAACACCAGTCAGAGCTTGTCCCGGTTGGAGTGATGGAACATTGAGGGAAATATTGGGAGGGACAATATCATGCAAGCCAACGGGTAGGTCTCACTGTCCTGTGGGAGAGGAACACAATAACCTACCGTGAGAAAACATTCACTACTTTAACAAGACAAATGATAATAAATTAATCAGTAAATTTGAAGGAAAAGAGAAATAAAAGCGAAGTACGACAGAGAACGCTAAGGTCGACTAGGAGACCCCGTGAAATGATGACGGAAAGTAGATGGTCGTGTTCGAAGGCTGCCGATTGGTACCTTCATAGATTCAACGTTTCTGCGCGGCTTCAGAACTCCGACGCACTCCACCTATGCAATCGCGCCGCGCCCAGCAACACTGTGATTTTGAAGCCCTACAATCTAACGTAAATTCACCTGAAATCAGGGTGACCAGAAGGGGAGCAATTGAGGTAATGTACCCCAGACCCCGTCATCATTGTGGCCTAGAATTTTATTTCATTGAAAACAAACAGTGTGTTTACTTTTTATTGAAGTTAACTCCTTGAATTTATTTATGTTACTTGGAGAAACGAATCCTGTTAATGTATTGGGGTGGAGCTTTTGTTTGAGGAAAGAGGTCCTTATATATATATATATATATATATATATATATATATATATATATATTGGTCCCAAGCAAGTGGGTTGTTTTTTTTGGGGTGCCCCTGCCCGAATAACACGCAGGTGTCACAGAGCTAGACCATAGTTTTGCACAACAGTCTACTTTGCAGTTACATTCGTGAGAAAAAATACAGATTACAGTTCGTGAGAAACAACTAAAAAAGTCACCTTAGAAATTTTTATACTATTTAAAAGATCTGAATTTAACATTTAAGTAACAAAATGCCATAGAGAAAAGCAACAATACAGGAGTCTGGATGCCAGCAGTTGCAAGAGATTTTGCATTATTGTTGTGTAAAATTAAAAAAAATATTGGAAGTGTAAACCATTATCCTATTGAATTTTAATTTCTTAAAGGAGCATATTTATTATGCAAGAAATACATGTTTCATTTTGGGTATTATACAGGGGAAAATCAGTGTATTAATCTCAAAATGAAACGGTAAAAGATTAATTATTAACCATACTTGACTTCAAAATTCAGATAATGTATGGAGTTCTCTTTCAAAAATACATGCGAAGAGAATGAAGAGATAATGAAGATCCGTGACAAAGGAGTTGTTTTATGACTCATACATTATTACGCAGTGAATTTCCTCTCTCGAGTTGACAGAGTAATTATCCACTCACGGGCTTGTTGAAATCTCATTAGGGAGCCCCAAAGTTTCAAACAACGTTACAATACAGTTTATCGAGTGTCAATCTCTCTAAGTGCAGGGTGATCTCACACTAAGGTTATAAAATTTGACTCCCAGAGAGAAGGCTAATTCTTACCAAAAAATACTGCTGCACAAAAAAATGTCGATCCCATCAAATTTTTTGTACACAAAACAAATGTCACAATGAAGGATTTGCTACAGCAACATTTTCTAAGAAAAAAACTCCTTTTTTGCCCCCTTAAGTGTTACGAACCAACACTCTTAGTGCGTAAGGGCATGTATCACACTTGCTCATGCGAATTGGTGAGAGTTTACGTATTAGCACTATCATCTCAGATTTTCAAGATTTTAAAGGCTTCGTTAATTTTACTTACACTAGTAAGTCATTACAACCGACGAAATGATGTGACAAATAAAGGTGTGACAAAGTGACAAATAAAGTATCTCTAATACAAAGACTGCGTATATGTTTGCAAGATTATATTACACCGGACGGACAAATTTATTTATTTTCCATTTCTGAATTAAGGCTCTCAGAATAATAATGTCAGATCCTAATTTCCAGAAAAATGACGTTCTTCTGTTTTCGTTCACGTTCACTGTTACTGCGAACAAAAATTTGAAGGTGAAAATTGAGGGTTTTGGGTATTTCAATTCATTTTATATTTCAACATTGTGATGGTGTATAAGAGTTTACTTCTAATTGAATATAAGAAGTTGGTTGGTATCTGCCGTTATTATCCTGAGCGCTTCAACTGTTTCAACAAATTTTCTAGTCGCTTGTATTGTGGCCACTTCTCAGAGGGCGTAAGTCGATTCTTATAGGAAATAGTACGGAGCTAACTTCCCTACCGCTTCCTGCCTAAATCGAGGAAGGTATCCTACCGCTTCCTGTCTAAGTCGAGAGCACACATACACACAGCTTGGAGCTTGGCCCGACTAAAGCGGTAATCCGCTGTAGATACCTGGAAGGGGAAACCCCGCAAGCTGTCGAGTAGATGGGGCTGTCTTTCACTTTCTAGCGGGGGACACCACTGTGTGTGCACTAAGAGTGCTGCTGCGGGAGAAACATGTACTTCCTTCGAGTATAAAACATATTTAAGACGAAATAAATTGCAGATGATAGGGAAAAGTTTACTGCTGCACACATTACAACTGCGCAAAATTCATAATCGACTTGGAACAGACAGCTGGTACATTCTCAGCCCGGAAAACGTGTTTCTCTACAATGCATGATACCATCTGCAAAACGTGGAAGTGATTCCCTTAAATATGTGTTTCCGTGACCCAAATAGTACTTTTCGTACATAAAACGAAGGTTTAAAAAAGATACAGGATAAAACTTTTATTTATGTTGGCACTTACAAAAACAGGATTACACAACGGTATATGATAAAAGAAAATAAGCTATTATTTAACGTTTTTTTGATTGATTAGGGATTCCGGGCGCAACAACTGCTAAGGTCATCAGTTCCGAAAGCAAAGTGCATGTTTGAATCGCAGGTGGTTGTGATGATCTCCCGTTAGATCGCGAAATCCGACGCCAACCCACACCGGCTTGCAGGATATTCCAACGCGGTATCTCAGACCAGTGTGGCACCAGTGTGGCCCAGCTGGGACACGCTCTAAGCTCCCGACTGGTATCCTGACATGTGTGGTATAGTAGTGTATGTATGTGTAAGTGTGTGTAAGTAAGGGGAGAGGAAAGGACAAGGAAGACCAAGGAAAGATCACGCGCGGTCCGTGGTGCATTTGTGAGGGTACTGCTCCGGCATAAGCCTGGTGTTGGTTGGAGAGACCACAAAATGTACTGATGTGAGTAGCCGGCCGCTAGAATTCTCTTCAAGACAGCAGCTGAACGCCACTACCTTACAAGTGAGTGTCTAAAATCCTCCTACCGTCGCATCTTCCGCTTTGATGCAACCTAGTTTGAACAATGGACGAGTCTTTAGTAACATGAGAAGTCACGCTTTGCCACGTCTATGAACATCCCCGATCGGATGTAGTGTAGCCGAAAAGAAGCGGAGGGCAGTTCTCCCCGGGCATTGACCCGAGGCCACCACTTCCAGGAGCGTTTCCTTTTTCTAGAGCCGCCCTTCCGCTTCCGGGTCGAGATGGGTGGTGCGTGCGGCAGAGCGGCGCCGGCGGGCGCTGCCCATGCAACAGCGCTTCCGGCGCTCCCTAGCAGCCTCTCGCGGAGAGAGCGCACGGCAACGTCTCTGCAGTTACGTGTTACGGCTGGTCGGCGGTATCTCGTGATATGTCTCTGGTACCAAGACAGAAGCCGATGCGTCAGACAACTCGATTTTGTTTTCAGAAGGCGCTTTATATTCCACGAAATGAAGCCTGTATTTATAAAAACGTGGCAAGGCCATAAAATTGTTCCTCAACATACTTTTACTTTCTGATAATACCCTGCAATATATCGATAATCATATAACAAAAGACTGCTTTTTGACGAGTATTGACACAGTTACCTCTGTCCAAGCGAAATTAAACTTTCCTTACCAATTTCGTGGTTTTGCTTCATGTTTCTACTGCATCCAGAGCCTGGCAAACCCTGGATTGAACCTTGAAGGCGATCAAAACGCTTTTACTCAGCTTTCCGCATTAGCTTCCGGTGACAATGCGAGCAGGCGTCTGCGGTAGAAAATTCCTAGTATTTCGACAATGCCAAATTTAGACGGGGCTGCCCAGGAGCTGGTGCGGTCTTTCGGTGACGCTCCGAACTAATAGAATGCAGTTGACAATCGACTTCATGGAACTTTGTACGAAGAAATGAATGTTTGATCAACAGAGAAGAATTTCGCGCGGCTTTTTGGGGAAAATTAATTATCTTGGATGCGCCAAACTTGAAATGTATAATCCTTTCCTCTGAAACTCCTTCAAAGAACATCAAAACGCTCTGTTAAAAAAACACGGTGCCAAATTTGAAGTAATTTGGCCGGCATTGTGTCAACAGACTCCCTTCAAAAGCGGTTTTCGTCCAGACTCTGTCAACTATACAATTAATCAGTACCAGGTATTCGTTCGCGGACGTTTACTAATCAGATAGTTCTTCCTAGGGTCTTTTCAAATCTCGTCTATGACATGCGTTTTCATTAAGTGAACGACTATCAAGGGCGGTCTAAATTTCATTGCGCGCCTTCTTCATGAAACGGACTCAACAGAACGACTAAAATGTGAATATTTTGTCCAATACAATATTTCCCCCACATTTCTACTTTTATTTCATCAAATGTATTATATTTTTATTAACATTACCCACATTATTGTTATTAGTATAATTTTCTTTGCTTTGGTGATTATTTTTCTAAGAGTTTGGATTTGTATTGTTTAAGGTATCGAGCATTCTAAACAATTTTGAGAATAACTTGATTGGGACGTGTTGCCTGTGGTACCTGCCATCGGCATGTGTAAGTAAATCTTAGTCAACGCTGAGTTATATGTTATATTGTAGTAACTTTGGTTCTGAGGGCACATGCTAAAACTTTTGGGCTCAATTTTTGGGCTTACGTTTTGTCATTAATTAGAACAAGAAAAATATTACTAAAACTCTTAAAAAAGAAAAGGGAAATGAAAAAACAGCCGTAATATTACACAATTGCTTAAGGATGAGAAATAATTTATACAAAAACGCACCGAAAAAGAAAAAAACGCAGTGTCTTGTTAGATTGTTTTCTTTCGCAGAATTGATAAAACTGATGAATGATTGCAGAACTAACCACTAAGTTGGCATTCAGTAAGTATTATCTCCTTGTATTGAAAAAATGTCAATGATATTGAAATAAATACAGAGTGGTTAGATTTTTTCAAACAGACAATAACTGGCAGTTTATGTATTATATTTAATGATTACATACAGTATTTTGATTGTTTTACGTTAGGTTCAGTACTTGTTTTCTTTAAATTGTAAATAAAAAAATTATTTTATTACGTATTAGTATAATTTACAATTACCCTTGCTCGTGTTTGGAGATATCCTTTAGACATCCTCCGAAAGGAGACGGGCGGTCCAAACACAACTACGCGTACTGAATCATTGTGGCAATTGGTTCGCGCGGTGAAGGGTTAATAGGGCAGCTCGAGAGCCTGTTACTGGAATTTGCGGAGTCAAAAGGCACAAATCGAACTATCTGTTGGATTTCGACAGGGATCAGTTCGTGACGGTTCGCTCTATTGATGTTAGCGTATCAGAAACTGATCAGTTGGTTGGGAGCTGTCACACCGTTGTTGGGAGCACGTATGAAAAGAGACGCTACGATGGAGAACAATGTCATTCTGTCCAAAGGCGTTCCACTCCGTGTCGACACGTTACACTGATGCCAGAGGTCGGCGAAGATGACGCGCCACATTTGGAAATACTGCTGGGCCACGGTTTGGAAAATCGCACAGAAATGGACTGGGATCGTAATTAATGTTTGAATCCACGCTCTATATAACCCTGCTCCGAAAAATCGAACAAAATTATCTTCTCTGTAGAAGTCCGAGGATTTCTTCTAGACACCTTAGGCAAAGTTCATTATATTGCCCTGCCAGAAAATAATTGCACCCATAAATCAAAAGAAATGTTACATCGTAGTTGGTCTAATGAATTTAAGGGATACCTAATCATAATAAATAAAGAGAGCTTGCTTTATAAACGGTTATTCTGTGTAAGTATTTAGTATTGGAGAAAACAGACTGACGGCAGATACACAGGAGGTTTGGCCAATTCTCGCATTTGTTATTCTTTGCTTTTAACACAGTATTGTCACATTTTATTAGAAATAAACAAAATTGAATTTGGGCAAAAACAAAAACTTAAGACTCATTATATAAGTCTGGAAGACTTTTACAAGTACAGTTTCATAAAACGAACAGGTTAATTAATAAAACAACGATATTTTTATGTATGTCTGAAAAATTTGTCTCACAGTAGAAGATCGTAAAGTAAAATAAAACTGTGTGGAATAAAGTTGCTACTTTGCCAAAGGAAGAACCAGGATGCCAACAGCAGATTATATTTAATGCCACTCACTTTAAAATCCAAAATCGAAATCGATAGATTCCTAAGGCACAACAGGAACGAGTACTGTAGTATTGATAAGTTAAGTTGTGAGTAAATTAGTGAGACAAAATAATTAATTTTGATTTTGGTTGGATAGAGGATATCTCAAATGGGTGACTATAATCATTCATTAATAAAAATGTAAAAACACACATTGAAATTGTAAGAATGTATTACACGTTTATTCAATGTATACGTAGTTGAACTAACACAATTATCAATTTTCACCTCTATTCTTCTTTTGGTAGTTCTATGCCTACTCTTTAGTATGCACAAATGAATAGAACTCGAAATTCCTTATATAAGAAAAGAAAAAACGAGGTCAATGTTCATAAGCGATCTGAATCCAACGTGTTGGAGGCAACAGATTTCGTAAAACGATTTCGTAAAACGTTTTAACCATATTTGTCATCATCATTTTGGGCCATCTGATTTGCGTAAAACATTGAAATTTTATGTTCCAGATGAATCTGAAACTCTTCTAGATTTTTTCTGTCATTAGCTCACCCCGCGACTACAGGAAAACACATCACATGGCGCAGACCCTACTGTCAGACTAAGAAGATGTGCGCCACTTCGTTTGGAGCTGATGAAATTCGCATCCGTATTCAAAACACAGCCACAGGCGTACCACCCGAATGGAAATAGCGCTCATCAATCCAACAGGAGACGCATTCGGCGTGCAATGGGCCCACAAGCCGCATCACGCCCTCGCTGAAGGTGTTAATGTCCTGCGTGTGGGAATGGGGTTAATATTCACTCGACAGCATGTTTATGGATGGGCATCATCTGCTTTTATATTCGGTTCAGAAAATGTGCTCACTGATGTTTTTGAAAAAGAAAACGTAATATGCCAAAATGGTTTGTTTGAGTATGGAATTTGGATGAAGGGTAATGTGATTACCGAGTCTCGACGGTATACCAGAATATGGGATTGCAGAGGATATTTCAAAAAGTTTGATAATGTGAAGAGGTAAAGAAATTTATTTCAAGAAATAGCTGAAGAGCTATTTGTTATATATACTTTGTTGTGATTTTAGCAAATGACAAAAGTAATAAACATACAAAAGAAAGGAAAACTAAACAAAACTGAATAAGAAATATTTGATTCAGAAACTACGAAAAACTGAAAAAATGTAGATTATGTAAGAGAAATACAAAACATATCACATACAATTATTTGTGCTATTAACATGCTTTGTGAGACCCCTACCTCGATAATGTAGTATAAATGGATATTACCAATCAAAATTGTGTGAAGACACGCATTAACGGAGAAACAATTACAAGAATTCACAAATAATAACTTACTACACAATATAATTCAGTATTATGAATGTAATACATAGTATTCGAAAAACGAGAAAAACCCATTATGCAGACAAAATATTACTGCCACATTACAGTCACTATAACATCTCACTGGATTTATAATGATTCTCAAAAAAGGTTTTGAATCATTTCTTCACAATTATGAGGTAGAGGCTTTTATAAAATATATTTCTAAATAAAAAATATTGTGTAAAGTGAAATAAGGAGACTGTGCAAGTCATAAGTCTATTATCAATAAAAATTACACAGAAACACAAAACGTGAAGTCAAAAAGTGAAATAACACGCACCAGCTTCATTTATTGCAACATGTATTAAAGCGATCATAGCGCGCGGCGTCCGCGGCCGGCAGATCCCCGTGTGTTTGCCGCGGGAAGCTCATTTACATCCGGACCCACGCGCCACCAGGCGCCGGGCGGCTGACGTATGGCTGACACGCGGCTGACGCCCGCGTGGTGGCTGCGTGACGTATGGATGACGCTCCCGACCGCTGACGGCAACCGCGACGGCGCGGGCGGCGGAGGGGGGTGAGGATGGTGGGGGAGAGCGAGGGGGGGGAAGGCCCGATGATCAGCTGTCATCGGGTTGACGGCCCACCGAGGGGACGCGCAGAGAGAACGGATGGGGTGATCGAGGCAGACGATGGATCGATATTCGAACACCTCATTCCGACAGAGATGGCTCTCAGCCAGCGTTACACTTGTCTCTGCACACATATCTCACCAGGAGGAACTAAGGCTCTCGCTGGCAGTAGAGTTTTCGACACTAACTAGACAGATAAGTTGAATCAAGCCACTGACTGGAAGAGAATTCTAGCGACTGGCAGCTCTGAGAAGGCAAAAGAGAAAATTCACCGCAACCCGACGTGTATGTCGGAGTGAGGTCCCAACAAGCAGTGGAGGAATAAAACCGCTATATATCGGGACACAAAACATTCACTTCAACAATGGGAGTAATTTCCACAGCAGTGGATGCTCTAGGAAACATCAAGCAACCACTCGAACTCATGAAGCCCGTTGCACTATTGTTTTCGTTTATAAACTTTAGACCAAAACTTGATAAAAGACATGTGTTTATAAATTCGTTTTGAAACACAAAATAAATCAGAATACTACAATTATTAGACAATGTTTGTGACCAAAATGCATGTTCAGATCTGACTCTTAAACCACAGAGCGTACCGTGTATTGCGTCCCAATTTCAACGTTTTTCCACCCTTTGGAAAACGTCTGAATGAAAGAGATAAGGTTATCAAGCGGATCTAAGGATGGGGTGGCACGTTGAGGAAGAAAATATTGTGTGCTATATATCTCCGTTGCTTGTGGGTACGTTCAAGCTACCGTTTGGGACTGATAGAAGGAAACCAGGGAAACGAGCTCTCAAAGCCGTTACAGTAGAATGTTCGTCCGGGCAAAAGAGGGAATATCAGAGGCGCATCCAGGACTTTTCTTGGGGAGGTGGGGCGGGAATGCAGATACACGGATATACTTGATGACTTAATGCTTTCTTAATATAAAAAACATTTATACAGATAATTAAATTCATTTCTATTTGTTGCCTTGTACTTAGTATTTATAACGTAAACAATTCATCAATAGAAAGACTTTTCTTAGCATAGGAAACAATTAAAGGACTTTTTTAATATGTATTAATTGACCCTTTCCCGAGTGGGAAAGGGCCAAAGACCCATGAGTCCCACCCTTTACATACGCCAACCAAATTTCATCACCCTCAGTAAAGGATCTCTGTGATTCCTGTTTCATTTGGGATCTCGAAATCACGTACGGTATCGGCGATAAGAATTCATTCATAGATGGATTCATAGAAAGACATGTCAATGCAGTGACGTTTCATTAAAGAAAGGATGGTGAAAGATTAGTAAAACTAGAAGAATTTATAATATATTTTCTCTCGTAAAGTACGAATTTATTGCATTCTGGAAAATATATTGGGTATGGTTTAAAGCTTGTATTATTAAGAAGTAGGTATCATGTTCCACTGTCACCGCTCAGCCGATATAAGTTTTGAAAATAAGTAACACCTTTGTTTTCTAGAACCATAAATCGTACATCTTTTTTAAACAATATCTACGCCAATATACACCAAAATAATGATATATACATTTCTGTTGATACACAACGGGAACTCCAAGTTTAACTACAGTTGGTATTAAATTCAATTACGAAAGCAGCGGTGACATAATAAAATTCATAGAGTTCGTTAAATCGCAGGCCATTAGCGATCAATAGAGCGAAATTATGTTAACCCTATTTAATGAATAGTGACGTTGTAATCACTTGGCCCACTGGTGCGAAGCAGACAATTTGTTTGGCTTTGGTGCAGCTATTACTAACGCCCTACCCCGACCCTTGTTCCTTCGAACGGTAGGATTTGGAAGCTCTGGACAGAATGAATGAGAAAGATCTTGTTGACACATAGCAGAGGAACAACGAAATGTTGCAACGAAAAGAATACAAGGGACTGTATTGGATATCAGTTACAAAATGATTAGATTTCTGACATAAAAAAGTGAAAAGCATGATGTGGAATTGATAATTACGAACAAAAATGAATTGTAATTAAAAAACAAAAATAATAACATATTTTAAACAAACAAACATTTCATTAAATTAATTCAATAAAATTTAAAAAAATATTTAAAAGAAAAATATCTTAAAACTAGCATTAGAGGGAAAATAAAAATAAAATAAAATTATAAGAACACACAGAAAACTTTTTCTGCAAGCTGTGTTTTACAGTTTTTGAACTATGCAGTCGGTCCTTTCTATCAAAGCAGGGACTAGAGTTTTGCTCGTAAAGGAAAGAAAACGTTCTTTAAGAATATGC
>BOPP01000012.1:849227-861737 GCA_017312745.1 Gryllus bimaculatus
CCCAGCCACCGCAGCGCCCCGCCTCCCCCGCCGCTGCCGCAGCCCCACTTGAGAAGGCGTAATGCGCGCGGCGCCCTCCGTCTGCTCCGCGTTCTGCCTCCTCGCTTACGAGACAGGCCACCGGCCTCGTTCTCTCTCTCACCTCGTTTGAGTTCGTTCCTCTCACAAAATTACTCGCAACGCACATTCCCACTACACTAACTTACTTGGTATTCTCCGAGTCATTCGAATAAAAGGTACGGTCGTTTGCAATTTCGACTTGTAGATGCAAGATCTGATGATGTTCGCTCAGTCATCTTAATCCTAGGAAGCGTGGACCCAGAAAACTACACGAGTTTACTACAAAACTACAAGCCCAATACGCTTACGAAATATGCACATTAAAATTGTTGTGTATTCTTTATATCTTAATTTTTTAATAATTTTAATAAGAGTTAACTCTAATTGTTGAACGAATTATTATTTATTCAAATAACTATTTGTTTCTGCCATACACAGATTAGTGTGTCAGCCAGTCTCCAGAAGCCCCTAGCACCTTCTCATGAGACTGATACTCAGCAAGTATACCTAGGGTAGTTTACCATTGCTTTCCCCAGGTGCGCAGGTGCGCCATTTTTGACGATTGAATTGAATAGCAAATAGTGCAGGCCAAGATGAAATGTTAGCAATTTTATTCAGCGACTCAAATAGAAACTCTGTTAGGTGTTAAATTGCTAGAGCAATTAATTTTGCCAGAGTCGTCCACGTGCCTGCCCTGGGATCTGTTTAACATGTCAAGAAGCGTCCGCATGCATGACGTCGATTTTTGGCGCCTCAGAAATCCCCTAACTTTCATCGGGTTGAACCCGCAAACTTGGGATCACTAGCCCGGCATGATAACGATCACACCATCAAAGCCATCAAGATGCGAACCTAATAAAAATGTTGGAAAGGAAGACGCCTTTTATTAAAACAATTGGAGTGCCAACTACACATCATCAAAAACCTAATAATTGTCCTACTTAGTACTGATATTCTTTATGATTGTCTCTAACTTTACTGCCATACCTTCCATACCTGGTTTTGATTGATGGGAGTTCATGTTGATAAATGGCACAATGAAACGCATGACATACGAGAGAACATCTAGAAACCTGCGAATTCAACTTGTGCGAATTCAACTTGGCCATTCTGAATTTGTGTGGGTCAACCGAATTTGAAATCCGCTAGCCACACGTGGAATGTTTAGTGATTTGCCCTGTGCACCGTCTGTCATCCCTTTTTTCGTACAGATTATTTATGTTGGTTTTACTTCTTTGACCAGCTTTTTAATATTAATTCATATGGTATATGCGATATGCGTCGTCGCTTAAGTCGCCATTTGTACTAATGATAGAAATATAAGAATATTTCGTAATAATTTGTCTTTGACATGCTTCTTCAGTGTTAAATTTGTATTTATTTGCAAGCTATTTGTGAGAAATTATCAAGAACAAAATTTACAAAGGCATATGAATTAACCAATTAATTTAAATTTCATTAAAAATTGGTACTTCCCATTTATTATTTTGTTTGACATATATTGTATTGGGCACACCAATATGGTGGTCTGGCTTCACTTCGGGAATATGGAAGATGTTGGTAATCATCTCCATGTATTCATAGCTCCATGTTGATATTCCCTTTCTCCCTTTTCAGTTGTTTTAGTCTCTAGAACCCGAGTACCACCATAAATAAATATTTTTAGAGAATTTCTTTCTCACTTGAAACTTGCGCTCGTGATTTTCGTTTTATCCTTTACGCCATTCTCTTGTTCTTTCCTCGAATGTCAACAGAAGCCCTTAGTGTCCCTCCAATTTGGCAGAGAGGAACTTCCTCGCCAGCAACTCCTTGGAATTTCTGGGAAAGTAGAAGAGTTACTGGAGCGAGCAAATTGAATAACTTATTTTAAACAACATCGATGCAAATGCATTTCATCTGAAAGCTTAATATAATCAAGCCGTGTACGTTTTTGTTTAACAAAGTCACCACAGAAAGTGAATAAAGATTACGCAAATAGAAAGAAAACTAATTGTTGCCACGCTGTGAGGTCAAGGAAGACGGAAAGGCGTTTTGAGACAAGCGACTTTTGAAGCTTCTGCTCCAAAATTGTTTCATTTTGAGCGGAAACGTTATAGACGAAATAATAAGCTGATGTATATTTTTGTGTACTACAATGATATTAATATATTAAGTGTGTGAATAAAATAAATGCAAAATTCATTAAATGAAAGTTAAGAGATCATAAACTTAACAGATGTAATTTGAGAGTTGAATGAGCTTCTTGTTATTCATGAAAGATCATCGCTTCCAAATCTGTTATGAAATTAATAGAAAGAAGATTTCATTAGATGTTTTCCGCACCTTACTATTACTACCTCATTGACACTGATAAACGAATTGTGATGACCCACACGAAAATTAGGCATATCTAGTTTTCAAAAATAGTAAAACAATTTCCCTTCAAGTGTTATTGCCAAATACATTAAACATAAATAATAGAGTTTAAAATTAAAGAGAAAAATTTTTAAAAAACCATTAATATTGTTAAGGAAGCTACAAAAATCAATTCTTAATTTATAGATTGAACGTACTAGATATTCCAAAAAAACTCGTTCTTTGTTATTAAAGAAGACACTTGACATTCATAAGAAAATTCTACAATCATTAAGCATAACCTTTACCCGGCTGAATCATTTCTTTCTGTCGCAGTACAAAAAAACACAGATAAAACCAAGACATTTTCCGAATTGACATTTTGCTGGAAAAGAAAATTCTACTTCCATTCCGTTCATTTATACCGCAAATGCCTAAGTCGGGCTCATAAATCTATCGAGACAAACCTCGCTCGCTCATATTCTGCCCCATCTCTTTCCAGATGCGTCAGGGCCTTCGAAATGAGCGTCATTAGTTACGACGTGTCACACTTCGAAAAAATAGTACTCCATAGCGCAAAACGTGAATAGCAAATATTTAATGGTGGGATTTCGTGAAGAGTTTCTGTCGTATGTCGTTAGCTGTGAAGTAAGAATTGTTGCACATAATATGCGAATTTAGTCGGCAGTATGAGAGTAGGCGAAATAACACAATTCAATATTTTTATTTTAAGTCAAAATGGAATGATTTACTGTTTGTGGATTTGTTCACGAGTTCCTAGCTACGTAACGAAACCACAGGCTTTCTTACATGGATGGAACTAGAAATGTTTCCTTTCAATTTTGCGCACATTAAAAATTTTTAATGCAGAAGATTAATTCAACATTTTAGAACTGAGGTAACACCAGAATGGTGAATTGTCCAATACACGCGAGTTGTGTGATGAGTTTTGGTGGAAGAAATGAAAACCCACATTCCTATTCCTTTCGAATGAATATTTAATCAGAGAATCGAAATTCACTATTACAAGAAAGGTTCACGATACATTTGCGTAACAAACAAAACCGACAAAAACGTATTCGTAACCCAAAACGCCGCAACGGAAGTTTCGAAGATGCAAAGAAGATAGCGATGGCAGTTACCAGAACGCCGGAAGTCACAGAACGGAAGAGGACAGAAATATTACCAGGTGCATCATAACTATGAAGGTTGGGTAGTGCATTTTGTTGCGTCATTGTGATTAAAAAATTGAATAAATGCGGGGCTTTGTTGTTCAAGTTGTTGGGATACATAAACAGTATGATTTATGTTTGGCGTATTCTATAACCACTTTGTGTTCTGAATAAGAGTGTAAGATTCAGAATGTATAAGTATGTTTCAAACACACAGAGCTCTAGGCTGTGTTGCCTTCGTTAAAGAGTAATTGATCTTGCCCTGGTTTTGACTGATATACGAAATATCTTTGACAGGGTCAGAATGTGTACCTGCCAAGCATCAGTTCTCGATGAGTAATCAAACATGTGCAAATATTACATATCTATGTTAAATGAGATGTTCCACCTCATTTTTACTGGCAGAAAGTTATCATTGCTGACCCTATTACATGCTTTAGATGTTGGTAACGTTTGTTCTGTGTCAATATGTGTAATAAACAATAATGTAATTTCGTCGGAATGTGCGTCATTACTACATAGCATGTGATCAACTATATCTGTCTTCGAACGTGTGAGAATATTGCACATATCTCGAGTGGAATAGACAAACAGAGACTACCAATAGCCATCTTTGATGTGGTGGATCTCCAATTTCTTTTGATAAAAAACGCAAATTTCTGAGTTAATGAAAATGTTGAGCGCGAAGTACCGTTATGGTGATAGGACTCGTTTCTGTGTTTTCGGAGATTCAAGTTCAAAACCTAGCGCTTCATTCTGTGTTCGTAAATTACCTCTGAATGTATCATCAAGCTTATTGAAGCGGAAATAAGACCGCATTTCGATTGCAGGCTGTGTCTAAACGTAACAAATCACACTCTAAGGATATACGTATGAGGCCAAATCATTACAGAAAATACTTGTTGATATGCTCGAGAGATATATGTAGACATTGATTCTTTACATTGAAGTGATTCATTCTATAATGTTTTTGTAAATTAACCACCAACATATATAAGTAGAGTGAAATCGAAACATTTTATATTTAGAAATAATGCTGATACATTACTGCTTTTATTAAGCGAGACGTAGTAAAAAACTATCTTCTACAATTTATAAATCATTGCCACTGTAATTGTCGGAGTGTCACTGGTCATAAACCCAACACGCCTGCGTCCACCCTACTTAAGTGCCACTCTCATTTATGCGCAGCGTGTTTTTTTAAGAAACTTCCGTAAAACCTTACTTTGTCACGCTCTTGTCTTATCCAAGAGTGTAAAGTGTAAGAACCACAACTCCGAAGCTTTTGTAACTGATCGGATGCAGGGGAGTAAACCCGGATTAACGCAAAGCTTGCAATCGATTACCGAGAAAGTTCCTTATGGCAGTAAAGCTCTAACAACATGCTGCAAGCTGCTTCATACACTTCTCCATCCCCTTTAAAAAATACGAGATCATTTCATTGACACAGAAAAACGAAGGTTTTTGAATTGAGTAAAGAAGTACATTGAATTTGTCAGATGACATGAATAATTTATGATATGAAATTAGAAATGAAAATTGAGTCGAGTTGGTTTATAAAACAACAGGCATTATCTTAGCCAACATTGCTTATTATGGCAGCAGCTTTTGATGACTTCGCCATCAATCTAATGCTATCTGATGTTTAAAAGCTTGAAATACGGCTAGTCGTATCGTATTATTATAGTAGCATACTACTACAAAACAAGCAGTTACAATTCTAGCTTCCGAATAGCAGGTAACTGATAATGACGGCTAAACCATCGAAAGCTGCTATTATTATCATCAACAATAATGCTGTCCCTTGCAACGCCTTTTATTCTTATACTTGTCTCACTAAAAGTACATCACCAATAAACCACGCGGGTTCGTACGTATGTAGCGTAATTGACTAGTTTCCAGGATTAACTATTTACCTTAAAGGACTGAGAAGTGCAATGTAGAAAAAACCCACACCTTTTTTCTTATTTTAGACGGAAGTTCAATATTTAGTGTGACTAACTCACGATTGAGTGCAATCTACAAGGGCAGTGCGTCTATCAGAGCTTTTTATGACACAAATCGCGATATTGACTATACCCTGAATTTCATACTACACACTGAATTTCTCTGTCAGAAGCCGTTTGCTAACTCTTTCGACCTAGCAAAGAACCTCTGCCGGCTCCATGATGTCTCCAAGTCTACCGCCACCAATTCCAACACCACCGCATGAACAGGTCCACCCACTTTTTCTAGCCCCTTTCTCACGTGGTTACTAACCCGCTTCCGCCATTCACCCACGTTACCACGCCCTCTATACGCCAATCCCTTTTACCTTCTCTATCGCACCCACTTCCCTTGCATCATCCGTCACATCAGCCATAGAATCCTACACTACCCTCGTTGCCGCGTCTGTCACTTCCTGTCGCCGCCCAACTAACAGCTCTTGTCACCGCCTTCACCACTCCAGTCATCGCCTCAGTCACCGCCTGTTCCTGCCTCTGTCCCAACCTCTGCCGCCTCCCCAGGCACCGCTGCAGTCACCGCCCCCTATCACCGCGTCTGTCCCCGCCTGTGATGCCTCTGTCGCTGCCTCTTGTCACATCTGTGTTCGCCACCCCTGCCACAGTCGTAGTCGCCGCCTCAGTCACGGCCTCTTCTCTGCCTCTGTCACCGTCAGTGTCAGTACCACTGTCACCGTCTATTTTCTCCATCTCTGACACTGCTCTTTCACCGCCTGTGTCACCCTCTGCCGTGCATCTTCCACCACGTCGTTTACCCCGCCACAACCACCTCTGTCGCAACTCCTGGCGCATGCCTTCCCCGCCATAGACGTGTACGTCCACACCTCCATTCTCTCCCCGCCTCCCCCCGCCGCCCTGCCTTGTGGCTCGTCCGTCACCTCCTCCCTGAGTTAGATCTGTGACTGGGATAACGGGAGGAATGGGGATTTCATTCAGCCTTTTCATTTCTCACAATACTTATAGACGTAATGTCACAGTAAATCAAACTTATCTCAATTACTGTATTGTACGATGCCGTTACTTCTTATTTATGCTGACAGGCTACTGTTGAAAACTCAGAAAAATGATTTATTGGGGTAGTGGTTATATTGGAAAGGACGGAGGTGTATATTCTATCACGGTACTATACCAAACCTTACTTTGTGCACCGCTGCTTGTCATTATTTTACCGTGTCACTTTGACAAGTCAAAACAATATGTAAGATATGTGTACACAAGATTAGTGGGGGAAAGTAACGGGTCGCACATACATCCTGATAGGCTTTTGCTGTAATCTGATCGGGTAAAAAATTGATTACGCTCTGAGCGCAAGAAGAAGTTAAAAACCGTCGTGATTAACCCTCGCAGAGCTTTGCTAATCGGACATGTTATTCACCCCCAGTCTGTTTTTTCGGGTAAGTATAATAGACTAATCCCCTTTTCTTCCTAATACGTCGGAACTATAGATGAATTTTGATTCAAATGTTAAAGCTTCTACAAAATAAACGAAGATGTTCATAAAGGTTAATGACATCTTTTCGCGCTCTTTACATACATTTGGTTTTACTGGAGCCAGCTGCGCTCGAATTCACTCTAATTTAAAATATTCAGTAGGGATTCTTTCCATTCCTGGCCCAATATGTTTTACGAAAAAGTGATAAATCACGAGAATCATCAAAATTTCATTAGATCAAACAAAGATTAATCACAAGCGAAGGTTGTTATTATGATGAGCTTCATTTTTCCTATGGGGGATTTAAATATCATCAGTTTTAACACATTTCAGGGTAATTTCTTGGTAATCAGAGCTGACAAGTTCGAATAATTTATCTTTTCTCGTATAGTTTCTGAATTATGTGAACAAAGATTGAAATACAGATTTTTGAAACTTTTGTAGGGTTAGATAATGTCGTCATTTATAAAACAACTTAAGGCATTATCTTTTTGGTTTCCCAAACATTTGCTTTATATTCTAAATCGCGCCATATGTCACCTTTGATGCACTCCGGTGGCTCATCTTTTCTCAATTCTATATGGCATAATCCACAGCTGATTGTTGTAAACAGCTTTGAAATATAGGCTAGGGGTTCACCTCGTATCGTATTATTATAGTAGCTAATGATCTAGCTTCTGATTACAAAACCAAGTCAGTTACAACTTCTACGCTTCCCGAATGAGGCAGGTAACTGATATGACGGTAAACCCATCGAAAGCTGCTATTATTATCAATCACAATTAATGTGTCGCCTTGCATAGCCTTTTATTCTTAATAAACATTGTCTCTCTAAAAGTACCATCACGCAATAAACCACGCGGGTTCGTACGTATGTAGGCGTAATTGACTAGTTTCCCAGGATTAACTATTTAACCCTATAAAGGACTGAGACGTTGGCACATGTAGAAAAACACCCACACCTTTTTTTCCTTATTTTAGACGAAGTTTCAATATTTAGTGTGACTAACTTCACGATTGAAGTGCAATCTAAACAAGGGCAGTGCGTCAATCTAGAGGCTTTTTTAAATGACAGCAAATCGCGATATTGACTATAACCCTGAATTTTGCATCTACACACTCGAATTTCCTCTGTCAGAAGCCGTTTGGCTAACTCTTTCGACCTAGCAAAGAACGCCTTGGCCGCTCCATGATGTCTGCCAGAGTCTAACGCCACATTCAACACGACCGGCATGAACAGGTCCACCCACTTTTTCTAGCTCCGCTTTTCTCACGTGCGTTACTAACGCCGCTTCCCGCATTCACCCACGTTACCACGCCCTCTATACGCCAATCCCTTTTACCTCTCTCTTATCGCAACCACTTCCCTTGCATCATCCGTCAGCATCAGCCATAGAATCCTAACACTAACCGACTCGTTGCCGCGTCTGTCAACTTCCTGTCGCCGCCCACTAATAGCTCTGTAGTCACCTTTTGTCTCCCGTTTTCGTCGTCTGTCTCTCTTCTCCATTCGGTTCTCAGGCCGGGCTATGGCTTTTTGGGCCTCGTAGGCCTAGATATTTACAACACTTCCTCAGTCGTCATTCAGGCCCAGGTAGAAAAATTAGAAATACTTGCAGTTCTATATCAAGTGCTCTCGTACTCACTGGTTGTCTGCCTCTTTTTTCTGATTGAAATCCAAACACGAAGTAAGTAAGAGGCATCTTTCTTTCTGAAACCAAGATGAAATTTTGGAAGCAGCAGTTCGTGGAACATCGCGTTTGTGGTGTGTCGGTCCAGAGGACAAGTCCGCTTGCAGTCAATGCTTTACTGTCGCGTTGTGGCATAATGTGTTCTTATCTGCAGATTGTAGGTTTCTTTCTGTGTTAAAGCAATGTGTACCAAAGTTTCGTTCGAGTCATGGATCGAGAAATTTGCGATTTGGCCGACACGGAATGTTTTTGGAAAACCAAGGTCTCTTGATGCTCGAAATTTAATGGCAGTCAGTAGTGAAACTATCTTTTCGATTAAAGAGCTTTCGTCTTTCCAGTAAATGCAAAATCCACGCCAGCGTCTGTCCAGAACCGGTGCACTGTGAAATTTCCTCTGTCGCTTGCTCGCCTCTTGTCACATCTGTGGTTCCAGCTGTCACCCCTGCCTACAGTCGTCGTCGCTCGCCCTCAAGATCACGGCTCTTCATCATGTGCGCCTCGTCACTCCGTGGGCAGTTGCTTTGGTGCAGTACGCACTGCATTTTTCAATACTGTCACCCGTCCCTATCTCTATTCTTTCTTGTTCGATCATCTCTGACACTGCTACTTCAGCTTCAACTCACTATGTCTAGGCCTAGTGGTCACACCTCAGATCTAAAGCGAAAGGAGCAAGCTTCTGGTCTTTTTGAGTTGGGCCAGTTTGGCAGGCTCGTTATGCATTAATAGCTTTTTAGCCAACAGCATATAGCTTTTTGAATAGAGCTTAATATTTACATGACTCGTGTTAAGAGTAACGAAAAGTTAAATACTTTCTATTTAAATGCTCTTATGCCGATGTGTTCATCCTTTTTTACTTGAGAATACCCAAAACGTACGCAAGACATCTTTATCTGACAGACACCAAGATGAATTTTTGTGGACGACAACGACTTGTTTGTATCTGTGTCATGGACAGTGATCATGGTCACTTTTATTGTGGCACTCAGCTTTTGTGCAATAGATATGCTGATGTGTTTCTTATGCTTGCGTGTTATCCCAAACAAAGTGTAAAGCCTCCATCATCGTCTTCGATCCATTGCGGTCGACGAAATTCTCCTCGCGATTTGGGGACCCCTCCGCAACCGGATGTTTTTTGAAAAGCCCAAGTCCCCTAGTCGCTCCTTGAAGATTTGCATTGGCAAAGGCTGCTTGTAGTGCCAACGCTTACATTCGTTTTCCTGATTCAAAAGCTCCGTGTGTTTTGCTCGAGGCGGCTAAACAAGTGGCTAAAAATAACACGCGCAAGGCACAGACCACCTCCAGGCAGCAAGCGCGGCGGCGGCCTGGCGGAGATGTAAGCAGGCGGAGAGAGCTGCCGGTGGCCGTAGAGACGACGGGACGGTGGCATGAAATTAGAACTCCAAGTCGGGCGGAGTGAGGTAATTACCGGAGTAAAGGGTGTGGTTGGGGCGCACGACCAATTGCAGTGATGGCAACAGCGGTGTAGGAGGTTTTGTTCAAGACGACGGCCACTGACGTTTTGGAATATATTAATTTTAGAATAAAGAACTTTATGAAATTATGTTGTATTGTACTGCTAGGCTACAAAAAACAATATAGTTTTTATTATGACTTTACTTCTTTTATATTAGAACAATCTACAAGGTGAGTATAAATTTTCGAACGTTTGCGTTTCGGAAAGAGCTCAATAACACAATTAACAAATAAATTATAGTTTACATTGTAAATCATTACAATATCAGTAATTTTGAAAGGTTAAATTTACAGGCAAATGTAGGAATAAAATTGGTATTTTGGAAAACGCAAGAAATGACTGGCGCTGCATAAGTATCAGTAGCGGACAACATCTATCTTATTTCTGGGTTGCGCATTGAGAGGCAGGACCCACGACCCAAGACCACCATCCCCTGACCGTCTCCCACCACTCTCCACTCGTCCTCCCGCCCCACTAACCCTCGAAATTTTATGATCACTTAAAAAAAGATTTTATGGACTGGCCCACCTGATGGAAGACTTATAATAAACGCAACACTTTGTCCAACCTAATAAGTTACGATAGTAGATCCATGGCTCTCGAACGGTTAATTTTGAAATTGTTAAGAAAATTCGATGATTAATGTAGTGAGCAAATTGTAAGAGTCGGTTAATGTACTTATCCATTTGAAATTCACTCATCAGGACATTCAGCACAGCTAATTCGAGTATATAGAACTGGCTAAACTGAGGCTTGAACGATTCTATAACTCTGATTACTTTTGTACCGTGGTAAAGCTGTTTACAACATGAAACGAAGAAAAATAACCAGCAATAAACGTTCATTTCCCAGCTCCTTCAAGGAATTAGAAGTGGCTCAGCGATAGTGCGCTATTGCGTCATTCAGTGGGGACATGGGGCTCAATTTCCGTGCCGGGAGAGGTTTTTCGTGTCACCCCAGGTCCATCCAGGCTGAATGCTGGGATGGTTTCAAATGAAAAGGCACCACGTCCGTGAAACAAGGGTCGCTAGCCCTAATTTGTTATGTACGTGAGTCAACGATGGTTAAGCGAGACTTGAGAGACATCACGAGTTCCTGGTTGGGTTACCCGAGCTGGTATTCCGGAAATCTAACGGACGCCGAGACCTAATTGGCAATTGTATGGGAGCATATAATGATTAAAAAAAAAAATGATTAAAACAAATACTTAAGGCGAAACCTTCAACTCGACGAAACAACGAAACCCTTTCGTTCAAAAAAACAGGAATTCAATTACAGAAAACCTTGTCTATGAGGGCGTTCTTGCGTTGCCAATAACCGCCACCCGCACGCTGAGCATTGCAGAAATACCTGTCGGGTGGTAGTTAATGGAAGTGAGGCTGACGCCCACGCGTACTAATCAGTCCAAGAGAGCGCAGCGCGCGAAGCGGAGGATGGCGCGGACAAGGCGCTGCGTCACTTGCTCGCCGGAGGCCGGCAGGAGCGAGAACGACGTCGTGGAATCGTTCTGGCCCATTTGACCGTCAAAAACTGGCGCCCTGACCGGTACGGCGCGTGCAGCTATGCCTTTGGCGACGCCCCGTCCGCCCCGCCCGCTCGCTCGCCCACGCTTGGCCCCTGGCTTTTACCCGCCCGGCTCAGCTCCGCCAACGTGCGTCAGGCCCGCTGTTGCTCCAGCCTCGCTGCTCACAGACGCTACGCATCGCCATTGCAGCACCAGTCCGTCTCGGTCCCTCGGCGCTTCAGATCCGCTCGCCTGGCAACTTTCACGCACGCTCGAACACCCCGCCCAGCACTTCACATTCGCGTACGCTATCGCTTTGCCCACATACTCACCCCTCGCAATGCTCACGCCTCTCACGTCCTCTCCACGTCTTCGCTCCAGTCTCCACTCTCTGGCTGGCCACGTGCTCTCTTCACCGGACGCTTTCTCACCGCCATTCGCGCACGGGACCTCCCGCCTCCGACCTTCAGCGTCCACTCCTACCCACCCTTCACGCACGCGCGCGCCCTAGCCCTTTCGCCGCACGCGCCGCCCGCCCTTCATCCACGTCTCGCCGCCGCCCTTCAGCCCATGGCTCGGCCCCGCCATTCACCAACGCTTCTCGCCCCGCCCTTCACCTACGCTTCGGTCCCGCCCTCCACGCACGTGCGCCGCCCCGCCTTTCACGGCTCGGCCCCGCCCCGCCTTCACGCAAGCGCCGTCCCGCTTCAACGGCAAGCGCCCACCTCGCCGCTGTTCGCCCACGCAACCGCCCCCCCTTCACAACGCACGAGCGCGCTCGCCTCTCTCACCCACGCTCCGCTCCACACCTTCACGCCAAACGCCGCACGCCTTCCCAAG
>BOPP01000012.1:870543-885352 GCA_017312745.1 Gryllus bimaculatus
TATATATAGCAACTTAAATACAATACCATAATGTAAATCTTCGATTCGACATCCAACACAGTCTAAATCTTTCATTGGCCAACCAACAAAGAAGAGCACGATCCGTCATTTAATAGATAAACCTAATAAATATTCACAACGGATGGAGTACTGAAGAGATTGTGATATTTTGGTCTTATAAATAATAATTGAAGAAAATGGTGTGCTTTGTTCTGTATGGCCTACCAAACACTCTAATATATTCTTGGCTATCCGGGATGAGCCGCGTGTCGGTCAATTGTGCTGACGTTTCGGCCATCTTGCTGTGTCCTTCTCCGTAGCTATACTGCTGGCAGTAGAGCTCTGAATAATGCTACAGAAAGACGGCCGATACGTAAGCAGAATTGACCGAGACGCGGCTCATCCCGGATAGCCATGAATGTATTGACTCCAGCTGCGGAAGACTACGATCACATACCAATCACTTATTTTAGGCAATCGTCCAGAGATTTGTTACGTAAACAGACTTCAACACAAAATGAAAAATGCATTCCTGTCAATAAAGTTCTTTAGTAACTTGTATTTAGAGAAATGTAGACATAACCTTTCAATTGTGACACAAGACATTTTTATATAAATTATGAATTCTGCAATTAGTACTTTCCACTTTCACTAAGGTTTGACTACCGTGAGCCTTTCGGTTAGTGTTAATGTTTGATTTCAGCTATGTAATACACTTATGAGAATACGAAAAGCAGAAACCACGCACAAGACATTCAGTTATCGAATAGAACATTACCGAAAGTTTTTGTATTGAAACATCGTACAGACTTAATGTCAATCAGAAAATTCTTGACACGACTTGCAAGCAAAAGCGAGAAACGCATTTTCCTGACCAACAGCCTAATAGCAAAACACAAAATTTTAAAAATATGTGTAAGAGGCGCGAGTAAACTTATAGAAAATGACAAACAATTATACTACAATCCTTTGTTGCATCTATGTTGAAACAGATTTAGAAAAATGTTATATTTTCACGACACGGCAATTATCACTAACTGCAGAAATTCAAGAACATGTCATTCTCAAATTGATCATTGATGTCGATCATCGGGAACTGGCTGTGAAATTTCATTGAGATGCCAAATACGAGATGCTCAAATTTTTAAAATTTCTGTGAACGATATATTCTACATTGAAAAACCAAGATATTTTCGCCTTATTCTGACACTATTCGTCTGAGAATGTTCTTATCAAAAGGAAAGTTTGACAAACAATTCTCGCATAAATGAACCAGGCGTGATGGGAGTAAATGCAAGCGATTAAATTTAAATTTAGGGACACACAAACCAGACCTACCACTCTGGCGTTAGCCGTTTTATGCCCACACCCTCCCCGATCTCGTCTATTCAGGCGTGGTCCGCCACTTCCCAACCTTTCAGGGCGAAACGAGCGGGAACCCCGTGCCAACAAGCCGCCGCGGAGTGGGGCTCGCGCACAAACATGTTGGGACAACAGTCCTTCGGGTCCCATTGGCAACCGCTCCGTCCGCTGCATCGACAGCGAGTACAGTTAATATTTACGCAGTTGCAGTCGCTTTAATCCTTCGTTCATTACCATGTCGAAAAGCTTTAATCGCGGATTACGTCACTCGCTATCGGCTTAGCGGGTTGTTCATAAGAAGAATTCTCGCTTTTGGTGCTTAAAAGTTCATGGAGGTTGGCGTTTCCGAGGCTTATCAGCTTCAGAAAACTCTGGTTCGCAATCGGATGTGATAGGTACAGGAATAAGCACCGACAAATTATGAACTCGAACTCGCAAACTTTCCGGGTACATATCGCACATAAAATCAATACAGCGTGACTCACTTGCAGCTGTTTCTTTACCTGGGATTTTTTCATTATTTTTTATTCAAACAGATTCGGCGGTTAGACATGAGTTTTCTGATGAATTTTTGGCGTTTACATTTGATTCTCTGTTTTTAGTGTCATAAATAAACCTTCTCTTCATACGTATCTCTTCGTATCTCCACATCCAGAGCCATTTCTATGTTGAGAAAAACTACAATAAGTTATTTATTACTGATAAATACACTTCACATTTCGGTATTGGGTGTTTCTCAAATGGTCAGGTGTGATTTAGATCGGTGTTTCGAAAAACGCTTTAGGAGGGAGATATGAAGATATTTTTTCAATACTACATTAGACATTTAAGATCGTCATCTATTAGGCAAATGCGTATAAAGCGATTTTTAATTTTTTTTCTAATTAATACTATGTAACATAAATGCGTTGAATGAACAATAGCGTATTGCGGCAGAGGCACACATGTTGGAGCTAAATAAAAATATCAGTTTCAAATTTGCAGTCTCGAGTTCCGTCAGATCGATCCAGAAATGTTCGTTTTGGACAAAATCGTGTGAATGGTTTAGGCGTTGTAGTTGACCACAGACCAATAGATGGGCAGGTAGACGTTTTGCCAGAAATCAATTTTGATGTATAAAGGCGTGAATTATCACTTTAATGGCCGATATTTAGCTTATAAAAACAGAATGGTACTCAGGATCCAGAAAACCAGTTCTTCTGTCGTAAAACTGCCATTTTTGCCGCAGAATTCAAATACTTTCTCTATACTACGTAAGTAGTATGCAAGAAATTCAAAAGTACTTCAAGATTAAACGAAGTTGTAATTACAACTTTAGAGGAACTCAAATTAATGTACGTATGATAACATTCTCAGAAGCGGATTTAATTTTGATTGAAAGTCTAGAATATTTGTCATATTTCCTTCCGAACAGGAAATTGAACTGTGGGAGAATGCGAGCGATATCGTGAAAAATTCTCGAAATTGAAACCAGAAATCAATAACTCAATTGAGACGTTGAGAAGCCACAATGTGAAAACCGGCTATTTGTTATTCTGAAGCTCGAATAGGGGGATGCATTATTCACACCGCGAAAGCGTCTATTTTCCATATGTAGTTTGATAAACTTCAGAAATCGAAACAAACGAGCTTTAACTTTCGGGAAGGAAAAGCGACAGAAGCAGGTATAACACAACTCGGATGAATGACCATATCAGAAAAAGGGATAAAATAGCAGGAAAGAACGAGAGAAATAAAGCGGGAAAGAAATCAAGAGGTTGGAGACTTAGAAGGGCGCCGGTAACAAAACAGCAGATCTACCCAGCTTTCGAGAGAAATAAAGTGGATCTATCATAAACAAACGCATGCACCTATTTGAACAATGGCAGCTTTTATGCGGATAATCCAAAAAGCCGACTTGACGATGGAAGCCTCACAGGTTTCACGTTGACTATCCAGGAAATGAATACTTAAAAAAAATCAGCATCATGTGAAATGGCTGCTTCAACAATATTATCATGTTAAATAAGTCGAAAATTAGTGAATTACTTGAAATTACTGAAATAATCACTTCTTTAAAAATTGAGAAATTATACACTTTAATACGTATGAGGAAGAGTTGGTATGTGGTGGTTAAACACGTTGTGGAAAAGGCAATAAATTTTGAATAAACACATAGTGCATTACATTTATTGGATTTATAGTCATCAGAATTAAACAGCTTCTTTTTATTATGATGTTTTACAAATGTAATTTACAAATATAATATGATAATGTAATAAAATATATCGGTGACGATAATTATGATTATTTGTCCAATTCTAGAAAAAGTCTATGATGTGGAATTCTAGCTTAATAAGAATAAATAAAATACTAATTAAAAATTTGAGTCAACTTCAAATCTAGTTCTGAGAGTTAATCCTGCTGCCACTTGCCATTCTGTTTTGATTTTGCACCAGTTTAATTCCATTCATTAAAGTGTAATATTACTGTATGTCGGATTTAACCATCATGAATAGATTATGTGTTATCCCGGTTTTCAAATGTAAAATTTTAGCGTCGTGTATTTAATAATGAAATAAATTATTTCAATTTTTTAAAATAATGTAAAGAAGTTTAAGGGCTACGTTGGAGGAATTGTGTAGATCAAATTGTGTATACCCACTTTCAATAATTATTCAGGTTAAGGTTATATTCTTGAAAAGTTAATTTTGTATCAGATTAATGGCATTAATTGGATAAATGAAGCAATTTACGAATAATGTTGTCATTGTGCTAGTAGATACCTACAACTGAGCTTTATATAGTATGCGAGTGTATATGTTACATCTAAGAAAATAATAATAATAAACTATTATTATAAATATCAATAGTTATATTATTATTATTATTACTATTATTATTATTAATATCATTAATATTTAAAATAATTAAAAACCACCACCAATTCGAAGACTCCGTTTTCAGGCCTTCGGGTGCCTCAGAATCAATTTTTCCCTCGCGACCCAATGAGCTCCCTGCAGCGGGACTGCCATCATTGATTTCACACGCGATACCGCAGGCGCCCGGTGCGCAGCGGAGAGGTTTGTGGGAATAAGCGCACCATTAACGTTCAATTTATGGAATCAAATGCAAACCAATTTCTACATCCCCGTTATGGCTGTAATCGAATCGGATGGGTGCGATTTGGCCGCGACCGCTGCGGCCTCTGTGCTGGAGGTGGCCGGGGCGAGGGCCTCGCGTGGCGTCTGGATGGCGCGGTACCGTCTGCACTAATATCCTGTCAAGGACGGTAAAACACGTCACTTCAGTCAGTCATACGTCAAGGTGTTGAGAGGTTTGAAGATTGATTATAACAAGTATTACAATGACGTTAACGGTCGGTATATGAATAATAATAATAATAATAATAATAATAATAATAATAATAATAATAATAATAATAACGACAAATATTTATTTACGTACTGGAACCGGAATAGTCCACCAGCCAGATGAATAGAAATGGTCTTCAATATATGAATTGAAAAAAGTGTTATTCTTATTCACAAAAAATAAAAGGATTATGTAAATAATGCAAATATTAACTAGTATTACATATCGGTTTATAATGAAGTATGTTAAAATCCCATAGTTTAAAATTAGCAATTGCTTAACTGACACCTGTAAACGTATTTTTACAATAGTGTAATTTTCTACTTACAATATTTTTATGAAGTTCGCTAAGTCTTTTGAGACGGTTTAATTATAAATATGTAAAACTATCAGAATCATTTCATTATCTTGTTTACTATGTTGGAATGTACTACATTACTTTCAAAATGAGTCACTGATTGTCCGTCTCTCATGAAGCTTATCACGAAATGCCACATTTACGAGTACAGGCTTAGTGGTTAGATACTGATATTCAACTCTTTTCTAAACTAATAATAATAATCAGCACATGCTGGATTTTAATTATTTTTCTTCTTCGAGTTGCACCTGCATTACGATTATCTCGAACACCGACATAAAAAATACCAACAACACTCCTTTGCCCACTCATTCCGTGGCTTCGCAGTGTCAGTCTGAAACTGCAATGTCGTGTGCACCGCTGATGGTCCGTTGATCGAAACGTGGCCAAAACCGCGTATTTAGCGAAGCCTTGAAGCATAAAGGCTTCTGTAGCCGCGACCACAACTGTGTGCTGTTGCGGCTCATAGATACACGAAGTGAGAACGTAACACGTTTATTCCTCACCTCTGATCGCCTCACGTGAAGTGTGAAATGACAAGCTCTAGGCAAAATATTGTGTCAATACTGGGTGATGATCCTAGGGCATCGATTGTTATTACTCGTCTGGCATAAATGAAGGACTGGAGTAAAGAGAGAATTATGATCAATATCACTAAATGTGTCCGACTGAAAAATATGACTTTGTGCTCGAAGAAAGATATATAGTTCGTAATTTGTACAGTACACAATACATAA
This sequence comes from Gryllus bimaculatus, assembly GCA_017312745.1. NCBI lineage: Eukaryota > Metazoa > Arthropoda > Insecta > Orthoptera > Gryllidae > Gryllus > Gryllus bimaculatus. Next base: position 876,355 of record BOPP01000012.1, read on the forward strand.
ATAAAATTTAATAAAATAAATTTCTAGTGTTATATAACCTATAATAACATTACTAAATATTTATAATACAAGACAATCACATTAATTACACAACTATACAATATATTATTTTACGTAATTAGGCAGCATATATTTAATATAATTTTCTTTTTGTTCGTAATCTCTGTTTTCATCCTCCATAATTAACGTATTCTACTAAATAGAAGAGAAAACTACGTTATTATTTAACAAACATTATATTAAAGCTACAGTAAATCTTCTGAAGGCCAGAGGATTGAACTCCACCAAAAGGATTCTAAAACTATTAACAAAAAATGGAGTTATTCACCGTCATTATCACAGTCAAAAACACAAATACCTCCACAATAATTACAAAAATACTAATCATCAGTGTTTCGTTAACAAAAGCAGATTTATAAATACATCCTACCCATCACCTTCCCACTTCTTACCCTATCCACAATTGCTGCTCATCTGTAAGTCCCCGTCTCTTTGGCTCCAATGGCAGAATCAATGTCAACTCTATCTCTGCCACATGAATAACCGCTGCTTCAGCATCCCCACTTCCCCTATCGCCCGCGTCAACCCTGCCAGCGGCAACGTCTCCCTAATGGAGAGTTACTGCCCGCCCCGCTCGCAGGCATTAAGGTAATTACGGGTATGGCTGGCGCAAGCCGACTCCGGGCCGAGTCTCCCTTCCGCGGGCCTTGAAGCTCAGCTACCTCCCGCTCGCCCTCCGACGCTTCCGATCCGGCCCGCCCTCGCCCCGCCCTCGCCCCGCCCTCGCCCCGCCTCGCCCGCCGTCGCCCCGCCCGTCGCCCCGCCCTCGCCCGCCCTCGCCCGCCCTCGCCTCGCCCCGCCCTACGCCCCCCTCGCCCCCGCCCTCGCCCGCCCTCGCCCCGCCCTCGCCCCGCCCTCGGCCCCGCCCTCGCCCGGCCCTCGCCCCGCCCTCGCCGCCCCTCGCCCGCCACCTCGCCCCGCCCTCGCCCCCGCTCGCCCGCCCTCGCCCCGCCTCGCCCCGCCCTCGCCCCGCCCTCGCCCGCCCTCGCCCCGCCTCGCCCGCCTCGCCCCGCCCTCGCCCGCCTCGCCCGCCCTCGCCCCGCCCTCGCCCCGCCCTCGCCCCGCCCTCGCCCGCCCTCGCCCCGCCCCTCGCCCCGCCTCGCCCCGCCTCGCCCGCATCCACTGCCCGCCTGCCCGCACCGCCACTCGCCCCCGCACTCGCCCCGCACTCGCCCCGCACTCGCCCCGCACTCGCCCCGCACTCGCCCCGCACTCTACGACCTCTCCACCACCGGCTTAGCTCGCGCACAGGCCTCGCAGCCACCGCCCAGTCAAAGCGCTAGTTTCGCGGACTTCATCCTCCTTGCTGTTACTAGCCTCATGCGTGCCACGCACTGCTCCTGCCACGCCCCCTGGCACAGCTCCTGCGTCGACGCCCACGTCCGTTTTGCCGCTGTTTTGGAGGAGTTTGAATCTGGCGCGCGTGCGGCAGTGTAGCAAGCGCTTACGAGGGTCGTCGCTGATGTAATAAATCACCGAGACGGACGTCGCCGCAACGATTTAAGGGGAGCCGAATGAGATTCAGAATTCAAAAACTTGATTTTTGATTTTTACATTAAAAAATTTGAGTAATTTTATCTTTGAAACAAACCAAATTTCATTTATCTACTATTACCGATTAAAGCTTTTTTTCGATATGAAGGAAACTCTGCATAGAAGGGGAGGGGAAGCAGACAGAGTTTCTGATAATCCTGCACATGGAGCAGAAATGCATTAGGAAACTTTCAAGGCCATTATCTGTAAGTTTAATATTTAGAAATGTAAGGAAATTTTTTCCCTGACCCAGAAAGATGAAGCTGAAACTTTTAAGAGTTAATAATTCTGTCATTCTGTTTACACTGGATAGTTCTGAGTAATATATGTACACATGCTTTGTAAATATTTGTAGTACATGACAATAAATGCGTAAAAAGCAGTAATTTAAAAAAATTAGAAACTAAATAATAATAATTATTGGATAGGAATGCAAAGCATTCAGTATATGAAATATACTCGAATCCATTTTCCTGGCAAGTTTCAACTAATTAGGTTCCGAGCTTTTAAAGGAAATGTTCTTAAAAACAAAAGAGATAAACATGGGAAAGGGTCTCCCTTAAGGGGGCTTCAGGCACCGGAGCGGTAATTGAGAGTCCGAGTCCACGAGTCACGCGAGTTGCACGAGTGCCCGAGTCTCCAGAGTCTCAAGAGCCACCGAGTCATGGGAGTCGCGGCGCAGGGTTAGAGTCACCGTGATAGAGTTGCCGTCGGACTTGGGTTGGAGTGCCACGCGGACACGGGTCAACGACGGTTCTTTGGGGGCCGGGTCGGACCGTTCATTGTTTGCATTGTTAGTGATTCCGGGCGTGTTATCTACCGAGGTCATTCGTCCGTAAGTGTAGTGAATGTTTGTCCGACGTGGCGGCGATCTTCCCCCACTTGAGATAGGGCGCCGACCTTGGATAGTGGGTTTTCCCACAACTATTTGGATCTACGCTCCACGCCATTTTAGAAAGTAAGATCTACGCTCCAACTGTCTAAACACCCACCCTGCAAACATGTCGGTTCTCATACGTTGCGAATTGCCACGTCCCCGCTCTTCAACGTTTCCGCCACGCCGACTACTTGATCTCCGCTGCAGCTTATCAAGATTTTCTCTTGCGTCCAGACGACATACTCTCTAATTTACCACATCCCCGCCATTTGTTTCCACCGTATACATTTTCCAGGAGTTGCCACGTCCCACCTTGCCATGTTCCGGTCAATGCACCGTCTTATCACGCCAAACTAATCTCCTTTTCAGCCTCATACGCTTACATTTTTACGCACATTTTTTTTATTCACGCTCCTGATTTGCCTTACTCCAGAATCTGTTTCATTCTTGCCTCACTACATTGCTTCCTCTGTTCCTCTTCCTCTGTGGATCTATTCCAATCTTCTAATCCGTCCAGTTCGAACTCTCTTTGCAAGCGTTTTCGTCTGCCAACGAGCTCTCTCCTACAAATCGCGTGACGCTCAACCTGTTCTCCTTCCATCCACTTTCTCAAATTGCATGACGCAGCAAAGAGTTAAGATGGTTCGTTACACAGTGATAAGATCAAACTTTTGATTTGTTGATCTCATTACCTAACAATTGTAATTGGAACCTACAATATTCTAGAGAATTCTGTCGAAATTTTCAAAATGAAAATTATTTCCCATTATTTTTTCAAAGTATTACTTTAAAATATTGGAACGGTTATATTATTAGGTCGATAGCAATATTCATTATGTTGGGGTTTCCATCATTCAAACCTTATTGCATCATCTCAGGTATTGAAATGATTTTGTATTTCATGTATTTTTATTTCGTTCAACTAGCACTAGGACAATTTGAGAATATGGTTTAGAGAGTGGTGCATAATAGCTACTGTTATTCAACGTGGTTGCCAATGCTAAACATTTCTAGAGTATGTTGGGAGGTGAAATAACATCGATCACTAATTATCATATGTCGAACTTTCGAAGTGGTTCCATGTAGTTTGATGCATATATCCGAAAGGTGATACACGTTCTGATCTGAGAAAGGTTTAATTATTTTCATTGCCGGAGGTCAGATATTTATTTGAGAGTTTGTGAATCTACCAAACACCAGTGAATAATAAAATGCTTACTGATCAGGGAAATGCTGACAAATGTTGCTTCTGTAACTACGTTATACGACATTTATCACCATCTGTCCATTCGCAAAATATGATAATCGATTGCTCTATATGTCATAGAACTTTGTAATATTTATTCTGAAATACTTTGTACTGACATCAGTTACTGTTGCGTTCTAGTAATTCAGATTATTTGAAATAAAAATAATAAGAATTTCAAAGAAAAACTGAAACGTTATGTACTGGCATCAGTTAATCTCGTGTTCCAGTAATTCGGATTATCTGAAGAAAAGATAATATAAATTTCAAAGAATATCGTTTATCTTAAACCAAATATTGTCCTAAACAATCATTTACAAGAATACAATTTCAGGGAGAGGCAGTTTAATATGCGTCAATAAAAACTGCGTCTTCAAGGAATTTAATGCACAGCTTTAGAGATTAAAAAACTTTATGGGGTGAGATTTAGGAATATCTCACAATTATATGCTTTAAGCGAAAGTGATCCGAAAATAAAATCATTTTTTTCTAATTCTCCGTAGATAAGTCGTTTTCAAGCAGGTGCCTGCGACAAGCTAGTGAAGATGTCACCTTTTCAAAACTACAAATCAAATAAACATTTCAGAACACACACATGTATTTTTTCATAAACTTTTGAAAAGTTTATATAATAAAATTTTACAACTTTACCTTTCTACTTGCACCAATCTTCGTGTTTTCTACGCACTACAGGTGGGACGGTGACTGGTTGGTTGAGTGCGTGTATATATGTGTGTGTGTGTGTGCGTGTGTGTGTGTGTGTGCGCGCGTGTGTGTGTGCGTGCGTGTCTGGGTGGTTGAGTGTGTTTGGTGGGCGGGTGTATTGGAGGGGGTAGGTTCCCAGGTGGGTGGGTGGGTGAATACGTGGTAGGATGAATGGAGAGGGGGCGTTGGGTCGTCCGACCAGCAGACCAAGACTGGTATTGAATGCGAGAGGTCGAGGCAGCAATCGCATATCGATATCCTTGCAATACGACACACTGTTTTAGAATGGATCTGCCTCCTACGACGCAGCATTAACACCTTGAATTTCACTCCCATTCTGTGCGACTTTGAGGTTGGGTTTGCGATGGAATAAACAAAAGAGGATTCAAGCGTTTCATGGGCATCTTTGTAGCGTCGGGTAGTCGAGCGTTTTTCAAACTTTTTTCAATACCATATTCTTGCCCAAAATAAAATTAACTGTTTCTCATTTGTGGGGAAAACATGCTGCGTTCACTTAGAGTCAGTATTTCAGTTGCCTCGTAGCTGCTATTTCCGGTAGGATATAGGGTTCGACGGTGGCCAATTTTCGACACCATCTAGAAAGCTAGTGCCCTCGTGGGGGAGATATTTGGAGAGGGAAATCCCCGTCACGCCGACGAAAGTTCGGCGCAGAATCTCACAGTTTAGTGGGAAGGAGCACCGCCATTTCTTGCGATAAATAATTCCTCACACAGTGGGACTAACGATCACAGTATTTGACCTACCCGGAATAATCTTTCCATTTTTCCAAGAATCAGTTTTTGAAAAAATAATCAATTATTTTTCATATGATTTTTGATCATTTGTTGTAACACTATTACTAACATTAGTTCCAAATAATATAAAATGTGAATGTTGTGAATAAAAATTATTGTATTCAGAAATTGCCTTCACAATTCTTTTTTGTTTTCAAAAATATGTTAAGAAATGTGTTTTTCACGTCTAGTTTCCATTATAACTGCTGCATACATGTAATTTTATGAAAGAGAGAGAGAGAAATAGAGTATCCAGTAGCTGCCAAAATTTTGAGAGCTTTTTCTCTTGGTTCTGAGAACAATCATCATCATCATCATCATCATCATCATCTCTTCAAGGATTAGGAGAGTGTTCTAAGCCTTAGAACAATCAGATGCTAAATTTTATTCTAGGTAATTATATTTTGAAACATTCTGAATTCCGTTGTAATTTTTTTGTAATTTGCTCGGACTTCTTTAAATTCTGTGACTTTCGTATTAGAAGTTGATATTTTTACATTAATAATATTGGGCAATACAAAGGTGACAATTTGCTCTTTGCAGATTTTTTCTGAGTCTACTAGAATTGGACCATTGTATGATGAATAGTACATTTATCTCTTTATCTCCGAAAACCATAGAAAACTGCTTCCAATACACGAATTTACGTGAGTTTATTATACTCTCCCGTGCCAAACTCTATCTGCAACTGGAAGACTTTGCGCAAGCCAGTTAATGAAAGTTCACTTAGCCCAGAAGTTCTGGTGCATTAAAGGCCATCGTGTGGAGCGAATTACAGGTAAAAGCACTTAGCTCGTTTGCAACAACTGTGAACCAGTGAAAAGGCAATGGCTAGGACTTTAACATTGAACATTTATAGTGATGCAAATCGAATCTAAGCATTTCTTGGAGATATTTCAAACTTTGCCAGAAAGACCATTTGATTTGACTGTTTCTTTAAAACGAAATTTTCCTCTACTTAGCTTGAATTTACTCGCATTTTGAGAACTATCGCCAAGGTTGGTTACCTCTGTTTTTTCTTATATTTTCATTATAAACTTTTTGCTAGGGCTTGTATATTTTTTAGAAATACCGAACTTGTAACGAAATTGATTTTATTTCAGAAAAGTCTACATTTTGTGCTGTAAGTTATAGGAAAATAAAAAGTATGTTGGGAAATGTGCGCAGTAGATTACACAGAGAAAGAGGATTTTTTCATATAATCCGTCCCCGCTAGCAAATGAAACTTCAATCTCAATGTACACTACTGATCCCCTGGCTTCTGCCATTTCGCCAACTCATGAAAATTCATAGAATTCAACGATTTGCATACTCCAAGCAATTCTTTCATGTTGACTCTTTTAACAGGTAGTTTTCAAATGCGTGCATACGGAGTCTATACGGTAAAATCCTCAGTTACTTGGAATGCCAAATGATTCCGCATTTAATAAAAAAGTATATAGTTTTGGGTTTGAGAGAGAGACAGATAGAGAAAGAGAGAGAGAGAGAGAGAGAGAGAGAGAGAGAGAGAGTGAGTCACTATATTTTATATATTTTATTACAACAATTGTAGGTTGTGTAATTAAAGTTATATGACAAAAAAGAATGTGAGACAATTAATGTGAAAGACAAGGAAGCATATAAGTCGTTAACTAAATTCCTTGTGCGTTTGCCTTTCATCACAAGACCATGTGATCATAATATGATCTGATGACACATGCAATTTTTGAGTTGCAGATAAATGCACGCAAAAATATTTCCTGTAGATTCACTGTTCATATCGTTTTTTACATTCAATTTTTTACAAACTCTCCTGTCTCTGTGAGCTTAGGAGAACGAAAAAACAATTCCGATCTCTATAAATTAGATTTAGATATTATTTTGGGCTCTTCTTACCATCAATAACTTTTCATTATGGGGCATTGCGTATCTTATATCCCAGTGTGTTTTTCTCACTGTGGGGTAATAGAGTTCAAGGATAATTTACTTTAAATTAAAATAAATTAATACTGAGACGCATCAAATCATTTTCAGATATCCTAACTCGTCTCATCCTACTATTATTTTATTCAGCAACTCTTCTTTCTCATTTAAAATATTTTATTATAAGTACACATTTAGTTAGTCAATTGGATGTTTGTCTTACCTATTAATTTCAACCCATTTGTCGTAAAAAAGTATTATATTTTGCAACTTTTCTTTCTCTTTTTAGACATTTTTTTATTAGTAGTACATATTTAGTTAGTCTATATTTCTCATTTTAATATCCCTGTGGCTGTATATCGCAATGAAATATCCGCGTCTATTAGCTATTATTATGCGATTTGTTTCTTCTTCCTTTGACACCATTTCCTCCACCACCGGTTCTTCTACGTACCTTGTCTCATCAGGCACTGTCTCTTAACTGCACCCCCAATCCCTCTGCAAACTCAACAAACAGATCTCCATCGAAAGCACCCACCCACCCACTGGCAACCCTTTCGCACGTGTCATCCGCCGCCTGCCTGCAGCCGCTCCCTCGCGCGCCGGGGTCCCGCGTTTGCACGGCAATCGGATGAAGCGCCATTATAACACGAGGCCCCTGGAGGCTACACAAAGACCCGGCGAGTATTTCGACGTAATCCACGTGTTTTCTCCAAGCAGCAGTTTATCCCCGTCCCGAAGCACAGAGGGCCAACGAGACAGAATATGCGCACTTACAAGCGCCCAGTTGTGGTATATCGAGGCAAATGCTTCGATCATTAACGTGCAAGCAGTTTTTTTAGCGAAAATATTGTATAAAAAATAAAAATTAATAAAATAAATTATTTTCATGTGCTTAGTTTTAAACTTTATTTATATGGAGAAAAAAATGCATCAATAACGTTTCATTTACACAAAATAAAGTACGTTACAAATATTTCATTACAAGGGCGTTTAATAATAAAATCAAATTACTTCTATCTTATTTAAAGAAAACGAAATATTTACGAATTAATTGTTGTCTTTCTATCATACATACATGAACAGCAAATATCTCTTGTTGAAAATAGTAGTCACCTTGATTTTTGAATGCATATAATTTTATTTTCTATAAAATAATTTATTAATAATTTGATTTTCATTTTCGAGGTGTTGGAATTCTAACTAAAGATGTACGAATCGTTTACTACAATGATGAATGCGTTTTGATTTACAAAAAAATTGAAACACTCGAAATTGAAATGATTTTCTTTATTGATAAATCGGTTCAAAGATATTTTCGGGATACATAAATTCCAATTTAAGAGTTACAATTTTGAAGGTCCAGCTAGCCATTTTAAACATTATTAAGTAGATAAGTGGTTTAAGTTAATTTTTTCTACATTTTAGAGTACGAATTTTAAATTTTGTTAAGTTGTGTAAAACGTGAATTTTGTAATATATCGATTCAATTTCGTAAAATGTACCCAATGATAGTAGCTTGTAACCAGGGTATAAAGTCGATTACTATTCCAGCGGCTGATCTACTTGCACGTTTTCCGCTGTTTCTCCGATCAACACCAGGTGAGTGCCTGAGCGTTACCCTACCAAACGGGTCACGAACTGCGCGCGATCTTTCCTTCCCATTCCATGTCCTATCCTTACCCTTACTTCCACACGCTTACACATACATGCACTACACCACCACACATGCCATGAGGCCGGTCGGAAGCTTACGGCTTGCCCTGACTGGGGCGATACCCGCTCGCGGAAGTTTCCTGGTTGGGGAAAACCCCGCTAGCGGAGGGTAGATCAGTGCCAGATCTCGCCATCCAGCAGGGGAACAGCACCGTTATAGACATG
>BOPP01000012.1:900918-923812 GCA_017312745.1 Gryllus bimaculatus
CCCGCCCCCACCGGCAATGCTACCGTTGCGTGCGCCTCGGTCGGTCCGCGCCTCGGTGCGCCTGGGCGAGCGAGCCCGCCCTTGCAAAACTTAGTGCTTCGACGTGGAATGCCGCGTTGAGACGACGTGTTCTCTCGCCTCTCTTCGGCCAGCTGACTTTAGCTCAGAGCCACAATTTGCTTCTCTCTACTGCGGCTGTAACCAAGAGTGCACAGGTTTCGAGTTCCGATGGTGGCGGACTATATCGATAGTAACTATCGATAGAAAGCTAGATCGCTCTGTGTGGCCGTGAGTGTGAGCCATGAGTGTGGCTGCTGTCTGAAAGAATATTATAGCGGCCGGCTGCTCTAATCGGTAGTGTGTGTTCACCAATTTCAGACGAAAGTCGGGGCAGTACCCTACCAAAAAGTCAACGGAACATGCGCGATTATTTTTTCCTCTTCCTTGTTCTATTCTTCCCTATTTACTCACTCACTTACATGCCCTACACATGAACTGCACATGTCAGGAGGCCAGAAGAGACCTTAGAACGTGACCTGACTATGGTGGTTCCGCGCTCTGGAAGACAAATGGAGAGAAATTCCCCGACGTGCAGGTCGGCGCTGAATCTTATTTAACAGTGGAGAGCACGCGAGGAGGAATAATCACCATAGCAGTTGACGTGCCGAGAAACATCAATCAGTCACACTGCTGGTTATGGGTTTTGGTATTTAGACGATTTGGGAATTTCCCTTCTGCAGCTGGGTGTAGTGTGAAGACGCATAGAGGTCGTAGTGCCACAGTGGCGCACTGAGGAGGCTAATTGCTCCGTTTGAAGCAAACATCCCCTTGTCCTTCACACACGTCGGAATCCTACTGCACACTACCACAACTCGGCGTTGAAAATTAAGGAGCATTCACAGTGAAGCATGTGAAATAAAGGTAAAGACATCCCTAAAGCTTGGTGCCATGTCATTCGATGGAGAAATTCGGAAAGGTAAATGTAAATAATATTGCCAAGTTGGCAAACTTTGTTCTTCCGCGTGAGAAGCCGTTTTGAGAAATCATCGCTCACCTCTGCTTACGGGCCTCCATACCTAGCCATAACGAAATTTTCCCTTTTGCGGCTAGAAGCCGTGTGCAGACGCGTAGCGCATAACTCCGTACATTCGATGGCTCCATGCAAAGCTGTGGACGAAAATAATATACAGTAGCCGTAAATGTTTCACGTGTGCTTGCACGTGGTTTGAAAGCAACATATCGTGTACTGTGGCAACATCCAATGGTGCTCTAGCGTTTTCGTTAGTCAGAAGCCAATTCAATTTCTAAAAGCAAACATTGTTGATTTATGTTTCACATATTCTCTCGTTGCATAATATTAATAAAAAAATATTTGTCCTCTTAGCATTATCACATTAATATTGTTTACTCATACGAATTATTACTGAACTTTTTAATTCAATGGTATATTCATAGATTATTTGATATATTAGAACCTATTTTCACATTTAAACTAACAGTAATTATAAAGGGTTCATCTTCATGTCCATTAACACGTTCGCCATGTCATAAAACTTTTAGCTCTTTAGGAGTCATCACGCTCGGGCGGTAGAGTCTGCAATCCGTGCTTTCATCACCTAATGCCGCTGCGAGTACGTGGACTTTAAACCGCATTTGAGCGGCTGCGTTAGCGTATGGAAATGCGAGGCCTCAATTAGTTTCTTTGACCGGGAGCTCCTTGGTGGGCGGAATTATAGTGGATTTCTGGCTCCAGCTATGTAAAATGTGATACCTCCTTGACCATCTTGTCCCGACCTTTAACTTCATTTAATTCAATTCAATGACGCCTTATTTTACGAGGCGAGTCGCAGAGCATCAAGACTAGACTTCTGTCTTACAACCCTTTTTTATTATTATCACTGATTAGCATTTTTTTCAGAGTCTTATTGTAAGCTTGAGGTCTTTTACATGAAGTAAATACATGGAACAGTCGGCTTTACATCCCCTCCAAAGGAAGGCATACGAATTATTTTTCTAGTCTTGATGCTCTGCGACTCGCCCTGTAAAATAAGGCGTCACTGGATTGAATTAAATGAAGTTAAAGGTCGGAACAATCCACAGATTTGATCGGATTTTAATCCGAGAACTTACGTACAAAAGTCATTAGGGTGAATCCTCATGTTTATTGTTATGTTAAAACTGCCTTTCAGGCCAACCCTTATGTCATTGTAAGCAATGTAGCGAGCACCTAAATGTCTGAAACTTATGAAGGGTTGTTGAACTATAAAATCACCTCGAAAAAAATTATTTACTATTCTATAATAATTTTAAAGACACTTAGCTCTCTCTTTCTCTTTGACACAAACACACACAGACTTTGACGATCTGTGACAATCTCTCTGCCCATAACTTTATAATTTATTCATTCTCTAAACATTATATTCAAGGTAGTGAAACATTCTACAAAACGTCGATGTATAGGTATATATTTAACCCTTCCACACGACTTCTGACGAGCATTTTTCGCAAATTGAACGGTGGCACGTTAACGCCCACAAAGCGCTGGATGTGCACTTCTACTCTACAAGACTTTGGACAACGTATTCCGGCCATTCCAATCACCCATACGCGCGATCCACAATGTTTCTTTCCGATGAGAATGTTTGATACCGCGTAATGAACTAGATTTGTTTTAATGTAATTAATCAAAACGCCAGTTTAGCTCGTGGTATATAAGTACGTTTCGGAAAATGTACTCAATAATCCTTTTTACTCACTTACGATCCCGGAAGTTTATACGGAAGCTTTCTATTAAAAGCATGAGAGTATCGCGTTTAGATAGTTCGTTATGTGAGAATTTTTTAACCATTTTGCAGTGGTGAAATCTGCAATGGTGAATCTGCAGGTGAAATGTTATAAAATAAAGTATTATTAAACAATACTTTAACTTACGGGCAAAAGTAAAATTGCAAAAAGTAATTCAATAACTCATAATTTCACCAGAAAAGTAGATTGATAGCGTGTTATTACCAAAAATCATAATCAGGAGTGTTATCGTTTCTTTAAGTGTATCTGGTTACTAGAGAACACAACAAAAAGGTCATATCGATATGGTCAACCATTTAAAATAAACAAAAGGAGAATGCAAAGAACAACAACGCCAGCAACTTGAACCCCTCAAGACGTTCATTAGTGTTTTTAAAGACAGAAAGCAACAGAACGATCCCACAAATAAATTGATCCATTGGTTTATTTATTGATTAGTGAGATCAGGTGCGTCAGCCTCTAAAATCATTAGTCCCGTAAGTATATTGCGTGTTTTATCACGGAAAGCGGCGGTAATCTTCTCCCGGATGGTGAGATCCGGCGATAACTAACCCGTCGCCTTGCTCTCTTTCCCAAACCACATAGTATCTCCCACCAGTTGGGTATCACCCCAGCTGGGACATGCTTTAAGCTTCCTACTTGTCTTCCGACATAGTGGTAGCGTAGTGATTGTACGAGTATGTGTGTGTAAGGGGTGAGGATAGGGCAAGGAAGGGCTAGGAAAGATCGCGCGTGGTCCGTGGCCCGTTTGTTAGGGTACTGCTCCGGCATTCGCCTGGTGTTGATCGGGGAAACCATGGAAAACTATCAGAACAGCCAGTCGCTAACATTCCCCTCCAGACAGCGGCTGAATTTCACCGAGCTATAGAGCTAGGTGCCTTCGGTGGCTCATTGGATAGCGTTCTTGCTTTCCACGGCGCCACCCCGGGTTCGATTGCAGGCCGGTGTAAAATTATACAACTGTGCGGTTTTCTTAGAAACAATCCAGTATCTATTGCTGTGTGACCATGAGAATGCCCACCCAATGTTTACAAAGACCAGTATATTCGGTATAGGGATGTCTTCATGCTAACCACACGAACCCTTTATTCCATGGTTGAGAGGCTGGGACACGGCTGGTCGGCCAAGACCCTCACCGGGCTGTCCAGCACATGTAGCTGGTGCCGAAAATCCTGCCACTGCCTGGACTCGAACCCTAGAACTTCTCGGTCGGGGACTCTACAGTGACATTATTTGATGCCATGAGACACTTAAGCTGCTATATATTTCAGATAATGTTGATCAGTTTCTTCAAGGCGACAGAAGAAGCCCAAATAATGTTCATTTCCTCGCGGTACAGCAGTGTAAATCCCTTAGTATACGGTTATAATATAGCCAAAATATCGGTTGCTCGCGTGCGAGACCAGACTACCAGACGGCTATCAGACGACTGCGAGTGAAATTGCCCGACATATTTCATCCTAAATGCATACGAATGTTGCATCCAATATCGGTCGAATATCCCGATTATCGCGATTGTTTGAAACATTTGCGAGAAACACGCTCAAAACCATCTACATGTATCGCAGTTCGTATTGCTACCACAGATGACCTTGACTTTCCAGCTGCTGTCGGGCAAATGGAACAGACCAATTTCAACGAAAAAGATTTTCGTCCAACAGCAGATGTTTACGGACGCCGTCGTAAGAGGTCGTTCGGGTTCAGTATGTCCATTTCCATTTACCGGCACGTGTTTAAACGAATCGGACGTAGCGGACGCAAATGTCCGACGTATGAATACCGAAATTTCTACAAAAATCGGTTCCCTGTGACCGTCGCATTACATCGTACAGAGCTCCAAAAGCGCATTCCTAAGGAACAAAGCTGGGCACGCCCCCCGTAGCCCAACACTCGCCAGTGAAGAACAGCAACCTTCTTTGAGGAGAACGAGGAAGGAGTTAACGGGAACGACCAGATGGGCGCAGCGACCTCTGCCATTCCAGGCGCAGGCCACTCTGCCTGCGCGGACACGACGGCCTTTGCGTGCCCGTGCGGTCGCCCCAGACGCAGACGACGACGAACACGACGACGACGACTTCTGCGAAACGGCCGCTACCCGCCTCTTTAGAGACACCGCCCCCGCCCCCGCCCCCGACGCGTCCTCACTTCCTGCCGCAACGACCGCCAGAAAGCTGCTAAAAGCCTGAGGAGACTTGGCGTTCCAGACGCGACATCAAAGTGAATGGAGCGAAAGTTAAGAAATTCGTGTTTAAATCAGGAATACTGACCTCATGGGAAAGGCGGTTCTTACAGAAAACTGCGTCCGATTAAAAACATTTTTATGTAAACACTTGTGAAATGTTGGTTAACGCTAAGTCGTTTTGCACTACTTAAAAAAGGAATTTTGGTAAATGGCAAAGCACACGCAGCAAATTTTATGAGAGGGATTAGTATAAACAAACTAACAAAAACCACAGTGTGAACGGTGAGTCCATATTTCTTCGTCTCCGATTAGACATTATTTAATGACACCACTTTTGAAATTAGAGTAATTCATCACTTTAGCCTTACTATTTTAACAAAATTAGAATTTATACTGTACCTAAAATTGTCTTTGCGAATAATGTAATAAAGTAGTTTGAACAGATCAACATATTTTGTAAACCACGAAATGGAGCTCGTCCATAATGGTGCATGTAAGTAACATTATATTTAATGGCGGGCGGATAGTTTCTTAGAGCCTTGATTTCGCATGTTATCTGCTATGTCGTAAGCATACACGTTCTGAGTACTGAAGAGACATTAAAATATTTTTACATGGAAACGCACAACTTGAAAATATTAACTTGAAATGAAAGCAATGTATCAATTTTTCTTTCAATGTTTTCAATTAAATTTTTTTTTTACTTTCCCTATATCGATTTATGTTGTTGATGTATTTTTAGTAAATTTTCATAAAATAAGAGCGAAGCGAATATGTTAACATATTTTCTGCAATTAGTTACATAGTTTTATTGATATTTTAGGTTGCAAATCTTTGTCTTCAAATGAAACAAAGGTACACATTCCCACATGTAAACTCAAATAGTACTTGGATCAGAATAGTATTCCGAATTTTGGAAAAAATATAATTTGTGTAGCTATTAAAGAAAGAGTCTTGTATGTCCCTTTTTGCAAGATATGCATCATGAGGCGTCAATTATTCTGCAAATAACTGTATCCTAAGTCCCTTTTACTAAACCATCGCTTAGTGTATATCCAATATTGTCTGTTATAAATTTATAGCAAAAAAATCATGAAATTTGATGTGATAGTATTCAATTGTTTGCATATCATATTTACAGCATTTCCCATTACAGGTTGTAACGTCCTTTCCATGTCCGCACGTGAGTCCCTCTACCCCGGCCGAGCCTCGCGCCGGAGATAGTACTCATCTGAGAGTGGCGCGCCGCGGAGCGCGACGGCCGGAAGCAGCCGGGGCCCTCCGTCAGACGGACTTCCGGAGGCGCGACCGTCGTCGGTCGACGATTCCCTCGGGTCACGCGCCGCCCCCGGCGGCACCGACGACAGCGCAGCGAGGGGCGGGAGACTTCATGGGAAGGAGGGCATTCGCGTCTGAGAGTAGGAGGCACGGAGGAGCGGAGCCCGTGAAGCGGGCGGGCTGTACGCGTGAAACGTAAGTGTTCTTAATTGATTGATGCATGTTTAGTTTTTATGGGCGCGTCAGCTGCTAACGTCAGTGAAAATGTACCGCATCTTTTTCTTTCCTCGGGCGGTGGTAGTGATTTTTTCCGCAAATGGTGAGATTGGACGCCGACCTACACATTAAGTAACGGGGTTTTCCCCACAAGATATCTCCCACCAGCAAGGTATCGTCCTAGCCGGGACAAGCCCGTCTGGTCCACCGACATGTATGGTTGTGTATGTGTGTGTGTGTGTGTGCAACAAAGTCGCAGGACAAGGAAGGGGAAGGAATGAACGCGCGCGGGCCTCGACCTGTTTGTTAGGTTACTGCTCCGGTATTGCCCTGGCGTTGATCGGAGAAACCACGGAACAATACCGATCAGAGCACCCGGGTGTTAGAGTTCTCTTCCAGACAGTAGCAGAATTCGACGTAGCTATGTCACTAGAACCAAAACTCTGCCACCATAGGAACACCATCGGATCACAAGATCTGCAGGTGAGAAGAACTGCAGTGATATCAGTTGGTGCTCTATGTCACCTAAGAAGGCGACAGCTCTTAATGCGTTAATGCGTATGTAAAGCGACTTCCACAGGCAAATTGCACAGAAATTAAGGCAAATGATTTTGATCTGAATATGGGCAAGAAGGGTTTTTGATAAACTTAAACTTAACAAGTTAAAAAATAGTTTTTTCTCTACAAAAAGGCAAAAGCTTTAAACAATGAAGTATGATCAAGAAGTCTTGTAAGGTTCAGTCGCTTGTTATAGCAGAGAGGTATTGAACATTTATGTGAATTTGGTAATTAGAAATATGATGAAATAATGAACAACGGATAACATAAAACAGGCTTGGGAAAACGGCACAGATATGACACAGAATTATATAACAATTATTCATTCTCATTGTTCATGCATCCTTCTCCCAGACTTCTCCTTTATCAGACGAGAATGTTTACGTGATTGCTCTGAGAAACGCTTCGTCACCGCAAAGCAGTTTCTTAGCGATATCTCCTATTCTATAATGTGATGAAGATTGTATTTAATGTGAGGCAATGCGCTCTCAATATTTACAAATTCTGCCACAGAAAAAACTACGTTTTAGGCTAAAACGAAGAAAACCCCAAAAAGTGAGTATTGATGAATTTGAGGTGCATATTACGACTTCCTGTATCGAGCACAGGCATGGGATGTCAATTTCGGGAACATAATTGTGACCGTTACAACCTTAGCCGTTACAGCCTTAGACTGCCGGCCGTCAGAATTGCAGTGCATACGCTGTTTGCGAGTGACATTAACTACCTCCCGAGTCTACAACGAGACTTCTAGTCATAAAAATACGCACTAAATTCCAGAGGCACACAGGCTGCGCGATAATAGAAAATTGCAAAAACATTTTCTATAAACGTCTATGCTTATGAGCTCAATCGAAAATTATATTCTCATAAACTATGTAAACCATTAATTCGGTCAATGGATAAAGTACCTCATTAATTAAGCAGGGTCACTCGAGTCTTCCTGCATTGTAGATTGATATATATTATGTTATTAAATTGATCAACACTGAATATACGAATAGATAAAACGATTAATATACAAACATACATGACTATATTTATTTTAAAGACTTTTTCAGGAAATTAGTCACTCGTTTTCAATAATGAATCAAATAATATTTAAATTCAACCTTAGCATTCGTCGATAACGTCCAACAAGCCCCAAGCAACGAAGTACGTCCGACATGTGGCACACGTCATGTAGGGTGGACCGTGGGGGATCAACCGTGCATCTCCCCGGCGGACGCGTTGACAACCTTGCGGTTGGACTAGATGGCCCTCCGCGATTTAGATGCTGCCGTGTAGCACAGGCCACTTCCCGCCCGCGCCCGTCCTTCAAAGGCCGCCCCGCCATTCAGGGCCACAGCGGAAATGTCGTGACTGGTTAACGGTCGCCTGCCTCCTACACAGCCCCTGCCCTGTCGCCAACCCTGACCCGGCTCCGCGGCACGGCAGTTACCCCGCCGGCCGTCCAGGCCGTCGTCCTCGCTGTCATGCTCATCGTCGTTGACATAGATATCCCCCCCGTCGCCTCTACCTTCAACCACACCATCGTAGTCCCCGCCGTCCTCCCCGGCGTCGTCCCCGGCGTCGTCCCCGGCGTCGTCCCCGCCGTCGTCCCCGCCAGTCGTCTCGCCGTGTCCTCCGCGCGTTCGTCTCCAGCCCGTCGTCCTCGCCGTTCGTCCTCGCCTCTCTCGCCTCGGCTCGCGTGCCGCCGTGTCCCTCGCCGTCGTCTTCGCCGTCGTCCTCGCCGTCGTCCTCGCCGTCGCCCCGTCGTCATGCCGTCGTCCTCATCGTCGTTCTCGCCGTCCGTTACAATAAATCTTTCATAAAGTCCTTCAACCCAATTTCCACCGCCACGCC
Source organism: Gryllus bimaculatus (assembly GCA_017312745.1). NCBI lineage: Eukaryota > Metazoa > Arthropoda > Insecta > Orthoptera > Gryllidae > Gryllus > Gryllus bimaculatus. The sequence goes on from BOPP01000012.1 coordinate 909,803, forward strand.
TCCCCACTGCCTTCCATGCCATCCCTCGCCTCCGAATACGCGGCGCGGGTTTTCGCCGCTGTTGATTCGGCCCGTGACGGGTCGTTGGAGGCGCGGAACCGTCGCGTGACAACAAGCGATCTAAATGCCGGATGACGGCATAACAGGCTTCTGACTTGAAAGGTAGATAAGTATTTGTGGGAAGGAGATTTTCACCAATATCAAGACTTTCAGATTCATTTATTGTAGCTAAGATGACGCAAAATTGTATCTTCAAGGCACTATTTAAGCCCTAGTTTATTTAAATATTGTAAAAATATAAAACTGTTTCATTTTTTCTTCTTCTATTTAAGAGCACAAATGGAAGAAAATTGAAAATACGTCCGTTGAATAATTCTGCAAACAGATATTCTGCAAAAACATGAACTAATCAACTTCAACCGTTTATGTTTATTTCATAAAATAGAAATATAATATTTTAGAGTAAATGATTAGATAGATTTATTAATAATTCTGCAATTAAGTGTGAGAACTTGGTGGCAGAATACACTAACTTAACATTACAGAACTTAACAACTATACAAACTCTACAAACGTTACAAAATCACATGAATATTTCACCGTGCAATCTTTCAATGATAATCATGATGTGATTATGAAAATCATAATAATAACAACAGTAATATTAACAAAACTAACAATAAAAATTATGATTTTTTTTGTTAACATAGGGTTCAATGTGTGTTACAGCAGCTTGCATTACGGACGATAACTACATACGTATGTCTGACAATGGTTAAGAAACTTGAGAAAGCAGGGTCATTCATTAGGGCACTGATCACCAGAAAACCTTTACACGCTCTCACAACAGTACAATACTCTTCACACGCCTTACACATATATCTCTTTCTTCCCCTCGCCCATTCCCCCTGCCTCCTCACAACATGCATCCCCCTTCTTTTCTCGTTATTCCATCATTGTATTCTTCCCTTGTTTCGACAATCCCTCCACATCTTCTCATTCCTGCCTTCACAATTCCCCCTTTCCAAAATCCTAATAACAACTGTTCTCTCTACATCTCCAAGAATCCTCCTTCCTTAACAGTCTTCTCCTCCAACGGTCGTTGTAGTACTTTTGACCGTCAGGTCCCAGGTTTTCAGCCCCGATGGCCAAAGGATTTTCGACGCTACCTATAGCTGCTCTGCTTCAGCTATCATCTGCAGGAAATTGCTAACTGTCGACTATTCTGATTGGTAGTTGTCCGTAGTTTCTCCAATCTCCACCAGGAGAGTTCCGGGGCAGTACTTTAACAAACGGGTCTCATTGCGCGCGATCGCGCCCTTTCCCTCTTTCTTGTCTTCTCCTCTCTCCTTTCTTACATACATACATCCACTACTCTACGAGACGTTGGGAGCTCAGACCTGCCCCGGCTGGGGCAATGTCTCGGTGGTGGAAGATTGACCTAGTTGACAAAACCCGGTCAGCCGTCGTGTGTAGGCTAGCGACAGATCTCACCAACCAGCGAGGGAAGATCATCACAATCAACTTGCACTACATTTACGGGCCTAACGGCCATCGCATTGGCACGTCGGGAAACATCAATCAATCAAATCCAGCTGTCCGCCACCCCGCGTTCGTTCCCCCTGCATCTGCGTCGCTTCCTCTCTCCCTCCGCGCGGTTCTGCCCCGGAGAAGCGGCCATCCGGCGCGGCGCGCGCCGCTTCGCCGCCACTGGGAGGAACCCCGCCGCGCGTGGCGCTCGGTCGCTGCGCGCGGCGCCCGCCAATTTCGCCGAATTGCAGCCGCGCGCATCACCACTCCACCACCATCAACCACTGCCTCCGTTCGCACAGCACGCCCTTCTCCGCCGCCGCCAACATCAACACACCACGCCGCCGTCGCAACGCCACCGTCACCCACCCCAGCCCCACTGCACCCCCCCACCCCACCGTCATCACCACCATCACCATTCCGCCGTCACCACAACGCGCCGTCTGTGTCGCCGCCTACATCAAAATCACCCGCCGCCGTCGGCCAGCTCCCATCACCATCACCACCACCGTCACCACCGTCACACTACCGCCACAGCAGCCGCCACCGCCTCTCCAGTTGCCACTTCATCACCACTGCACCGTCGCCACCACCGCTTCGCCTCTGCGCGCCAGAAACATCAAAACCACCACCCCGTCGCCTCCACCATCACATCACCATCACATCCACCGTCACCACTACCATCACCGCCGTCACCAACCACCATTATCCACCACACGTACCCCGACACCACCGCCACGCCACCGCACATCAGCGACGCCGCACGCAACTCCGCACGCCTCCGCCGCCACCCCCCCCCCTCGCCCATGCCACTACAGCTGCGTTCACCACGAGCAGGATTATCTACAAGAGCTAGACAGCAACGTTGAATTCAGCTATTAGAGGATAATTTTAGGATCCGGCTACTCTGATCGGTATTTCTCCGTGAATGGTTTATTGAACAACGTGGTGCAAGGATTCGTGTTCTCACTGTTTCGATTTTTACACACTAGCCTCCTAGCTGGGTTCGGGTCAACCACTGTCCTGAAAGGAATCCTAGCAGACGAATGTTCTCATTAGTCGTTTTCCGTGATCCAGTACTAGGTAAGTGGTGGAGCATTTGTATCATAAGCACGCCACGGGTCGCGCGCCATCTTTTCTTCTTCATCCCTGTCCCCTTCGCTTCTCACATTTCAGGAGGTTTGATGGGAGCTAATAGTCCCGACTGGGCTGGTTTCCGGCCACTGAAGATTCCTGGAGTTCAAACTCCGAAGACGGGCGTATAGATTGGGACCGGAATTCACATACTCACGGACCAGGAACACTGCCTCCTCCAGTTGCACGCACTTCAGTTTCGTGTCTAATGACATTAGTAATTGACGCGCCTGTAATCAATGTTCATTCATCCCCTCGCCACTTCCATCACCCAAGCCACTCCCCGAGACCGGGAGGGTTTTCAATACCAGGTGAATGCCGGAGGAGTGCTCTAACAAACGGTCCCCGGACCGCGGCGATATTTCCTTCCTCTCCCCTCACTTACACTTACATGCACTACACTACCACATACCGGGTGACCAGTCGGGAGCTTAGAACTTGTCCCGGTTGGGGCGGTGCCCCGCACGTGGAGGATACCTGGATGGGAAAACCCCGCCAGCAATCGGTATGTCGGAGCCGAATCTCGCCTTCACTGGGAGATCAACGCCACCTCCCGAGGAAAACATGCACGGCATTTACCGGACCAATGGCTTTAGCAGTTGATGTGCCCGGAATCACTAATCAATCGATTGATCGAGCAAAAAGCCACCACGCTGACAAGTTGAGGACTATATTGGTAATTACGTTCAAACGTGGTGAGTTATTACCACAGGGTTTTATTAATTGCATTCTACTCTTTATCAGCACCCTATCTTTATGTCTCCAATACAATGCTGATTGTCTTATTCTGAATCTTTTTTTTTGCGAACTATATGTAGTTTATATGCAGTTGGCTAATAAAAATTAATATCATTGCTAAGGATTAAATTAATTCTCATCTCGTGTGTCTCTCGGCGTAACAAAGATCGTACTATTTATTATCTAGTAAAAGAGAATATAAACCTAAGCAATTTACTCATACATTTTCATTCCCGATAAATTCGTATGTGTTGCATTTGTCTTACTGGTCAACGTAAATAGAACACAAAATGGAAATTATATATTACTACTAAAATTTTCATATATTTCTTTCTTGAAAATACACTTTCAAAAGCAATTTAAAAAGGTTTTATTTTATATTTGAGAACATTTTGAGTAATTTTCATAAGATATGTCAGCATTAACATCCAATATTTTTAAAAAAATGTTGTGTTTCTCTGTTCATTTTTTTATACATGACTGGACTCACTGATTATCGCAGCTGTTGTATTGCATGGACATGGTATATTCGGTGCTTAATGAGCCATATAACCACATCGGCGGAAACGAATTTTGATGTCAACTGTACCACAAACCTCAAATTTTCGTGTTTACCCACCATTGCTTCTAAGCGAGGGCGTTGTTAAAAACAATTGCATATATTCATTACTTCAATATTCGATATCATATCAAGTGATCCTCATGCAAAAGTTTGATAGAACATTTTTGTGCACAAAAAATACCTACATTTGCTACATGATCTGCTCTTTATAGTTTTGTTTTTATTCAGTTATTTCTACTTCCTAGACATATAATTATATTTTTAACAGTGTAGTAGTAGCCGATAATAAAGGTGGTAGATGAACTAATAGCGAACAGAACTATAAGTCTCAATAAATATTGGTCCCAAGATGAGTAAATATAATATTAATGATTATTAAACATTCAGAGCTATGGCATAATTATGCTGTTACAAAAAGTACTTCAATTTTAAAGACACACCCTTTTCTGTAGAATCATTTTTTTCGTATCATAAAACACAGGCAAAACGAAGTATCAGACACCTGTCGAAATAATTATTTGGAATTCATAAACAAATAAATTAACGTTGAATGCAACACATTAGATTTGCAAAGCGGCAAATATTGATGAGCCAGAGAATCATTCTCGTATTCATTTTATTAATATTTAATAGTTTGCTGAATTTTACACACGAAATCATATTTTAATATCTGCTAAATATGAGAGGAAAGCATCAGAATATATTATAAAGATAACATGTAATATAAAAACAATTATTCATTTTCAATAGGGCAATTAATCAAGCCAATTGAATTGCAAAATATTTATTGTAAATTATTATTAATATTCACACTAGGAATAACACAACATTTAACAGTAATCGTCTATTTTCAACGCAATATTTTCTATTTTAGCTCAGAAACACATTAATGACAAAGAAGTTGCAACAGAAATTATAACACTAGATAGGTTTGGTCGTACCAGAATCGCCATGAACGTAACGTCCTTCGGAGAAAATTAATTATCTTTCGCAGTTAATGAATTCACATGAAGACTCCTTTTCCAGCTTGCAACACATACACACCCCTTCAATTATATATTTCCACGAAAAAAAGTTTACGCAGAAACGTAAATTACAGTTTCACGAGACCAATTAAATATAGGTCGATGACTCGAAGCAGAAGGGCTCGTTAGATTAAATGTATTAGATCGTTTTTGTGACATCGTTCATTCGGTCGGTCGAGACTCCAGGACAATATCAAGCCAGAACAGTCAGTAGATAAAAGTAGAAAGATTCATCGGTTATAATCCACCTTTCGGTCACAGAGTAATAAAGTATCATGTCTTGCTAAACCAATAAAAAACACAATATTTCCGGACAAATATTTCGTTTAATCAATTGATGGTTAAACTACAGTCCACTACAAAATTACGAACAAAAGCGGCGTAAAGAATGCCATGTCGCAACCGCATAATTAACTACAGAAGAGTTACAATCTCTATCACAGAAGATGCATGCCACACTCAGCCCCATGCCCCACTCAGACACGAACGCACAGAACTCGGAAACTAGGCAACGCACGACCACGCACCTGGCGCAATTTCCGGGAGCGACGGCCGCACCTACGCCTCGAGCGGGCGGCGGCGGCAGCGACCACAAAGGGGAAGTGCGCCGCGACTCACCAGGGCCGCGGCTGACCGATTTCGCCGCCCGAGTGGCCTCTTGCGCCCCACCCCCACCCCACGTGCGCCGTCTCAGTGGCTCATCTGCCGGGGCGGGGTGACGCAGGAGTGGGCGTGGCGGCGGGCGGGCGGGCGAGAAGAAAGCGGGAGCTGAGGGTCGTGGCGTGGCGAGCGAGGGCGGAGCGGGGCGCTAGGTATCGTTTGTCGGACGGCAAGTGGTGGTAGCGGGAAAGATGGCTGGCGAGGGCGGTGCTATGAGGCGTTAGTGTAGTGCAGCAGAGACGTGGGGGCGGCGACTTGAGGGTGACTTGGGCCGTTGTTGGGACAGAGGACAAGCGAGGTTGCGGAATCGAGAGGATTTGGGGGCGGAATGGACGGGAGGTCGTGGAGGGGCGGTGGGGTCGGTGTTGCGGCGGCGGCGGGGGAGAGGTTTGGTAGTAGTGGCGGTGGGGGAAGTCAAGGAATCCCGGGATGGCGGGGCTGCGGACGAAACCAGGGCGGGTGTCGGCGTCCGGAGACACGGCTCTGGTAATTAGCACGTGACATCACGTCAATTAGCGGCCGCGTTCCTGCCACCGCGGCCGCTCCGGCCCTCGCCACGCCGCGCCGTCCTCCCGGGCGCCTGCCGCGCCTCTTGGCCGCGCCTTTCTGGGCGCCTCTGGCCTCGTTCGCCCCGGCGCTGCTTCTTCCAGAGACCGACGGTGTAATGGGTGTGTCGGGTACGGAACTATATGGTTGCTATCCTGGTTAAGTGTAGTGATTCCTGCGCCACGAAGAATTGCGCGACGTTTTCCCTCCACAGTATCTTCTCTAGGTTGACATCGCAGTGAATTGTGGTGGAACTCTTCTGGCATTATGCGATAATGTATGCATGCAAGTGTAAATTGTTATGTATATATGGGTGAGAAAGGACCTCGGATGATTGACATCGTGTTAAGACACTGCTTCAACTCTGGTATTGCATCGGAGAGACTACAGAAAGCTATTGAACGCATCGCACTATGGGTTGAATTCTCCTTAAGGCAGTGGGTTGGATTCGATCCAGTTTGAAACTGCTGTGTACATATTTCGACTCCAACAGAGAGCCCATATTGTTTTTATCAAAAGCCGCAAAGTATTTTCCCCTTTTGCAACACTCGAAGCTTCCCTTATGATTACAACCCGCATTCGCCATCCTCCCTCCTCATGCCCTCATGCTTCCAAGGACTGTTCTGGCACTCCCATTTCCAACACAGCCCACACCAACGCAGCTCCCCTGTTTCTGCAACCTTTCTAGCACCCTGCTCTCTTCCTTCGTTCCCCTCAACATCATGATCGTTCTACTCACTTCCTTCTCCTAAGTTCATATCCTTCTGTGATCTTAATGGCAATAATTTTACTGTCTACGCTGTAGCCACCTCTCTTTTACGTTATTTCATCTGACACACTGGTGACTATCCAGTTTTTCACACAGTCCAATTTTTCTAGCCACGAAGCCATGTCATTTGTGTTTTTTTACTCAAACTTTCATCTGCTTTAAAGTTTCTTCCGTTCCATCCTGGCTCGATTCTTACCCAAATAATTTTGCCACCCCGTAATTTTCTTAAAAAACAATTTTTTTTTTTTTCCACTTCACCCCCAAAAAAAAAACGCCCGATTTAAACTTTACACCCATTTGTTTCTTATGCTGCTGCCCAACAAACTTTCTGCCGCGGGTCACGCTGGCTCCCTTGTCCATTCCCGCGAGCCCAGCTGTAGCTGACCCCGCCCCCCCCCCCTGGACCCATCTCTCTCTGCTCGTTGCACTCCTCGCCCCCCCCCGCGCCTGGACGCCCATCTCCTCTGCCCTTTGCAACTCCTGCGCCCCCCCCCCAGTTTGGCCGCTTCCGCCCTCCCTGCCGGCGCCTCGCCCCGGGAACCTCTCGACGGCCTGATAACGGTCAGCCGGGCCCTGGTGCAGTCGCGGCGCACTTCCCCTTCTTGTCGCCGTCCGCTCGCGCCCGTCCCCGCGCCGCGCGCCGCCGCCCGCCGCCGCCCACGCTCGAGGCGTACGGTGCGGCCGTCGCTCCCGGAAATTTGCGCCAGGTCGTGGTCGTGCGTTTGCCAGTTTCCGAGTTCTGTGCGTCATGTCTGAGTTGGGCATGGGGCTGAGTGTGGCATGAGTCTTTCTTGATAGAGATGTAAACTCTTCTGTACGTTAATTATGCGGTGCGACATTGGCATTCTTTACGCCGCTTTTGGGTTCGTATTTTGATAGTGGACTGTAGTTTAACATCAAATTTGATTAAAGGAAATATTTGTCCGGAAATATTGTGTTTTTATTGGTTTAGCAAGACATGATACTTTATTACTCTGTGACCGAAAGGTGATATAACCGATGAATCTTCTACTTTTATCTACTGACGTTCTGGCTTGAATATTGTCCTGGAGTCCTCGACCGACCGGAATGACACGAATGTCACAAAAACGATCTAATAGCATTTAATCTAACTAGCCCTTCTGTTCGAGGTTCATCGACCTATATTTTAATTGGTCTCGTGAAACTGTAATTTACGTTCGCGTAAACTTTTTTCCGTGGAAATATATAATTAGAGGTGTGTGGTATTGCTTGCAAGCTGGAAAAGAGATCTTGCATGGAATTCATTAACTGCGAAAGATAGATTAATTTTTCTCCGAGACGTTTACGTTCATGGCGCTTCATGGTACGACGCAAACCTATCTAGTGTTATATCATTTCTGTTGCGAACTTCTTTGTCAATTAATGTGGTATTTCTGAGCTAAAATATGAAAATAATTGCGTTGAAATAGACGATTACTGTTAAAAGCTTTGTTATTTCCTAGTTGTGAATATTAATAATAATTTACATAAATATTTGCAATTCAATTGGCTTGATTAAATTGCCTAGTTGAAAATGAATAATTGTTTTATATTACATGTTATCTTTATAATTATTCTGATGACTTTCCTCTCATATTTAGCAGATATTAAAATATGATTTCGTGTGTAATCAGCAACTATTAAATATTATAAAATGAATACGAGAATGATGTCTCTGGCTCATCATATTTGCCGCTTTGCAAATCGTAATTGTGCATTCAACGTTAATTTATTTGTTTATGAGTCCAAAATAATTATTTCGACAGTGTCTGGATACTTCGTTTAGCCTGTGGTTTTAGCTATACGGAAAAAATGATTCTATCATGAAAAGGGTGTGTCTTTAAAATTGAAGGTACTTTTGTAACAGGCATAACGTTATCGCCATAGCTCTGAATAGTTTCAATAATCATTAAATTGATATATTTATCATCTTGGGACAATATTTTGAGACTGTTATAGTTCTTTCGCTATTAGTTCATCTACCACCTGTTATTATCGCTACTACTATACTGTTAAACATATAATTATATGTCTAGGAAGTAGAAATAACTGATAAAGAAACAAAACTATAAAGAGCAGATCATTGTAGCCAAATGTAGGAGTTTTTTGTGCACAAAAAATGGTCTATCAACTTTTGCATGAGGATCACTGATATGATATCGAATAATTGAGTAGATGAATATATCAATTGTTCTTTAACAACGGCCCATCCGCTTAGAAGCATGGTGGGTAAACACGAAAATTTGAGGGTTGTGTTACCAGGTTTGACATCAAATTCGTTCGCCGATGTTGTTATATGGCTCATTAAGCAACGATATACCATGTCCACTGCAATCACCAACAGGCTGCGATAATCAGCTGGTCCAGTCATGTATAGAAAAAATGAACAGAAGAAACACAACATTTTTTGTTAAAAAATATTGAATGTTAATGCTGAATATTTATGAAATATACTCAAAATGTTTCTCAAATATAAGATAAAACCTTTTTAATTGCTTTGAAAGTGGTATTTTCAAGAAAGAATATAATGAAAATTTTTAGTAGTAATATATATTTCCATTTGTGTTCTATTTACGTTGACAGTAGGACACAATGCAACAATACGAATTTATCGGAAAGTGAAAATGTATGAAGTAATTGCTTAGGTTATATTCTCTTTTTACTAGAAATAAATAGTACGAATTTTGTTACGCCGGAGAGACACAAACGAGATGAGAATTAATTTAATCCTTACGGCAATGATATTAATTTTTATTTAGCAACTGCAAGAATACTACATATAGTTCGCAAAAAAAAAAAGAATTCAGAATAAGGACAATCAGCATTTGTATTGGATACATAAAGATAGGGTGCTGATAAGAGTGAATGCAATTAATTAAACCTGTGGTGAATAATCACCACGTTGAACGTAATACCAATATAGTCCTCAACTTGTCAGCGTGGTGGCTTTTTGCTTCGAAATCCAATCGATTGATTAGTGATTCCGGGCACCATCAACTGCTAAAGCTCCATTGGTCGCGGTAAATGCCGTGCATGTTTTTCCTCGGGAGGTGGCGTTGATCTTCCCAGTGAAGGCGAGATTCGGCTCGACATTACCGATTGCTGGCGGGTTTTCGCATCCAGGAATCCTCCACCGTGCGGGGCCCGCCACCAACGGGACAAGTTCTAAAGCTCCGATGGTCACCCGGTTATGGTGTGTAGTGTAGTGCAATTAAGGTAAAGTGAGGGAGAGGAAGGAATATCGCCCGGTCCGGGGACCGTTTGTTAGAGCACTCTCCGGCTTCACGTCTGGTATTTGAAACCCTCCCGGTCTCGGGAGTGGCTTGGGTGATGAGTGGCGAGGAATGAGATGAACCATTGATTAAGCGCGCGTCAATTACTATGTATTAGACCGAAACTGAAGTGGTTGCAAACTGGAGGAGGCAGTGTTCCTGCTCCGTGAGTATGTGAATTCCGGTCCATTATATCCCCGTTTTCGGAGGTTTGAACGTCAGTATCTCAGTGGCCCGAAAACCAGCCCAGTCGGTGACTATTAGCTTCCATCATGTACCCCTGAAATGTGAAGCAAAAAAGGGGACAGGGATGAAATTGAAGAAAAGATGGCGCGCCGGGGGGAAAAACCCCCTGGCGTGTCTATGAGGGGGGTGGGGGGGGGGGGTTTACAAATGCGTCCACCACTTTACCTAGTACTGGATCACCGGGAAAACGACTAATGAGAACATTCGTCTGCTAGGATTCCGTTCAGGACAAGTGGTTGAACCCGAACCCAGCTAGGAGGCTAGTGTGTAAAAATCGAAACAGTGAGAAGCACGAATCCTTGCACCACGTTGTTCAATAAACCATTCACTGGAGAAATACCGATCAGAGTAGCCGGATCCTAAAATTATCTCTATAGCTGAATTCAACGTTTGCTGTCTAGCTATTGTAGATAATCCTGCTTCGTGGTGAACGCAGCTGTAGTGGCATGGGCGAGGGGGGGTGGCGCGGAGGCGTGCGGATGCGTGCGGCGTCGCTGATGTGCGGTGCGTGGCGGTGTAGTGGTCGACGTGTGTGACTAATGGTGGTTGGTGACGGCGGTGATGTAGTGGTGACGGTGGATGTGATGTGTGATTGATGGTGGAGGCGACGGGGTGGTTGGTTTTTGATGTTTCTGGCGCCAGAGGCGGAAGCGGTGGTGGCGACTGGGCAGTGGTGATGAACGTGGCAAACTGGAAGAGGCGGTGGCGGCTGCTGTGGCTGGTGGTGTGACGTGGGTGACGGTTGGTGGTGATGGTGATGAAGCTGGCCGACGGCGGCGGGTATTTGATGTAGCGGCGACACAGACGGCGCGGTTGTGGTGACGGCGGGAATGGTGATGGTGTGATTGACGGTGGGAGTGGGGTGTGGTGCAGTGGGGCTGGGGCGGTGGTGACGGTGGGTTGCACGCGGCGATGGTGTTTGATGTTTGGCGGCGCGGAGAAAGCGCGTGTGGCGAACGGACAGTGGTTGATGGTTGGTGGCAGTGGTTGATGCCGCGCGCTGCAATATCGGCGAAAATTGGCGGGCGCCGCGCGCGCACGACCGGCGCCACGCGCGGCGGGGTTCTCCCGTTGGCGGGAATCGGGCGCGCGCCGCGCCGATGCGCTTCCCGGGGCCAGAGACAGCGCGGAGGGAGAGAGAAGCGACGCAGAATGCAGGGGGAACGACGCGGTGGGTGGCGACAGCTGGATTGATTGATTGATGTTTCCCGACGTGCCAATGCGATGGCGTTAGGTCCCGTAAATGTAGTGCACAGTTATTGTGATGATCTTCCCTCGCTGGTCTGGTGAGATCTGTCGCTAGCCTACACACGACGGCTCGGTGTTTTGTCAACTGGTCAATCTTCACCACCGAGACATGCCCCACCCGGGCAAGGTCTGAGCCCCGATCGTCTTCGTAGAGTAGTGGATTTGTATTAAGAAAGGAGAGAGGAGAGACAAGAAAGAGTGAAAGGCGCGCGATCGGCGCAATGAGACCCGTTTGTTAAGTACTGCCCCGGAACTCTCCTGGTGGAAGATTGGAGAAAACTACGGACAATACCAATCAGAATTAGTCGACAGTAGCAATTTCCTGCAGATGATAGTCTGAAGCAGCAGAGCAGCTTACGGTAGCGTCGAAAATCCTTTGGGCCATCGGCGAAAACCTGGGACTCTGAACGGTCAAAGTACTACAACGGACCGTTGGAGTGAGAAGACTGTTAAGGAAGGAGGATTCTTGGAGATGTAGAGCAGATACAAGTTGTTATTAGGATTTTGGAAAGGGGAATTGTGAAGTGCAGGAATGAGGAAGATGTGGAGGGATTGTCGAAACTAAGGGGAAGGGGATAAAATTCGAATAACGAGAAAAGCAAGGGGATCATGTGTGAGGGAGGCAGGGGATGGCGAGGGGAAGAAAGAGATATATGTGTAATGGCGTGTGAGAGATATTGTAAGCTCGTTGTGGAGAGCGTGTATAAGGTTTTCTGGTGATCAGTGCCCTAATGACATGACCCTGCTTTCTCAGTTCTTTAACCATTGTCGACAATACGTAGTAGTTATCGTCTAATGCAAGCTGCTGTAACAGACATTGGAACCCTATGTTAACAAAAAAAAATCATAATTTTATTGTGTAGTTTTGTATCTATTACTGTATTATATATGATTGTTCATAATCACATCAATGATTATCATTGAAAGATTGCAGCGTGTAAACTATTTCATGTATTTGTAACGTTTGTAGATTTGTAGTAGTTGTTAAGTTCTGTAATGTTATAGTTAGTGTATTCTGCACCAAGTTCTCACACTTAATTGCCCAAATATTAATAAATCTATCTAACATTTACTCAAAATATTATATTTCAATTTTATGAATAAACAGAAACGGTTGAAGTGATTATTCATTGTTTTGCAAGAATATCTGTTGCAGAATTATTCAACCGGACGTATTTTCAATTTGTCTTCCATTGTGCTCTTAAATAGAAGAAGAAAAATGAAACCAGTTTATATTTTTACCAATATTAAATAAACTAGGGCTTTAAATATGCCTTGAAGATACAATTTTGCGATCATCTTAGCTACAATAAATTGATCTCAAAGTCTTGATATTCGGGTTGAAAAAACAATCCCTCCTTACCCACAAATACTTATCTACCTTCAAGTCAGAAGCCTGTTATGCCTCATCGCGCATTTAGATCCGCTTTATGTCCACGCGACGTTCCGCGCCTCACGACCCGTCAGGGCCGAATCAAACAGCGGCGAAAACCCGCCGGTATTCGGAGGCGAGGGTGGCATCGGGGAAGTGGCAGTGGGGAGGCGTGGCGGTGGGAAATTGGGTTGAGACTTTATGAAAGATTTATTGTAACGGACGGCTGAGAACGACGATGAGGACGACGGCATGAACGACGGCGAGGACGACGCGAGGACGACGGCGAAGACGACGGCAGGACGACGGCGCAGAGCGACGGCGAGGACGACGCGAGGACCGACGGGCTGGAGCGAGACGGCGGAGGACGACGGCGAGGACGACGGGCGGGGACGACGGACGGGGACCGGCGGCGGGGACGACGGCGGTGGAACGGACGCCCGGGACGACGCCGGGACGACGCGGGAGGAGGCGTGGACTACGATGTGTGGTTGAAGTAGAGGCGCGGGGGGGATATCTATGTCAACGACGAAGTGAGCATGGACAGCGGGACGACGGCTGACGGGCCGCGGGGTAACTGCCGTGGCCGCGGAGCCGGGTCAGGCGTTGCGACAGGGCAGGGCTGTGTAGGAGGCAGGCCGACCGTTAACGTCATGTCACGACATTTCCGCTGTGGCCGCTGAATGGCGGGGCGGCTTTGCAAGGAACGGCGCGGGCGGGAGATGGCCTGTGGACACGGCACGCAATCTAAATCGCGGGGGCATCTAGTTCCAACGCAAGTTTTCAACGCGTCCGTCGGGAGATGCACGGTTGATCCCCTGCGTCCACCCTCTACCGTACTGTACGACTGTGCTACATGTTGGACGTACTTGCGTTGCTTGAAGCTTGTTTGGAGCGTTATCTGACGA
>BOPP01000012.1:923837-978108 GCA_017312745.1 Gryllus bimaculatus
GGCGATGTCCAACACGCCCACACCACGCAGTCCTGTTTCGCAACCTTTCTAGCACCCTGCTCTCCTTCCTCAGTTCCCCACTCAACATCATGTATCGTTCTAGCTCACTTCCTTCTCACTAAGTTCATATCCTTCTGTGATCTAATGGCAATAATTTTACTGCTACGCTGTAGCCACCTCTCTTTTACGTTATTTCAGTGACACACTGGTGACTATCCAGCTTTTTCACACGATCCAATTTTTCTACCACGAAGCCATGTCATTTGTGTTTTTTACTCAAACTTCATCTGCTTTAAAGTTTCTTCCGTTCACATCCTGGTCGATTCTTTACCCCAAATAATTTTGCCACCCGGGTAATTTTTTCTAAAAAACCAAAATTTTTTTTTTCCACTTTTTCCAACCCCCCCAAAAAAAAAAACCCGCCCGATTTAACTTTGTTTTTTTATGCTCTGCCACAACAAACTTTCTGCCGCGGGTCACGCTTTGCCTCCCCTTGTCCATTCCCGCGAGCCCCAGCTGTAGCGAACCCCGCCCCTCCCCGCCCTGGACCCATCTCTCTCTGCTCGTTGCACTTCTCGCCCCCCCCCGCCCTGGAGCCCATCTCCTCTGCCTCTTTGCAACTCTCGCCCCCCCCCCCAGTTTGGCGCTTCCGCCCTCCCTGCGGCGCCTCGCCCGGGAACCTCGACGGGCCTAGAGTAAGGCGAATGGATTTGCTTAGTTTAAAGAGGAAGACTGATGAGGGTGCGGAATCTGCATCTCATGAGGAGCGGAAACTGAATAGCAGAGTAGACTAACTCCATACCACTGAATGCCAAACAGAGCTCTGAAGTGGCTTGGTTCAAAGCGACGGACTGTCGCCAAAATATTGTATTACTACCTACGATACTACGAAGTTACAGTTATTTATACCTGTATATACACAATACACTACTGTTGAAAGAGACACAATATTGAAATTTCATAAATTGTGTTTTGAAAAAGTGGTTCAACATGATAACAAAAATATGAAACACAATTTTCGACTACAAATATTGAAATAAATTACACTTTTAATCGCTTTTAACGTTAACGTACTTAACTTATATCATCAGAACTGATTGTGTATTTTTTCTCTGGAAGAGGCGGGGGTCTTCCCCAGCTGTATGGTGAAATCCGGCGCCGCTCTACCCTCGACTAGCAGGGTTTTACTCAACTAGCAGGGTTTTACTAGCGAGGCACCGCCCATCCAGGAAAAGCTCAAAAGCTCCCATCCGGTCTCTCGGCATATGTGGTAGTGTAGTGCATGTAAGAATAAGTGAAGAGGGGTGTGGATAAGACAAGGAATGGAAAGCAAATATCGCGCGAGTTTCGGGTTCCGTTTCTTAAGATATTGCTCCGATATTCGCCTGGTATTGATTGGAGAAACTACAGAAAACTACTGATCAGACCAGCTGGCCGCTAGGTTTCTCCTACAAGCTAGTGTCGAAATTCATGCCACAGTCGGGACTCGAACTGAAAACCTCCCGGTCAGAGGGACTGAAGTGACATATGTTGAGGCTCCGAGCCATCTCTCCAGGTTTATAATTCATATTTCATTTCTAAATATTTCTTGCTTGTCGAAGGGGCCCTCTATAATATTGCGCTTTAGAATAACTGCTTAGCATGTTGAAATACTATGTAATTGAAAGTGAAAACAAATTGGAAATGAGAATCTTCATAAAATAGCCTGTTGTTACTCTGACGTTGTCCAGGAAATATTTACAGATGCCGATAATTCCCATTTCGGGAATTTGAATTCATATTTTAAAATGTTTTGTATCTTTGAAAATTCGGATCTTTTGAACTTTTAAAATATAATGAAGATTATACTGACGTTGTACGCATTCTAAAAAAATTACTTTAATACGAAAAAATAAGGTAAAATGTATACACTCTCTCATTTACGTTAAAACATGGACGTGGCTTCTTAAAATTTCTGTGAATTTAAGAATGACAATTTTAAAAATTTAGTTACCAACGTAAATGAATTGAAATACAAAAGATCGGTATGATACGGTCATTTTATACTTTCTTATTTCAGACATTTAAAACTTGAAGTATGGGAGCAGATTTAATAGTAAAAAGGGAATAGTATGTTAGAAAAGTTTGAAGTTGCACATCATACTTCGAATACCTCAGGTTGCGTTCACCATATGGGTTTAAATGCCAGTTAACACAGTCAAACATAAGTAATATGAATCTGGTATCATCAGCAGGGGTTTAGAAGGCAGTAGAAACATTTCCTTCCCTATCTTATTATCACTGCCACTGTCACTACCATTATGATATACATGAATCTGCGTTGATTCTTGTTCCCCACATATTTCACTGTTTTATACTATCTGGTATTCCATTTTTATTCAAAACTGATCTCAGCATCAATTTGTGTCAAGTTAAGAAAGATACAGAATGATATCGATACTCTCGTAGTGGTTTAGTAAATGTAATAGGAGAGACATTAAGAAGCGCCCGACGAGAAAAAAAAGTGTGAGGTCCGTTACCCATGGAGGAGCTTTACATCTTTCTTACACATACAGCAAGACAACAAATTCTGATCTGCGTGTTTTACGAGCAATATAAAATTTAAGGTCGTTCTTTATAGTCGCATACACAGGGGGGATCTTTCGAAACGCATTTCAGTGAAGTGGGCTTTAAACGGTAATTCTCTTTCATTTCCAGGGTTTTCCTAAAGTTACGTATTTTGTTGCAGTCGTAAAAGTCGTATCCGCATCGTTATTTATGACCTGAAAAATGGCGAAAAGTCGCGACTACGCATTTTGTCCCGAAATATCACGCGCATATCTTTCATTTAATTTGGTCATCTATGGGATCTTTTGATAATAAAAAGATTCCTGCAAGTATTTGTGATAAACCTATCAAGTATGCTTTGAAAACACGCATTGATAAAACAGGTAGAAATTTTAGTTAAATTATTTGTTATTCGTGATGGTTTTTAAAACGTTAAAATAATGGAAAGTAGGCCAAATTCTAATCCAAAAGACAAATTTTATTAAAACAAAAAATAAAAAAAATTAAGACAAAATAATATTAGAGTATTTCATTGCAACTTGAGAACGTAACATTAACGAGTAAGATTTCCATATCGAGTTTTTTATATTGTATCAACATCTTACGTACTTCGTTAGAAGGAGTCATATACTAATAAAAGTTATTAAAAACTACTAATAATATCGATCGTTAATTATTGCAACTCACGGTAACACCCAGATTAGTTTACAAGAAGTCAGAGCAATGGTAAACCAAGTCTAGTATTACAGTCCCGATCATACGTGCATTGATGCTGGGACCGATTGTTATTTTTAACAGTATCTTCAAACGAGGACATTCTCGTGCCCATTTAGTAAGTTTTACACCAGAACTCTTCAAATAATATCAAGAGATTGCTCTATTCTGGATTTGACTTCTTTCTCAGACTTCCTCTCAAGAACAAAGAATTTCAAACTGCTCATTTCTTCCCGGTACTAACATTCTTTCCGACTTGTTTGTCACCGGCGTGCCGAGCACATTAGCACGGCCCCTGATCGAAGCGCGTCCTCGCGGCGGTGGCGTGATATCGTGCGCGTGACTCCACCCTGCCTCGTCCTCACGCCCCCGCCCGGCCCCGCCCCACCCTCGCCGCCCCGTCCTCGCCGCCCCACGCACCGTGCTCGCGACGCGGCAGGACGCCTAATTTGAAAGCCAGAGAACACGCTCCCCACGACACGACACGACACGACTCGCAGCGCCCACTCGTCGTGACACACGCGTCGCTCACGCGTCCACCCACGACCTTTCGACACGCGTGCGGAACTACGACTGTGTGGGGGTTGCGAACATTTTCATACACAAACGGAATGCTTTTGTCCAATTCGCAATGGTTGAGGGTGATGGGCGAAGGGGATCGCGGGAGAGCGATTTTGGGAATAATGAGTAGCGTATTTTGTCATTTTCAGTATTGTGTTTAACTCGAATTTAGTCGTTTTCTAGAAAGTTAATTTGAAGGCTAAAATTTATTTTTGCGAGAAATAATTGGAAATTATCTGATTAATCAATTTCGGATTTGGCGTTCGTGCACTAACAAATACAAACGATGTTTCCACAAACGATACAAATAACAAAAAAATAAAAACTACAATATTTTAAATCATGAAAGCGTTGATTTAATAAGCAATTTTTTAAGGTTATACAGTATAAGCAATATGTAAGCATGAATAAGGTGCAAAATGATGAAAGAATATTAGTGCCCTTGAGAACGCGAAGAATATCAACGAAATCCTTACATATATGGATGTCTCACGCATGGTCTAAGTCCAAAACAATTCTTTCCGAAATTAATTAAAGAAGTCAAGACAGTAGTATTGAAAAAATGTTTTTAGTATTGAAATAATGTTTTCTTTAAAATTAACTGCATTATTAAATAAAAAAAAACTCTAAAACTTAAATATTCGCCCCTCATTAAGACTCGTTTTGAGATGCACTCCACCAGGTGGTTTGCTGCCTTGAATTTTTCACATTCCTGTGAAACTGTGTTTACTTTAGAAACGGAATATTGGATGTCTTGCGGACCCGGGCTGTCACAGGACGACCGATGTCGGGCCAGCGTTGTTTGCTTGCTTATACTCAGGAGGGTCGGAATACTAAGATAATAGGGGATTTTTGTTATGTACAGAGTTATCAGTGTGAAAACGGAGAAGTTGGAAGGAAACAGGAGAGCTCTGCGAAATACTACCGTAAATCCGCTTAGTACACTGTAAATTTCCCATTTAATGACCGGAATTTGAACACTGGAGCACAGACATAGAAAGCTAGTCCTTCAACAGACGCGATACTGCATGTCACATCTTACTGAAGCCAGCGATTCAGTGTTAAATAATTTCTAATGAACATCCGCGAGAAATATAAGTTGCGAGGTACATAGAAACAAGTTTTTAATATACCAAAAAACCGCTTTCTAATTGAAATTTGAATCTTCTAATGGTGTATACAGAAAGGGGTAATATATCAATGCAGAAAAATGCTTTTTGGTAAAAATTGAAAATCGATTCTAGAATTCATTTGTTAAAATAAATGATGTGTTTATCCAATCTACGACGGTTTAAAGGCTCTTTACTGAGAGCTCAACTATTTGCAATTCAGAGACATAATTGAGGTAAGAAACGATACTTTAGTCTAACTGTATTCTGCTACGAGAGTGGTAGAAGTGGCAAAGAGAGTGGCTAATTAAGTGGTCTAACTGCCAAGAATAGGAGATGAAATTATGCCACTTTCGCCAAGCACTTGAAAGCACAGTTGCGCTCCTTAGCTAAGTTAAACAAGAGAGAACACACGCCATAACCCTCACCCACAACAATCAATCATAATCAACAAAACATCAGTCACAACTGTCTTCAAATATCATTTAAAACGGTACACATGAAAGTCTCGAAATACTTTTTCATTGTTAGCTGCAGTAATTATAGGAATAATAGGTTTCATAATATAGCAGTTTTAATTAATAAAAAAACTCACTTTCCACTTAGTCTACTATTGCATTCATTTAGTACATAATACCAATTGTCTAAGCTTGAATGTGAATTGTCACTTCATCAACGTTTATGCAACTATTTAAACTAATTTTGCATTGCCTGAAATTGCATTGCCTCTTAACATGATATTTGCTTCATGAATTTGAATTTGCCTGCGCATGTAACTATAAACACGAGGCCACTAGACCTTTTGGGAGCGTAGGTGACGCATTGTATCTGTTCGTGGAATAACCTCGTTCGCGGGTTACAGATGTCACATTTAGCACAATGCTTAGGCATGTGTGGCTGCAGAAAAAGTACCCGAAATATTTCCGTCCGCCCTATATTTCATCAAGGTTTTTGAAAGTTGCTTAACGAATGCTACTCAGTAATAAAACACTACAAACGTAACAAAACCATCCTAAAACTAACAGCTTTATGACAAGATAAATGTGACAGGGATACATTATATCTTTTTCCAATGATTTCTAGTTTTGAGGTGTAAAAAAGGCGAAGCTTACTTTATTTCTGAAAATACTGAATTTAACTGTGTTCGTTTTAGGGTAACTATCTGGGCCCGTATTAATATTCCTCACTTTGTTAATTATTATTATGAAACTGGAAATAGCTTCACACCGGATTTCAACTTCCACACCCAGGCCAAAGTTGTGGGTACCACGAAGGTATGTTAGCCGTATGTAATCATTTTAACATTGCTAAAAAGTTTTAATGAAGTTAATTTTTTAGTATAAAAAATTTCAAAATTTCTGAAATGTGGCGTTTTAAATATAACGCTATAAACACAAATCTTGATTAAATTTTACAGTCGTTGGGCAAGTATCGTTGTACAAAGCCACAGTTTGTATAAACATTCAAAAGTCTGAAATGTATTTTTGCTAAGCGAATTAATGAAATTTTCCATAAACGCATTTCCGAACTTCTCAGTTACAGTATAGAGTATGCTGAGAAAGTAAAGAGAAAAGAAAAACATAATGTACACATAATGTTAAATAAAGTTGATTTGCTAATTTTAAAACTGACCCAAGAAAATATATTGGAAACTTATTTTTTTGCAAATGATAATGTTTTTCACGAAAAAATGATGAAGGATATTGAAAAATCTGAATTGTTTGGCTCATCCAAGAATGTATCACCCCAATCTTGTGAATCACATGCAAGCTAGAGCTACGCACATAATCACCACTGGCTGTAAGCGACAGATTACGTACGAAGTCACACCATCTTTTGCAGCGATAAGGACAAGTCAGCATATTTTCCAGGTTCGTGTCGGTGGGAGGAAGCGAACATTCATCCTCTACAAAGAACTGTAAGCCGCGTCCTTTGTGGTGAAGGCTGTTATGCTAGGAGAAAGGTGAAGAGGCTATACGTTTCACCTTTCATGAAACCCTGGTGCCCTGATGCATGTTCGTGCGTTACGAATAATTCACAATGTTATTTCAGGTAGAATTGTGTAGCGTGTTGGAAAATGAGCTTTTCGCCGTAACATTTTTAACATGAGAATGAAAAATAATATTAGCAAAGAGAAAAAATTACGAATACAATATGTTTCGGACTACAAAACTTTTGAAACAACATTCTGTTTGATATTTTATGTATTTATGCGCTATTTTAATTGTCCGTCTGTAAACTTGAATGAAATGTAAAGCAAAAAGGTATTGCTAATGATTTGTGTTGCAGATGAGAACATGGCAAGAATGTTTTCGACTAAGATAGCAGTGGTAGTTTAATGAAGGTAAAACTATAAAGTGAACTGAATCCTCATTCCTTTCAGAAAAACAGATGCCCAAAAATGTTAGACCACACGTCCGAACACATTCTTTTAAAACAATCTCAAAATTTAATTTTCATTCATTATTTCTAAGGAGCGATTTACTATGGCGATGACCTAAAACATCGCCAAAAGTGATCAATGAAATGCCCGTTAAAATGATGTAAATATTTTATCAATACCAGTTTAAACGAGCAACTTAAAATGTTGGATATGTCACTGATGTAATTGAAATTTATTCCTTTCGTTCATGTGAATTTAGCTCGCAAACACTTGGTTTGTACCGTTCTTTACCAGGAAATATCTCTCTTTAGTGCATTTCTCAGGAAATTGACCAAACCGACAATGACACTGAAGGCGACACGGGAACCTTAAATTACATACAACGGCCGACATTGCCGAGTGAATTTCTGAGCGAAGAAATTGAATAGGCTACTGAGTAATTCAGTGGAGGGCATTTGTGGCTTATCATTAATATTATTTGTAGCAAGTACCATTAAAGTGATATCAGCAAAAATTGCTTTAAATATGACGGGAAATTGTTAAAAATAACTCTCGCAAAAAATCAACGAAACAAGCAGAAAAATGTCAAATAAAAATGGGTCCTTTGCTTTTGTAATATCATAAAATTATTATCTATTCTAAAATGCATTATTCAAAAGTGAGAAGAAAACGATTACATTTCATTAAAATCCGCTCTATAATTATAACATGGAAATTATGGTCAATTGTTAAGCATTTACAAGCCTCCTCCTTCTCCTTCGTTCTCTTGTTAGTGGACACCGTTGGAAAATTCTAAAAGTACTCATCTATCTTTGAAAAGACATTTTGATGGGAAAACATTGAACACTTTAGTCATTCTTACAAAAGAGGTCATTTCCTTTCTCAGCCAAAGTTGATTCCGATCCGCACATCGCGTCATTTATTCTGTGTTCACATGATGTGAAGTCATTGCCCAGATAGTTCAAATCTTTGTTATGTACAATATATATTTCGCTATCAATACTTGCGACGAATAGAGCGGAGGGACATTGAATAAATATAATTGTCTAATATTAGGATAGCAGAAAAACTAAATACCCTCATTCTCTGGCAAAGATCCTGCAATATTTTTGTTACGAAAGAGATATTAAAATAATGTTATACTCGTAATTGCTTTGTTTCGATCAATTTGCTTCCTGAAACATCTGGATATGATGCGCTGGCAATTTTAAATTTATTATTTATGTAATCGGAGAGGATGAGGGCGATGCAGGGCGTACGGCGACGCGAGAGCGAGAGCGAGAGGACGCGAGAGCGACGGCAAGGGCGAGGACGAAGGATGGTGAGGGCGACCGAGTGAGGGCGGCGGCCGGGGATTGACAGCGAGGGCGAGGGGCGAGGGCAATGCGTGGGGCAGCCGCGATTGGCGAACGGCGTGGGCGACGGCGTGGGTGTGAGTATGGCGAGGGGCGTGGGCCGAGACGTGGAGGAGGCGTGGGCGAACGGTCCGTGAGGCGAGGGTTGTGGCGACGACGCGCATGGGCGCCGAGGGAGGGCACCAGCGGTGAGTGACGCGAACGCGAGGCGTTGGGTGACGGCCAGGGGTGACTGGGAAGGGACGGGCGTGGGGGATGGCGAGAGACGAATGAGAAGCGACTGCAAGGAGGCACGGTGTGGGGGAGTGTGAGGGATGTCAAAGACGTCGTGTGGGAGATGTGCAATGGCCTGGCGGTAAGGAAATAGGAGACGGTGGGGGCGATGGTTAGGGCGAAGGGCAGGGTGGGCGACGGTGAGGGCGACGACGAGAGCGACCGCGAGGGGGTGGGCGACGGCGAGGGCGGTTGAGCGAGGAGCGTCGTAGGCGGCTGCGAGCCTGAATGGGTTTGATAAATTGACGGAGCCCTCTCCTCGCTGATAGTGTCTCTTTGATGCATGGACGCGCGGGCGCTGGGGAACGGGAGGCGGTCTCTTGACGAGGGCCTCCCCAGCGGATTCGAGTTGGAGGAGAGATGCCTCGAGAATATAGGGCTCATTGCCGTTGTTCGAATCCGATGCTTCCGCAGGTGTTGTCCGGTCTGTGTGTACGCAAGAAATTCATATAATGGTGACCAATGTTCACTAGTGGTGCTCAAAAGCACGTACATTCCTGTGAAATTAGTGGCGGTGGCGTTTGGTTATTCATAACCATATCCCAATACCTATCGCTCTTAAGCATCACTGCAGTGATAAAGCGGGGATAATGTCGTGCATTCTGTGCCTGCAGACGGCAAGCGAGCGGCTGGCGCGCAAGGTCGATAACCTTGAGAACCAGTTGTGGCAAAAAGCTCTTATTGTCAGTGGAATCCCTGAGCAGCGACAGGAGTCAAGGGTGGACAGAGAAAGACGTATCCTTCCATCCGAGCAGGTGGTGTCAGCTGGAGTTATACGACTTTAAGCGCGCGCACAGGGCAGGATGGCGGCGCGAGGGTCATCCGCGCGTCTACGTGGCCAAGATGGCTTCATTCGCGACGAGGAGGAAGCTACTCCGGGAGTGTCTCTCTTGAACATGCCGTGTGCGTGTGCGCGAGGACTTGAGCAGTGCGGGACGGTAAATGCGAAAGAATATAATTCCTTACTCGCAGAAGGTAAAATCAAAACCAAAGATAGGCGTCGATTCGATTCGACAAGTTAGTGTCTGGGCGAAGATATGTCCTAGGAGAGCGGTCGGCCCGTCCGCGTGTGTGGGAGGCGGCGGTGTGGCGGGGACCCACGAACACTGCCAGGGGGGAGAACCCCAGGGGGGCGAACACCGCCTCCGTGCACTCGGGCGGCTCTACGCGGTCTCTCCAGCCCGCGACCGCGGCAGCACCCCGACGTCACGTGACCCCGCAACTCCACGTCGGAGACGTTCGCGTTAGCGTCAGCGGCCTCGTTCGCGTTCCTAAGCTCACGCCACTTTTCGAGATTCAGGCGGATCGCGTCAGACAGTTTGGAGTGACTGGTAACGAGGTCAATAACTGCAGCAAACTCATGCAAAAGCAGGAACCATTCGTTGAATAGTATTCCAACATGTTTATTGCGGCTGAGGTATGTTTTGCACAAAGCTATTTGTAATATCAATCCTTTTAGAAAATTACCATAATAAATGAATAAAGAATGAAATCATAAAAAAGAATTCATCAATATCATAAGAATGAATGAATGAATAAATTTATTAATTAATAATTGAACGA
Organism: Gryllus bimaculatus; assembly: GCA_017312745.1. Classification (NCBI taxonomy): domain Eukaryota; kingdom Metazoa; phylum Arthropoda; class Insecta; order Orthoptera; family Gryllidae; genus Gryllus; species Gryllus bimaculatus. The sequence continues at coordinate 934,343 of BOPP01000012.1, forward strand.
ATGTATGAATAAAAGAATGAACAAACGAGTGTAAATGAATGAACGGATGAAAAAAGAGTGAATGAATGAATGAATGAATGAACGAACGAATGAATGAATGAATGAAGGAAAAAAGTGAATGAGTCAATGAATGAACAGACAAAGGAACGAATGAATGATTGAATAAAATAATGAAGAAATGAATGGATGAATGATTCATTGAAATAATGAACAAAAAAGTGTATGAATGAATGAAGAAATGAGTGAATGAAAACGTGGACGATTGAAGGAATAAACTGTGTGTGAAGCGGCTCACCTGCACTGGAAGCTGCCGGACTGCAGCGAGAGGCGCGAGGGCGAGGCGTCGCTGGGCGCGCGCGGGGGCGAGGCCGGGCCGGGCCCCAGCGCCGTGTAGCCCAGGCAGGGCGGGGGCGGCGGCGCGGTGCTGGAGGGGCTGCTGGGGCGGGGAACGCGCCCAGGTCGCCCCGCCGCCCCGCGCCGCCGCCGCCACCGCCGCGGCCGCCGCCGCCGCGTACGCCGACGACACGTGCGACGCCGACGACGACCGCTCCTCCTGCAACACAAACGCAGCCAGCTCTCGTGAATCGGAAACTTCGAAACATCTGTCAATTCAATGGAAATAATACATTACAAAGTCTATATAGTCATGCATGTGGGAATCTGTATGTCTAGAAAAATGTTTTCTGTCAATTTTTTAAAAAAAGTCGTAGGACTAGATTTTATAGATTGTTTGAACAGATTGGTCAAATGTTTTGCAGATGCTATTTTGTTGTACTACTTGTAACCCTTTCTATATCAATCCTAAAAAGCCGATTCTAATCTTTTGCGTGGAATGTTAAATTAAGAAAAACAACTCCTCTAAGGCCTGGTTCTTCCATAATCTCTGTACTGTGTGTCTTTGATGTTGAAAAATCAATTGACGCCTATGTTCGTCTGTCTATCCGTCTGTGAACACCACTAGCACCTTACCCATGCATAAGAGTTTTTTCAAAATTGAAGAAACCCTTGTTCATCTGGTTCTAGTTGAAGCTTTTAAATTTTGAAAAAAACATTTCTAGAATTTATTCAAGAAGAACATTCAAGAATACAATAAAATAAACTTATGAAGGTGGCATTTATCTGATTTTTAGCGTTAACTCCGAATTTTCGAAAAATTCTTAATTTTGAATTATTTCTGGCGTCTTTCTACAACTACAAAATTAAAGGTACAGCTTTTTCCTTCAAATGACATTTTTTGTTCATAGTCAGTTCTTTCGAAAATTTTAGTAGTTTTCGAGCAATGTTGCGTGCAATATCTGCAATATTAAAAAAGTGTACAAAAACAAGATTTTCTCAAAAATGGCTCCAATTTTTTTCTTTAATTTTTTGCTAGGGATAAACATACTCTATAAGATGATATAAAAGTCATATTACTCTATGGTATTGGTGTTCCAGGATTTAGAGAATTGTATTTTTTTACTTGTCTCTCACGTTGTTAATATTTACATTACTGTAAATTTACACACATTATATTTATCAGTACGTATGTTTTAAATAATATCAAATGAAGTTTGTCGAAATTGCATTGATCGTGGAAACTATGGATATTGTAGCCCAGAGCAGTCTACCGCTAGAATCATCCTTCAGACAGTAGTTCCAGTGAATGTTGCTGTCCGAAACACAAGCGCTAGAAGCTCCCTGACAAAGACGCTAGATAATGAAGAGCGATCGCAGACGTTCTTAGGAGTATTGTGATGAAACCTTGAAACATTGATTTATCCAATTTCGTACATTTGTTTTTGAAATAATATAATAAACTAGCAATTGTGGTATTATATTTTCCCGAGAGGCTGGGCCAACGCTAATCGGCGAAGACCCATATCCGGCTGTCGAGCCAAAGGACAAGACAAGTGTTTTTGTAGAGTACAATTTTATGTACGTTTTATAAGTATATTTGCGCTATTTTAATGTCTTAGTACATCAAGTATTCGAATGTTAACATTGTAATCATAAAAAGACCAAGGAATATGACAAATTGTAATCATATATGTAATTAAAAATATATCAAAAAAGGTTCTTGGCAGAATAGGCAGCGTCTTTTAAGAAGTGAAAATGTTAGTGAATATTCAATATTTGAATTTTTATAAAGTTCAACAGTTATTCATTATACAATACATATACAGAGATAGCTGTACCAAAACTGTCAAGATATTGATATATTACTTTTGTAATGAATCAATGGTAATTCGAGGAAAGGATCGACTGCTTTGGTGTTTTAACAAACATTAAAGAGTCAATAAGCTTTAAGTGATATTAATACCATGAATCAATTTGGATTATTTATAAACAAATTCTAGAATCTGTTCCACTGTTGTTTCTTTAACAGTTTATTAATTTGTTTCGCGTTAATTAAGTATGACATGACTTCCTGACCTAAGAAAATACATTCAGTCGACTGAAAACACGCAAACCGGTACGCTGACGACATAGCTATTCACGGAGGAAGTGACTGCTACAAGAGATCTCTCATTCAGCGCTCTGGAACTGGCACATCTTGTGTGGCAGCATTCCTCGACTTTTATCGACATTCTAGACACCAGCCACACATGCCCTCTGTTTGCTTCACGGGATACTGTTTGCGCACAAACATCAATTTTTCGTAGAAAATCGACAGTAATTAAAAACAAACAATTCCTCTTTGTTTCCACCACATTGCAGTCCAAACAACGCCAATGGATAAGTTAATGTATCTTTATACGTCTGATCCTCTGGAAAGCCATTATTCAACAAAGATTGAATTTGCAGACTATTATGCACCGCAGTTAATGAGAGAAACAAAATTCGTCCCTAAAAAGCAAAAAGAAGTTAATGGAAATATATCTGAGTAATTGTGTGGGCTTTAAAAATTACATAACTCTCCTTTGCGTGTTTAGTAGTCCTAGAAACATAAAATTGTCAGATAAGTACTGTATTGTTTAAAATTCAATGGAAATTTCTTCTCAATACCATTTCATTCAAATATATTTCAATCAACAACACATTGACAAAATTTCACATATATTAATGTCATTTGTCTAGCATGGATACTACTCGGGTGTTAAAATGTAATGTAAATTATTAACGAAATATTATTTAAACGCATGAAAATACTGAAAGTTCTTTTAAATTATTTAAATTTGGAGGATTCCACATATTGTCATTAAATATGAATATTTCATTATGAATTAAATGGATCTTCGATGAGAATGTTACTAAGAAAAATGTATATTAATCCTGAGAGGATAATTTAAAGCACAATATACTAATTTTGGCTCGGGGATAGCTCTTAATCAGAGTGCTCGCTTTCCTAGACGCATCTCCGTGTTCGATTCCCAGTCAGGCAACATTATAGTGTGCGCTTTCCTTTCAATGTCCCAGTCTATGTTGCCGTGTGACGATGAGAAAATTCACTTCTCAGGTGCAGAAGACCGGAATACGACGTGTGGATGTCTACGTGCTAACCACACGTTTCCTCTTAACCCATGGCCGCGAGGCAGGGACGTCGCCGGTAGGCCTGAGCCCGTTCACGGGCTGTCGCGCCCAGTACATACATGTACTAATTTAAATCCGGTAACTTATGTGTATCTGCCGCCGGTATATCACTTAGGATTAAACCTCTTCAGGCCCACTATTTGGGGCAAGACAGTTATTAATCCAGGTGCCGTGGTCAGCTCATGAGGAATGTTTCATAACCTTGTAATCAAATTTTGAAAATATCAAAGTAATAAATATCAAAATACGTTTTAAACTAGTTTCACCATTGAAGACGCCACACTAAACAGATTATTGTTATTTCCACTATTTTCTTCACATAATATAGAAAGAGGCCGGGATGGGTCCTAAAAATCTGCCTGAGTTATAAACCACGTCGAGCCCTTCTCAAAGCTACAAACACTCGTGACGGGAGAGCCCAATTAGCTGCCAACTTCTTGACGCCGCGGAAACTTCTCAAGCGTCTCTCTTCATTGAGTGGCTGCCAGTCAGTTGTTCAGAAATGCGGCGCAAAGTTGAACGATGAACGAAAGCGGAGTTCACTGACCAGCACGAAGAGAAATGCCACAAAAAGTAGGACAAGTAATAAGGAAGAGTGATTAGGAGAAGTGCTATTGCGCATTTCCTAATTGAAAATGAAAAAAACGAATTACGTAAGATGTTTGTTGCGAAGAGATAAAAATAATATGGCAGAAAGCATAAAGGTGATATAATTACCTTTTCGTAATAAAATATACACTCACAGAAATAAAGCTAATATACAGAACAAATTAATTGTAAAGTGAATCGAATTATACGCTAAGAACGATTAAGAGTAATAACGAGAAATATGAAAGTAGGGAAAAGAATCTCAAATTACGGAAAATAAATGGGTATCTTACAAAAGATGGGAAGATTAAGATACACTGATGAGAAAAATATTCGGCATTATACACTATGGAAATGAGCATGAAGAATATATGAGATTAACTGCTTTCTATGTTGTTGGTGGAAATTCATGCGAGGATGAGGCGATAGAGATGACACATAGAATAAAAGAGACTGACATGCAGATGGAGAAAAAATTAAAATGCCATCCGTATGAAAACTGAGAGAATGTGAGGCGATGTAAAACTGTTTATAAATATCAGAGAAAGTTAACAATTCATAAAGAGTTAAAATAAAATAATAGAAGAGATCAAATAATTCGTAAGATGAGGATAATTATGGTAGTAAGACGCTTTGTTAATTCCATTGCACAAACCGGCAGATGAGTGTCAAAGAGCGCAGAAACTGATTGGTAAGTGTGATCACACTGAATGTGTTTAAGGAGGTTGATTGATTTATTGGTAATTCCGAGCGAATCAACGGTGAAGATTATTAGTCCCATAAGTGCGAAGAATGTTTTTTTTAATTGAGAGTGGTTGCGGTGATCTTCCGTTGTTGGATGGCGAGATCCGCCTCGACTTACGTCAGCTTGAGGGAACGTGTCCAACCAGATATCTCCCATCAGCGGGGCGCCACTCCCGCCTGCACACTCTCTAATCTCCCGAATGGTCTCGTGAAAAGTGTGGTAGAGAGGTGCATGTTAATATAAGTGTGTGTGTGTGTGTGTGTGTGTGTGTGTAAAAGCATAGTTGAAAGTAACAAGGAAGAGAACGGACAGATTGCATGTGGTCCGTTTGTTACTGCTCCAGCATTCACCTAATGTTAATCGGAGGAACCACGGAAAACTACCGATCAGAGCAATCGCCTCTTAGGATTCTCCTTCAGACAGCAGCTGTACTCGACCCAGCTGTCAAGCTAGAGTTGAAAAGTTTGCCGTCGGGACTCGAATCATATGACATGGAGATTCAGTCGTAACGCGCAATACGAGAATAAACGGAATAGTAGGAACAAAGTTTCCATATTTCCATCAAAATAGAAACTAAATCATTGTTTTGGATTTTTTCTGAGTTGCTGGGTTTTCTTTCAATTTCTGCTGGCATTAGGATTTTTTAGCATAAGTGATTCAACTGTATGAAGAGAGAATATTTATATAAGACAATACAAGAATGAAGTGCTGGGCTTTGGCCAGAGTACTTGTTGTTCATACTTGTTTTTTTGGATAAAACTGTGCTAAATATATTATATAATATGGTAGCAGGAAAAGTAGATGAACGGCTTAGGAAAGATTTATCATAAAATTAAGATTAAGAGGAAAACTCTTTCAACAGCGTGTAGCTACGGAAGAGTTTGTCGGCGCGGGGGCGGCCGGGGGGCGGCGCGGGCGGCGCGGGGCGGCGCAGGGTGGGGCCGCGGCGGTGCGGGGCGGGCTTTGGAGGGGGGGCGCGGCGGGAGGGGCGCGGGGGGAGGCGCTGGGGCGGCAGCGGGGCGGCGCGGGGGACGGCGCGGGGGTGGGGCGCGGCGGTGCGGGGGCGGCTTGGGGGGGGCGGCGCGGCGGGGGGGCGCGGGGGCGGGCGCGAGGGCGGCGGGGGGCGGGCGCGGGGGGGCGGCGGCGGGGCGGCGCGGGGGCGGCGCGGGGCGGCGCGGGGTGGGCCAGTGGGGCGCAAGAGGAGGGGGCAAGAGCGCGGGGGCGACAGAGGCGGTGTGTCTAATCTAATCCGCAACTTGCAATTACGTCGCGCACTGTTTATTTTTAAATCTCATTAGCGCGTTGCCGGTGCGGACGGGCGGCGGGCGCGGCGCGGGCACGGGGGCGAGAGGGAGGACGTAATGTGAGGATTCTGCGGCGGCCACGGCGTGTTACGCCAGCGCTCCCTTCCACGCAGGCTCTTGCACTTTGCCCTCCGTCGCTCACTCGGCTCAACCGCTGGCCTTTGTTGTTGAACGGCAGGGGCAAAGGCGAAACACAAAAGAAACTATACGCACGTAGTTCACTTTGCAAGTGGTATCATTACGTCGAGCTGTAAGCTCGTTTGCTACCACGTTCCAACATTTTCATAGGTTTTTCAATGCCATATTTGGCAGTACATAATTAAACTTGATGTGATCGCTAGGGGACCGGTTATTTTTTTATTCGTGAGAATGGTTTCAAAGATAATGAGAGGTTATAGATCAGCCTTCTCAAATTCTTTGGTACTCACTGACAAAAGTGAAGGATTGTCTATTACGACACCAGAAACACAGAAATAAAAATCCAGAAGTATATGAGTTGGAAATTTCAGAACGATGCGTAATGCATATTACATGCAGTTTATTATTACTCTTCGCATTTTTATCACGGCTACTAGGGTTTCCCTTTCTTCTTTCTACCTCTCTGTTGATTTCTTCATTTCTGTTTCTGTAATATTTAGTATATTTTAAGTCCCATAGACTGATTCAAAACAATAGTTCACATTCGATATGAAAAAAGTAAACTATTTGATTTAAATATCCAAAGGGACCAACTATTCAAAATTCAACATGGAACAAGTGAAAATTAATTATAAAATTAGCTAGTTTTATCTTTATCTACATTGTAATATTTTTTAATGGATCCACAACAATTAAAGAAGAAAATTATTGTAATTTGAAATGGTCACTAAAAGTGACACGTACGTCTCCATTGTACACATCATTGCCTTCACTCTGACAAAGTTTCTGTTGTCAATTACAATCAAACAAACACTCTCATCCAGCATTGCAAACAAGCATCGATGTAACTACTAACATCAATGGCATTACAAACCTAACAACATTGCCACTACAACGTAATTTACAGTATCATTAGCGCTGTAACTTCTTTAACGAAGTTATCATCATGCCTCTCGAAACCACGTGTATTACTCCCCCTGCATGAAATGGACAGAGATTCCATGTTTTCCAATGTATTATAGAGTCAATATTTCTAAATAGAACAGAACTTAAAGTATTCAAAATTCAATTAATTTCAAATACTTGTGTAAGAAATAATTAGCTGAATGCTTTTTATACATTAGAGCCTGTATCATACAGAACTATATTTTATCTTTAAATATTGTAGTTGTATTTTAGGTAATCGAATATTCAAGTGGAGAAACAAAAGATGTTGGTTTAAAGGGGAAAAAGATAAGTAACTGGAAAGAAGAAAACGGAAAAGATATATGGACAAAATTAGCAATAATCTAAATTCATGTTCATTGGATACTTTCCTAATGGGAAACTTCCACTTCCTTATTTAGTGAGCAGATGCAAGAATGTGACAGTCAATAAAGATAAAAATAAATATTTAAACATCTCTATTGAAAGTAAATTAGTCATTCTGATTAATTAAACATAACAGAAGTGAGAAAGATGGTGACATAAAATTCCTCTAAGGCAAAAGGGAACAGATATTCTGGAGAATATATTATAAAAGCTCATTATTCTACAAATAATGAAGAAAACACGCACAAGTAAATGCAGTTAACACGCTCTGATGCAAAGATGAAGGGATTGCATTCAAAAGTCAGTATAGCAGATTTTGGATATATTTTTCAGATGCAAATTGAGAAATGTGCGATTTTCAAGAAAAAATCGAATAAACACTAATATAAATTTTCAACTTTAGAAATAGAAAAAAGTGTATTTTCGTATATTACAACTATTCTTTATGAACAACAGTGCACATTAAATTCTAGTTCAGTTCCTTTGACTTGGTTTCCTTTTTACCCTTAATATGACTGTAGAAGAAGAAGAAGAAGAAGAAGGAGAAGAGAGAAAAAGAAGAAGGTAATGGAAGAGGAGGAAAAAATAAGTGGCGTAAGAAAAAAAGGAGTAAGATGAAAAGAAGAATATGATGAAGTAGAATGAGGAATGGGAAGAAGTAAGAAGGAGGCAGAGGAGATGAAGAAGCACTAACCCGATGTGAGGGAGAAGTAGGAAGAGGAGAAACAGACGTGGAAGTAAGGTAAAAAGGCAGTTAAAGAAGGGGTCCAAACGACTTGTTCATGCCAATTAATGACCACTCAACAAATTAAAAAACACATTTCTCTCTGGAGCGGCCTGCGCCCGCAGCCGCTTCCGCTTTTCCGCGCGCCGCGGCTCAGCCCGCAGGCGGCAACGCCCGTGGGTCGATGGCGGTGACGTCAGCGCGGTCAGGTTAATGAAGGGCCGCCAGGGACCGGCGCGCTCCTGGCTGCGTGGCGTCACGACATGTGGAGCGATTCCCGAAGACGCGGAAGTCGCCGAGTTATAGAGGAGTTACTCCAAGAAACGGCCACTCTGACTGGTCGGGGCAAGAGAGAGGGATGAAGCCATTTACAATTTGTAAATGTTTACAACTGTAAACGATTGTACTGACAAAAAAGAGTGCATGGTGGCCGTTGTGTTGCCAACAGTGGCCTAGCAGTAGATATGGAAGCCATTTACAATTTAGATAAATGTAAACGATTGTACTGACAAAAAAGAGTGCATGGTTGCCGTTGTGTTGCTAGCAGTCGCCTAGCAGTAGATGTGGAAGCAATCGCCTCTTAGAAGCTTCCACAGTTTGGCTACACTGCCTTTAACTGAGGTGTTTCGTCTATCGGGCATCTTTTCTTTGAAACTATGAATATAGAACTGAAGTTTGTGACCACTCTATGCGGTAAACTAGACAAGTATGCGACATTTATCTTCCACTTCTTTTGTTGGCCTGCTTTTCCTTCCTTATCTTCCTCTCTCTCTCAATTCCTCCCGTTTTCCTACTGGGAAATAATCCAAAACTCCCAACAGCACTAGCATGGTTGGAATAAATGTGCTTACTGAACACAAGGAAATATTACGTGGACCTGATTACTAATTAAATAAATCGCATTTGCAGATATATATAAAATTCCACCATGCCACAACAAACTTAATTCGTATTGGGTCCGTTTTCCACTAAGAGTCTCAATACTGTAAAAATGAAGCTATTGGATGAAGACAAATATTATTCTCAGTGTTCCCTTCCTATTTGAATGATCAAAAACCTCATATTCATTATTATTAATTCAATCAAAATCATTGTCTATTCCTGACATATTCGCCAAACCAGGACAGTCAAGAAAGAGCTGCTACTACTACTATTACAACAAATAATCATAATGGCAATAAGAAGTTCATTTGTTAGCATATATGCTTTGGATTTTAGAAATAGGATGTCACATACAGATTTTCAGCATCTGGTGTCTATGTGCTTTCATTCCGTACTTCCAATTCGGGATTCGCAGCTCTGTCTCCTCATGTAAAAGCTACCGCGTAAAAATCGCCTTTTCATGGGCAGTTGTCAGGGAGGTCTCCCAACGGCGGATCGATGAGCGTGACGTCATCGAGATGAGCTTAATGAAGGGTCGAGAGGCGCTGGATAGCTTATCGGAAGCCTGCGGCATCACGTCCAGCGTAACGTCCAACGATAGCGAAATGGCTTCTGGTTTGTCGATAGAAGCGAATCGGAAAGACGCAAACATTTGAAGCTTCAATTTAAACCTTTTGAAGAGCATGCGTTTTCAAGCTAGAGTACCGTTGATTCTACTTTGAAGAACAAATATTGTTCTAGATTACATGATACATATTTACGTTTAATACTGTTTTCCTAATTATACGGTTTTTTAAAATGTTTTAAAAAAGTAAACAGAGCTTAATAAATTCATTCAACTTTAAATAAAATGTGTTTATCATCAAGAAAAGCTACAAAAAATATTAAGCATTACTACTATATGTATGAAAATAAAACAAATGGTGAATTAAAGTTATGTTTGCATTTTTCGAGACACAAAAGTTCCTTCGCACGCTGAACAATTACACACAAGTTCTTTCATTTTATAGTGTTGAAAGTGTAAGTAAATCTGTTCTTTAAGATTTCCACAGCTGTTGAGCTTGTGAAACCTAAAGGAACTGTGTTAGTCTGCACCTCGAAGTTTAGTGTTTAATTCTTGCGCAAATTCTGAAGACCATTCAAGTAGGGATTACCAGTTACCAAGAGTTAAAAGAAAGTTCGAGGTAATAGTATAAAAGCTTTAAATAATAGAAGCCGTTCTGTTAGTTAGCCTCTCATATTTTAAAACACCAAAGCACGATAATAAAATGTAAGGAGAATATGAAGATAAAATGAAACTTAGAAAACATTACTGATTCTTTAAATGATTATTAAGCAATTACAAGAACTACTGATAATATTACATAAGGGAACACAATATTATGTTTCAAATATATAATTAATGATTTATACTTTATATTACAACTTAGAATCACCGCTTTAAAGAAAAATCTGCACATCACCCAAACATTCTTGTTTATGAACGCGCAAACAGCAAACATTAGAGAAACCAGCCAACACTCCTTTCCACTCAGACTAAAGACAATCGCCCCGTGACAAAATTCCCGCGAACTTTTCACCTCTCCCCGATGAATCCTGATGATACCGCATTTGCTCCCATTCGACGGAGCACTGCACACAAAGTACGGTCGTTGCAGGCAAAGTGCTGAGTATTGGGGCTGCTTCGTAGGGGTGCGACAGAGTTTGCGGACGCGGTTTGTTTATTCAGCAGAGGCTACCCGCTTCTCCCCACACCCCTCCCCCCGCGATCCCCCTGGGGGCGTTCAATGCGGCGATACCAGAACGAAGTGACGTGTCGCAAAATAAATAAATTCCGCGCTGGAAACGAATGCTCTCCCACACGCTGCCTCTACCAACCCCCACCCTCTCCCCCCGGCCTCCTCGCACGCCCGCGCTCACCTCCGCGCGCACAGCCGCCCTCTTTACTCCCCCCCACTTTCCCCGCCACACATTTCCGCCCCCTCCCCCTCCAGCAGCAAACCCTTCTGTTCAGTTGTGTTTTTCTTTTTTTTGTGGGTTGTTCTGCGTTTTGCCACCCAATAATTTTATGGACTCGCGACAGAAAATTAGAATAAATATAAATTTTGCCAATTGAAAGTCCTATTTCATGAAACTTCAGACTTTATATTTTGCTTTTCCACATCTCATAGGTATAAAGCGAAACAATTTTTGTCTAAAAATATGACGTCTTTCGTAGGAATTCTCACCACAATATAATTTTCTCTACCCGAATCTGATGTACTACTTCTCTGTACTGAATACCCACCAATCTTCCACTCTTCACTCGTTCTCGCAGCGTGAATTTTTGTGTCTCTGTTACTTTCTTTATGAGTTTCTCTCCCTCTAATTTTCGCTTTCACTCTCTTTTCCTATTTACTTCTCTAGACGCTTTCTGGCAGTGGTTCGCCATTCGCAACATTTTCTCCATTATCAAGTCTTCATTTACTTACTTTTACCCTTGCCACGCCCTCTTTTACGCGCGCTACTTGCCTCCGTATCTGCCACATTCACATCACTATTTGGAAGATTCACGTTCCATCTCTGTTGATGGGCGTTTCGTTGCGTGACACTTTCTACGGTAAAATACGTTTTATGACTTCTGTTCTTAGTTATTTCATGGCGATTTTGTAATTAAACGAACCAAATTAAAAAAGCTTGTTAATGATGAGCTAGTTTGGATGCTTTGGTGATACAACGGTTCCAACGTTCCAACGTATCGTGCTGTTATACGCGAGTTTGCGGGTACAAACCCGATCGCAACCATGGACTTTTAAGGAGGAAAATACTTCGTGCGCCTTCTTTCAGAGAGGAAGTAAAGCAGTCTGTCCCATGTTGTAGATTTACAGTATGTAATAGATTATCAATTCAAAAATAAGCATCTGAGATAAATTTAAATTGATATGTCTTAACCCTAGTGACCTTTTTGTCTGTTAGATGGTGAAAGGAATATAGCAAAATTTGCGTGGTCAAACGAAAGAGAAGGCCTGATGGCTTGAATCTCGGCACGTAACATAAGGCATCTTTGAATTAAATTGATCGCGTGCTACAACAGAACGCACTTTATTGCATTATTTATAACTTGTGCAATATTCTAAAATTCAAATGACACCTTCGCCATTTTTAAGCGTGTTTTAGATTATCATTGAGAACAAATTAAAGAAATATTTGAAGTTGTTATCACGTCCATTTTTTTAATTGCATTAATTTCAAGGAGATGTTAGAGGGAAACTAATTGAATTTTTAAATTTGTGCACGACTTTATTTAAACATTATTTTTTTAAATTCATTTAATTTAAGAAAAGTCTCGATATTCAATGTTGTACTTTTGCTTACTTACGTTTGAAACTTTTTCGATGCTCTTATGGCGTGAGACTGAATGTGAATCTGACAATGTAATTGGGTGTGTGCGCATTTACATAAGCAGAACCTTTGTAAAATAAAATGAGACTCTCGAGCATACCCCATTGCGCGCTGCTGCCCGTAAAGATAATAGAAGCGTAAAACACATAAAGTCTGTTACGGGCGGCCAAGCCATATATTTTAAAGCTGAATGAAAAAAGTAATCAGACAAGAGTGCGATATGGATTGCGTATAAAGAATACAATGATCGCAAAGTAAAGAGAGGGCAAATCAATTGCTCATGAGAAGTAGATTGACCTGTCAGCGAGTCTGTGTCTGCCTATATGTGTGGCGGTTTGTCTCCAGCCACTGTCTGATTCTGTGTTTGCCTCACATTCACTGTCTTCCTTTCTCTCCATCCTTTTTTCTATCCATTATGAACACATTCGCGTAGCCATACTAAGAAGACTATACACGAAAGAATGTGAAAACTGTTGAAACCATTACGAAAGAATCGACCACTTGTATTTGAACCGAACAGATAATTTTATTGATAAAAGTAAGAGAAATAAAATGCAATTGCACATTGTGAAAATAATTCCAAGAGCAAAGAAATGAGTTCAAAAAAGGACTAAGAATATTGTGTCAGAATCTCGAGGATGAAGTATTTCAAAACATAGAAGATACCTCAAAACAGGAAAAGGGGAGGGAGAGAGAGAAAGAGAGAGAGAGAGAGGGGGGGAGTTAAAGAGTAAAGAGAGAAGTAGCGAGTGAGCCAAATGAAAGAAGACCCAAATAGCGGGAGACAAAAAAACAAAGATGTAAAAAAATATGCACTACGCAAAAATTTCAAGTTGATAAAAAAAGGAATCGATGAAATTTCAAGAGAGAGAACTTCGGGTCTAAAATACCAAGTCCGAATTTGAAAATGAAAGGATACTCACAAAGGAAGGTTCGGCACCCAAATTAAAACGAAACGCATAGGAACTAGCACGAAACGCAATGGTAGGAGCGAACCAGCAAAATGCATGTTGGGTCAATTGGTGAGTTGCGCGAACGAGTCTGCGAACGGGTTTTGTGTCCGGCGGTGCGCAAAGGGAATAGAATTAACCTGGCAACGCGCCATCGCGGGAATCGTCATATGTCCCGGCTACAAATTAGCAGCGTGTCACGGCGGCCAGACAGGCCGCGCCGTAGCAGGCTCACGTTGGCAACGGACGGTTCGAGGTTGGGGGCGTGGCGGGGAGGTGTAGGGTGGGGCGGGGCGGGACGGGGGCGGGGCTAGGGGGGTCTATAGCGGGAGGGAACGGGAGGGACGGGACGGACGGGTACGGGACGGGACGGACGGGACGGGAACGGACGGGACGGAACGGGACGGGACGGGACGGGACGGGGACGGGACGGCGACGGGACGGAGACGGCGGACCGGGACGGGCCCACGGACGGGAGGCGGGACGGGACGGGCAGGGACGGACGGGACGGGACGGGACGGAGACGGACGGGACGGGAACGGGACGGACGGGACGGGACGGATGGGCGATGCACGCGGGGTTGCCAAGGTGCGGGTCGGCGAGCCGGGCGCGGGCGGGCGGGGCGGGGCGGGGCGGGTGGGCGGGGCTGGGCGGAGCGGGCCGGGGCAGTGCAGGGTGGCGCGACACGTGGAATGACAGCTCCCGAAAGCGGCCGGGGGCGTCGGCTAAAGGGTACGGCCCCAGGCTGCTGCGCGGATGATCAGTTCGTTAGTGCACGAGGGCAGGTGGTATTTGAAAACTACTCATCGCTAATGGTTTGAGCATGTACCAATGAAACTTCGATCCAAGCTAGGTGAAAGAAAGAAACTTTGCAATTACTAAATATTTAGATCATAAGGAAGATGTAAAAATCTAATTTATCTATATTGCGTAAGAAAGGAAAAGAAGAGCCATATAAAAGCAATACGGCTTGTGAAGTTGAAATCATCAATTATTAATTGCATTTCTACTCAGAAGATTTGTAGAAATTCTGTGTAAAGTTAGTTAGATGTCAACACAAAATGTTCCATAAATAAAAAAAAACTAGATAGAATAAAATAGTTTTAAAACTCGTTGCATTCCCTGTTATTGAGGTTTTACTCTGTATCTTTTAGATTGGATCGTCAAAATTCGTTTATTTGTTATGCAAAGCTTGATTAAAATTCACTGAAACCAAGTACTTGGAATTTCAGTATGAATATGCGCAAGATTGAAATTCCGATAGCCAAGATGTACAGTGTAAACATAAAAATTCGTTGGAATTGTTTTATAATAGATAAGAGGAATAACCTTTAGAAAAAAAATAGAAAATCACACAAAGTCTAAATAGATATATAGTCAACTGAATAATTACAAAGAGAAACAAAACATCAGATATATTTACAAATTTAAGGTCATATCATCAATAGAAGAGAGAGGAAAACGTAACATAGTGTTTCGATTAATTAATGATTTCGTCTTTCCGAGCGCGGCAATGGCTACGGTCATTAGTCCCTTAAATGTGGGGCATGTTCTTTCTCCGTTCGCAAATTCTGCCGCCATCTGGTCTTGAACGCTAGGACTTCCCGATCAGAGGCCCTGCAGTGAAATCAGATGGCCTGACCCATTTCAGCTGGTTGATGATTCGAAGATACTTGAATACATCAAATTCTCAATTCATAATTTTTGGTCAGAGAGCATTTAATATCGTACTACATTTTATCTTTCATCGAGAAAATGAGAATGCAAAATACAAATTATCATGCATACTTTGCATGTTTTTGTTTTTACAAATTGGCACACAACTTTACTCTGTTAATTTTACAAATTAAATGACAGACATATTTCATCTGAATTTCATTTATTTTGGTAAAGCATTTTCGATTAAATTACTCTAATTCTAGAATCCTCTTTTTTTCTATTACCACGAGAAACAGTTGGTTGTTTCCGAAAATTATTTTATATCAACATGTGGCAAAGCGCTTGAATGTCTGTCACATACATTTTATTTTACACACTAGCAATTATAGTTATCACCACATTTTCATTTAATAATTCTAGTAATTAAGGATGAACAGAGCATTTGCACAATGCCAACATCCGCATCGAAATTCGACAAATGATTTTCATCTGAGTGAGAGCTGTCAGTCCACCGAAAAGTAATATTACCACTTTTCCCGTCCGGTAAATGTTTTTAGCCCCTGAAGGGAAATGCTTCAATATGATGTCTGCCTCTCACAACCACATCCGCATGCGATGCAACTCCAAACTCCATACCTCTGTTTGAACAGCGGCGATTGTTCCTGCGTCTCTCTCTTGGTGTAAACAAACGAAAACGCGCGCTCACTTCCGAAGTCCAGGTAAAAAGCATGACCCGAGAATGGCTGTATTCCATTACATTAAGTATCGAGTAGCGAACAAAGCGTAATAAACCGCCGCCTGGTCGACCCTATTTGCCAACTGTCAATACGCACATAACAGTTATTGATACGAAACCCCGCACTGTCCAATGAATACCGCGCTCTAATGTGCTGCTCGACAATGCACATCAAACATTCAAATAAAAAATGTATGCTTCTGTATTAATGAAGTTAATATATCAATAAGGTTGGTAACACACGGGTGAACCTCGAATAGACCCCACATACTGAATGGTGCAGGAGACTAATTTACGGCGATATATATAATTAACAGCCATAAACTAACAAGTTAATAGCTTCCCAGATTGTGACGTGGTCACAATCTGTTATCGTGATATGGCCATTCCTTCTCAGCTTTGAGGATTGTTGATGAAAAAAAACTCAATTTTTATTACACAGAATTTAACTTGCTGACTCTTTTCTTCAATATTTCATGCGCTAAGTAGCTTGTTTTTGAGTAATGAAAAATTGTTAAAATTTAATTCATTAATTATTTTTTTAGTGTTTTGAGTTTGAAATAAGGTTATAAACAGTGATATTATTCTGAAATTAAAATGTTAATGTCAGAAAGTAAAATAAAATGAACATAAACTACAGAGACATTAAGAGAATTTTTCTCATACCAATTACAATATGATTTCACTGAAACAAAATTATGGTTACAGACAGAAAAATCTAAACCTGCGTGTGAGTACTTGATTTTGTTAAAAAACTTGCAATACGTACATATACAGATATATTAATCTCGTATGCTTCAGAGGTCTGTGAAAGCGAAATCATAACTGTTATCATATCAATTTACTGTTTTAAGAAATATTGTTTTAAGATGTATACTGCTTTAAGAAATTATTCAAGACGTAATATTATAAAAATAACCATTCAAATCACTGCTGCTCTAAAATTACATCACTAAACGTGAATCATTTCAAGAAGAGGCGTAGAAACAACGAACGTTCGCATAATCCATTTTTGAAATCTTATAAACCCAACAAAACATCTATTCGCGCAGTTTACGACTACACTAAGGCGAAATTCAACAGACCCGATATAGCAGCGGCTCTCGCAGAAGACGGCGGACTGCAGAAGGGTTGCGCTTACTGCTGCTGCGTTTACAGCCGGTGAATATGCAGGGTGCTGGAAATCCTTCGCATTACAAGATTTTAACGTCGCCACCCCCGCCGCCCCCTCGCCGCTGGTGAGCCGGAACTGCGGGGCGTGGCAAGGCACAGCCCTGCAATACGCGCCACTCACACTAATTGCCAAACGGCCGATGCAACACCGTCACCCAGTAGTGCCACCGCCCTTTATCGCCCGGCATAAAGATCATTAAAAGTTTAATTGCATCCCCCGCGCTGGCCCAGACTAATTTCTCGATTAAGACCTTAAGACACCCGCCCCGACCGACTCCCTCATGGTCCGGCCCGCCTGCCTGCCCGTCCTTCCCCGTTCAGCCCCCCCCCGCCGCCCCGCCCGTCCTCTCACTCATACCGCCTCGCAATTCAGCGCAGGCGGGCGGCCGACCATTCCGTGGATGATACACTGGAGCGGGGGCGCGATGTTGCGAGATAATGAGGATGGGGTGGGGACAGGAGAAAGGGCGGGGAAGAGGCACGGAGGGAGATCAAAGAATAACGCTGTCTTTTGTTTGCCAGGGTCGCCCGTATTCGGGTGGGTAGAGACGTAGAGAGATCGCGCGCAAATCTTAATTAATACTGAAATGAGAGGACGTTGCTCGGACTGGGGACTTTCGGCGGGAAATCGGAGCAGGAGGAGAAAGAGTGGAAGGGGTAGTGGGGAGTGATGGAGGAGATTGGTGGGGAGGCACAACGGAAGAGAGGGAGACGATGGAAGTAGATGAAGAAACGAAGGAGGCACTGAGGAACAGGAGGCGTCGGAAATATCTGAAAAAGGAGGTTATTTCGTTTACATTCATTTGGCGTTTTCCGAAATATCAATTCAATGAACACTTCCAGGAACTTTAATACGATGCGTTCATTCGAGTGTAAACGTAACAGATAATGAGAATAATGAAATGTGCTGGTTCCTTGGTGGAAAAAGGACAATTGAAAATCAAATATTCTGGTGTAATTGAGTACCCACGTAGTGAAATATTATTCCTGGAACACTTGCTATGAAATGCACTTTTCTAAATGGTTTTGATATGTTTGTTTAACAGTATGATTAACATTGTAGTGTCACCAACACCATTTTGTGAGGCAAATTGAAATACTAACTTTGACATATATTTGAGACCGGCGAAACATTACACATATATCGAGCGAGTAAGGCAAATAAACACGGGTAATTGAATAGGTAAAATGTTTTTCTATATTTACTAATATAGTCAAATAATTGAAGATACATTTCAACTAATTATAATATTAATAATACTTAATTACATAGTAGACATAGTTATTTACACTAAATAATATTAAAGATATTTATAATACATATTCAACATTTATTAAAATAATTTATTTTTCAATTTGCTCAGGTTTTGAGGAAAGGGATCGAAGATTGTCACAGGCAAACCGTTCCAGTCTCAAATAATTCAATTCGCGAATGAATATTTCCCAAAGTTCGTTTTCTGAATTCTAGTCTGAATTTTGTGCATGTGATCCGCTCTGCCAAAATATGTAGGTTTCCCTAATCGACTTTGAATTTCTTTCCACGCTCGAAGGTCTGTGGACGCTTTATACATTGCATAGAGACGTGACTTTAATCTCTTCCTTTCGAGTGACTCCCATGCTCCTTTATCCCGGATACCCTAGATCAGGGGAGCAATTTGCAAGCCTTCAAGGGTCACAACTGAAACCTTTAATATCGCTGCGGACCGAGCATTTTCTTCACTCGGGCGATCTCCACGTGATCCCATACTGTTGATATCGGCTGCACAGAAACGGACGGGAAGATGGGCATCCTTGATACCTAGCCGTATTTTGCATAACGCGATGAATAAAGTTAGGATGATTTTTAATTTCTGAATTTACGAGAAAAATTCTGTAAATTTAAACTTCACCAATTTTTACTTTCCCGTATACGTACGTATTACAAGGAGTAATATACATAACTCTAGGGAAAGTTATGTAATGCTGCCGAGAATCTATTTCTAGATTTCGAGATACACGTTTTGTGGTCGTCCCTGATGTCAAAAAACGTGTTTTTTAACGTCCATCTGTCTGTCGGTCCGTCCGTCTGGTGTCTATGAACACTACTAGTGCCTAAACAATGCTTATGTTTTTTCCCAAATTGAATAAACTCTCGTGAATTTGGATCGAGTCGAATCTTTGAGATTTTGAACAAAATCTTTAAAATTCGGGAGTACTGTGCATGAAGTCCTCCACATTTTCAGATTTTGCTTAAAAATTGACTCCATATTTTTTCTTTAAATTTCTTATAAGAATAAAGCAAAATACATGTGTAAAGATGGCATAAGACCGATTTTCAGGTTTAACACAATTTTCGAAAATTTCAAAATCGTCGTCCTACAAGTACAGAATTGAAGATAGATATTTTGCCTCCAAATAAAATATGTTCTCCACAGTGAGTTGTTTCATTAAGATCAAGTACATTTTTATGAAAATGTTTGTATTTTTATATAAAATATTGGGTGTAATATGTGCAATTAAAAATACAAAAACAAGATTTCCTTAAAAACGGCTCCAAATTTTTCAAAGAATATTCCCATTCATGACGAGGTTTTACTGTTCTTTAATAATCTTAAAATGATATTTCCACTCTACAATTAGGAAACCGAAAAATTAAGAAAATGTCAAAAAATAGGCATACTTTTGACGGCGATAGATGGCAGCAGGAAAGAATGTTTGGCAAGTTCGAATAGCTAACCGAGACCTAAGGAATTAGGAATTTAATACGGGAAAAAGTGTCACAACTAGTTACATTAAAGGGGGTGCTGACCCCAGCAGGGCGCGTGTACTAGAGACACAATGTTCTAGCCCGATATGGTTGAACAGGACTTTCACCTTTGACTAATAATATTTCGCGTGTCACAATAAATGGCAGACGCGGTCTCCAGTTCGACAACCCTGCCGTAGATCACGCAAACTCCAGTCGCGGAAGACTTCGCAATACGTTTGCGACTGTTAAACAAATAACTCCCCTCCTCACAATCCAATCCAATCCAATCCAATCCACTGACCCACCCGCGGGCACGTGCGAACGGGCGCATCCTCCATCTTCCATTGAGAAGGCTCAGGCGGCCAAAGCCTCTGCGCCGGTGGGATTCCGAGCGCAGAGTCATTCATCTGGCGCCCGCCTGCCCACGCCTCGCCGCCGCCGCCGCCTATTCAGCTGCAGACGCGCCGCCTTCATTCAGAGAGCTCCGAGAATCTCGCAGGCCCGGCGTGAAGACCTCCACAGAGGCGGCGCGCCCGGCGGTGCCTTGCGCCGATGCATTCACGCGAAGGGGGATCCCCGGCTCTCCCCCGGATGGAATTCTCTGTTGCGGAGGCGCCGGTTGCGAAAAAAGTCTCGTCAATCGGGCACGTCGCGTGAATGGATAACTGGTGTCGTTCTATTCTCTGAGTATTCAACGCCAAGTATGTGTCTGAAATGTGGACGTCGGGAAAAAGGATTAAAAAGTTTGGCGTTCTTTCAATCGTGTGACTCTCATTGCGCTGAGTCAACTCGTATCTCATCAGAGGAGTTACTTATTTTAGGGGAAGAAAACATTCGGAAATATAGTTATACTATAATCCTTATTAGTTTTAAAATCTGAGTATTTGTTGGGGTTCATTGCAAGCAAACGTTTAGAAAATGAACCTCAATGGTCCAGCAGTACCTCTAGGGTTTGAAGTTGAAATACTGGCTATTTGTTCGGAGTCAGGTGAGCAGCAAAGTTGAACCACTAACTGCTGACTGTGAAACCTTGTTGCTATTGAAATGTAAGCTGCTTCTCTGACATTCATTTAAGGTCGAACTGGTTCGGTCCCAGTACCGCATGAAATATATTTCATGCGGTGTGTATCTCCACAGCCCACTTCTCATTACCCCAATATTTCCCAAATGCCTCAAATTCTTCACACTCCCACCGTTCACTGCCTATCACCCAGCGCTTCCTCAGAACCAAAAATTTCGTCATATCTGAAATAAATGAGTTATTTAAAGAATATGTGAAAACGAGTAACCTGCAGTGGCAAAAATGATGCTGAACAAAACCACACAAAAGGGTTGTCCAGAAAGTATCGCGCTCACTGCTAAATAATGACAAATAAAATTAAATACTTTCTTCCAACACCGCAATAAATTACATATTTAATAATAACAACCTTTATGAGTAAGCAAAATCGTGGTATATTCAGCAGGATAGACGATACAAAAATTTTTGCAGACCCCAGAATTTAAAAAATGTTACTATTCCGTAATCAACATGTAAAATAGCACATATTTACTGGCGGGCGGCCTTTTCATTGAAATCTTGTTTTTACTGTGACTTCAATGGTATCGTAAGTAATGATCCAATGAGTAAGAGAAGTCAGTCGTTATCGCTAAGTATGAAAATGGGCGGAATAACACACAAGACTTCCCGGTCAGAGGGAATGCAGTAACATCAGTTGATGCCCTGAGTCATCTCTACGAGTGACACAGCTATACACCTATTGTAAAAATCCTCCACCATTGGCACGCGAACCCACAACCTTACGTCCAAACACGCTTGGGAGGAAACGGTACCCCGGTTGAAGTACCGCAGCGTTGGGGCTCCTCTGCGCCCCACATCATCCGCTGCCATCGCTTTCGCCCTGGCGATGCCTCCAGCGGTCTTCCCAGCCTCGCCGTCTCCGTCGCCCCAGCCTCTCCCGCGTCTTAATACAAGCTCGACGGGTACACGACGTTAACGTCGAGGGCATAATACATCCGGCGAGCAATAAAGCGGCCCTAACTACCCTCTGCGGCCATAAATTAGCGCCCAAGTTCCGCATCACAGTTTCCCCGAGCGAGACGGGACGAGACGAGACGAGACGGGGCGTGATTTGGCGGACCGCGTAGGAGGCGCGGGAGGCGGAGAATGGAAGCGTGGTGGGTGAGCAAGAACAGGAGCAAAGTGGTGAGATGGAGCTCGCCCGACCGACGCTGGACGACGCCCACTTGATGGTTTGGGCCTCGGTGCTTCTGGGACCCGGCCGCAGACGACCCCCCCACCCCCGCAGCGGTTTCTCTATCGTTTCGTGCGCTTGCGGATAACGAGATGACGCTTCTCGTGATAGCGGAACTGTTGTCTCACGTGTCGCGGCATTTCAATTTTGTTAGTTTCATTTTTCTTTCCCTTTCCTTCTGAGCGCCCAAGTAATGTTATTGATTTTAACAATTGATTCCATGAGCGAACATATTATATTTTTACACACATAGGTTGTTTGTAACCCAAAATTGTACGAAGAATAACGTAGAGGCAAAGGGAGGTCAAGAAAATTTTTAAGAATGATTTAAAATATCAAAACGATGCAAGCAGCAGGGCTGTCGACCATAAATAGACTTTCTCTGAACATACAATAACTTATATTCGATGTAATTTTCATATTTAATTTAAGAAAAATTCAAATGAATGGCTAAAACCTAGGAAACGCGGCAGGCCAGATCTCGTAATACCTCTAAAGAAGACAGAAATTCCGTTTCTTTTTTATGTTTTGTCTCTTTCAACAGAGATAAGTAAAAGACATTCACAGAAAAAGTAAGGAAGGTAATCAATGTTGCATATCAAATTAAAGTTTAGTAGCATAAGACCATGTATTCAGTTTCGTAACTATTGTCTTCTGAACCGGTCTCATAGAAAACCACGAAAGACAAAAACTTCAGAAAATTAATATTCTTTGTGTGATGTTCTCAGATTTATTGAGATGTTTTAGTTTTATTTAGTCAAAAATCAGTAAAAACTGTATGTGACGTATGGGGGAGAAAATCATCTGCGCACTTTTTTTTGAGTTTGAGAATTCCTTCCCGTCATTAGAATTATAAATAGTTGAAAGATGAGTAAAATTTTAAAATAAATAAATAAAAATAAATTTAATAAATCGCGATATTAGCAGAATTTGAAAAAAATACATTTTGTTTCCGAGTTATAGAAAACTTATTTGCATCGGTAAACGAATTGCAAGCATGATTCTTTTTGATTGCTACCAAAATAGTAACTCGCCCTTACCTCTATTCCTGCCATTACAAGCAAAAGGAAAGTTCATCAAAACGAGCGCATAGTGAAGCTACAGAAGCAAAACAAGCAGCCATGGAACATTTGTTCAATGGATCCGGGAGACTGGACAAAAACCAGATCGAGATGAGGGGATTCCTTGTGTGATAAGCCAAAAAGCCCCCCCCCCATGTTTATTAATATAGACGGTATCGTAATATTCAGTGAATATTATGTCAATACGAGTGATTTAGACATACAGAACGAGGGCTAAGACAAAGAATACAGGTTATCAGGGCGACCAGTAAATAAGCAAGCCTGGGGAATAGATAGATTGATTCATTGTTAGTGATTCGTCAACCACTAGGAGATGATACGTGTATATCCCACGTGTAGTGCATGTTTCCCATCGGGGGTAGCGGTCATCTTTGCGCTGAATGGCGAGATCCGGCAACGACCTAACGTCGCTCATCGGGGTTTTCCCACCCACGTATCTCTTACCAGCGAGGTATCGCCCCAGCCGGGACAAGCCCTAAGCACCCTACCGGTCTCACGGCATGTGTGGTAGTGTAATGCATGTTAGGTGTGTGTAAGAGGTGACGATAGTGCAAGAAAGAGGTAGGAAAGATGGCGCGCGGTTAACAGCCCGTTTGTTAGGGTACTGCTCCGGCATTCGCCCGATTGGTGAAATCACGGGAAACTACCGATCAGAGCAGCCGGCCGCTACAATTCTCCTCCAGGCAAGTAATGGTTTCAACCTAGCTGACATGCTAGTGTCGAATTGCCGAAAATCCTGTCACCGTCGGAACTCGAACCTAGGAACTCCCGCCCAGAGGGAGTGCAGTGACTGCAGTTGATGCCCTGAGCCATCTCTCCCGATGGAAGACTCGAGTTTAGTGACATGCCAGAAAAGAGAAATAAAGCTCCTTGCCATATATAAAGAATATGTTTGGACGAGGCGTAGTGAGGGATAGAAAGACGAGTTAGGCGTCTTTTGATCGCTAGCAACAGACCGAGACACATCAGCTTACGATTACCATCGGAAGGTCGCGCGATTTGGGGAATCGTTATATTATTTCAGATATAGGGAAGTGCGAAGTACAGAATTCGGTTCGATGATTTCAGAGTCCTAATAAAAGACACTTAAAGAATGTTAAACGTATTTGAAACATTAATTAGAATTTGGAAAACATTCTTATTGGGAAATTAGAATAGGGAAAAATAGAGTTTCTTGCATTCAATAATTCTTGTTGAACATTCGGTAGTCGCGAATAGATACCCACACGTGGTATAGAATAGAGAAGTTTTGCAGACGTGCATAAATTTGAATTATTATTCCGCAAACTGGCATTACACTAATGGAATTGCGGGTGACATTTTCATTAGAATATGAGATTGGTATGTATTGCGGTATTCGGGGCAATAAAATTTACATAAATTAGGCGTAATCAAGAAACCAGACGCATGGGGCACATTTCAAACGAGATTTAACCGAGAAGTGCGCGCGAAGATATCAGAAAGCCGTGAACATTAATTTGACATGTAGAGGAAGGATAAATATTTTGTAAAATTCAAAAAAATCGCAATGAGATGAGCTAACTTAATATTGTAATACCAAATTTTTAATAAGAGTTCATTTTTTCTCTTAGAACAATTCTTAGCTAATAATTTGTCAGTTGACATCAATTAAAATAATTATTTAACACAAATTCCAGAAATTGCGAGTCTGTATAGAGAGCATGTCCGCATACCGTAAGGTAATATCTAGCATATGCCACAAATAAATGGTAACAGAATCAACCTAATAAATAGTTTAGTATAAAGTAAATCTATGAGCACAGCAGGGAAAGTTTATTACGAAAATATTTATAGAAAATAGTATGTCCCAATGTAAATATTTATAGTTAATTATAAAGCGAGTTCGAATTGTGTGCTCAAGTGGAAAATGGTAATTAAATATTAATAGAGAGATTTATAAGGATATTACACTTAATCTACTTCAAATTGAAGCAGTAGTCTGTTATTTTGAATATTTATCGCATTCTCAGAAATTTTCTACGATCAAATAATGTAATTAATAGTAAATAACTAATATATAACAAATTAGTAGTAAAGGTTATTTGAGAACCCTGTCTTCTATGAAAAAGAAATGTGTCATTTAAAACATCAATAATAATAATAATAATAATAATAATAATAATAGGTCAGATACCATGATGACCCTCTAACGAGACAGGTCATGAAATGTGGCCGAAGAATGGGAAACAGAGACATTGTTAGTGTAACAAGAAGCATTGCAAAGAAAACTATGCAAGTCACACAGAAGGAAACAGACACTGAGCATATGATGAAACTAAACATGAAATATGAGACACAAAAAACGTTAAAGAAATCGTGGAGGGACAAAATCACTCCATGGACAATATCTTAAAAGAATGGACAAGACGCAATTCAATGAAGCCAATCATTTATGTGGCTTAAAAGTGGAAGAATGAAGTCATAATTGGAAGCAGTTCGAATACCTGTTCATGATCAGGCGTGAAGAACACATTATGATCAACCGGGTCTCAAAATTACCCAGGATGATAAATGCCGCATCTACAAGGAACAAGTAGAATTCATCGATCATATCGACTCAGCTTGTCCAAGACAGAATACTTCAAAAGACATGACAGGGCGTGTAGTTCTCTGCATTGGCAGATCTGTACTGCCCTTGAAGTTCCAAAGGCATGCCCTAAGTGGTACGAACACTCAGCAAAACATGTGACATCAGTTATACAATATTGTACAAGCAACACATTCAAACGGATTGCACGATATCAGCAAACAAACTTAATATTGTTATCCGGAATTTAGAGAAAAAATCGTATCTCTTTGTAGGTGTTGCTCTGCCTTGCGATCAAAACATCATAACCAGGAGGCGTAGAAACATTTTAAATACAAGTGTATGGAAATCGTCATGAGCCAAATGTCGGGATTAAAAGCACAGATGGTACCGATAGGTATCGGAACACTAGAATTTGTGTCGCAAAATTTGTGTAAGAACTTGTCTAAACCTCCAGGTCATTCAAAATTTTGTGCGAGAAATTGCTTTATTTGGAACAGCCCACATTTTGCGTAAAGTGTTGTAGAGGCACAGGCAGCCACAAAAAAAAGAAAAGAAAAAATGCTCCTTAGGTAGGTGGTTGCAACCTAGAGTAGATTTTATATTCAGCTGACTCATAACATCTTAGTCCGGCTAGCTGATTGTCTCTCTCATGCCAGGACCTAGTTTAATTCCCATGATTGGGGTAAGAGAGACCTGTGGCGAACATGACATATTCCCTTCACCATAACTAGCAAAATCCGCTTGCTTGAGCTTTTTGCTCATAAAGTTTCAGAAAAATATTTTGAAGGAAAGCTACAACCCTATTTTTGTCATAATAATAATAATAATAATAATAATAATAATAATAATAATAATAATAATAATAATAATAGTGTAGTGCCGTAGCGCTCTCGGACCAGAAAAACACAGGTTCGAGTCCCGCCTCGGGCATGGTGGTGTATGTCTGCATGTGTGTGTTGTCCTTTAACTCCACGCTATCATCATTACATCTTCCATACCCCCAAGGATAGCAATCCCGGGGGTTGAAAATCGGATCTAGCTAAATACCGATCCTATGATAAATTGTATACACCTGCCACCAAGAAAATGTTACTGAGCCAATTCAGGGTGCATGGAGGCGTGGTCCAAGTCGGCCTATTCGCGAGAAAATAATAATAATAATAATAATAATAATAATAATAATAATAATAATAATAGCAATCAACCTATTTGCTGGCAACGGCCAAACCCGGCTCTCGACGACCTATTCGCCCCCTCTGCCCCCTCCGCTTCCTCCGCCCCCTCCGCCAACACTCGCGCGTTCCGGTCGCTTCCAGCCGCCGCATCGTATCTCCACGCCCGTGACGTGCCCCGCCCCCCGCCAGAGACACCTAAGCGGCGCGACACGCCGTCGACGCCACTTGCCGCGCCGCCCCCCGCCGCCGGAGATGCAGATTGGATTTAATTTATAATGAGCTCTTAACGCAGCGCCAAGACGCACGCCAACGCCCTGTAGGGTCAATATTTTGGGTCTGAGACTGGAGGTTCGTGTTGGGAGGTTCCATCACATCAGGATAGTCATTGTCTAGGGGAAGGTTACGCAATTTTTGTCTTATCTCTTACAAAGGTTAATTTTTAGATCGCTATTTAAGAACTTTGTCTTATAACGACCACTGTGATTGCTTGAACTGTTCGAAGAACACGTAAGGACAACAGGAACATAGACAAACGTCCATGCCCGACCCAGATGCGAACCCGCAACCTTTCAACCTAGCCACATCGGCTATTCAGACTGGATACTTTCAGTTTTATGTTTTTTATAATTTGTAGCATATTCTGTTAAAAATTAAGGTGTCAACTCAAAAAAGTTTCAATCCACTTTCGATTTTATTTTACTTCGTAAAGTGACAATCATTAAATCGTGCCGTAGAACCTCATCAGATTTCAATAAATCTTGAAACCGTTTACGTTTTAAATATGTAGAGAATATATCCACAAATGTTTTTGAAAAAAACATCAATTATTCATTCTGGTTTCTTTGCTACGAATTCATATATTCGTGATCTTGGCTGCCTGGGTGACAAAGACCGCGTCGAAGGCTGTGTTGCCGACGTTTTGACAATCTTGTCGTGATCTTCCTCAGGGCTGGTATGCCATGCTGCTAGCTGAGGAAGACCACGACAAGATGTTCGAAAGATCGGCAACAGTCTTCAACGCTGCGTCACTCGGACAGCCAAGATCACGCACATGACTCTGGCCGCGGAAGCCTACGATTTCACCAATTCATATATTATTAATAAACAATGTTGTTGAAATATTTATCCCACAGTCATACATAATTTTGCCGTTAAGTCCTCATCTTTCTTTCTCTTTGCACAACTCCAGATTCACAACCCTTCAGTCAACTGCCCCATTTCCTTATTAAACTTAATAATCTATACATTACACTACATTTATGAAATACATAATATGTGATGCAAGTACTTTATAAAATTACGCTTTATTGTAGTAGTATAAATTTAAAACTTGACTTCTAACGTCACTCAATTTCAAAACACGTATTTAAGCAATAAATTATAACATACTGTGCACTTTGCATAAAATACTCTCAGGTGGATGTTGCATTAAATAGCAGCTCATCTTTAACGCAAATTCCCACCCGACGCGCAGAGACGTCCGCGAGCGCTCGCGAAGTGCGGGGCGGCGCCTGCGGTTGACAGAAATCGTTGCAAATGGCCGACGCTTCGGCAGCCAGTCGCCTCCCCTCCCCCCTCAGCGGCCAGCGCGCGGGTGATCGAGAGGCGGCTCACCCGATGCTGCATATTAATAGCGCTCTCCAAGTTAGATTGATTCCTCCGCACGCCGCGTGCTCTACCGAGGGACCAGCGGAGCGGCGGGTGAGTGAGTGAGTGAGTGAGCGAGTGAGTGACTGACTGAATGACTGCGGTGAAGGACGGAGACTGGCAACTGGTGGTGGTGGGGAATGGGCTGCAGAGAGCAAACGGGTGGGCGATGTCTCAGAGGAGATTATGAAGGATGTCCGTCAATCTGTAGGAATATGTTTCATGTACAAGATTCAGCCAAACGGAAGCCTTACGGAACGGAAATGGTATGAAATGATGCAAAGAAAACCTTATGAAAAATCTATAAATGTTTAAACAAGCGCAGCGTAATTATCAGTGAAAAACTATCAACTGTCAATAGATATGAACACCATTATTTCATTATATCAAGAAATATTTACATATTCCTTCAGTACAATAATATACTTAAATGAAAATTCAACTGTCTTTAAGCGGTATTATTGTGACAGTTTTATTTATAAACGAAAGACTAGTAAAGAGATGCTGCCTAGGAGAAAAACTTACAAAGTTAGATTAACTTTCATAAATATTAAGGTATGCTGATGGACAAATATGGATAATGTAATTGTAATTTTATGAATGAAATGTCTACTATTTGACATTAAAAACTATATTTAACCATTATCATTATTATACGAACTGGAAGTGCAAATTCACGAAGAAAAGTTTCTAAATGTATATCGTATTATTGTCAACTTCTGACTTCATACCAATAGCATTTCTTATTCACAGTGGAGCAATAATATACAAATAATTGTAATTCGTTTTGGAATCTTTGTTAAGTAAATGGCTTTGACCAATTTAGTAAGATTTACTTTGTCTTATAAAACTAAATCCGTTCATCCAGACATCGAAAGTTAAACATATCACTGCAAAATATCTTCGTCTCACTGTGATTTCTTATCGAGCTACCACTCCTGATGCATTGTTATCTTTTATGAGAAAAGTTCCTGTTCATTCGCAACTCTTTGTGCTACTGACGTCAACTGACTGAAAATAATCAGGAAAACTGATAGAAAATATTTTTTATGAAAAGAGTGTATTTTATTTTTTGTAGGTAATGTAATGAGTAATCAAGTATCCAAGTAGATTTTCATTTTCCTTTGAGAAAATTACTAAAACTTATTATTTTTAGGATGGTGAACTGAGATGCTCAAATCTTTCAAATGTCTTATGATATGTATGATACAAACGTTTTAGTGAATAAATAAAATATCATGCAGTGAGACTTTCTTTGTAAAACTAAATATTGAACACTACAGCCTCATGAAGTCCAAAATTATAAACTAAAGGGTTCCAGCTTTCCAATTACAATCTCGACAGTAGGTTTGATACGATCGAAATAGGTCAGCATAATTAGGATCCCAAATGGATGTTTGATAATTCAGCGAAAAACGAAAAAAACAGCAAGTGCAAAAACGAAAGTACCAATCAGTCAATTACTAAGCTCATCAATCACTCAGAAGCGTATTTATACAGTTAAGTGACAAGTGAACTAACGGGTAATGACTAGGCGCTTGAGGCTACGTGTGTTAGAGCCGATCAGTCAGCGAGATAGCGTATTTGTCACGTAATTACCTTCGGACCAAGCTGTGTTCGCAGACGTTAATTCGTCTTCATTTATTGCATGACGACGTTTCCCGACCGTGGAATTCCATTTTCAACTAACATGCGACAAGACGTACATTGCTATGCACTTTTGCTTCAAAATACCTATCAACGAGATGAGAGTGGGCGCGTTGTGAAGGTGCGTTTGGAGGCACTACGGAATTTCTGTGAACAGATTCAGATAAAGTGAAAAAATATGTGTGTTGTGATTATTTTCAGTCAATATAAATATTATAATCAGAAATCGAGTACGAACATACGAGTAATATTATTAAGGTTATTACTAGTAATATTAGGATGTTACTAGAAAAATGACATAATACTGCGAATATTAGAGTAACAAATTGGTTAATTCGGGAACTAAAAATTGCTTTGGCTAGTGACGTCGTGACTTCAGACAGTGGAGGTCTCAGACAAACATTTCAATAACTCACCCAAAGGATTGAAATAAATATTGAAGAAATAGTATTGGTTCTAAATGAAATTCTAAACACTGAGCAAGTCAATATATTGGTTCAAATTTCTTCGTCACGTGTGTAGTGAATTAATAAGAAATGTGATGGAAATATTAAAATTAAGTGATGTAGAAGTTTCACCTAGACATCCGAGAGCATTTGAATATTAAAACTTATTTCCAAACAACTTCTATGGTACTGAGTTTTTATACGGATTTACTTGTTCAGATAGAGTGTTGTTTTAACAGAAACTACAACACATCTTACCACAAATCCATTAACGATTGATAAAGCTCTTTACAGTCAAAACGCTGACACTAGATATTTCGTTAGATCTACCTCAATAAATGAATGAAGAATATCCACTCACGTTTGCATTTCCCTTGAGAAATCACCTCATACAAGTTTTTCGACAGCTACAATTTGACCGCCGGACTCTATAATTTTTCCATCTCTTATTTAAAACTGTCAATGCCAAAAGAGTAATTACCGACGATTCAACGACGCCAAAAAGTTTAAGTAACATCAGTTCAGAAGAGCGACTCGCAGAAAACCAGCGTTTCGGTGGGGCGTCCGCGGTGCTCCACAGACCTAATTACTTGGAGAATCGGTGGTCGCGGCAGCGCAGCGGTGGCGCTACGTTGCGGTCCTATAGTTGGTCTGCCCCATTCCCCCCGAGCGGCCAAACTCCCTCACCCACCCAATTACCGCCCACTGGGCGTTTTTCCCTCGCCAGTGCCTGCGATTACGCTGGCATCCTTCGACCAGCGGCGTCACTTCTGCCCTATGGGCCTAATCGTTGGGCGCGACAGCGAAAAATATTATTAGTAACATTTTTTTAAAAAAAATCTCAAAAAGAAATTGACTTCATGAATTAGTGCTTTCGGAACCTGCAGTATCAGAGGATGCCGCGAAATATAAACGTATATTATATATATTATATTATTTTATTATATATTGTATATAATAAAATATAATAAACGTATTTAAGAAAACATGGTCTGTTACATATTAAACATTTACCCTCCTTTTTAAAGTAGACAAAGAGTGTTTAAAACATTTAAATGAAGTAAAAAAATTGAAAATTTGAAAGTTTTTCTGTATTATTGGCAAATCATGACTTGGCGGGAGGCTTGTCATCTCTTGTGTAAAACTAAATAGAGAATAGAGATAATTTTAAATTGTTAGTAACTGTGTGTAGAAATTTGAAACGATTGTTCTGAATGGTGTGCGTTACTTTAAATTAATAGGTGGTTAGAGGAGGATTAATAAGAGGTTAATAGGAGGAGAGAGTGTGCACTCTATGCGGATGTGTTACGAGATACAAGTGCAGATATTACGTTTTGCGTCTGACGTGCGTATATCCATTCTGATGATAATTCCAGTCTCGTATAGCAAGAAAAGAAGAGGTTACAACCTTGTCAACGATTCGGTTATGATTCAAATGATATCTTTTCGCCAAGAGTAAACCAATTTGTGTAGAAGAAACAATAATATAGAATAAAAAAATAATTTTAATTTTTTCTCCTATAGTTCCTTTTCTGGAGCCCAATTGTTTTCGGTATCGATAAGCACAACACAATGGTCTACAAAAGCACCTAGTGCAAAATATCTAATAAATCGAAGTTTCCAGGTTCTAAATACGAGATCAACAATGAATATTTTAAGTTTCACGTAGTCGAATTAAGTCATGAAATATCTAAACAACGTGTGCTTCTAATAAAAAAAGACAGTTGAACTTACAAAAATGAAAAATCACTCAAGAATCTGGAAGCATTAAATAATCTCACGATGTTAAATAAATGCCTACAAATAGTGTTCATGCTTTCAAGCCTGAGCATGAGTAAAATCAGTCTCATATATTTTAAATAGCACTAGTATTCTTCAAGGTTATTGGTAAAGTTGCTTTAGAAATTCGAAGGGAAAGGATGTAACAAATGCGGGAGATACCGTTTGTAGTTGCGAGTCCGCCACTCTATTTTCGTCCCCCGGAAGGTCATATTTTCCACTTCCGAAGATACATTTTCGATAACCAATGTAGGGATTAGTCGGGACCCAACAGAACCTATGTGACGTATCTATGCGCGGATTTCTTCAAGCATTTTCTTTTCCTTGGTATCGAATCAACTCCCAGCGAATACTGGAGCAGTTATTAAACAACGGGTCCATTCCGAACGTGATTCATCTCATAGTTTTGCTCTAATTACATTCTTAAGCCCAGGAAAGAGATTCATCCTTTATTCTTTGACAACCGTGATCAGTCTTTAGCCGCCTCCTCCAGTCTCAAAAAAAAAAAAGCAGAACCTTGAGACCTATGGATGCAGTACGAGTAGCTGTGCCTAACAAAGCAGATATCACTAGTCAATAGATGTTTTGGAAAATGCCTATTTTAATGTAATGAATTGTATATCCTTCTCCATAACATTCCTGTACAATTCAAAACAATTTTCCACCTCACCTAATCACAACAGCTGTCGACGAACCTCTTATTTCTTTCTCTAAACTAACGGTATCGTTTGAATGTGAATGTGACATTTTATTTATACCTTTGGAGCATAAAAATTTGCACTTTACCGAACAAATTCAAAAAACATTAAGCGGTTAGTCTTGGATGAGAATCATAATGCCTCGCATTAGAGGGATAATTCGATAATTCTGTCTTCCGACATTCAGATGTTACTGTGACACATTTTATTCGAACGGGGTGGAGTAAGGAAGTCTCAATTAATTCAAAAAACTGTTAGCTCCCTTGTATATGCAATTTATGGAAATTAATGAAATTTAAGAGATTTTTTTGTCATTTGTCATTTTAGTTCTGGGAATTACCTTATTGATTTTTCTATTCTTAAAAAATCAAAAAGTTATACGCTATATAGTTTTAAATGTTGTTTAAATGTAGTTTTAAAACTTCACAACTTTAATTTCAAATACAATGAAATATAATAGTGCTTTTCCCCTTCTAGTTTTGATTAATTACTATTTTTTTCTGTAGTTTACTTTTACTTTTTAAGTGTTTTTAGACCTAAATTGTAACATTTAGTGCCTAAACATCCGATGCCCCGTCGTCACGAAATAAATAAAACTATTTCGCCCACATCCTCTCGCGCCGGGCCCACTGTGCACCCCCGGCGGGGCCTCCGTCTGCACGGCGATCGAACTTCCCCGGGCCCATTAATCACCTCCATTACAGCGCAATCGGCCGGCCTCATCCCCCGCCCCGGCACCAGGCGCTCTCGCCCTCGGCCCCCGCCCCCGCCCGCAGTCCGCCCGCGCACGCGCGCTGCCGCCGCCGCTGGAACAATTGAAACGCGGCGGGCGCGCCGCCCGCGATGAGCGGCAGGCTCAACTGCGAGGCGGACGCTGGCGCTGGCGCGGTGGTTGCCAGTGCGGGTGGTGGCTTTGTTGGCGTAGCGGCGATGGCGGTGGCGGTCTGGTAGGTGGCGGCGCCGGTGGCCGCGGTTGGGGTGGAAATGTTGTAACGGTTATGGGTGGGGCGGCAGTGGCAGGCGGTGATGGAGGTGGAGTGGGACGGAGGCGATGTTGTGATGGTTGGGTTAGCAGTGACGGTGGTGCAATGACATCGGCAGGGGGAGGGTGGATGGGGGTCGGGAGGTGAATGGGGTGGATGGGGGGTGCGGAAGGGAGTGGAGGGTGGATGGAGGGCGGATGGGCACGTTGGGTTAGGCGGTTTAGCCAGTTAGCCTCGTGGCGGGGGGGGCGAGAGGTAGTGGTCAGGGCTCGGGAGGAGAGGTCGGCAGCATGACATGATAAGTGGATGCGTTGATGTTCGCAGTAAATGGGCTGCATATGATGTCCCTGAGGACCGTCTGTGATGAAGTGGTTTTGGTCCACTTGGTTAGTTTGCAACTAGAAGGGTTTTACATGGGATTACTTATCAATATTAGAGTTAAGATATTTGGCTAGTGGTAAATTTTTCGTGGCGGTTTTCGTCTTCCATATATTTATTTTGCAATGTTCTTTGTAATGTTTAATTTATACAGCAAATACATGTTCATCTAGTGAAGGTGGTTGTTAGAGTAATTGTTATGTGGATGATTACGCTGTTTATGCTGATGGGTTGAAGGGATTGGGATCAGGGTTTATAAAATGATGATTAATGAATTTCCATCCGTTTTAGAATAATAGATCAATGCACAAAGCCCTAGTAAGCCGACTGAGAAGGGAATACTTTTGGCAGATTAACAAATTCCGGAGTAGTTAGATTTGGAAGCAATGGGAATTTGTGGTTCGTATTTTAAAGTGAATAATTCATAGTTAAGTTGAAGTGAAAGAATGAACAGACGGGTAATAAAGTACTTTTTCCCATTATTGGTTTATAAAATTTAACTTCTAAAGTCTCCGATATTGTTTTGAGTGACTAACTTTCGGTGAATTAATGCG
Source organism: Gryllus bimaculatus (assembly GCA_017312745.1). Classification (NCBI taxonomy): domain Eukaryota; kingdom Metazoa; phylum Arthropoda; class Insecta; order Orthoptera; family Gryllidae; genus Gryllus; species Gryllus bimaculatus. The sequence continues at coordinate 969,367 of BOPP01000012.1, forward strand.
GAATTTTTTTTGTTTCACTAAAATTCATTTTCCTCTAATACACTATCGCAAGCTTAATTCTGAAATAGAATTTACGATATAACGGTAAGACTTTTCAAAAACAGTTATCGAGTTTCTGTAAGGAAAGCACAGGTGCAATAAATGGTAATCGTAATTGCGATAGAGAAGAATTAGTAATATTAATCAATTATTAAAATAACTACTAGCATTTTGAAAAAAAATTGGTAGAGTTACTTGATTTTTACTTTCGTATCTCGAGTTTGCGACAATATTGCATTATTTACTGTTGTCTCTTTTCTAATTCCTCGACTACACAATCTCTTGAAAAATCATGAAAAAATAAGACTATCTCAATAAATGCGTGCTATAAGTGTGCATACGAGCATACAATATTAATACGTGAGTAGAAAATATGTGAATAGAATGTTGTGCACGAAATGTATAGAAAAGTGTGTAAAGAACTGACGTTTCTCCCAGTGCGTTTATAAAAAACAAATTGCATTCGCTTCTTGAGGAATTTGCGGTAACTGATTTGAAGGTTGCATGACCATTTTCCTACTCACTTCAATGTTTCATAGCTTTATAAATTCCTTTGTTCAATTTAACGATGAATTAAGGCTAAACTTCACAAGCAGAAGCGGCTATGTAGGGCGCTCAATAACGGATGTGGATGCTACGGATAAACATCGATGATGAGCTGGTGTGTTAATGAGCAGTCTGCGTAGAGTGTTCTAGAGGAAGATATTTAGTAGAGAGGTTGGAGTATTCACGTTGAAATAGTGACACACATAAAAAAGAAGAAATTAAAATTGACAAACCGAAAAATCACGATTCTAGATTTCAAATTGCGTTATTTGTTTCAGAATTTTTAGTAGCAGAAATATTTTACAAACTACCCTATGCTCTTGACAATATTCTATGTTTTATCGTGATCTCTTTGTTTCTTGTAAATTGGTTTTTTATAACATTATTTCTGGTTGCTCGAGTCCTTTTTAGGAAATGAAAACGTAGGCTTCCGATCGTGGAAGAGTTACTTGGCTAGTGGGGAGACGTCGGGTCCTAGGCACAATTGTCAACGTTTCGGCCGTCACACTGCGGTTTTCCTCAAAGCAAAATGCCATCTCTAGCCGTTATGGATGTGATAAAAATAGTTTAATGAGCATAGCATTGCAGAGATTTATATGTATTTATTCAGATTCTCGCTCGGATTCTCTGTTTCCGAGAATTACGTTAAAATCGAGAGAGGACGAGATCTGTGCACTCGGCTGTCTCGTTATTCACAAACCGGTTGCCAAGGTCCATCACGGATATCTCGCACAAACTCTAACGTATTTTTTTCTACCAAATAACCAAAAATGTATAAAAATATACCTTCTATGTCAGAGGGTGGCCCGTGACGTACTGGTCAGAATGAATTCCACCACAAGGGCCTGGGTTTACACCCAGGAGGTTACAAGTGGAATTTGTGATGGACAAACGGGGTTGCCGTAGGTTTATATTGATACGCTCCATCATTCATTCCCTAGCCCATCCTATCGTTAACCGTCATTCCTCTTAAGATCCAAGGATCAAAAGCGGGTTTTAGAACAGAGGAACTAGTTGAGTAACGCACTCGTATTTTCGACAGGTAGGGGCGCGCGCGCGAGCGAGCGAGCGAGCGAGAGCGAGAGCGAGAGCGAGAGAGAGCGAGAGCGAGAGAGAGCGAGAGGAGAGAGAGCGAGAGGAGAGAGAGCGAGAGGAGAGAGAGCGAGAGCGAGAGAGAGCGAGAGGAGAGAGAGCGAGAGAGAGCGAAAGAGAGAGCGAGAGGGAGAGCGAGAGGGAGAGCGAGACGGAGAGCGAGAGCGAGAGAGCGAGAGAGCGAGAGCGAGAGAGCGAGAGCGAGAGAGCGAGAGAAAGAGCGAGAGCGAGAGAGCGAGAGAAAGAGCGAGAGCGAGAGAGCGAGAGAAAGAGCGAGAGAGAGCGAGAGAAAGAGCGAGAGAAAGAGCGAGAGAGAGCGGGAGAAAGAGCGCGAGAAAGCACGCGAGAGAGAGAGAGCGCGAGTGAGAGCGCGAGAGAGAGCGCGAGAGAGAGAGCGCGAGAGAGAGAAAGAGAGAAAGAGAGAGAGAAAGAGAGAGAGAAAGAGAGAGAGAAAGAGAGAGAAAGAGAGATTTATTTTCTGTTAGAGTTAGAGGGAGCGTCTTTTCCTAAGGTCATTAGTTCCGTAAGTGGAGTATCTCTCACCAGTTTGGCACCGCCCCACCCGGAGCAAGCTCTAAGCACCCAACCGCTCTCTCGGCATGTGTGGTAGTGTAGTGCATATGAGTAAGTGTGTGCAAGTAATGGATGAGGAAAGGGCTATGAAGAGGAAGGAAAGATCGTGCGCGGTCCGTTTGTTAGGGTAATGCTCCAGCATTTACATGGAGTTGGTTGGAGTTACCAAGGAAAACTAGAGCTAGAGAAAATGAGAGCAACCCGCCAGAAGAAATTTTTTGCAGGCAACGAGTGAATTCGTCTTAGCTGACAAGCTTGTATGGAAAATCCTACCACAGTCGGGGCTCGAACCCTTCTACGTCTCGGCCAGAAGAACTACAGCGACATCCGTTGATACCCCAGTCACCTTTGCAATTTTTTGCCACCTTTGTCATTTCAGATGGTAAAAAAATTGTACGAGCGTGTACTCATAATATTAGAAACAAATAAATATTATTTGGACTCGTAGGCTTTGATTCCCCTTGAAAGTATTTTCCCTAATTTCCAGATTTCTTTGCAGCTTGTATATCATCGCAACTTTACGCGTATTTACAAGATTTGAAGGGCTGTTGAAGACACCGAAGATCGTTAGTGTCCTTTGCGAATAGCGACTGCACTGCAGTTCTAAGGTTCCTACGGACGCGCGCAATAAAAGACTGCCGTAATTTGCCTCCCAATTTCATCAATTCACAAATTTTCATTTGCCTTCGTTTCTACCACAAGTCGAATTTTCTTCGTCAATACAAGTATTCTCAGATCGTTCTTTCTAGATTAAAAACTTCTGGAACTTTTAACAGAAGAGGAATCGGGAAGAACCATGCAGATTCGATGCGGATTCGATGCGTTTTTCTGCAAAATGCCTTAGGAAACAGTAATTCATCTAATACAGAAGAAACGATGTATTTTTTTACCGCTTTAGAAAACTCACTTCTCTGTAAGTGTGTTATTTGTATACTAGATACGTACGTTACCTTACATGACTAAAATGAATGAATAAAAAATATCTTCTATCAAAATGTACATTATGTGTATAAAATGTTATATGGAGATTTTTCAACGACTTCAAAATTGAAAATGTGAATAATTAAGAAGGAAATTGAACGCATTTTTAATGTGATAATTGATTGAATCATTAAGGATGCAAATTGATTGTGTTTCCTCATTTTGCAAAATTTGTTACTTGCGTAACAACGTTCCAATACTTTTTGGAGAGCGTCTCGAACACATCAGTCATACTTCATCATCAGTCATAAGTGATTGCCATCGGCTAAACGGTCAGCGCAGTTAGTGCTAAGAGTTTCCAGATGGTCGCCCTCCCAACCGCGGTGCCTCGAGTTGCTTAATTTCGGTGACTACACGGAGCTTGGTTAAGTAGTTCGGCTACCGGCGAAGGCATGTAATATGTATTATTGCTACAATACAACCAAGGGCTAAGTTCTTAGGCAAAGAAATCTTAACGATATCTTTAACATTTTTTCTCTGAAACCATCACCTTAAATTCCACTTTTCTCATATTGCAAACAAATATTTCCGTTCATAATGTATTCTCAAAGTTTATTAACACGTTATTCCTAAAATACTTTATCTATACAGACTTTGTTAGAAGGATATAGTGGAAATGAAGTTGACATCCATTCACCAAAATAGATCATGTGACGATATTCACACTTTCTTTAACATAGACACTTTTCCCCGCACCATCAAAACCGTCTTCTGACCCTATTAGCAGGCAAGGCGAATCTCCGTCGCCTACCCGGTGTTTCATTTCTATCCAGCACCCACGTCCTCCTTTATGACACACACTTCTACCGCGGATCTGCCTTGGTTAAAAGCTTCCAGTCGCTCTAATTCGACCCGACCCGACGACTGCGTTCTCCACCCCCACAATCTGCACCTCTGTAGCCGTAGCTAAGCGCTCCGGTATCTCCCTGCCTTAGATCATCTCACCAAATCGTTGTGCACAACACTCGACCCTTCTGGAACATCCTGATGCATCCATATTTCGCTGCTTCTTTCCTTTCCGCCTCCTGCTTTGTCCACATATCCTATCTTCTCGCCTCGTTTCTCCGGGATTTGATTGATGTGTTTGGGCATGCCAATTGCTACGATCATTTTCACCGTTAGTGTAGGTAATTCTGAATCCAATGGCACTGCTCCTGCCTCACTTGGTTGGTGAGACCTAGCGCCGACCTACACGTCAGCTTGTCGCGAATTTCCCCCACCCATCAGAACCGTCTCGTGACACTGTAGTAGCCAAAGCGATTCCCGATTACCTGCCCGCTGTTTACGTTTTATACCACTCTCCTGCTTCATGACACTCATTTCCAAAGCGACCTCTCCGGTTCCGGTCGCCATCCTTGTCCCAATTCGACCCGACCCGACCCGACGACCGCCTTTCCCACCTACACGATCTGCACGCTCCGGAGCCACCCGGCCTTAGGCCACAGCGCGAAATAGTAGTTCGCTAATCTCCACTCTTCCGAAACACCCCGATGCATTCCTCTCCCTCTGCATGGAGCGTCGTTATCTCCCGTTTCTCCCACATTTCCGGTCTACTAGCCTCGTTCCTGGGGGAATCGATTCATGTTTCCGGGTATGACAACTGCTATGATCATTAACTCCGTTAGAGTAAGAATTTTCTTAACCTGCCACAGCGTTTCTGCCTTATTGGATTGTGAAATTTGGCGCCGAATTCGGTTTGTTGGAGATTTCCCTCATTCAGGCACCTTTCCTCAGTGAGCCACCGTCCCAGCCGGAGTATGCAGTAAGCTCGTGATTGGTCTCCCAACATGTGTGGTAGAGTAGTGAATGAAAGTGCATGTGTGTGACAGAAGAGGGAAGGAGAAGAAACAGAAAGAAAAAAAATTGCTCGTGTTCCATTGCCGATTTTTAAGTTATGAGTACTGCTGCGCATTTGCCTGTTATTGATCGAAAAATATGCGGAAGACTGCCGATCAGAACAGCCTGCCTGTCCAATGCTCCAGACAGCTTCAAAAATACAGCCATCGTGAGGGCGTGAACTCGAGGACCCCTCAGTCAGAGGCCTTGCAGTGATATCAGTTGATGCCCTGATCCACCTCAGTCGATTGTATACCTTGATATTCCTACGGTTAACAAGAACTCCCTGTCCTCATAAATTTGACTGATGACGACTTTCTATATTACGATGATAACAACAAACTACAGCGTAAAGTTTGAAGTTACAACCTGTTCAGAACCTGTTCAGTCACCTGTTCAGAACAAACTAAAAAATGGTTATTTCTTTCATCCATATTCGTTTTCATGCATCCATATTTCATCCAGAAAACTTAATAAATATGTTAAAAAATAATATATAAAATTGATTTTATGAGAATCAACGTAATTACTACTCATATCTTTACTTCCATCACTATTCCTCAACGTCACTCCCATCGTGCCCTCCATTTCCGCTTTGCGCCGCTCCAATAATGAGGCCGCGGCGGACGATGCGGGGCGACGCGGGGTGGCGCGAATGGCGAGGCAGCGCTGGGGAGGCGGCGGAGGAGGGAGTGCGCCGAGCAGCAGGGGGAGGGGTCCTGTCGGCTCAGAACGGGGAGAAGGAGTGAGTGAGAATGGCAGAGTCAGGGATGGGAAGGACAGAGCGAGAGGGATTTTTGATTGATGTATTGATTGAATGAATGATTATTTCGTGTTTCAGGCAATGATATTTCTCCGTCTGATGATGAGATCTGTCACGTGAGCGTGCGGGGCTTCCCCAACTACTAATCTCCCACTAGCAAGCTACAGCCCCAGCCGGAACAAGCTTTAAGATCCCGGCTTGTCGCCCGTGACAGTGTACTGAATGTAAGTGTAACTGTGTGTAACTAAGGGTTGAAGCGAGCACACGGAGGAGGAAGAAAAAACCACGCGCGGTCCATGGCCCGTTTGTTAGAGTACTACTCCGGCAGACATTCGGCTAGTTTTCATTGGAGAAACCACAGACAACTATCGATCAGAGGTGCTAGAATTGTCCTTCAGACAGCGGGTGAACTCAACCCAGCTCTCTAGCCAGCCTACAAATTCTTGCCATCGTCCCGGTCGGAGGCATGGTTGGAGGAACAATGCGTAGTAGGGAGGTATGCTCAGGTAGAGGAGGAATGCACGAGTAAGAAGACTTGGGGCAGGGGAGTGCAGGGGGCACATTGTAACTGGTGGAAGCGCTGAGGAGTAGAGTAGGAGACGCCTGCCAGAGTTCGCGGGGAGGAAAGAGTGGGTGTTAGTTCGAGGATTAAAGCGGGGGATTAGAGTGACAGTGAGAGAGGGGGCTATGAGACGAGGTGGGTTAGAGTGGGGTTGTAGAGGGGGCTATATCGGGGGTAGCAGGCTGCGGGTTAGAGTGGGGGTTAGAGAGGGGGGCTATATCCGGGGTTAGAGCTGGGGGTGTTAGAGGGGTGAGAGCTGGGGTTAGGGGGAGAATTAAAGGTGGTGGGTTAGAGCAACAGGTGTTTAGGAAGAAGGGTGGTTATGGAAACGGGAGGTTGTCATGAGTGGGGGGGATTTAAGGTGGGGGGGCTTGGAGCGGAGGGGGTTAGAGCTGATGGTGTAGAGTGTGGGTGGATTAGATATGAGTATGGGGGAGGCGGAAATGCGAATGGAAGAGTACGCTGAAGAGATGGTGGACTGTTGTGGTGTGGGCGGGAGGTGTGGGGCAGAGAACAGATCGCCTATGCTGGCCATGGCGGCGGGAGGCGAGCGAAGACGAAGGGGCGGGACCGACCAGCCTGGCGGGGGGGGGGGGGTTTGGGAGAACTGCCGGCGTACGGCGGGTGGCTGTCGATGCAGGAGGGAGAGGTGACAGGGCACGGAGCGCGGGTGGAGCGGCGGTGGGGGCGGCCCTGGGCGAGACGTGCAGCTGTGCCCGCTCGCTTCGCTTCGATGCGTTTACGAGCGCCGCCTGCGCCGCCGCCTCCTCCTCCGGCCTCCTCGTAAAGTCACGCGCGCGGACTCTCCCGCATTTTGCCGTATATTTCTGCGAGATGGCCCTGAGGTATGGCGCCTCCGTTCATTATCTGCTGATGGATCAACGACACTTAAGCGCTTCATGTGGCTTCCCAGATCTGGCGAGTTATTACAGGCAACATGACGAAAAAAGGAAATAGATAAAAAAAGTAAGTAAATAATATAATTAAATAAATAACTTCCTTCAAATAAATAAGCATATATCTCTATCACTATCAATCGACGTTAAATCCACCCTACAATAAATTAGCTCAGTCGGTTTACAGTTGTGACAGTTGACTTTATGTAAAACGTAATGGGCCTCAGGGTCACGGGTTCTCTGCACTCAAAGGTTCATGAACGTCATTCAAATTAAACCCTTTTCTTTTGACAAAATATACTATAATCACAACAAATTCCTCCTCTCCCGATTCCTCAACTTTTCCAAATATTTCCTCTCTTTCAAAACATAGAAGCGAGTTTATGGTGGATGTTTTTTCTACATAAGAACATCTCTCCTTCATTTTATTAACTACGTGTTCCACAAAATTACTACAAACCTTTCATTGATGAAAGAAGTATTCTACTTTGTATAGCATCTTTTAAATATATTCCCTCATTCGTGAGGCAACAGTATTAATTTACTACAGCCTTCAATAACTTAGCACTTTTCATAAAGAAAGATTGATTCAACTCTTTGAATATTTTGAAAACTTTAAATCAATTATGCGTCTTATTTTATCTTTTTGATTACGTTACATTGTTTTGACTAGAGTACAAATAATGAAATATCACTGAAACATTCTTACTTCAATACAACTACAGAGTGAAGAGAAGTGGTATGTATTCAAATCATCTTGAGGTACTTCACCGTCCTCGCGATTGTGATCTCCAACTCTCTTCGACGTCGGTTTCCTGTGCCCGTACTTATGAAAATCTGCATTTGCTCGCGTATCCAATATTTCTTTCCTTTATTCTCTCAATTATGTAAGGTAACGAGGAAAATAAGAGAAAACAATGTAAAGATGAAGAAGAAAACCAAGTAATAGAAACAAAATAAAAAACGAAAGAGAACAACCAAGCATAAGTTTCAGTCTGTGTTTACATGCACGCGCTACAAGTTTCAAACTATTTCGTAAAACTCACGTTATGCAAATTTATTTAAATAAATAATCAAGATCTTTTCAAATTCATAATGAAAAAACTCATATTACCTCTTCTGAGTTTCTGTGAAGAGTTCCTATCGCTTTTAGAAGTCGTCAGTACTCGTGGCGCTGTTCATAAACATTATACCACTCCCTGCCACGACTTTTTTGCTCACTCGTTTCTTAATAAAAGGGTAAGACTATGTTCGCTAGAGCAAGAGATCGTTTTGCGTGTTTTAGACTCTAGCGAACCCTTTGGTTAAGTTCTCACACTTCTCTTGTAATGAGGCGCGCGTTTTTTGAACTTAGACGTAGCTGTCTCTTGCCAGGTGAGAATGTTGTCTCGTTTTTTCTCGTCATTATAAAAAATGGGTAGTCACAATATATCTCAAGTCAAATATCTTTCATA
>BOPP01000012.1:978217-1008217 GCA_017312745.1 Gryllus bimaculatus
GATCCTATTAGTTTTGGGAGTATTGTAGTAAAGTGTAGTAAACACGTAGTTGATCTTCATAGAATACATTAATTTTTAAGGTGGATTGTATTTATTTTCTACTCTGCATTAGTGAATCACTGCCGAGTTCGCTAGTATATAATATTTAAATAAGTATGATAATCTCAAATAAGTATATGTTAAATTGGATTAATCTCTTCATTACCGACTTGTCACAGAGATCTACTCTTCCTCTTCATGGATTCTACGTTATTCCATTTTGGTTGTAATAAGCACTAATGTGTAAAACGTCGAAGCAAAATATTCAACTTTACGCTTTGTAAATTGAATGTGCTACTACATCCTCCATATCCATATCACATTCGGACACAATTATGAAGATTTAACGAGAATGTTGCGCAATGTATTTGGTTTGTCACCGCTTCTACACCGTTTCCTGATAACGGCAACAAAACGAGATACTACCGAAGAAGCTTGTTAATGAGATAGAGTCCACGAACTGTCCAAAACCATAGTGATATCACACAATGAAACTTTAGCAATATGTTCCAGAGCTTAGGTTTTTTATGTCAAAAACTCTAGGAAGAAAAACATATTTCCCAGGCTGGCGATACCTTAATATTTAGCATGAAGCCAAATAAGATTAAGAACTACGATTCTGCCAGAATTTTTTTTCATTTTATTTATATAGTACCTTCAGAGTGAATTCTTGTGACTTTTAACGGGCAATAAAAAGTATCAGGTAAATAATTTCCCCAAAGCAAATATAAAACGAACTCACTCAAAACATACCGCAAATCAAGTTCTTTACAAATGTCTCGTATATCCAAGAGTTACTCGAATTGCAGCTGCAAAGCAGATTTTACGAAGTGGGCAAACAAAGTACTCGGTGTAAAGAAGAAACAACGGAAGCATTCAGATATATCGCAACAGCTCATTCATGCACAGACCTCGCGTAGCTCTCGTTGATGGAGAGTTGTACGTAATGGCACTCATTCCAAATTTGTTTCTTTGAGGTAGACGACAGATGAAAAGTTCTGCGAAGCTTAGAACGGAGCTAGCAAAGCTAGACTCTTGAAAACAACATCTCTTTTTGAATATTACTCTTTTCACGAGAAATGTAATCATAACATCTCATATTACGGGCAATTTTATAAACTCATAATGTAAAAACCGCCTTGTAATTTATATCTACATATATTTAGCATGTTTTGTTCTCATTACCACGTTTTTAGGTTTAACGAAATGAATGCGAAGCGAGGATTTGACACAATAACTTGGAAAACGCAACGTAAAAAGGAAACAATACCGTATATAAGGCATACAATTACTTTTGTTTTCAAACAGTATGTAAAAAATTCGAGTTTTCTGTCTTAGTTTCTAACTACTACTTGTATTTTAGAATTTTTTGTTTATGATATTGCTGATTTGTATTTCGTTTTACTTCTCTAGTTCATGTGTTTCTTTTTATTTATGTTAATGGATATTTGTATCCCTTATCAATTTAATTTACGATTTATACCTACACGAATTCTTGATAAATGCTCGCTTTTTTAACATAGTAGTACTCCCTTTTATCTGAAGCAGGAAATGTAACTATTATATACTTACTACTATTATATACTATTATATACTATTATATACTATTTTATTAATCCATTGTGTGAAATGATTTATGGTTTTAAACTATAAAGTAATGGAATAAACTAATTGAAAAACAATGGATATGAGAAAACAGCTATTGAATAACATTCCAATTCGGGATAAAAAGAAATTGACAAAATAAAATGTTTGCAAGAAAACATTAACCTCCTTGACCAAAACACTAAATATAAACAATTCTGGAACATCGAAACGCTTCCTTGTTAACACGATTAAGCGTCGTCGTTGTTAATGAGTTATTAAGAAAAAACTTTGTTTCTGTACGGCAACCACCGATTAAAGCAAATTTCACTTGACCTTCAGGTCATCTAACGTGCCCGTGTACTCTCATTAGCGCTCCAGAAGTGTGGAGTCACAAACGAGTTTTTACATCGAATATACATCTCTTCGTTCACCCTATTTACTACAAAAAAACGTAAAGACTTAGCGTAATGAATGTCCTCACAAATAACATAAATAGTGATAAAGTATAACATTAAAAGTAAGTTTTAACTCGAGAACGCAAAACAAAAGAATTCGCGCAGCATTTTCTTTCGAATTGGCCAGACCCAGCAAGCATTAAACCTAAGCCTTTTTGTTCGTATTCCTTTCCGGAATGAACTAATTTTTTCAGGTAAAGACCACGAGCGGACGAGAAAATTTCACTCGACACACCGAACACGGCGGGAAAGAGCGTCCTCATTTCCGGTGCACAACCCTTCCGTAGCGGAAGGTTACCCGAAGTGGCAGACGAGTTTTCCAAACCGGACGTAGCAGTGCGACCATGGCCTCTAAAGCTTAAGAGGCAGCGACGCGAAGGGATTGCAATTGGTAGGGTATTAAGGAAGCCATTTCCGAAGGCAATTCCCTTACGAAGAACGTAATGAGTTGGAACTCGGGAAACTTCCACGGCAGATACACTGATTGTCCCTTTCGACCATATTACCAGCCGCTAATAAAAACGCTGCGCGCAGCGCAAGAAGATGAATGGCATTTAGTTGTTTTTGAAGAAACAAGATAAATTCCTAAATGACAGATTTTTACACTTGTTTAAAACAAAATAAATCCTATTATATTTTCATTTCAAAATCCATTGACACAGATCTGTTCACTAGATGAGACATTTCCGTGATCAGGAAATAATATTGTACGAATAATGTTTGTATTAATTTTCTGTGATTAAAATATTTCAATGACTGTCTTGTGTATTTTATGACTATCGTACTATACGTATTTTGTATAACGTTCTTTTCATCAAAAGTATTCAAAAAACGTTCCATTGAATTAACACTATTTAGAATCGGTTAATGTGTTTCACTAGGTTTTCTCAATGAATGTGTGGAATATGAAATGAATGATTTCTGTAGGTGTGAATGACCATAAACTGCTTACTAAACCATGTCATACTTAGCAAAAATATGTAATTAAATAATATGCTTTGGAGGAAGAGACATTTTCGGAAATATAAAACGAACTTTAATAATATTTGGGAAAATAAAGTATTTGCATCTCATCAGAATTTCTCATTCAACCTCATGTCAGTTAGATTATCTCTGTCCACTATAAAACAAACCGGCATGCGTTCTCACTCGAAGCGAGTAATCGAGAGTAAAAGCCGCGCTGACCCGTTGCGGATGACCCCTCCACCCCCCCTCCCGGGATTCGAACTCGCGACAGCCTCATTCAATAACCGTGAATGAGCGCCTCATTTTTCCTGCAGCCATTGGGACCCAGTGAATGACCCGGCGACCCTATTCGTAAAAGCGCTTGCAAGCATCTCTGCAATGCAGCAGCATCTGTAACAGCGGTTGCTGAACTATACGTCATACAAACCTGATTGGATGTATAGGAAAAAATGTGGCAGTTAACATTGTTTTTCAATACTAGATGTACTCCTGCAGACATTCCATACTTTGTAATTCATTGTGTGAAAGTAAACATTTTATCATACTGAAAAAACTGCGGATGGCCAGAATCTGAATTATGCATTACATAGGGTTCGGTACAGTGTGAGTTAAATACTTTGTTAATGAGCGGGTATTAACAAACTAAATAGTTTGGTGTACTTTGGTGTTAATTAGTCGAGGTGTCCCTTTCCGTTTTGCTTGAATTTTTATGTATTGAAAGAATGAAAAAATAATTCCCACATTTTTTCTGTAAACAAATTTTTAAAGCGGTAAATATCATCCTCCACATTTGGGAGTCTGCAGACGTGATTTTTCTGTTGGGCACTGAGAACTACAATCATCTCGAGCAAAAAGAGTTTCAAAAAACATGTGACAACGACCAAAATTTCTTATCTCCTAATGTTGCGTTTAATATTTTATGTATTATCTTGCGAATTCTTATAAATAATCTCTTTTATTGGAAAATAGTATATACTGATATATAAAATGTTTATTTTTGTTGGTTTTCAAAATTTAGTGTTTATTGAGTGAGCTATGAAGACCGTGGGTTGTGAATCCAATGTTATGGCCTGTATTTTCGAACAAATTGAAAGAAGAAATATAGGAAAAGATTATGAATAAAATATGTAAAAACATTATTATAAAATAGTACTGTTGTATAACCTTTCAAAAATTGGCAAGTTAGGAAAATGTTGTTTCGAGCTTTCGAAATTCTATTTGTATTTTTTTATGTGTGATCTAATTTCTTGGTACATTATTTGTTCCCTACATTTAAATATTTTATTATTTGTCGTTCTTGAACTCCACATCGTTGATTTAAAAGGAATTCTTCTTTTTTAATTTAAATTTAATTCCAATTTAAAATTATAATAAGGAGTATTAAACTCGTTAAGTCAACGTATGAGTGCCGAGTGACCAGTTGACAGAAGTGGTCGAACAAATTGCATAGAAAAAGCGATATTTTTTTAAATACGTAGCCCTCATCGGGGCATACGAATTTATTGTTAACGCTATTTGTATATTTTTTTATGGGGATAAGAGTCCCCCCAATCGTAGTCCTCAATGATTAGCACCCATCTTAGAAATAACGCCCCAGAAATCATTAATCAAGCAAACAAATTGATTTGCAACCACGTTTGTCCCGCTGCTATACAATTAATTATTTACCGCATGCGTTATTTTGAGGAGACAGGGTCATTGGCCGTAGTTCCGCAACTTTGCATTTGGCCCAGGCTTCCTTTGAAGCCTACCTCCAACGCGGGCGCAGGGATCTTCGAGTTCGTAGGACTTCTCTTAAGCGACTGTATGTAGCTCTTATTTCTCTGGCAGATGTAGCTCGCCGTTTACCGTCCGCGAAGTGTCCAGTTAGACGAACGTGAGACCTCGTTAGGACAAGAAATGGCTAGAGAAATTTTATTTTGCTGGGCCCTTACTCCAGTTTATGTGTCACAAGGATCACATATCTTTAGTGGGATTCTCCGCCCATCGAAAATTCACACACCTCAGGCCGGGATCAAACCTGCACACTGGGAAGGGGGGGTCAGAGGCCAGTAAGCCAATCATTCACCTCCCGAGGCGCGCGGCTGCTATGCAAATGGCAGCGTTCGCCTTTCCGCGTCTTCCGCCACCCGATCGCCAAGTGGCAGCGAGGCGTGGGGCGCCGCCGCCGACAAAGCGAGTGACAGCGGGCGAGACGCGGGGCGGCGGCGCGTCCGGCGCGGCTGGTGATGCGTGAGCGGCGGCGACGCGCGCCCCATGTTTAATGCATGCTGAGCGATAATTGCAGCGTTGTGCCTCGGTCGAGAGCCACCTCTCTCTCTCTACCCCTCTCTCTCTACCCCTCCCTCTCTGCCCCTCCCTCCCTCTTCTGCCCCTCCTCCACTCCTCTTTGCCCTTCCCGCCCTCTCTGCCCCTCCCTTCCCTCTGCTGCCCTCCCTCCCTCTGCCCTCGTCTCCCTCCCTCGCCTCTCTCCCGCCCCTCCTCTCCTCCCCTCGTCTGCCCCTCCCTCCCTCCTGCCCCTCCCTCCCTTCTCGACCCCTCCCTCCCTCTACCCTCCGTCTACCCCTTCCCTCCCTCTACCCATTCGCTCCTCTTCGACCCTCGCTCTCTCTTTACGATCTCCCCTTCTCCTCTCTCGCTCTCTCCCTCTCCTCCTCTCTCGCTCTCTCCCTCTCCTCCTCTCTCGTTCTCTCCCTCTCCCTCTCTATCCCTCTCCCCTTCGCCCTCTCTTTCCATATCTATCCCTCTCTTTCACCCTCTCTCTTCCTCTCCCTCTCTCTCTGTCTCTCTGTATGTCTGTCTCACTCAGACTGCGCGCGGGCGCAGCAACTCTCAGGTATCGGAATCCGATTTGACGGCACGCGCAGCCACCGCGAAGGTGGAGTGTTGTAGGGGGTGGGCCGTGGTTGCCGGTCGGCTCATCTCGACGATCGAACGTGCACTCAACAGTCGTTCTCTTGGAACGTGAGTCAACACGGAATACGGATCGTATGATCTGTGAAGGGTAATAAAAGGGTCTTCCGGGAAGGCCTCACTGCTGTCGAATTAACAGGCAAAATATTGAAAATGGTTCAACTGTGATTTAACGGCGATTTTTGTACAGCCGTATTCAACACAACTTTTCCCCTGTAGAGTGAAGTCGAGGTGGGATATACAATGTCTCAGCAAAATATTTTAAAAACATTGTCATGTATTGCTGCCAAAGCTTGTCCGGAATTGTCGTGGAAGAGCACGATAACAGACGACAGAAGTCCTTGTCGATACTTCTGGATTTACCAAACAAATTTCTTTATACTTATTTGTCACTACTTTCTTCCTTGAACTGTCAGCAGAGGTGTATAAGTAAAGGATTCAGAAATTATATGTATGTATTAAGTTGTGGAATAAAAATATCAACCAACAATTTTTATTATTCACCTTTTTATTGAACAACGAATGACTATGCCGATGTTCCCCGTACAACAGTAAATAATTTTACATTTCGAAAGTCAATCGTAATGAAAAAAGGTGTCAAAGCCTTCGATTTTCATATCGTTGAAAATAGTGCTGCGACGTCGATAACAAAACATCGATGTTGCCAAACATCGGAGAAGGATAGCTCATTAATTTGAAGGCTCAGAATTGAGCTAAAGAATTGTGGGATTATTAAATTAACAATTTAAATGCACACACTTCCACAAAATTGTAAGTAAATATTAGTGTTCTTTTATTGGTACGTAATTATATCACTGTTCACGGTTTCGTGCAGTTCGGGTCCTTAGAGCACCTGCTGACTTCATTCCGTCTGCTCATCTTCTTCTAGGTCTTCCTGCTTGCCATTTGCCGATCTTCGGATCGCAGACCGTTCTAATGTGAGCGGTAATGTGTCATCTTTACTAAATGACTCGCTCATCTCCACTTCAGTACTTAACACAGAGTATGTGTCTTTTGTTTCTGTTTTTCTCCTAATTTACGTGTTTCTTTACGTGGTCTTTTAGTACTAGTTTTAGTATTTTCCTTTTCAGTTTTCTTTGAGATATTTGCAATGTTTTCTTTTGTTGATCGGTTATTGAGCATATCTGATCGCCATACATTACTACAGGGAGGAAAACTGTCGAGGACATATTTTTTTATTTTTATCGTTTGTTTTGTCCACTAACATAAAATTCAGGCTTCAAAATGGTGCCCATGCTTGTGATATTCTTTTATTAACTTTTTTGTTTTTACTGTTTTGGAATGAATCTGTTTGTCCCAGATATAGATACACCTGAAAATAATATCTAGACCTAGTCTGATTTGAATTTCATTATTATTTGCCATTAATTTTGTTTTGCTAAAGTTCATGTGTAATCCTGATTCCTCACATTTAACTTATAGCTACTACAACATAGTCTCGAGTTCTGCTGCTGACTGTGAGAACAGTCGTATGTCTTTTGCAAATTATTAATTTGATAATTTTTGACCGTTTATATTTACATCTTGATTTTGTCACTTCAATTTTTTAGAGCAGTGTATCCTTATTTATAATTACAATTTAACTGAAAAAGTGTGAAATACGAGGAAAGACGGTAATATCCCGACATCAGGATCAAATCGGGCGAGGGTGAGTCGGCTCGACGAAGGTAGTCCAACATGCGTTCATTTGGTTTGAACACATCAATGGTACTATATTTCATGTTTCAACTTTTACAAAATTGTGATTATTATGAGAAATGTACACTTAGCAACTGATGTGCCGGGAAAGGCTGATAAACTCAAATTACTCAATGTCAAATGTATTTATTGAGACAAGTATAAAACTTCGCACCGTTACAAGCCATATAACCGATAACCAGAGGATGTACGAAAACGAAACCAGGTTCAAACTTAAGTCTAGAAGAGAAACACAAGATTACAGCCGGGCCCAAACACAGTCAATACAAAGCACGCAATGCAATCTTCCGCAACGAACGCCGATCTCCCAGTGAACGGGGGCAAGCCCGGGCTCCGAGCAAGGGGATGGCGCGGGGAGGGGTGGACGCACGCTGCCCCTCCGCCCCAAACTGCCGCCGCTCCAGCGATGCCGGCTGCACCGTGACTCGTGGCGACGTAGCGCCGGCGCGGGCGAAGTGGCGAGGGGCGTAACACAGAGTGCTAGCTCATTATTAAATGGGACAACGACAACAATCGAATTCGTGGTATAAAATGTATGTTAATAATTTTTCTTTTCATCAAAGAATCTATCAAAGAGGTTAATTAATTAAATTATTTAATTATTTCCCATATAAAATATTGCTTCAGATTTCGTAAATATGTTTTTTATTAGAATTTTTGGTATGGATTTATCATGAAAACCGCGGTGCCTCTGTATTACTAGTTTTCAAATCTTCCAAAAACTATTGAATGTTAACTCTACTTTGTGTTTAATTCAATTGATTTGTTCAATAAAATATAGATTACTGTTATACTAGGGGACTTTCAAACTTTATATCAATCAACTAACAATTGACAATATTAACAATGCAATTATGTACACCAAATATTCAATCGATTAACTATTGACATTATATCTCATTCAAAATAAAACAATAATTTTTCAGCACAACCAAATCATTGATTTACTCACGGACGCGTAATTCAAATGGAGGTTTATGTTAATGTAAATACTACCTCTTCGATAATATATTATCAACAGAACATTACTTCAAAGTTCTTAGCCATGTAAAAGGCAATGATTTCCATTTGATGTCCATTTATTCAAAATTGTAATTATAAAAAACATGTAATATATTCTATAACTATAACTAATTACATTCATGTCTTTATATACGAAACACAAAATTATTGTCATATATTACTAAGAGTGAACACCCCAGACGTATAGAGCTACTAAAGAATCGGGTCAAGCTTCAAATTGGGTCCCCATCGTGAATAATCTTCCCTGGACTGCGGGAACTAAAAAGATGAGTAGACTTTATGTGTCCTAAGCCCTTAGCCTTTTACATAAATTATGTTTAATATTCTTCTCCATTTCCTTAACAAGAAAGATCAAAAAAGGACGCCAAATAGAATTAAATTTTTATTTCCAAGACCAAATTTGGGACGGGTGTAAACCGCCATTCCAGACAAAAAGAATTGGTGTACGTCTATCGCCCTCGTCGCACGAAGACCACGCGCAGTCGCCACAGTTGCCCACTCGTTCTTCGCCCACCCCCACTCCCAGTCCCCGTCCTCCTGCCGCCTCCGCCGCCGCCGCCGACCGCGCTCGCCCGGCCCCCAGGCACCGCTTCGTCATGCGGTCCGTTAAAAATGCAACGACGCCGAGCGAGCAAGTGCCAGCAACTACTCCCGGGGGCCACGACCGCCGTCGACTCCACCCTCTCACCTCCCGCCCCCGCCTCTGGCACACACGCGCTCAACTTCCCTACCCTTCCCCACTCTGCTTTCCTTCCTCGCTGCTCCACCCACGTTTCCTACCCATCTTATCTTTCTTATTCGCCTTTCCTATCCACCTTTCCTACCCACTTTTCCTACTCCTTTTCTACCCACCTTTATTACCTACCTTTCCTACCAGCCTTTCCAACCCACCTTGCCTACTCGCCTTTTCAACCAGACTTCCCTGCCCGCTATATTCCTACCACCTTTCATACCCGCCTTTTCTACTCGCATTTCGTACCAGCTTTTCTACCAGCCTGTTTTACACGCATTTCCTACAAGCATTTCCTACAGGCATTTCCTACACGCACTTCCTTACCGCCTTTCTTAGTCACTTTTCTTACCTGCCTTTTCTTCCCGCTTTCCTTTTGTGGACTTCCTTTTTGACACTTGGTTTCAGCGGTTTCTTACCGAATGCCTTCCCTTCCTGCCTTTCCTTTCTTTTCCTTCCTTCCTTTCTCCTCCAGCCCCTTCTTTTCAATGGACCCAACCACATCTTCAACCACCAGCACTTCTACGAACCCTTGCCTTCACTCACGTCTGTAAGTTGTCTAGTTCACTTCCCTCTTCCACTTCCGTTTTCGTCCCCTTCCATACCCTTCTACGTCTCACCTCACCTCCATGAATCCCAACATTCCCACACAAACTCACTTCCCTCCCACTCTCAAGTTCCCTGCCCCGCATGTATGATGACCTCCCACGCTTTCACATACCTAAAGAATTCCACATGTTCTCACTTGAACCCTATACTTTTCTTCTCTCTTTCACTATATAGTCTAGTCCAATTATACCCAGAAATGGCACGTGAAGGAAAAAAATCTCGGAGTTTTGAAATATGGCAGGGTGGTTTAGTATTACATATTGCATAAAATACTAAAAATCCTGAAGTGAGGGGGGAGCGTGAGGGGCCGGGCGGCCCTTGAATGTGCTTTCTTGAGGATTTTACATCCATCTCCATAACAATCACTCCCAGCCAAAATCATGTTCTACAAAAAATTAAACTAGACAAATGTTCAAAAAAGTTTCTTTAAGGTTTGGTTATGAAATTAACCATTTTAGTGTTCCCTAGGGTATTGTTTGTATTGTATAAAAAAACACTAAATCACAGTAAGCTTTCTCTGTTGTATCAGACGAATCTATTCTGTTAATTGTAAAATATAATCAAAATTACTCTACGAAATTCATTTCTTAATGATCTGGTAACACTATCACCTATTTCATTTCCACTTCATCATCATCTGTTGCATCAACGGATGTATCTGTTACGTTCTCGGACCAATGCGGCACACTAAGAGTTTTGATTAATTTGCGAATAAGCTGAATACTTTCTTTATGAATGTCATTTCATGTTAACCACGACTGAGTTTCTTCACTAAGCATCAATTGCCATTATTATCTCCTGCATGCCCGCAAACGACGAATTATCAACATATTTTTTGTAGCGCTTACGTTACGATCTCACTAATGACAACACTGCCTCTAGGAATGTTTTGTGCTTCATTAATATTCTCGGTTATTTCTTAAAACACCGCCAGTTATTTGAAACATCGCCAATATCGCTTCATTCGACATAACCATCAGTTCTATGTATATGTAAAGCCTTGGAAGACAATTTTGTCAACAACTACCTACTTCTAAGCAAACAGTAAATAACCTCACAAAATATTCCCCAATTAACAATTATCGAAACGTTCAGTTTATCCTCTCCAATTCCTTCTTCTCCTTCAGCTCCATCAGTGTAATCGACCAAATCTTACCTTCACCCTTTACCCCTTTAGAAACAACGCTTCTCCACCGTCGGTGCCTATGATGTTGATTTCACTCGTAAATATATTTTATATTAAATTTAATATGAATATGATTGATATTACTGTATAAAAATCTCTATTGATGAACAGACAGTTTACTTTTTTGTTAGTGACATCTCCGCTGGAACATTTTATTTCCACATTTCTTTATCCCTGTTGGAACCTTTTCTTTTCACCTTTCACTTTACTGGGCCATTATAAATTAAACGCGCTAATACAGATGATATCATAGAACAAATAATGTTTTTCGTCTTCACCAATGTTACAAGTTACATATTCTCTACACAGGTTCGTTTTCACAATTCTTGAATCCTCGCCGCACTTATGGCACTGCGAACAACGTCGCTACCTGTAGTTTCTCATTCTTTTGTGTTCATTCTCGAAAACCCCTATTTAAAAAATATTACTTTTGATGGGCATTGCTGCCGTTCAAGTTTGTTGATACATGCGTACTTCACTTTAGAGATAATCATCTTGAAGACTAAACGAATCCTCTTTTATTATGTGATGTTCAATTCAGGATACACGGCGCATATTTTATTCATTAAATACAATTTTTAAAATTAGAAAATAACAAAAACAAAGCATATTAAAAACATGGGACATTGTTGATATGAGACATGAGAGGTCTAGATGCATGGTTGCTGGGGCGACAAGAGCTCAGCGATTCGCAGTATCACAATCAAACAAGTGAAAACAGATCGAAGGTGAAAACGAACACTTTAGATCAGAATTATATCGGAATTTTCTAGCCTGCGGATCTATGGCCGCCAGGGCGTTAAGTAAAAATATTTTGTTTTTAGTTCGTGAGAGATAGAAAATAGACATGCGGTCCATAATTATTACAGAATAGGGAAACAGGTGAGCTAAAACGGATTACCGAGAAAAATAAAATATTCCTGAAAAATTTAGATCGTGAATTGTAGCAAAACTAACGAAGTAAATTCAGTAAGATAATACGAAATCTTCAGCATAGACATATGGAAATAGTCGTTGATGTCGTCACTACGTCAATACTGCTGAACTCTCTTCGCAAAGGAAAGATTAGAAGATAAGTTGCCAAAAGGCTTTATAAACCATTCATGAAGGTCCAGACATGTTTCCTTAAAAGGTATAAAATTAAGTTAGAAAAATAATTATAATTTTTCTAAATATGTACTCGATTACCATCAAAATAGGTAACAGTAGAGAAAATATGAGATATCGTCAATATTTAAAAACAAATAGAATATTGATATAAATTAATTTTGCAACAGACACTTGATGTCACTGATCACTTCTTAACACATTACAAGATGTTTGATTTTTAATTAATATTAGTTAAAGGAGTAAATAACAGAATAATCCTTAACAAATTTAAATTATCACCATCTGAATACTCCAATGAGCAGTGATTTTTAGGCCACGAGAAGAAAGACAATACCCTGCGATAATGTAAATATGCAAACTTCCAACAGAAATCTTGATAAAAAGTAGAACTAGCTACTCCATTAAACTGAATAATAAACGAGGGGGAAAATGTATTGTAATTTTATAAGAGCGAGAGTATGAACTATTGCAATAGTGAAGTAATTTCTCTATATACTGTGGGTACTCTCTTCAGCGCATGAGAACAGGATACAATTTGCTATCAACCCTGACTGTTTGTTATGTGAATTGACAAATTGGTGATTTCCAACAAAAGGTGTATGAAAATAGTTCTTAATTACTCCATCTGATTGTTTTTCTAGATCAATTTTCTGAAGGAAAGAAGGTATACAAAACATCCTGATACTTAACATCCAAACTTGATACTTAACATCCAAATGAAAATAGAAATTTATAATAATGAAACAAAAGACATTCCACGTCATATGCCATTCGCTTTTAGTACGAAAATGTTAGGTAAAACGAAATTAAGAAAAAGATAAAAATAAAAGTATGTTAATAATTCTATCTCTGAAAACTGAATATTATTTTCCTTTGTTCTTTACGTCATAAATTTGTATGAAATAATAGGATGGAAAGTGAAAATAAACAAAATGGAATGACGCACATTTTAGGCTAAACATTGAATTAAATAGACTCTTAACGTTAAAATAGTTGTATTTAATTTCATTTCATATTTCTAGTGTTCTGCAGCGTATATGATATTTTTAGTTACGCTTTTATACAATACTATATAATCATAGTTTTTTCCCCATATTATTTAAAAATGTAAATATTAGACAAATTTATTTTTGAAAAAAAAAATTATCACAATATGAACATACTTCCCTGGATAATGCATTATTCAAATATATACCGGTAAAATTATTGAAAAGGGTAAAATGCCATTCGAATAGAGATATGCCTGTTGAAATAATTTGAATCACCCATATTTTGAATGTCTGTCCATTTGCTGACATTTGTTATCCAACACTCCTGAATGTTTCCTTGAGGAAACAAATTTTAGGAAGTAACGTTACCTCCAAATTATAAATAGATACTTAACAGCTACGTTTGGTCAGTATTCGAGAAAAATGAAAAAACTCTAACATCATAATGGAATATTGTCCTTATGTGTATTGTTTCACATTTAATATTATAAAATTAATTCAAAATTAAGTAATTCAGTAATGACTAACTGCTAATTTTAGTTTCGTTTGTGACTTTAAAAAATTCGCTATGTCAAACGACAATTTCACGCTGGTTTTCTGCACTCATTCTTTGATTCAATCTTACCAATGCAACAAAATAGCAACTCATCTCGATCTAATTTTAGAGGACCTGTATTTCCAGACCCTGACCCACAAAACGCCTCGAGGTAGAATGTGATGAAAAAACAGCCCCGTCAATTGCCGATTTTCACAAAATTGAATGAGAACTGGAGAAACACTATCCTCTGTCGAAATCGACACTGAACAATCTAGAGTCCTGCGGCAAAAAACATCGAAAGATCCACAGAAAAAAACCAACAAATCCCACACGCCAGGATCAGAACAAGACGATACGGACACAGTGTTGAACCTTCTCAGGGGAAGGAAAGGCCCCGAAAGAGAAGAGTAATTTTCATAACTCATCCCCTGGGGACGTAGAAAGCAATTTTCAGAGCTTTCTCGAAAGTAATGAGTTTGAAGAATAAGGAGAAATGTGTTTTAAAACTCCCACAATGCATTGCACGTTCTCTTCCCATCTCTCTCTCACTTCTTTCGTCTCTTCTAAAAGCTCCACGGCGCGGCATTTGGGGGAGAAAGACAGGGACATAAATAGTATAAGAATACGCAAAAAAAATTATACTTTTCTACAGTTTCTTTATTAAAAACACACTGTGGTGCTGTAATTCGTTGGAATAAACGTATATTAAAAGAAGGTCGGAGAAAACTTCTTTAGACTGCTGGAATTTATTTTACTGCCCAATAATTGGAAAATGACAAGAAACGGCGCATTTCATTTGAATTGGTAAATTGAGGTTGTTTTAAAATCACAAAATTTCGGTGAAAAATGTTATGAAAATAGTAAGTGGCAACAAATATTTAATTCAGGAATTTTAAGATCTTAAAACACTCTACTTCTTCAAATCGTAATATTAAAAAAACAAAGTGAAACTTCACGTTACAAAAACAATGTTTTGCAATTAATTATTTGGTGAATTACTTGCAATCATTCAATGTCTCAGTAAAACTACACTGAATATTAATGCATTCTCGACATTAAGCTCCAAAAATAAATATAATTGCACCAAGTCATCATTTTAGAAGAATAGTGACATTTTTATGTAAATCAATGTGTCATGAGACTAATTTTAAGGGAATACGTGCTGTTCTCAAATTTATACTTTAGGTAATTTAAATATATAGGTACTTTAAAAAATAAATAGTACTTTAAAAACTATTTATCCAAACCCTGACATTTTAGCTCCCCGTTAAAAAATACTTCGATATTTCAGTATGTATCAGTTTTTCATAAGTATATAATATTTTACGGCTCAAAACACCGTACCAAATGTAGCGCATAAGGTACGAGCTTGTAACGGCAGCTAGATACAGTTGCATTTGTCAAAGTATCTACCTTTTGATGTCATCTTTAAAAGTAACCAATATGATTAAATCACGATTGTAATAGTATTAACAGCACATTATACATACAAAGAATAATAATTTGACTCAAGTTTGCCCCGATTAATTCAAAGAGAACTACCAACTTTAGTAGGACTACGAAGCTGTAAAAGAACACATGATTTGTGAATCCATAAAAATTAAGTTACCGTAAACCTAGCTATTAACGTTTAGAAATTATTATTTTAGAACATTTGTACAAATCTACATATTATAAAGGCACTGCACAAACATAAGTTCAACAATTCAAACTGGCGCCATGTACAGCGAAAAACATCGTACACAGAATTACTTCTCAAACCGCCACGTGGCAGCTTTCCCATTCTCGCATTGTGGCCTGATATAAATATAGCTGCTGCGCACTGGCAGAGAAAAAACTCATATTTAAAAAAATAGCTATCGTACCAGAAACTTTCTCATTTTATCTGTAATGGAAACAATATTTTATATTAAAAATTGCTGTAATTGCAAATATATTGCAATATTGTGACCAACTGCCTCTTCAGATATCTCGTAAAAGACTCTTTAGCAAAAGAAGCGTGAAGGATTCAATGAAATTCCCAAATTTGAAAAAATACACACGGAGGACAGCATCTATCAGCCTAGAAGAATATTTTCTCGCGAATACTGTATTAATTTATTCATTAACATACCGTGGAGTGAAAATATAATCAGTGTAAAATTAATTAACTGACGTATTTGCTGTAAGTATACTTGACATATCTGACATCCTACTGTTCCTTTAAAATAAGTTCATACAAGTCATGTAGAATAGTTCCAGTTGTAAGTGAAAACATTTTTATGAGCAATGAGGTAATATACTCACTAAAAAGTGTGTTAAAAATTGATATTATTTCATCCATAAAATACTTGAATCGTTATTATTTGTTTTATTAACAAATCAAAAGAATAATTACGATCAATATTTTGGAATGTTAAACGCAAAAAAATTATCCAAAATAGCCAATGGTTTAAAAACCACTATACATCGCACACACTGTATAGCGCTATCCGAAGGGGAAAACAAAATTCGACAAAAAAGTCATAATTTCTGGGTTACAAGCACTTCCTACACAATTTTTCAAGGGAATCACGTGAGTACGATAGAGGGTCGGTCGAGCCGAAGCGAACGGCGACAAATTGGTGGCTGTGGCCGGAGGGCAGTGTCAGCGGCGAGGCTACTTGAGTGGCGCGGGGGAGGGGATAAGAGGGGGCGGGGAGGATTCGAAGTGGTCTGCCGCGGAGTGGGGGTGGGAAGAGCATTGAGGGAAACGAGGGCGATCATGTGGGGAATGAAGAATTCACCAAAAAGGAGGAGCCAAAGATACGAAGAGTATCAGGTTGATTTCAGTTCCTTAGATGTACTGGATAAACTTAGGTTAGTAGTCAGAGGCGAAGGTGACGATGAGGTAGATATAAAAAAGAGATCTGGGATGGAGACGGAGGCGGGGTCAGAGGCGGGGTCAGAGGCGCGGTCAGAGGCGCGGTCAGAGGCGCGGTCAGAGACGCGGTCAGAGACGCGGTCAGAGACGCGGACAGACACGCGGACAGACACGCGGACAGACACGCGGACAGACACGCGGACAGACACGCTGTCAAAGGCTGGATAGCACCGTCCCATCCAACCCGCAACAAGCTTTAAACTTCCGATTAGCCTCTCGACTAGTCTGGCAGAGTAGTGCGTGAAACAGTGAGAAATCGCCAGACAGAACAGCCGACCGCTAGAATTCTCAACTAAACCAACCTGAATTTGAGATAGCTATATAGTTAGTGTCGAAAATTGGTCACCGCCGAGTCTCGAAACCTAAGACATCCCGGACAGACTCAGAAAAAATCTAAACCGGCCAACAACTTTCGCATATGCATGTACACACCGCTGAGCACGCTGCAGCGGCAATGGCAATTGTGTGACGGTACCAACACAGACGCCGGTAGCCAGAAGGGCCAGTGCCGCAGGCGGCGTGGGGAGCGAGAGCGACGGCGTGAGCGTGGGCGAGGCCTGGGGGCGACTGCGGGCGCAACGAGCCTCAAGGGACGGCTCGGCGGGCGGTTGGCCCGCGGGCGCACCGCAGAAAACCTCGCAGTCTAGAGGGCGGATTGGGGCGGGGCGGGGTGCGCGGCGGCGCTGGCGGCGTCGGGTGACGAGTGTGGGCCATTTGGCTGGCGACGGCACCGCCGACCGATTAGTCAGCGCTGTGAGGGCGGGCGCCATCCGTCTCCGCCCCCGCCCCCGGCTCCGCCCGCGCCTCCGGCCTTGCACACGCTCCAACACCGCGCCGCTCAGCCTGGGCCGGTGCCGCAAACAAGCGCGTTCCACGGACGTAGAGGAAATTTCACAGCGAATGGGTTATCACAGGACGTGCAATGTGTAGCAAGATGAGCTCGCCTTGATCAGGCATTTTAACTTCTACTTTAAACTCCCGATTGCCTTCAATTGCAAAATTTTTTATTGTGCACACTTTGGGGAACGTTTCATTTACACTACACTCCTTAACACTACATTCGCTAGCCCCTAACTGTCTCATGACGCAAGCAGACAATAAGCTGTGTTTTTTTCTGAAGTGCATTGCTCTTCGGGGGAAGTATTTGCCTACATACGCGCTGCAGTTCGTAGGGACTGAGAACACTGGATCGACATAACGTTGTTACTTCCAATACTATCATTTTTATAATAAACGGAATATTTTCATGATCGTAAAGGGTCTCAGTCGTTTGTATCTGTCCAAAATAGAATTTTCTCGTGTAACATACGCGTGTGTCCTCATACTTTACAATTGAGCCCAGTGACTGTAACACACAGCAAACGCAATGGCTTTTAATCCGTTTTCACTATATGCAGCACTCAGAAATATGTTCGGCACAAACAAGTATTTTATAAAAATTTGCAAATAATTTCAATATTTGAACCCGTATTAAGCTGCGATAGTACTGCGACTCTCTCAAGAATGCCAAAACCATAAAACTGAAAGAAGTATTTTCGAAATTTGAATTTAAAATCGGAATGGTTGTCCATAGAGATTGTGGTTGGATGTAACCGATCTAAAAAGAACAAATTTGTTATAATCACCGGGAAGGTAGTGAACATAAAGTAATAAACGTGTTTTTGAGAGGAGAAAAAAGATATTGCTTATTTTTTATAGGGCATACTTCTTTTTGACAACATCTAGGCAGTTGCATTTAGTTCTGCTCATTCAGCGGTGTCAAAGTACGCTTAAATAGGCCTACAAATACTTTAATTACTTTTAGGTCATCAAAACTTATATTAAATGTTGAACAATCTTACGTATATGGAAAAAATAATTCCAGCTAACTGTAATTTGTTAACCAAACATTTTTTGAAATGAAGAGTTCCACAGGAAGTATGGAACCAGGGGTCGTAGTTCCGTCAGAACGCTTTGCGATTTTGAATGGCATCAACAAAACAATAGACAAAACCGAATACGCTGAAGAGCATAAGAGAAGTTAGACGGAAGCGACGGTTTGAGTGACAGTCCGAATGTTACAGTCACTAAAAGCTGATGCGTAAATAGCATCGCACATTCAGGTCCGTCAAAATGCCATCGGGTTTAGCGGTTCCTCGCTTTCTATACACCCATGATGTTCGAAATCAAATTGATAACAAAGCACTATACTACGCCATTCCGCATACCACAGTAGCAGAATCTACTATTATCAAATGCGTTATTATCAATACGGGTGTGTTTATCGACCATTACTACCTACATGTGGGACTCAAAATTGCTGTAAATGTTAAATTAACAGATCCTATTAATAGAGTAATATTGTCTAATAGTTTTATTATCACTACTTCAACTCCATCTAAAATCTTCCGTTGGGTTAAGTTAAGATAACTCTCAGTAGTAAACAGTTATTGTCCATATTTTTAAATAAGTCGTTTACATTAAAATATTTGAAATAAAAATATTTCCATTATGAAAATAATCCATCATAAAGACATTAAAGACAATGGAACAATCATATCAGAGGGAATACAAAAAATTCAATATGTATGATGTTTCGTGCGATCTCCAGAGTGGTGCCTTCCAGAATAAAAGACATTTCTGATACTGATATATTGCAGTAATCACAATAATATTATCCCATAGCTCAAACACATTCATATACTACTAATTCTATCGAACTTTCTAAAGGGAAAATGTAATACGTAAAAGAATGAAGTAATTTTCAAGAATCCAAAAGAGCACTATCATTTCGTACTATTGCAAAATTGCTTCTGTAACAAAACTTTAATAAACATGCTTTGGTTGATGACACATTTGTTAGGGCAAAGGTATATAGACTGGTTTATTTAGCCTTCTCGGCTATTTGAAACACACATTTACATACGTTGTTTACATCTATAGGTATACTCCATTTAACTATTTACAAAAGTTGTTTTCTACTTTTATGTATTTTATATTTATCTTTTAAGCTCTTTAATTTGTTCACAATTTTTATTGCAAACGATAATAAGTATATAATTCAAATCCTTTGTCAAATAATGTGTTTCTTACCTGTATAGTTTTACTGAAATTTATTACTAAATGTTGACTTTGTCTTGTTTCCCTAGTTGTTTTATATTCCACCCTTTCGATTTAGTTTAACAATCTCCTGTTAAATTACTTTTAATTATTTGAAAATAAAAATTTATTTGTTTAATTATTCTCTTTTCTTACTTCAGACTGTCTAACCATATCAACCACTGGAAATATAATATATATATATAGATATATATATATTATATATATATATATATATATATATATATATATATTGCATTGGACTCTCATGGCTCTGAAGTTCGAGTAGAGGAGTTTGAAGAGAATGTGTTTCAAGGTAATGCATTATTCGAAACAACAATAATTTTCATGCCTACAGGTGAATTTGCCTGCAGTTTTATAAGAAATATTGAATGTAATTGCGCTGCAGGTTTTCACACGAGTATGTTTTTGTTCAGTTTTTACAGTTAGTGAAATTATATTATATTCACTGGTGTTTGTGAAAATTGCAACAAGGAGGCCTAGTATTACAATAAAATTTATTGCACAGATTAGGAATATCACAATATCAAATGATTAGAATTATATAACTGTACCTGCATTTTGATCTTGAGTATTTAATACGGTGTGAAGTCACCTCGCACTGCCATTAGAGACTCGATACGTCGTGGCGTGGATTCAAAGAGTGCCCGGATATGCTGGTAGGGAAGATACTGCCACGATTTTTCTGTACGCGGCTACAAAGAATCGACGTAAATGCACGAGGGCCAGAACGAACGAATTGTCGACCGATCATATCCCAGGCATGTTCGTTGGGCGCTATCTCAGGCGAACATGCAGCCCAGGGAAGCAGTGGTACCTTAGTTCTTTGCAGAAAGCTTGCGCATTCCTCGCCACATTACATTACGGACAGTACCTCGAACTGTAAAACCGACCTAATGTGGCGTTTGCTGTTCAAATTTCCCTCAATACGAATAAGGTGAAATCGCACATTGTATTCAATGGAGTTACAAATCTACACACATAATTTTGTTCGCTATGGTGCGGAACAATACAGGATATTATATTGCGATCACCACGATAGCGTCGAACACGTACGAAGACATCACTGTAGCACAAATTGAAGCGGGACTCCTCCGAAAACTCTCTTTTTTGCCACTGAGCACACCAGTAAACACGTTCACGTGCCCATTTGTGTTTGGTGGCGGTTTCTGGAACGGAGTCCGACGCAGTGCTATACGTAGCACCAATCCAGCTCTCAGTAGACAGCGTCCAACCATCGACGCAGACATGAACACACCCAATGCAGTGCGCCAAAGACGAGCCAACACTGTGGACGACACCGTTCTGACAGTTACGGCCACGCTGTGGTCGTCTAACGCTGTGGTCACATTGTCCAGTCCAGTACCGGCTCGTCACTGTGTACGACTCTCCTCTATCCATTGGAGACACACACGCATCGCTGTCGAAGCAGGGCACTCCGTTCGAGCCGCAATGTCGCGATACGATAAATCCACTTCCCGGAGACCGCGTATTCTGCGTCGTTTTAACTCCCTCAGATCCTGATATTGCGCTCTTTCACGGTGACGGAGCATACCGATTCTTGCTTGCACGTTTCCACGTCGTTTGATGGCGCTACGTTGACAGAGACTGGTGTAACACTGAAATAACCTGTCACACAAAACAGAGCGCTGCTAGGCCAACATGCACACCATCACTGTGTACATTTAATAAGTTTTTATGGATACACTGTTCTAGACATCCAGCTGTTTTTAAGTGACTCTGACGATTCCTTTTGAGTTGCTATTTTTAAAATACCAATGTACATTATATAATCTATACTACATACAACATATTTGTTAATTGTCATAACGCCCAAGTGATAACATCTGCGTATAATATAGCTTTCATGCAATCAAATGTTGCGAGGCATATTATATAATACTATTCTCTTTCTGGCACAAAAATTTTTACGGTCTCAAGTTTTCAATAATAACACTTCCCATCATTTACGTTGGAAACTTACGTACTCCCACTAACAAAATAAGGATTAACTGTAATATTATTATTATTAATTATTATTATTATTATTATTATTTTATTATTATTATTATTATAAATTTTAAGAACTTGCTTTAACTCCCAGGTCATTCAAAAGACTGGCCACATTTTGCGCCAATTATTGTAGAGGAACCGACAGTCAACTAGTTCTTTTTCCTTACGTAGCTGGTTGCAAACAATGCAGTATATTTTATATTGAGCAGCTCATAACATCTTAATCGTTATGTAAAGGAAAATAATAATAATAATAACTAATAATAATAATAATAATAATAATAATACAATAATAAATTGATTTTTATGGAGCCCACAAACGTGTTGAAATTTATTATCCATACTTTATATTTCGTTACCTGAAAAGGGTACTGTTACTAGTCGTTTGAATCCGTGTCCTTACCTCAAAGTTCAAACGCGTGTAGTATTTGGAACGGAGCCACGAAATCGCCGGGTGGATCCATTGGATGGGAAAACTGGAGACTAACCAGATGCATGCCTTGGCACGCGGCAAAGCAGACCAGGAAGAGCAGGAGGATGGCGATGGCCGGGAGGATGGCGGCGGTTATCCTCCCGATGGTAGGAGGAGACCGTCTCTCATCAAACCATACGGTTAAGTAGTCAGTAACAGTTAAGGTTACTTAACACTGTTGTATTCGTGAGTATTGCTGAGGTGCGTGAGCATTGCCTAAGAGTTTTTAATTCCTACCATACTGTGATTCGTCACATTAGAAAGAATCTCTTTAATTATTTGAAATTGAAATTTGTTTAAAGTTTTCACATATTTATCTGACAGTGTATTTCATTTTGCTATTTTACCTTGCCTTTACGTATCTACATATATAAATTACTGTGTCTCATTTGTGGACAACTAATTCAAATGATTATTTGTATTTGTCTTCGTCAGTATGAAAGTATATTGCCAGATCATGAGGGATGGCTGATGATGTTTAAATAAAATGTGAGGAGATTAGGGAAACATATAATAATGCCACAAATCCGTAGTGGTAATGGAGTTTTTGTAGTGTCTCTGACGAAATGAACCTAGGGTTCGAAGCCCGACAGGGGCGGATTTTCGACGAATTAGCTATCTACCTTGCAAAATCAAATTCTGGAGCTGTATGGAGGATAATTCCAGACAAATGCCGACGCAGTTCACTAACAAACGACCCACGAACCGCGCGCTATCTTTCCTTCCTCTTCCTTGTCTCCTCTTCACAATTTACTTACATACACTTGTGAGCATGTGTATGCTCTACACTACTTGGCACCGCTCTCGGGAGCCCAGAGCTTGCCCCGGCTGGGATGATTATTCGCTGGTGGGAGACATTCAAATAGAGAATACCCAGGATCTCACATCCAGCAGGGGGAAAACCACAGCACCTCCCATAATAGAAAATGCACGACACTGACAGAAAGAATGAGTATAGCAGTTCACGCGACCGGAAACACGAAATAATCAGTCAGGCAGTGGGCAAAGTCGCAGCCATTCGTTCTGCGTAGGTAGACTCGGCCCGAAGCTCCTGCGCCACCGGAGCCGGCTGCAGCGCTGGAGGCAGCGGGGAAAGGGAGCTAAACAACGAACGAGCGGCATGCGCTCCGAGAAAGAGGTGCCGACAGCCTGGTGGGAGGCGGACGGCGAGGGGGCGGTGAAGAAACAGCCTCCGGTATTAAGATACTGGTTTATTACGACTTATTTTATATATCTCCAAACATCCAAGAATAAAATGCCTTTGTGCTTCACAAAAGTTTGGTTGTTTGCGAGGGGCAGGTAATTCTCGAAAACGAATTTGTAAACACCTAGGTTCGTTTGTTTACAGAAATCGACAATCATGACGTGCGTGACAGAACTATTTTTTAAATCGTAATAGCTAATAAAGTAAAAAAGTAACACGGTAGTAAAACATTTTAAATGAAAAATAGCTGTAATACTTTACGTGCTCAAATTCTTGTTATTTAGTTGTTTTATAGTATACGAATTCGTAGCGAGTTATATATATACATATATATATTGCAATTGAATATAGCATTAAGTAATCATTACAAGTCAAAGAATCCATGGAAGTAAAATTTGAGGAATACAGGGAAAACATTATTTTAAAAAATCATATTTTTACACATAGACTTAAGAAAATTAGAAGAAAATATATTCTCCCTATTCACTAGATCTTCCTTTTTATTTACATCTTATTGATATTTGTTATTGACATCAATTTGATATTTATTAAAATCAAATTATAGTCCTTTTCAACTGTTCGGTCACTCTGAAGTGCATGAGAGATGTGATTTCACTAATTACTTCACATAAAGACACCCTGGTTTTTCTTCAATTTCACTGAAAATAAATATTGTAGTTTAAAAATTTATTTAATCATGCTATTGAGAAAATTACTCTTCTAACAGTTTCTTAACGTGATTAGTCCATTAAACAACAAATAAGAAATGCGGTTGAAGTTTGTGAACCCACGCCTTATGTGATATTTATAATTAGCTGTGACTGTTACACGTGTTATCGATCGTGTGTGGCTAAATACACTTCAGCCCAATCATTGAAAATATTTCTTACCTCACTGTTTCATGCAAACGGCAAAAAACGATTCCCGTACGCCAACTACAAAAAAGTTGTGAACTTATATAAGATCTAAGAACTGCAAAGTGTACACGACATTGAGGCAACGTGAACCAACATGGCTACAGCCTTGCATTTCTCGAATGATCTCTATATTCTATCAATCCGTGCTAAAAAATCATAATTCGTAAATTAACACAAAACCTATTATGCGTAGCTCGTACCCAGATGTCTTTTTTTGGGAACTCATTTCAAAATGCTGAACGCGGCTACTTTGGCCGCTTCGTCAATCAACATTTTATTCGTTCGCAAAGACACTTTTTTTTGTTATGAAAATAACTATGTCATAACCATCATATGAGAAAACATGTAAAGAAGAAAGGCAATTTTTGGATTAAGTTCACCCATAAGCTATATTTAGCTGAAATACGTGTGTTTCCATTTTTTAAATAACGGCGGCTTGTCAAATTCTTAACGGACGCTGACAGTTAAGACTGACTTTGCGTTTCTCTTAGCTACGTTAAATAGATGTAAAAACGTAGTATTACAAAAAATATATATAAAGTTTACTTATTTATCCAATTTATATTGCGAATTTAATAAAGGAATCTAAATAATGAATTATATATTTTTCGAACTTCATATTTCGTAGTAGATCGTTTGTAGCCAACGATTTTGGCATTCTATTGTATATACTGGTACAGGAATTCAATTTTGGCGCGATACGTCTATGTATAACAAACATGTGGTCTCGAATAATATGTATGTTAAATACTACTATTACATTTTCTTCTTATCGTATCCATAAGTGTGTAACAAAACACACCTTTCAGATATTCAGTGTCTGTACGTCTTATCATGCATATTCCCACTGTGAAATGCTACTCAGAACAAAAGCCGCGAAGTCCAGTCCAGCACACAGAGCGAAAAGCGCCGCCGAGGCGTGGGGCCCCGCCCCTACCTACGCGACATGCGGGCGAGGCGAGGCGAGGCGAGGCGAGGCGAGTTGCTTTGCGAACCCAGAGACGTCAAGCCACAGTCAGAGCAGGGAACACGGCGACACGGCGGGGGCGGGGGCAACAGCTGCGGCGGCGAGCGACGCACCGGCCGTAGGAGAGAACGGAGGATAACGCAGAGGTAAGGGGGTTCACGCTACTGCGGGCAGAAAACCCACCAGCGCAACCTGGAGGCAACTGAGTGCCGCTGATGTATTGGTCGAGTATTTTTTTTTCAAACTCGAGCTCCCTAGACTTTCCCAACGGTGAATTGCGCGTCACATTGCGACTTGTAATTAATATATACTGATTTATATTGCTTCCAACATTCATCTCCCACCTTCAACAAAATTGTAGTATTTTTGAGGCCGAGCTTTGGCGCGATAAGTTCATACCAAGTTGAAATGAACCCGCTGGGGAATAGCCAGAAAACTGAAGGGTGAAGTAAAGGACACGTGTTGGTGAATAGATGAGATAGGATAGTAACGGCGAAGATAGTCATTTTGTGAGAGAGAAAAATCGCAGTTTTCACCGAGCAAAAAAAGTGTAGTAAAGTCCCCTAATGTGGAATATGATCCTAATGTAAATATCGAAGAATTGGACTTGCTATAAACTAACGTTTTGTAACTAAATTTGGGAATTACTTTGAAGAGGTCTCTGATCGGGCGTAGATAATGTGTTTTGAGTTGAAGCTCTTAAATGAAGTGGAAAAGCGTGTTTTCTTCAGAGCGTCAACAAAAATATAGGAGCAATAAACAAAATAATTGTTACTCGTGTGACGTCAATATTAAAATGAGTATCTATTTACTACGTGTAAGTTGTATATCTAAGAATATATAAAGAACCTGGATACATATATTGACTGCCAAAGAGCTTGAAAGCATTATTACTACTATGTCCCTAATGTAGAATTCGAGCAGTGCTGTAATGTAGAATACTCCGCATGGCTACTATAAGTAAAATGTACATGGTACTTTTGGATGTATTCATTAAGCTGCATTTTTATGGCATATTTATGTTGAAATTCCATATCGTACTGTGGAAGTCTACGATCTAAACTGATTAGACTCAGTGTCAAAAGTTTAAGAACTGTGCCATGTCCCATGTGCAGGTAATTCAAAAAAGAATTTCGTCTGCAGGAAGTTTGTAATACTAAACCAAATATGTCGTTTTGCTTAAATAAACGTTCTAGGCGTTAATACCTTTATTGTTTACTAAAAAGAAAAGGCATTCACTATTCTAATTTAGTAACAGGGTACGACTAATGTGGAACATATGAAGACTTTTTTTAATTTCGTAATATAGAGAATTTATGATAGATTTAAATAAATAATATTAACCACATTTGTTTATAAATGACTAGTTTAAATTTAGTTTAACTAATTATCAAAAAGAGCCATCAAAATTTCGCTTATTTGTGAAGTCGTAGACGAAAATGTAAAGAATATTTCACATTCGGGCACTTCATTTTAAGCTAAAGAAACATTTGTGATGCCAACGAAATATTAAAAAGAAATTAACAATACATCAAACATTTATCAAGCTCGATAAAGATAGCAAGTGCATTACTTTTTTAATTAGAGTATAATGTGAGAAAAATACTTGCTGATGCTGGAGGGTGATTGTTGATACGGATACGGGGAGAGTAGTAAAATAAAAGTGTGAGGATGTATCAAGGCTACGGATGAGGAACGACGAGGCGATAACGGAGCAACGTCGAAAGGGGAAGATGGAGAATAAAGAAGACGAGGAATGAATATTAAGGAGACGGGTGGAGAGGAAAAATCAGATCAAGTAGGAGGGGGACGTCTGGATTTCTGATGTACTAGACGTCGACAAGATCAGTGACATGACGATGCTGATTACGGTTTAAATGAAGACAGGGCAATTAATTAATCATTGTTACAAAAATATTAGGGTAATATGGGGTTGATTTATGAAACGTTTTGTACTTATTACAGCTACCGTTCAATATACTGGATACATGGACCAACTGAGGTATGAGCTGCAGGAAAAATTAAAGAATTCGATTGCAACATACCGCCAACTTATCATTCCTCCACAAGTTGCAAATCGAAAAAACTGAGATCTGACTCCCGATGTCTACAAAAGAAATGCCACTCTACTGATCTCCCCAGTGGCGGCACGGAGTGGGAATTTTGCCGTCAATGAAGAGACGCCGGAAGACCAGTGAGCTTACGGCGGGAGAGGCAAGCAGCACTCCTAACCCTATGTATTTCTCTGTGAGGAATTGGAGCAGTTCGAGCCAAACGTCCGCAACAGCTTGCAGCAATGGTGGCGGAGGTGATGGAGGTGGCGGTGGTGGCGGCATAGGTGGTGGAGTAGGTGACTGAAGTGGCAAGGATCGTGGTGAAGGCGGCGATGAGGAGGAAGGTGGCGGCTGTGGCGGCATCAGTGGAGAAGGCGCCGATGGCAGGTGTGGCCGACGGGCGTCGTGGCGGTGGTAGAGGCAATGGCCGAGGTGAGGGTGGCGGTGGCGGTGCGGTTGGCGGTGGGGTGCGGTGGCCGGTGGCGACCGGTAGTGGGTTTGGCGTGGTGGTTGGTGGCGGTAGTGGTGGTGGTGGCAACGGCGGTGATGGCGGTGATGCACGCCGCGGAGCCCCGGGCGCGGACAGGCGCGCTTTGAGCCTGGCGGCACAGAGGCGCTTTCAAGGCGCGCACCAGAAATAGCCGCGCGTGCCCCAACGCACCGCCGTGACCCGACCCGCCACCCTGCCCATGCCCTCGCTTCGACTCGCCCTCGCCCACCCCACAGTCCTCCCACGCCCACGCCACCGCTCCGCGCCTCTACTCCACCCATGCCCCTGCCTCAATTCTGAGACACTGCTGCCAACTATCTAAAGAAATTCTTTAAGGCAAAATTGACGAAATTCAGAAAATATGTAATACCAGATTGTCAATGCGGCAGACATTACAATACCAAGCTACTTTCAGAAAAAAAATATGGCAGTAGATTAATTTTTTTCTGTAGCTGGGCGTGCCAACTGCTCTTTTCATTAGGCCAGTTACTGTCGAAGCGAATGTTATATCTCGGGAAGTAGCGGTCCCCTTAGATCGTGAGATTCTCTCTCATACTTGCTAATACCAGAATGGACCCACCGCAGTATTGGAGACAAGTTGTTAACTTGCGAATGATCTCCTGTCGAGAACATATAACTTGCCATAAGTGAGTCGGTGCTACCCTGGGTGAGATACTCGAGTTAATGTAAATTACATCGCGTATTTCTTAAAAAAAATATTTTGATCATTTACGCAAATAACTACCACATTACGAAAAAACAAACAACAAACCGATATCGCGTATTTTCTGCAAGATATAAGTACCTAGATTAAATGTTTCAAAGAGTTCATCAGTGTTTCTTCATTTAATAATATCGTGAATAATATTCATCTACTCAACAATAGTTGCACATTTAAATAGGGTACTGAATCTTCCCCAAAGGTAGAAATATTATTTGTAG
Organism: Gryllus bimaculatus; assembly: GCA_017312745.1. NCBI lineage: Eukaryota > Metazoa > Arthropoda > Insecta > Orthoptera > Gryllidae > Gryllus > Gryllus bimaculatus. The sequence goes on from BOPP01000012.1 coordinate 1,007,142, forward strand.
ATTTGTTACAATTTAACAATCTTGTTGGAAATGTTAGTATTTGTTGGAAAGTCTATTTTTATTCAATTTCATTTGCGATCTCTTTTGCCTGAAGTTTTGTAAATTGACATTCGTTTCCATCAATACCGTCAATACAAATTCCGCTTGCTCGTACCAAGTCACTTCAAGTAATTTATGCCACCAATCCAGCGGCGCGGCCGCGTGGCCTGGATATTCCCAATCCGTTTTTCCTGGTCGTTGGCTTCCCCGTAAACGTGTACTCTGATGTCACCAGCCAGTGGACAAGGAAAGCAAAACCGCAAAGAAGCCAAGCTCGGGCCAGAGAGTTCCCTTCTGTTCGGCAAATCTTTGCTTTCTCTGGAAAACAAAGTCAATAGGAAATTTGTAAGGAAAATAACCAAAGTTGACAAACAGCTTCAGACATTCATTTTGTTTTCACTAGTCTTTGTGAGGGGCAAACAAGACATTTTTAATTCTAAGTGAAATTGAACTGGAACTTTCTTCGGTCTATGTCATATTAAATATTATTCTGCAGTCAATGTACTAAAGCACAAGTAACCGCTGGAAAGTAGAGATGAAAAATGCTCGTGATACAGGGAATTCGTAAGTAGATTTTCAGAGGGCGTAAAAATCGTGATATTGGTCACCAGTTTCGTGTTCGCAATGGCATCGATGTGAGACCATAATTCCTAATTCTTCGCTGACGTATGCTACGGGTTTTGCACGAATTGTATCCAACGACACAAAAAGGATGTGCACGCAACGGGCGTTATCATAAAAGCAAACGCTGATGTGACACTAATGACTACGTCACGGGTAAACTGGATTGTCGAGGGTAAATGATTTATCTACCTTCGCACATGACGTTACCCGACCTTTGTAAACTTTGTTTCTCTCCATCGTGGAGAGCTGATGTAATGAATAATGAGGCTCTCCGAAATATATTTTGAAAATGTATTTTCTTCCACCGTATATTTCGGCTTTGTGTTCCAATATACATGTTTTACGAATTAGGTTCTTGTGAAAGAGTTTATAAGATTTTCGCTATTAAAAGGATATAAAAAATCATAAATAAT
>BOPP01000012.1:1010717-1018463 GCA_017312745.1 Gryllus bimaculatus
GCTACTAAACATTCGTAATAATAGCGAAAAGTTTTTAGTCTAAGGCTGCTACAATGAAAAAAAACGAGATTATTCACATGAGCGGGAAAACCCATTGGAGATGTCGCTATTTGCTAAAGAAACTAATTCCAAATACAAACTACGGAAAACAGTTTTATCTGTTAAATCAGTCTCAATTCGTTTTTCCTTGCTATCATGGCTTAAAAAACATACTAATTTTCAAAATCTAGACACAATTCAAAATATTGTGTCCACAATAAGAATCAGAAAGGGGTGAAAACATTGTTAACAATGTGTATCACCATGAATTAAACCTGAAGGAAAATCTTCGTTACTATGAAATAAACAAAAGCCGAGAAAAAGTTCTCTTGGTTTAGATGGATAAATATTGATAAATATTGGACTCTCGACAGCATCGAATACGTAGCTCACATTCCAAAATATTTTTTTTCTTCTAGTTATGATTTTGTTCTTTCACAGTCTACACTTTCTTCCCTTCCTTCACACGACGCTATCCTTGAATATCCAATTCGTTTTTTTTCTGTGTCATCTTTGTATTTCTATTCTTTCTTCATTCCTTCTGTATTTTACTGTCCCCATCTCCATTCGTCAGCTGGTCGATTTTCGTATATCACTGTTCTTGAATCTCCAATCATTTGTCGTTTTGTTCGTCTGTTCTCTCTTCGCCCTCCATTAACTTTCTAATTCATCCTAGAGTAGTTTCTTCCTTCACAAAGCCCGGAGATTATCATCGTCTGCAGCACCATACTGCAAACTACCCTTTTCGTGAATATACTATTCATTTCAAATATGTTAAGTTCCTCATTTTTGGGGCATTTAGGATACAAATACACGAAGAAAAACTATTATACTTCTTGTAAGCCAGGTTATTTCATATCTGAACATCTAGAAGAATTTGACTTTATACCTTCATGGGTTTGACTATGGGATTTACAGCTCAACAGCAATGAGAGTCAAAACCCGCATTTTCACGGACTACACAACGAAACATCAACTTTCTTCGTAACATTGTTTGAAATATGAAGAAAAAATACTGTCATTTGGCGTCATCTTTTGCACAAACTTCTTAAGTACATGATCCTATGTATAATAATGAGATTGTTTTCTACAATAAATATTTGCATCACGGTTTTATGTTGATATCTCAACAGGAAAGTTGTAAAAAATACACGGTGATAAAGACACAACCGTATTTAAAAGTTGTGATGATTGATTGATTCTGGGCGCGTCAACTACTCAAGTAGTGAATGTTAGTTTAAGTATGTATAAGTGGTGAGGATGGGACAACAACGAGGTAGGAATGATCGCGCGCGTTCCGTGGCCCGTTTGTTACGCTACTGTTTCGGCATTCGCCTGGTGTTTACGGAGAAAATCACGGAAAACTACCGATCACAGCAGCCAGTTTCTAGAATTTTCCTCCAGATAGCGGCTGCATTCGACCTTACTGACAAGCTAGTGTCGAAAATTCTGCCCACCGCTGGGACTCAAACCTAAAACCTCCCGCTCAGAGGGACTGAAGTGACATCAGTTGATGCCCTGATCCTTATTTCCGAGTGAACAGTGATATGTAATAAATATTAAACACATATATTACAAATGTAAAAGTTTTTCTTCATGTATACCGATCCTGATTGTGCCAAAAAAGGGAAACTTACAAACTAACTGAAAGAATAACCTTGGGCAATCACAACAACATAAAATATTCAATGAACTTTCCCATAACCCATTTCTTTTTCAAACATTGTCTCGGGCGCCTCCTCCATTCGCACGCCAATCTGGTGGTTGTGGTGGTCGCCGTCTGCTGCGGCGTTTGCTGTGTGGCGGTCTGGTCGGGACCTCCCACCTCGCCCCCGAGGGAGAGCGCCCGCGCCACCCCCGCGCCATAGACTGAGGCCGGGATATTTTTAATGAGTCGCTATTCAAGCACCATCAGCCCGCGGTGAATATTTCAGTGGCGTCTGGCTTCGCCCCCGCCCTCCCGGGGCCCCGGCGGGCAGCGAAGGCGGCTCTATGGGCATGCGAGCGCTGAGCTACCAAGCGAGTGGAGGGAACGTTATGCGTTGCTCGGGGTGCTACGACAAAGGACATGTCTCATAGAATCGATGGCGGGGAAGCAGAATTGAAAATAGGAAAGTTTAAAATATTCTGAGAAAAATATCTACCTAATAAAGACGACGATAAAGAGATACTTTATTTATGAGCGGAAGGTATTACTTCACGGACAAAAAAAGCGATAGGAACGAAATAGACATTTTTCGCGAGAAGTTTAAGTACATTTATCATCGTATTTAATATTTATTTCTTTTAAAGTCATTTGTGAAATATAAAATTAATGAAATAATTTAGTCAATTCAGCAGAAATACTTTGCAGCGCAAACAACAGAAGCGCGTTCGCCACCACTCGAAGTGCTAAGGGTTTAAAGTTTTTTTTATCGCCCGTAAGTGATATAGGTACAATAGTAACATATTATTGGCCATCAAAGAAAGTTTGGTTCTTTTGAGAAAAACAAATAATATAAATAATTAAGAACAAAGAAAATTTGAGAATTGGCGTGTCGATATACATTGGAAGTTTTATCGTCTCCATGCAAGATAATATGTTATTTTCCTTTTAGGATTTTTCCAGAATTAAAGTTTGAATCAAAGCAAAATAATGGTAAACCTTTCTATGGGTTGGTTCTTTCTTTTGCACGAATATTCGTTGCATCAAATTGTCATTAATCTTTACCTTAATACGGAAGCTATATCAGCAAATATATATTACGTTTTATATTAGAGTTCATTTACCGGAGAGAATATTCTTGATATTTTAGTAATTAAATTGATATTTGAAGTTGGTTATAAATTAATCTGGTATTTCTAAATTGGAGTTGCGAGACAATATGCCGCTTTATTTCATTTTCGTTTGTGAACATGCAATGACACAACGATTTTTGCCTCAATTAAAGCTAACAGTAGTGAGTTCTATCCATTTCGCGTTTGATTAATGGACCAAATGCATACAAGGGAGTCGCGTCACGACGACAAAGGTGTCACAGAACAGTGAACTCAGCAGAGAATAGAGAAGCGAGGGGAACTGCAAGTCCGACAAGTGCCCAAGAGAAGCACTGGCGGTACCTGCGCTCATTACTCCTTCAGCGTCCGCCAATGCCGCATTTGAAACGACAGCTCTGCGTTCTCCAACCTGGAGTTCCACAAGGGTCCCTCAACGGTGAACCCCAGATGCTGCAAACACTGCTTTAGTTTGGGAAGGTGCACAAAACACTCACAGAGCTCTTGTCGAGCTAGATTGGTGAAAAGGGGGGCAATTATTGCAGCACGGACGTTCAATGTACATTGTGTCACTCAAACGAATTTAAGCTTCTGTTTAAGATTTAATAGATATCTTGAACGGTAGTCTCTTTAATCGTAAACTTGTTTAAATAAAGAATAACATTTTCACTTTTTGCGTCACAACACTCTTAGTAATTAATATTGCACATGCATAATATTAATTCGAAGACAAAATTAATTGTATTTTATTTAATGAAATAGTTCTGACAACAAAAACATTTTTCATCATTGTGTATCAGGTTTGCAGTTCTGAAATTAAATGACAATACCAAGAACAAAATTTTTTACCAAGTAATTTTTAATGTGCGTAAAAACTGAAAAAATGCAGCTTCTTGTCACATGAGAGGTGTTTATGATTTCGTTAAATACCTAGGACCGCTGAAAAATCTAAAAACAATGCAAAATTCGATTTTGATTTTCATATTTTCTAAAAGACAATATGGACATTGTAGTAATGTAGACATTTTCAAAAATATAAGACTCAAATAGTAAAATATGAACAGTCCTGAGTAATTTATAGTAATGGTCGTAAGAGAATTCTGTAATATTTATAAATCAGGATTAAATTCATTAAATATATTAAATTACTATTCGGCTCTTGTGAGTTTGATGGTTTTGATTTTTAAACCATTTGTTGTAATCTGAATTAGTGTTAACTTTTTGCAATTGGTGGAAAAACTAATAAGTTACTTTTAATCCCATAAAAATTATTCCCATCCAGCAAAATTCCACACTCAGGTAATAAGCACTCACTGATTCCGATTAAATCGAAAACATGCAATGGTACAACAATAAACTGTTCCATTACCAATTTATAACGGAAGATGTCGAAACATTAATCACCTTACATTAAATACTAAAACAGTTTCCTGGGGCCACATTCTATCCTATCTCTCAGTCCACCGATATCCGGCAAACCCGTTTCTCACTACCGCGTGAGTCCTACGTTCCTATACTGATATTAGATTTTTTCAGTTTCAAACAAGTGATTAATAACAGCAACCGATACTTTATACTACGATTCGCTTTTTACCACATTTACAGTACGCAACGCCGCTCATTATCACCTGCCAATTATATTGCACTAATTTCAACCACCTGTGAATTTGATTTGTCATAGTCATAATTTTCTGAAAGCCTCTACTAACAGCATAAATATATCTGCCGTGAACATAACCCACGCCACCGTTCACGTGCCTCCCTTCACTATTCAATTGGTTCTTACATTTCGCTTACCAACTTGCCCCTGATAACGTTAGCCTTGAGAGTTCACCGCCCTCAGTCCTCCGATCCCACTCACCGCCTGTACCCACGCCCATCACCCACCTTTCTTCGCCCACAGCGAACCTCCACCAACCAAAGCCCACTGTCCATCGTGTCCTTCCGATTTTCTTCCACTGGCTGCCAACGGATTAAGGGTCGTGACTCACTGTTCACTGTTTACGTCTTACCGACAACCACTGCTTCACCAACGACTCTTGCTACCTTCCGCCCACTTCCCCCTGCCTATTGCTCATTATTCATTGCCCAGCACTCACCCTACACATCCCATCGCTCACGTCCTAGTACAGGCTCTCGCCCACTTCACATCCGCATCTATTACCATGACCATGAATGTGACCACGATCATGACAATGACCACGACCACTTCCACGCCCTTTTTCACGCTCACTTTCCCGCCCATCCCAAGTCGAATCCCCCCTACAACCCTACGACCATATTCACATCCTCTTCCACGCTTACTACAATCTTCACGCGAACTTCCACCCCTACGTACAAGCCCTCACACATTCATACGCCCATTTTCACGGCCAAACTCACTACGCTCAAAATCATGCCCTCAACCACTTCCATGCTCTTTTTCAATCTCACGACGACCTCATGTTCACGCCCACTATCAAGCCGACGTCCATGTTCACGCCCACTTCCATGCCTAGATACAACCCCACACATACGTTTACGCTCACTTTTACGTCCACGCCCACGCCCACGCTCACGCCCACGCTCACGCCCACGCCCACGTTCACGTTCACGCCCTCGCCCATGCTAACGCCCACGTCCATACCCCAGGCGCACACCCTCGTATCGTAAGGCCACGCCCACGCCACCGTCAACGTGCATGCCCGCGTACGCACGCGACCGCGGGCACGATCATACCCGTCCCCACGCCCGTGCCGGTGACCACGTCCCCAGCGCAGCGGCTGTACATTCGCACGGGGCAGCGGCGCGGCGCGGCGCGGCGGTTGTTATCTCTTCGGCGAAGTTGGTGGCGCCGCCGCCGCTGCCGCTGTCGCGCCGAACGCCACCGCCCAACGTTTTATTGGGTAAACAATGCTCTGAATCACGCGAGCAGTGTCCGCCGCCCACGCCGGAGGGCGATATATCGGCAACTGCACAGCCATCGCCCCCTCGCCCCTCCAACCCCTCACCGCGCACCCCTCCGGCCGGGGCCAACGTTGCCCGGGGTGAAATACACGCCATTTAACAGGTTTTTTTGTACACTGATGCGAATAAAACATCTAGTTTGCTGAACTTCTTCTCGTGGCGAATTGGGAGAGTTTTGAATTGATCTTATTCATTAATTTTGTTGTAATTTATAGTTAACTACCATTAGTTTTAAACTGATGTTTTAAATTGGTTGAATATTCTTGAGGGAAATAAAAGAAAAATCATTGTCATTTTGATTATGTTATTGTCCAGAAGGAATTGGTTTGTTAAGTTTACACTCAGTTTTGAAAGAAAGAGGACTCAGCCATTTTATACATTTTTAATCGAAAAGGATGATCAATACGTGTTCGATATAGTGAAACTTTTAAGCTTCACTCAATCCCATCACTCAATCCCAATTTTCAATTTTTTCATGATTTCTATTAAAGTAAGGCACACGAATTTATGATTGGACCGCTCCAGATGAGAACAAGATTAGTCTCAAGAAAACTAATCCAATAGTGCTTCTCATTTCTTTCTCTATCACATAGTACACTATTACCTACTAAAATTAACAATTTGTTGTCATGTAAAATGTTTGATAATTATTCAATTGAAATTGATTTCAAACTTATTTTTCCTATATTATTGCCACAAAAAAGTATTTATAGTTCTACATTTTAGGTATTTGAAATATCTCATTAATCTATATATTCATCCGCTCGCTCAACTCCATTTACATTTATAGAGACTGTCTTTTGCTTTGCTATTTTTTTACCGTTACATTGCATTTGACTGCAAAGTATTTGATGAAGTTGAATTAAGTTCGTAACCTGTCCTCCACTGTAGTGAATTTCGGCCTCGCGAAGCCCGGATTGCCTCCTCGGGATTGCTGCTCTTCAACTCCCTGCATACTTCTCCAGGTAATTCCGCTCGCCTCGCGTTACACGTGTTAAACTTCGCTTCTGATTACGCGCGCGATGGAGGAGGCAGCTGGCGCGAATAGGCTGCGGCGACGGTAGAAACTTGGAAGGGCAGGACGTGGTGGAAATGCACGACGCTGTGATGCTATTCTGACGAAATTGAAGAATGTGGCAGGAGAAAGAAATGGGGGTTGTGTAGCAAAGGTTGAGAATAAGAGAAATATGACTGTGGTTAGTCGCAGGGAGATGTCGTGAATGGTTGGTGGGGTGTTGGCTAGAAGACAAGGTATTTGCAAGGATGAGCGATTGCTAGCATGGAGGAGTTTGTACGCATTTCGTTCGGTCGATGAATGCTGGATGGCTAAACCATATACACACAAGCATGTTTACAGGTGTGTTGAAATGTGCAGTGGATCAATACGGTGATCGTGTTGAGCAGTGCAGTTGGTGAGCAGCACAGTTTGTGAGCAGTCCAGTTAATGAGTAGTTTAGTTCGCGGGCAGTCTATTTAGTAAGCAGTCCAGCTAATGAGCAGAACAGTTCTTGAGAAGTCCACTAAATGAGCAGAACAGTGAATGACTAGTCCAGTGAATGAGTAGGCCTATTAATGAGCTGTCAAATACGTTAACAGTTGAAATCGTGAATCGTCGTGTTCGCGAAGAGTCGAATTAATGAGCAGCCGCTTTACGGGGATTCTAAGGGAAGGAGAACATACAGTGAGGAGCTCTACAGTGAGGAGAAACGATGTGGAGAAGAACAGATGGTTAGAAGCCGCTTTACGGGACGTCCATGCGGAGGAGAACATACGGGGAGGGGCCGCGTTACGGGAAACCAAGGTGGAGAAGAATAAATGGTAACCGCTTCATGGGGATCCAAGGCAGAGGAAAACAGATGGTGAGGAACCGTTTTATGGGGAACCGAGGTGAAGAAAACCAGCGTTGACGGAGGTGGTCCATGCCGGTGGTGGGTGGTCGATGCCGGGGCGATGCCGGGTCGATGCCACCAACTGGTGGGTGGTCGATGCCGGGGAAGTGGTGCGACA